>CM030363.1:75991229-76591229 GCA_017893485.1 Hemerocallis citrina | reverse complement strand
GTTTAAAAGATGCTTAAACAATATAGAAAACTGATTATCATCATTATTTAGATATGACATTTAATAGGATCAGAGCTCGAATCCTATTGAGTGGGAGCACAGTCAAACTTTACATATAATATTGGAATTTAAAATTAAAAGCAAAAGAGAAATATGTACAGTATATCACATTGTTAGCTTTACAGGTTTTCGTGATTTAGACATAAAACTTTTATCATTGTCAAGAAGTGAAAATATACCACTTATCTCCCTTGGAACCATGGCAACTCCTCAACCCAACCGTGCAAACATTGTAGTAAAATCCAGTCCATTCCAATCATTCTAAATACTCTGCATCTCTTTTTAAATCCCAATTTCTTCGTGACTTTTCTTTTACCTAATTTTTCTGTTCTTTTTTTCTTTGGCATTCAATTTTATATTACTTCGTTACTTGCATAAGAACTCTTTAGTGAGTCCATGCTAATTAATTAATAGAAATCTTCTTGCTTTCATTCTAGTTTCATGCCCCATGAATGATTTTAATACCACCCCCTCACAACCCCCGTCTAAGCTACATTGAAAACAGCCAAACAATCTGATAATGTTTGACAACGAAATTATTCAAATTAACAAAAAAAAACACTTAAGAATTAACAATGAATCATTAGCCATTTTTTTGATTACTCTTATTATTGAGTACCTTGACTAAGTCTCATCATTCATCAACATAAAGAGCTGCCTCGGCCAGGCAAATATATGCCCATTTGTCTTGACCTCTTGTTCTGCGCTTGGCCGGCTAACCGTGTAGTCATAGTGCCAATCTGTCACTCTTTCACCATATTCAAATACATAATAGAAGTCATAGATAGATAAGAACACAGAGAGAAACAAGATGGGCATAAATCAAGATGATACCATGATTGCTTCCATTTTGTCAGTTGAAAGCAACTCGAATTTGAAGCAGCAACGAGCTAGAGCTCTTCCTCTCTACATGCTTCTGTCGATGGACGACAAGGTTGTGATAAAAGAGTGCTCTTATGCATCCAACCCTTACCACAAATGCACCCCGAGATGCATCCAGAGGATGAATGGAGAAGAAGCACCAGGTTTGGATACTTCGACAGTAGATTGTTCTTTAAATTTCGCAGTTCCTTCTCGTTTCTGAAACAACTAATTCAATTTCAGCATTTCGTTTTTTTTTTTTTTGTTTTTTTGTTTTTGTTTTTTTTTTTTTTTTTATATTGTGACTCAAAGATGGCTGACTATTTCAGTAATTCTTATTAAACAAAATAAGGCAGTATTCAACGTAGGAAGGTTAAAAAGAAGTTGCACCCGTATTGCACCAATAAATCTAGTTCACTGTGAAGTTTGATGGCGTTAATACTTTGTGCAGATATGACTGAGATTAAGGATACAAGCATTTCTACTCCATCTCGCCAAAGCAAAGAAAGTTCCTATATGAAAAGCCCAAAAAGTCCTCGTGCAGTCCCCTTGAACATGTTTGTCTCTCCAAATGGAAGGAATCTACAACCAAAATGTCCAAACGCATCCAATCCTTACCATAAATGTACTGAAAGATGCATAGAGAGAATTAATGAAGGACAGACGATGAGCGAAAGAGACCCATCAGGTTGGAACAGTTTCCATGTTGTTCTTCTTCCTATATTCTTTAGGGTTCTTGCTCTATCTAAAATAGTTTCACTAATTCTTGTGAAGTAGATATTGAAAGCAATAAGTCTTCTCCATTGAGAAGCTCAGAGGCAACAAAGAAGAAAAATCCTCCAACAGGAATTATGTCAATCTTCTCTCCTGATATCAGGAAAGTCAGTCCGAAGTGTCCGAATGCAAATAATCCCTTCCACAAATGTAGCAAAGCATGCATTCAGAAAAGGAACGCTGCAGCAAATCAAAGTGATGGGGAGACATTAGGTTTGAATTCTCTGACGATGTTGATTTTTTTTCCTTTATCGTGGCTTTCTTGTTTAAGGTTAAATAACTTAATTGGTTTTTGAACAGCTGCGATTGGCAAGAAAGGAGATAATTCATATGCAAAAAGGCCAAAGAGTCCACTAAGAATTCCCTTATCCATGTTCACTTCCTCCAATAAACAAAACGTGAATCCGAAGTGTCCCTATGAATCCAATCCATATCACAAATGTAACCCAAGATGCATAGACAGGATGCATGCAGGAAACAAGCAGAGCAAAGAAGAGAGATTGGACATGAATAATTCGATGGTGTCAATTCTTAATTTTCCCGAAGGTTTGTTGTTTGTCTGAATTTAAGCCTACTCTAATATATATATATATATATATATATATATAATTAACATGAAAGACTTCAACCTGAAGTTGACCAAGTGGTGATACCAAAGGATGAAGCTTGTTGTTATTTTTGTATAATTTTAAAATCATAATTTTAGTTATCATTAGTTATCATATCAAAGAGGAAAAAAATAGAAAAGAAAATTTGTTTAGTTATAAAAATTAATAGGTAAATATGCGTAATTATTTTAAATTAAAAAATTAAACCAAAGAAGTAAATAATCATATCTGATGCATGATCGAAAACAATGCATAACCTGGTGTAATTGCTGGTTTCTAACACTACCTGAACTGATATTGCAGATGAGAGTAAATCGGATGAAAGCCTTCTCAGTGCTTCTACTCCATCTCGCAAAGTCATGAACTCGCCAAAAAGAAGAAATGTGCCTCCTAGGTGTCCCAATGCATCCCATCTATTCCACATGCGCACTGAAACTTGCCTGCAGGAACATGCAGCAAAAGAGGAGCAAAATGAGAGCAAAACACCAGTTTCAGGTCCGTTGTCATCTTTGGTAGAACTACTGTTCCTCATATTCTTTCCTATTCTTTACTATGCTTCCCAAAAAGAAAACTAAATAGCGACTCTCTTACTCAACGATATGTTCTTCCGATTCCCCTTGAGTTCGTCCTATGCTTTTGGTTATGCTTTTAAAAGATCTAAGGTGATTCGTTTGTGCACGCAGAGGTTATTGTTGCAAGCAAGGAGGAGAAGACGGAGGAGGATATAGATGCCTTCACTCCATGCCTGGAAAATTTCTATGTGATAAGCCCTGAATCGAAGGAGAAAGAAGCAGAACAAGTAGATGCATCCAATCCGCGCCAAGAATTCACTGAGGGGAAAATGCAAAGTGATGCCAAGAGAGAAGGTTTAGATCTCCTGTTTTTTCTTTAATTTATGTTCATATTGGTTTATTCCGATAAGTTCGTTTCATAAGTTCATTTGCAATTCTACTACTTCACAGTCGAAACTGAGAACAATGAGGAAATGAAGGCAGAGGAGGGAAAGACGGATGTGAGCCCGAAGCAGCTAGGTGCTTCTGATTCAAACAAAAATCCCACTAAAAAATTCTCGTGCGAAAATGATGGAACAGGTCCGGCTCCTATAATTTTTTTCTTTTTCTTATATATATTAAACTCGTATGTTTTGTTGGTTTACATTTATGATAGTTTGGTTCAAACCTGCAGTAGGAAAGGAGGAGATGAGCAATGAGCATGTGAAAGGAGTTGATGACAGCAATTCAGGTTAATTCCTTCATTCGCCTAGTAGTAGGTTTTATTCTTTTTCTCTGTTTTTTGAAGTGAAGGCTACGACGTAGCCTGGTCTCGAACCCTTACCTTATGAGCTGCAACTCAGTGGTAAGTTCTGTGTATTTTGTCAATATTTACAGTAATCTATCACAATATTGCAGGGGGTATTAGAAAAGTCATTGAGGTTGAAGAGAAAGCTCCTTCCCAACCTACATGTATAGATGGATCCACTGAACAAAAGAACTATGATATAAATTGCTTCATTGATGAGAATGAAGGTGCCATAAGTGAGTCATGATTCTCTTCACACCCACCCATTTTTATATTTTTTTATCGTTCTTTTTAGAGAACAGTGGACGATTTTCCACCCTGTTCTCAAAGATTACATCAAAAAGATATTTCTTGTTCAAAGGAAAAAGAGGGGAAAACAATTACATACTAACAAACAACAATAAGGTCGTCCTTTTTTATGAGTCTGAACTTGTAGCTAGAGAACCCTATAGTCTGTTACTATTTCTCTTCTGGATTTGAACCATTTCTTTTTAGACAAAGTTTGTATTACATTGTAGACAAATTTACGAAAACCTGATTTGTAATAATTAAAAATTGTTAAAAACTTCATATACAGTGAAAAGGAGTGAAATTGTAGCCACTGCAGAGAGAAGTATTGATGGCTGCTTCAAAACATTCACCAAGGTTGACGTAGTCAAGGAAGATGACCCAGGTTCACTTAAAATTAATGTAGATAAGCATTTCATATTGTACTTAGCGATTATTGTCATCTCGTCGCTATTAAGAGCTGGGTCCATATAGTTTAGAACAAGGCTTGATGCCTGTATCTGGTTGTTGCATTGCAGTTGAACTAGCAAAGGAAAGAAAGGAAGATGGGAGGATAGCAAAGGAAAAATATGAAGATTTCCAATGTAAAATTGTGTACAAACCAAACCATAAATGTAATGAGCATTGTTTCAGTAGGATCCCTGAAAAGAAGAGGACGGCCAAGGATGAAAAGTCAAAAGTAGCTCCTTCGTCACTACTAAGTTTTTGCAGTTTTAGGATTAATTCCAGAAAATCATCCTAAGGTTTTCTAGGAGACAAACACAATCATCATGTTTGGCCCAACTTTATTGGTGGTGGTGGTGGGTGGTTACATTTTTCCAAGAAACCTCATGGTGTTTTTCTTCAACTTACCGTTTTTATTCTTTGGTTTGTGTAAATGTTACAAGTGACTCTTGACTGATAATTACAGGGAAAAGAATAAAAAGTAAAGGGATTTTAAGGAAAAGGAATCTGCACCTCAAGTACCCACATGCATCTCATTCAAGCCACAAATGTGATGCATCTAGTGCTCATAGAATGATTAAACTATGTGACATTTGAAGAGAGACAGATCAATCTTTATTCTTAAATAGTTATTCGTTAATCATCAATCACCCCCTCATTTTTGCAAAATCTCTGAAGAATTGTTGAATTTACAGATTCCTAACTGAAGATATTGGCTATAATATAATTATGTTAATAGATGCCTTGTCTTAGCTGTTCATGACCCCCCCCCCCCCCTCTTTTTTTTAATGTTGCAAGGCGTGTTGCTCGATTTTATTATTGTAGGGAAAGAAAAGATCTATATTAAGTACAAAAGGTAAGAAAAACTGAAACAATCATACAGACGGACACAACAAGAGTGTGCAGTAGGCAAGATAGGAGAAGAGTTAAAGAAAATGTACCTGCATTGAACTAACAAATTCTTGAATATCAAGATAACCCTGTCTTTTAGTATCGGCAATGGCCCAAACCTTCACACAAAGTTAAAAGAGCCGAATGCTATAAACCCTACTCGTCTTCTAGCTTCCTCCTCCACAGCCTTCACACCTTCACCTCAAGCCCTCATCTTCCTCCTTTCCTTTTTGTGCTTCTATGGAACCAGGGACGAGAAACTTGGTGAGGCCCAAGCATCGTGCTGGGAAGGCGAAGGCCGTCGACCACGCACCCATGAGGCCCTCTAGGCCTCTTCGCTTTCACAGCGATGTCCCCTGCAAGGTGACGGTGGAACCTCTCCTCTCTATCAAGGAGCAGAACCTCAAAGTCCATGCCAGCATGGAGCTGTGTTCAAACGATCATGAGCGTCGCGATCAGAGAACAATCTCCATCTCCAGTGATAGAGCCACCCTTCCACTCTCTGAGGGAGATGCCGGGGGAGCTAAAGCTCGGCTCTCGGTGGTTGAGGCCACTATGAGCACCTCTTCTACGGAGGTGGCATGTCCTTCTAAGCGTGCTCCTCACCGGGGCAACCTCGTCTTCGTCGAGAAGGATGGATGGAAGATGCAAACGCGAGTTATCAGCCCTAATCACAAGCGTGAGCTCGACGGTCTTGACGCTCCGAAGGGGTTCAGGCGTAAGGAGGACAGAGGGTTGGAGTGTCATGCCCCGCTTCCCAAAAATAATACAGAATACGGATACAAGACAAAAGCCCAGCGAATGATTTTCATCATTCATAAGCTGTTCAGGAATCTTTACAATATCTCACAAAATAATCAGAGTCAGAAGCCAGAAAAGTCAACCACATGCACATATGAACCAAATACCAACAAAAATACTTGAAATAAAATATATTAATCTCAAATAGTCATGATCTAAATAACACAAATATCTTGGGTCACATTGGCTAAATACAAGAATAAATCCAAGTCTCAAAATACAATTATTCTCCAAAATAAGCAACAAGAATAATAATAGTAAAATTCCAGCATCTAGTATATCATGTCACCAATAGCGTCTAGTCCTCCAAAATCTGCAATTCAACGAATGCAGGAACGAGGAAAAGAAAAAACAAAAGTACCCGTTAATTGCAAGTCACGGATTACTTATAATGTAGGATACAAGCACATGGGGAAACTAACTAGCATATGGTATAAGTATGATGTCACCTAAATAACTAGCATGGTAAAAGTGATCGAGTGTACATGACATAAATCAAGTGTCAAGAAATGTAATATCCCGGACGAATATTACCTTGTATAAATTATTATTTTATTATTATTTTGTTTTAATTCCAAAATTGAAATATTTTGGTGATTTTTGCCCGGTTTGTTCACAAACATTGTCTGTGCGCATATATCGGTCTGTGTACCTCCGTAGTACATCAAATTGGTAGCGCAATCCTCCGAATTGATAATAAGATTTATTTTATTATTATTTTCAAAATCAAATTATTTTTATACGAATTATGCAAAGATTGCGGTATACGCATATATATACGTACATATGCGCGTTGTAGCAAATTGTACATTGTGCAAATTAGGTGTATGTTTGGACAAAGTGCTTATCTTTGTCATGGCCAATTTAAGTTAATTATTAGGATTTTAGGATGATTAAACTAGGGTTAAGAATGCATGAGAAGATTAAGGTAAAACCCTTCTAGAAGCCTTATCTTTTCACCATGCTTCCACCTCACCCTACACCCATACCTCCACCTCATCCCTACACCTCTACAAGGCATGGCCGGCCTCCCCAAACCCTAAGGGGTTTTGTGCAATTGTTGAGTGCAATTTTGCACTCTCCACCCTCTCCTCCACCTATAAATACCCCCTCATTCTCCACTTGTCTCACTTTTTACAAAACAAAAGAAAGGAAAGGAAAAGAAAGAGAGAACCCACCTTTAACTTGAGAGTTTTCTCTTGTAGGTTTTAGAAGCTTTCATAGGAGCTTAGGGGAAGGAGAAGAATAGCTAGCAAGTCCTTCCATCAAGAGAAAGAAAGGTGGGGGTTTCTCCACTTGTGTTTTCTTTGTTTGGGTTGTTGTTTTTAGTCCTTCTTCTTCTCATCCTCCTTGTTTTGTTTCCTTTTGTTTTGGGTGCCTTCTTGAGATGTTGTTGTGTGTTGTTTTGTGGTATAAGTTGTAGCTTTTGTATGGTAAAAGAAATGTGATAAGTAGTAGTAAAGAACAAAAAGATTGAATCTTGTAGTAGTAGTAGTTGTTTTTGTGTTATGAATTGGACTAAAATGAACATATGCATATGGACTTTGTGTATACAACCATTTTGGATTGTAGGACTTGAATGTGGACTCATACATAAGCATATGACTTAGTGCATACACCCATTTTGGGGTTGTAGAACATACACTTGAACTTTGGACTTAAAAGAATGCATATGTTTGGTTGAACCAAAATGGAGGATTCTTTACTTTATTTTATTTTCCTTAGTTCTTTTATTAATCTTAAGTAAAAAGAACCCATTTTAGATGTTAATTTTAGTATGAAAAAGAAACTAATCTAAGTTATTAGTTGTAGAATGTTAAAAAGATTTCTTTATGTTTGGCTAGTAATAATAAAGAAATAGATGCTTATTCTTAAATAAAGTAGTTGTAATAGATGTTTATGTTTTTAAATAAAGTAGTTGTAATAGATGTTTATATTTTAATATAAAGTAGTTGTAATAGATGTTTATATTTTAATATAAAGTAGTTGTAATAGATGTTTATGTTTTAAATAAAGGAGTTTTAGTAGATGTTTATATGAAGCTATAGTAGATGTTATGTTTAAACAAAATAGTTATAGTAGATAAAGTAGCATTAATAGATGTTTTATAAAAGTTGTAATAAATGTTTATGTTTAAATGAAGTTTTAGTAGATGTTATGTTTAAATGAAATTGTAGTAGATGTTGTGGTTAACTAAAATTGTAGTGGATGTTATGTTGTGTTTATATTCTTGTAGAAAGATTGTACCTCCATGCTTAAGTATTGATAAAAGATCCATGCTTGAAGTAAGTATCATGCTTAGGTGGTTGTAGGAAAATTGTACACTGCTTAATTATTATTCATGCTTAAGTTAGTAGATGTCCATGCTTAATTATTATTCATGCTCAAGTTAGTAGATGTCCATGCTTAATTACTATTCATGCTCAAGTTAGTAGATGTCCATGCTTAATTACTATTCATGCTTAAGTTAGTAGATGTTCATACCTAATGATGTTCATGCTTAGTTAGTAGGTATTCATTCTTAGAAGATATCCATGGTTAGATAGTATATGTTCATGCCTAAATATTGTTCATGGTTGAGTTAGAAGATATTCATGCTTAATGATATTCATGGTTAGATTATGGTAGGAAAAATATATACCATGCTTAGATTGTAGTAGAAACTATTGTACCATACTTAGAATGTTGTAGGAGTTATAATTCATGCTTAGATTGTTGTAGGAATTATTATACCATGGTTAATTGTAGTAGTAACCCATGCTTAGATTATTGTAGAAAATCCATGTATTAATAGCTATCATGTTATAGGTTTAATGTAGAAAGGAACCATGCTTATGTTGTATACATATTGTAAGAAGACCCGTGCTTAAGGAAATGACCCATGCTTAAGGATGTGGTAGATAGCTCATGGTTAAAAGTGTAGTAATATCCATGGTAAAGTAAATGGATACTCGTGTTAAGCTAACATGCATGCCTAAGTTGTGGCAACCATTTATGCTTAAATTATAACTTATGCTTAAATGGTAGTAATGCTTCATGTCTAGATTATAGTAATTATCCATGTTAAGTGTAGCAATTTCTATGCTTAAGCTATAGTAATTATCCATGCTTAGTTGTAGAAATTCTATGATATGTTCTATCCTTGCTAAATTGTATAGTAGATGTTCTACTAAATTGTCTTCATGTTTAGATTAGTGATAAGTAGCATTACCATGTTAGAAGGTTGTAGGTTCATGTTTGAAGGGTATACCATGCTTAGGTTGAACACTTAAGTAGCATACCATGTTGGATCATTGTAGGAAAATGATGTACCATACTTGGATTTTGTAGGATTAATGCGTATCTACTATGCTTAGGAATGTCGTAGATTAATGCCAAGTACGTATCTATACTTAGGAATGTGTAGGATAGATGTTTCATTCATCTACCATGCCCAGGATGGTTGTAGGAATACTTAAGTAGTGAGCTATGCTTAAGATTGTTGTAGGTTCCTACCATGCTTAAGACTTGCGGCAGGGTAATGTTTAAGTTGTATACCGTGCTACATTATTAGTACTCATGCTAAGTTGTAGCATTAACCATGCACCATGCTTAAGGTAGTAAGAGTTACCCAGGCCAAACCTAGTAGCTATTCATGCCGTAACTTGTAGTAGCTTCTACTTAAGTTGTATCCATGTCGTGGTTGTAGCGTTAGTAAAGGACCAATCATATGGTAGTTGCAATATTGTGTGGAGAAGTATCTCGAGTTAATCCCTAGAAGGAATCCCGTGGTTGAGATCACTAGTAATAATTAGCTCGATAAAGGTTGTTATGTTGCCTTCGGGCTTCTCATTGGTAGAATGTCTACCATAGACTATTAGTGGATTCTTCTGTTGCTTCTAATAATAGAAGATAAAGTTTGCTAGTAAGCATGTTTGGTTGCTTCTAGGTCTGATTATCTGAATGGTTGTTGCATATAGCTGCCGCGTACGCGGCTCGACCGGCCCGTGCGTAGCTGTGGGTCTCATACGCGGCTTATTTGGCTGGTATATACGTTGTCATCACATACGTAGCTGGTTGGCTCGTAGGTGTTTTGGTTACTCGTATATAGCTTATTAGCTAGTACCCAGTTTGTTGTGCTCGTCTAGGGTGACATTATTACCCTAGGGGCTATCAACCATCAAGACATATGTTTTCTTACTCCTAAGGATCTGTGGAGGAGTCACTCCTGGTGTACCGTCGGATCTTAACCGGTGTAGGTTGATCGAGGACCGGAGTATAGACGGAATCCAAGTTCAGGGTAGTGGCATGCATGTATGTTCGCATGGGCGGGGTCTTGGATCGATAGGCCAAGAACCGGATCCTGAGGGATTCTGGAAAGTCTAGGTTGAGCAGCCTAGTAGAGTTGTCTTGCGAAGTCTAATTTAAGGCCTAGCATGTTGTGGTTATAATATTGTCATCCCTAGGAATGTTCAGGGTTAGGGACATCATTAGGGTAGTGACTTATAAAGATCATTTACTTAACCTTTTGCCGGAAAAAGAGGAGTCGGTTGTAGGGGGCACCTTACGACTAACTCATCCCTTGGGGCAGACCTTAGGTGGTGTTATTGGGTTGTACCTTCCCGTCAAGGGAATACGTACGGTGGCATCTCACGAGTTGGGAGTACGGGTTGCGTATCTCATACTGTTAATTCCTGAAGTGCCATGATAAGGCAGGCGGAGCTAGGGGGATGCACCCCGGAACTCCGTCGGGTCCTATACCGGGGATACGAACAAGCCATGGACTACGGTCTGGCTAGGGGGCGGCAGGGGGCTCTCCTGTTGGCGGAAACCCCGAGGGTTCATCTGGTTTTTGAGTGAGGTCTGAGTAGCCGGGTAACAGTGGCAACATAAACACCATGAGCGTACTGCCTTGGTAGGACTTGACCACGTCTGCAACCTCATCAGTGACATTGTATCTGTCAGGAACAGGTTGTGTACAATTAAAAATTCATAACGCCGGTTCAATCCCTATATATGGAGAGACGGCTTGAGATGGGGCGCATGTAGTATGGGCTGCATGTTGCTTCGGAGACTTGCTGACATTAGAATAGGAGCATCCTAGTTTTAGTAAATATTGCATTAGATTCTAGTCATAGCACTCACGAACACTTAAACTACACCGACACAATTGTCATGTTTCTGTATGTTGTTTCGGGAGATTCCCTGCTATGTTATCAGTCATTAAGCGTCAGTGAATATTGACGTCCCCACTTCAATCGGTACTGGATCGCAGAAGTACAGGTGCGAGATTCAGGAGGACTCAAGGCAAGGAAAGCGAAGAGTCAGTATCATGTTTAGTTCCGCTATAACATGTATATGGATTATCTATTAGTTGAGAAATACTCAAGTGAGAGTTACCAAGTGTTGTTCTTCATTCTTTGTACTCTGATGTAAGTTGTTGGAAGTTGTAATACTTGGGAACGTAAAGGTATTATTGTAACACTATTGTAATGTATTGCAGTTGTATGATATTCAGACTTGTAATACACTGGGTGTTGAATAAAAAGTTTTAAATTCTCCTATTTTTCTGTGTACTGTGACTAATTGAAGAAAATGTCATGGCTCGTGTCTCGTTTCCCAGTATATGGAAATCGGGGAGTTACAAGAAATCAAGTATCGTATAAACATGCATCAAGTGTCAAGTGTCATGTAATCATGTATCAAGTCTCAGGTTATCAAATCTCATGTAAACAAGTCTCATGTATCATGTAGTCAAGTATCAAGCAAGTATGTATCATGTTCAAGTATCATGTATTAAATATCTTGTATTATTACTATCTAGGTAATACTTCATGTGCCATCCTTTTATCACATGGTTGTTACTGTCAATGTAGTTTCGTTTTAGATTTCATAGTGGACCATAGAGGGCAGTATACTCGGGAGCAAGTCAAGTAACAAGTACCAAGCATGAGTCACGTAATCGTGAACAAGTGGCAGCAAGTATCAAGCACGAGTCATGTAGTCATGATCACGTGGCAACAAGTAGTATCAAGCACGAGTCATGTAGTCATGATCACGTGGCAACAGTAATAACAAGCACGAGTCATGTAGTCATGATCACGTGGTAACAAGTAAAGTCTAGCATGAATCATATAGTCATGAAACATGGCAACAAGTAATATCAAACATGAATCATGTAATCATGAAACATGGCAGCATATAGTATAACAAGCATGATTCATGTAATCATGAAACATAGCAACAAGTAATGGAAAATACGGGCCCCCTTCCGAGTACACGTTTCTGAATTATCCACTATTCGATCTTTCCCTTAAAACCCCGGCTTGGTTACTTTTATTATGGTTATCAAACAGACATGAATTGGTACGAAATAATGTCAAACTAACATGGTATAATCAAGTTTAGGTTCAGGAAAACAAATCAACATGCATGGATAATATACTTTCACATATACGAGCAAAATAGTCTATGTTCATAATCAGGACAGCAAGACTAATCAGTACTAAAACAGTGATTCTTGTTGCTACAGAAATGAAAATATAGATCCGTCGAAGGATCTAGAAAATAGACATCCACACGAATCCAACGAGTATAATTAAGTCACACAGTACTTCACAACAACACAGCTCAAAACTGATTTGAATACAGAATTTAGGTTCAGTCAGAAATCAGGAAAACAACTTCAAAAATAAGAAAACGGCATGAAAACACTTTTAATAAATCCATGAAAAATATGGGGTAATCCCCTATATGTCTAGAGTCAAAATAACAAGTTTCATAATATTCCAGTAAGTATAGATCAGTCATCAAAAATACCAAAGCAACAAGAAAACAGAGTTTAACGAATCTGGAAATCTCAACACTGCTGTACGAAAACTAGGATATCTCGCAACCAGTGAATCGAAATCCAATTCTGCCAAAGCGATATGAAAATAGATAGATTTTACTAACTTTCATGCAGCCCATGCAAGAATTTTCATACAGTATAAGGAATTGTAGTGAAAACAGAGTTATTTACTGAACAGCGCGCAAATTACAGCATGAGATGATTTTAGAAAAGAGAATGAAACACCACATAAAACTTATCTTTAAAATTCATTAAAAATCTGGGTAGTCCCTAATATCATAAGGAAACACTGAGCAAAATATTAGATCAAGATATTATGTATAGAATAGTTCTTGAAAATAGTTTGCTAACAAATTTAACCCAAAACAGAATCTGGAATTGATCGACACGTCTGTACCAAAACATTCATAACTCATTCATACGAAATCCAAATCACGCAAAACCAGTGGGGTTTGAAAATAGACAAAATTATCTAAAACTTATCTTTTATTTTGGAATCAAGATTCGGACTGTAGCATGGACGAAAACAGCAAACAAAACAGAACATCCAGAATTTACAGATTTCACACTTCAAATCTAGAACATCATAACTTCAAGAATAATAATCCAAACACATCCAAACTTGAAATACAACCTACCAAGCATCTAAACATCATGATTTAGGGTTACTAACATGTCCACTCCTATTATTTCACATGGGTATTTATCCAAACATCAATTCACACAAATAATCACATACATGCATAAAAATCAAGTTTTGGGTAAATTCTGGGTTATTTCCTATCAAAATTAGTGTCATAAGTCATCTATGGCCAAATTATCACAATAGAGACAAAACCCATCAAGAAAAACACAAATTTTGATTGTCTCTAGACCCAACTACACTAGATGTGAACTTTTTGACTTGTATCAAACCAAATGAATTGTAGTACAAGTTACTTGCCTTAAATTGGAGATGAAGAATGATGCAAATCAAAAGTGAGAGAAAATCCCACGAACGAAAATCCACGGACTCACGAACGATCTACACGCGCACTCGAGCACGCGTAAGAAATCCCGAAAGCAAGAGAGTGTGAGACGATGGAGGGAGAGACACGAGAGAGAGAGAGCACGGAATAGGGTGCAAGGGGTTTGGGAAAAATAAAAGCAGCAAGGTAGTAAAATATATATGGGTATATATATAGATGTATACAAAATAGGGTTAGGAAAAGGATGGGAGTGGGCAAGCAACGGCTACAAGGAAAAAAAGTGAGATGGGCCGGGTGTTGTTTGGGTGCAACCGGGTGGGGGAAAAATGCTCACGGGTAGGATGATTTGGTGTAGTATTAGGGAGTAATGGGTGGTAGGATTAGATGGCTTTAATATGAAGGTAGGTGTATTTGGTTAGGGGATAAATTAGGAAGGTATAAAAGGTGGGTGTAGATTAATTAAAGGGTATAGGATTAGTATTAGGAAAGGTTAATTAACGGATTAGGGTCCGTTTGTTTTGATATTCAGAATAGAGTATTCAGAATACTCTATTCAGAATAGGCGTTTGTTTTAAGTGTTATTCAGAATCTCTATTCAGAATACTCATACCCCCTATTTTCCAAAACACCTCCTTTCCAAAACACCTCCTTTACTCTCTTTATTATTATTATTATTATTATATATATTTGTTGCCGCTAAATTCGGTGTGGGGGCAAACAGATGAATTTGTGAGTTCTTTGGGGAAACTGAATAGGAGAACCTGTATACCTGTTCCGTTGAACTCTGATCGTCGCTCCCGCCGTGCACCTGCAAAAAGTGCGAGACACCGGGGTTGTTCCCGGCGACGCACCCTCCGACGCTCAAGTCAGTAACCAGAAGTGATTGTGAAAGAGCGTTTAACTAGAAAAAGATTGATTACCTGTTAATGGAGATGGGTGGGGGGTATTTATAGGCGTCTTAGAGAACAATTTAGGAATGTAATCCGCGTAATCTGATATGGAATAATCTCCTTGTAAACAGATTGGGAAAGTAATCTGATAAGGTATATTCTGGTAATCAGATAAGGAATTTTAATCCCTAAATCCCAGTGTAAAGATTGACGTGAATCATGGCCGTTGATTTAGATCTAATCAGGGACCTTGATTGTGTCTTGCTGGATCGAGTTGGCAGCGGGTTGAAACCCGTGCCCAGCTGTGGTGGATCCGTTTGCGGGTTATTGGATCTGTGAGAAGGAGACCCAGTACCCGCTTCGGACCCGTTTGCATGTGAAATTACCGTCTCGTCCCTGAGCTGTAGGATTCGTGCCCCATTTGGACGGTCTCGATTGAACCCCTTGTTTTGACCATATCACGAGCCCCCCACTCCTAAAGACTGAGGGTGGTCAGTCTTTGAGGAGTAGTTTGACTAACTCAGTGGTCGGTGGAACTGTATCGCAGTCCGAATGGGTGATTTTTGAATCCTGGAGCACGGGGGTAGGCTAGTTCCTCCTTCTTTGATGCTCCGAAGCTGTGTCGAGTTTTTATCTATTTTTCCGGATGATTTATTTAATTTTGCGATGTGTTGGCTAATTGTTCGGGGGCTTTAACCGCGTATTCTAGGTAATAATTGCTCGTTCGGTGGCTTAGAAATATTCCCCGAATTTTTAATTATTTCCTGGAATTTTTAGCTAATTTTCCCGAATTTTTAGCGATTTTTCGCAATTTTTTAAATAAATAAACCGATTTAAATAAATAAAAACCAATTTTTAATACCTATTTATGGCGTGGCATCATCTGGGCCTTCGATCATGATGGAGCGCGAATTTCGGAACGATCAGACGCCTCCTGCTCCTCGGAGGGATTTTTTCCCAAAAACGAGGGTCGGCACCCCGTCACCCCGGCCCGGATGCGTTGCGCCGCGGTTCGAGGGGTCGGCGAGTTGGTTCGAATGGTCGGTACCTCGGTTCGGATCATCCGAGGTACGTGGCACCATCTAGACCGTCCATCTTTAGCGGGGATCCCAATAGAACGCTATCTTGTCGTTTTGTGGACGTGGCAAGATCTGGGACGTCCATCATGACGAGCGCGCTTTCCTACGAGATCCAACGGCTCCTGAGGGTCGGAAGGATTTTTTCCCAAAAACGAGGGTCGGTACCTCGGCACCGCGGCCCGGATGCGTAGCACCGCGGCTAGGGGGGTCGGCGACTCGGTTGGAAGGGTCGGTACCCCAGCACCACGGCCCGGATGCATAGCGCCGCGGCTAGGGGGGTCGGCGACCCGGTTGGAAGGGTCGGTACCCCAGCACCACGGCCAGGATGCGTAGTGCCGCGGCTTGGGGGGTCGGCGACTCGGTTGGAAGGGTCGGCACCCCAGCACCACGGCCCGGATGCGTAGTGCCGCGGCTTGGGGGGGTCGGCGACCTGGTTGGAAGGGTCGGTGCCTCGGTTCAAAGCATCCGAGGTACGTGGCATCATCTAGGCCGTCCATCTTTGGCGTGGATCCCCATAAAACGCTATCTTGTCGTTTTGTGGACGTGGCAAGATCTGGGCCGTTTATCTGGGCACGCATCACGAGGATGGGGTTCAGATCACGAGAAAACGTTATCTTGTCGTTTTGTGGGCGTGGCGCAATCTGAACCGTTCATCAGATTCTGACGCGAATTTTGGAGAGATCCGACGGTGATTTTGATTCGGGAGGATTTTCTGCCAAAAACGAGGGTCGGTATCTCGTCACCTCGGTCCGCGTACCTCGTGCTGTTTGCCGGGCGCGGATTTGGGTATTTTTGGGCGAACTCGGTGGCTCGGTCACTGAGCGTTTCGTTCGATAGCTTGGCTCATTAGACCGGTGGCCGAGTCGCAACTTGTGTTTTTTGGGGAGTTCCGCCATCCCTCTCATACCGCCGCCTCTCTCTTGTAGGGCGTTTGGGATTCTTAGTGGGCCTTTGGGATTCCCAAGGAGGCCCGTTATCAGTTGAGGTTATAAGTTACCATTCCTTCACTCCTGAGCTCATTTCTCACTTTTCACTTTACGAATTTACTTTTGTTCTCTAAGTCTTCTGCTAGCGGCGCTCTTGCTCCACGGTGTTGTCGTTAGCTGTCGCGTGGGCCAGGCGATTTCCGGCGAGCATTCTCCGACCGTGAACGTCACTTCAAAGGTTAGTTTGTCTTTGCCTTAGCTTTTTCAAAGGATGTCAAGGGTAAGCTCGGGTAGTGGTGCCTCGTCCTCGGGCGGTGATGGCGCCGGGGAGAGGAGTAGGGCGGAAGCTCGCAGGAAGGGGAAGCAGATGGCCGAACCGCTGGCTGTCGAGTCGAGGGTCGGGAAGAAGAAGAGGACAGGGGAGACCCCGCCCCCCATGGTGGGGGTGATTGTGGAGAACCCGAAACGAGCTCCCGAGATAGGACAATATCCTTCCGTCCTGTCCGGGCATTCGGGAGTCAGGCAGTACGAGGGTGATCTTCTGGAGAAAGCGATCTACGGAAAGTCGAAGATCGTCGAGGAGCCTAATCCGTTCCATCCCTCCGAAGCTGACGAGCTCATTTCGTCGTTGACCGAGAAGGATCTTCTTCGGATCAGGAAGGCTTTCGCTATCCCGTCGGAGTACAAGCTGATGGTCGCTGGCCCCGGGGTGCGAGCAAACACTAAGTTGCCTTCGTCGGACATGTGCATGTTTGACGTCGACTCCTTGAACGCGGGACTGCGTTTTCCGCTGCACCCTTTCATACTTCAGATCCTCGGCTGGTATTGTCTCGCCCCTACTCAGTTCAGTCCAAACACTTGGCGTCATGTGAACGCGTTCTTGCTTCAGTGTCACCGAGCCGAGGTAGCGCCGGATCTGTCAGTTTTCCGGGGCCTCTATCGGATAAACAAGCAACACGGCTCGGAGTACCGGTACTATTTGGGGCCGAGGAGAGGTGTTAAGATTGTGGAGAATCCCGACTCTCTTAAGGGTTGGAGGGAGAAGTATTTTATCGTAAGGGGCGAAGCGATTTGGCACATTCCGTCCCGGTGGAAGGTGGAAGTGCCGAAATTTGCGCGGGGCGACCCCGCACTATCTGAGGCCGAGGAGGAGGTAGCGAGGAGGATCACGGCCCTTCCGGTACTGAGTTGGAGGGAGTTGACCGAAGAGGTGTTGTTCGGGTCCGGACTAAGCCCCATCGACCCGAGTACGCTCTTGACATCTCATTCATTTTTTTTCTAAGTCTTCAATCCGTCTGTTTTGATTCGGTTTTCTCCCCCTTTTTTTTTTTGTTGATGCAGAGTCGATGAAGATTGACTTTAAAGCTATGATGGCCGATAGGTCCAAGCTGACCGGGACCAGAAAAAGGAAGAGGGCGGCCGAGGGTGCGTCTTCGGGTGTTCAGCCCGCGGTCGCCACTAACGTTGCTCCGCCTCCCCCGACTACCGAGGTGCCTTCGGAGGTAGTGGTGGTGGAGGAGACCTCGGCCCCTGTCGCCCGGTCCGTGAACGAGGGTGTCTTCGATGTCAATGCGGCGCTGGCGCTCGAGCCTCCCCCATTGACTCAGGATGCCGAGGAAATCCTGACCGAGCAGCACAAGCAGTTGTTTGTGCCGAACTGGCTGGTGAGGAATCATGATGGTTTCCTCGGCAACTCGCAGATGTCAATGCAGGTCGTCAAACACTTGGCGACCCCGAAGGATAAGGCCGCGCTGAATGCGGGGAGGGTCGGCGACGACACTTACGAAGTCGCCCGGGGGCTTGTTTCGGTAAGTGTTCGCAAATTTCTTCAAGTTTGTTACTCGGTGCGTACTTTGTACTTATCGTTGTCTTTGTAGGCCACCGTTCACTTCGGCCATCTCATGGAGGCGTTCGCCGCACAGGAGAAGGAGCTGAAGTCCGCCAGCGAGAAAGACAGGCTGGCGAAGGTCCGGGCGGTCAAGGATCTCGAGGCCGAGCAGAGGCGGGCCGAGGCTCTGGACGTTCGGGTGGCCGACCTTACTGCCGACCTGAAGAAAGCGAAGGAGGGCCTCGAAGCGGAGTCCGCCAAAGCTGCCAAGGCCGCCCAAGATCTTGCCGCGGCATTGAAGTCCTTGGCCGACGAGAAGGCGGAGAGGGAAGCGCAGGCCGCGAGGATCCGGGCGGAGGTCGAAGCCGAGATTGAGGCAGAGGCGAAGAAACATATGGCCGAGAACATGGAGCGATCCTACCAGACGGCCCTGGACCATGTCCAGGCTCGTGTCCCCGGCTTCGAGCGAGTCGGTTATCGACTGTGGCCCGAGTCGCCCGTGGACGACGAGGAGGGGGATGCCGAGGACGAGGTCGAAGGCGAAGACGGAGGGGGAGAGGATGACCCGGCTAAGGGAGAGATCGAGGGACCGCCCGTCGATGCGTCCGGGGTGGGAGCGGAGACGCAGGTGGACCCTTGATTCTTTCGTTAATCTTTTTGTAGTTTCAGTTCTGCTTTTTCTTCCGAGCTTTGTAACGCCTTTTGCGGACTGGCCACCGCTTTTTGATAAATGAAAAAACGTTTTGTCTTTGAAATTGTCTAAGTGTTTGGTTCGGTGGTAGGGTAGGCCCCCGTCACTACGATGGCTCGGCGACAAGTAGAGCTGTTCCATCTGTCTCTCGTGAAACGCCTTGAGGGCGAGATCGACCTGACGAGGAGGATGCTGTACAATATGGAGATGAAGAACGGGGATCTGTTGGCCGAAGTATACCACTTGCGGATAGCCGAAGCCGAGCTATTTGCTAAGGAAGAAGAATTGGCTTCTGTTTTGGCCGAACGAGATGAGCTCGTGAAGAAGGTCGAGCATTTGCAAAGGGTGACAGTCGACAAGAGTATCGAGGTGACCCATCTGCGTCGCGTCATATCTGACAGCGCCGAGTACCCTGGATCGGCGAAGCTTCCTCGGTTCACAATTGTCGTGAAGGACGAGGCACTGAAGGACCGGATCGTCGAATTGGAGGAGGAGGTCGCTCGGCTCAAGCCTCAGCCGGTGAGGGCCAACGTCCGGAGCACCTCGTGTACCCGCGAAGAGATCGAGCGAGGTATCACGTTCTACCAAGCGGCGTCCCGGACTCCTATCATCGGGGCGTCAGCCGCCGATGCACAAAGTGGTGTGGCGGTGTCTTCAAGTGGCGCTTCGGTTGGGGCGACTGTGAGGCTCAGCGGCGAAGGGGCGTCCCGGTTCGTCGGCCTGGAGACGAGCTCGGAGGCTAAGAAGCGCCGACCCAAAGTGTCGTTGAACCGGAATGTCCCCCTTCCTCGGAGGAAATGAGCGGGTCATGCCTTCTAATATTTTGTTGAACTCGCTGTAGTAATCTTTTTGTAAACTCGTCCAAGTCATTAATAAAATTGGGGTTGATTTATCCGAAGTGTCTTCTATTGGCTGTTCGTCGAGTCTTTTGTCGCAATTCTGATCCTGTCGCTCGGCTATTGACGCCGGTCGACGTGGGGTGTCTACAATCGTTGGATGGTGGCGCGAATCCAGAGGCAGGCACAAGTCCCAAGAGAACGTTATCTTGTCGTTTTGTGGGCACGTGGCACTACTGGATCCACTCATCACGCTTTGGCACACAATTTGGGAGGATCTAACGGCGAGTTGACCTCGGGGTGATTTTTTCCCAAAACGAGGGTCGGTACCTCGTCAGCTCGGCACAATTGATGGCCGAAACGAATTTTCCAACAATGTGTTGTTCTGACTCCGCCGTTCGGCTCTTGGTGCCGATCGACGTGGGGTGTCCATAACCGTCGGATGGGGGCACGAATCCAGAGGCAGGCACGAGTACCAAGAAAACGTTATCTTGTCGTTTTGTGGGCACGTGGCACTACTGGATCCACTCATCATGCTTTGGCACACAATTTGAGAGGATCTAACGGCGAGTTGACCTCGGGGTGATTTTTTCCCAAAACGAGGGTCGGTACCTCGTCAGCTCGGCACAGTCTACGGTCGGGACGGGTTCCGGACCGTTTAAGGACGAGTCGGGGAGATAGAGTCGAGCCGGAGGAAGGATCCGGTCGTTAGATTAGTTTAAGGGATGTAGGAGCAGTTTCGAATGGCGAGCTACTTCTAGTCCGCTTAGGAGCGGACTTGCGAAGCCAAATCGAGCCAAGTGTTGGACTCCGATCCATTCAACGGCTGCAGGAGCAATTTCGAACGGCGATCTGCCCCCGGCCCGTCTGAAGACGGGCCGAGTAGGAAGAGTCGAGCCGAGTGCTGGACTCCGAACCATTGTGTGATAAGTTTGAGAGATGCAGGAGCAGTTTCGAATGGCGAGCTGCTTCTAGTCCGCTTAGGAGCGGATTTGCGAAGCAAAATCGAGCCAAGTGTTGGACTCCGATCCATTCAACGGCTGCAGGAGCAATTTCGAACGGCGATCTGCCCCCGGCCCGTCTGAAGACGGGCCGAGTAGGAAGAGTCGAGCCGAGTGCTGGACTCCGAACCATTGTGTGATAAGTTTGAGAGATGCAGGAGCAGTTTCGAATGGCGAGCTGCTTCTAGTCCGCTTAGGAGCGGATTTGCGAAGCAAAATCGAGCCAAGTGTTGGACTCCGATCCATTCAACGGCTGCAGGAGCAATTTCGAACGGCGATCTGCCCCCGGCCCGTCTGAAGACGGGCCGAGTAGGAAGAGTCGAGCCGAGTGCTGGACTCCGAACCATTGTGTGATAAGGGAATTAGAGGCGGAAGTACGCGATAATGTAAAGAAAAACTTTATTTATTTATTAATATCTAATGGTCGGCTGCTTCTAAAGTTGCTAGCCGTTTATTACAATGAAAAAGAACAAAGGAAAAATTACTAGTAGCAGGAGTGGTTGCCCGACATCTCGAGTTACTTAGATAGGCGGGGTTGCCTTCTCTAGGTATTTCAAAAGATGGTCGGCATTCCAAGTCCTGGGGATTTCTCTACCCTCAAGGTCTTCTAGCTTGTACGCACCGGGGCGGATTACTTTGGATACTTTGTACGGTCCCTCCCAATTTGGGGCCAATTTGCTCTTCTGTCCGGGGAACGAAATGGCCAGCTTTCGGAGGACCAGGTCCCCCTCTTTCAAGTCGGTTGGGCGGACCCGTTTGTTGTAGGCGAGTTCGATTCTTCTTCGGTAACCTTGCTGCCGTACGGCGGCTCTTTCCCGAATCTCGTCAACCAAATCTAGGCTCGTTCTGAGCTCCCTGGCATTCTGTTCTTCTTCGAAGGCAATCAGGCGAGGAGAGGGTATTCCAACTTCCAGTGGGATGAGGGCCTCGGACCCATAGGTGAGATTGAACGGACTCTCGCCCGTCGGGATCCGCTTCGTGGTTCGGTAATTCCACAACACATTGGGCAGCTGATCGACCCACAATCCCTTGGAGCATTTGTCGAGTCTCTTCTTGATGCCGGAGAGGATCTGCCGGTTGGCATTCTCGGCTTGGCCATTTGACTGGGGATGAGAGACTGAGGAGAAGCGGTGCTGTATAGCTAGGTCTTGACATAAGGCTCGGAAGGCAGCTCCAGCGAACTGCGTACCGTTATCCGTAACTACGACTCGGGGAACACCGAAACGACAGATTACACTTTTCCAGAAGAATTGGACGACTCTATGTTCGGTAATTGTAGCCAGGGGCTCGGCCTCGACCCATTTCGAGAAATAGTCGACTGCCACGACTAGAAACTTCAACTGTCCGGGGGCCGGTGGAAATGGCCCGAGTAGATCCATCCCCCACATTGCAAAGGGGATCGGACTCGACAAGGAGGAGAGTGGTGCTTGTGGAAGGCGTCGGATGTCGGAATACTTCTGACAGGATGTGCATTGTCGAACGTGTCGTTCGGCGTCCCGTAGGAGAGTGGGCCAGTAATACCCGTAGTTTAACACTTTACGTGCCAAGGCTCTGGAGCCGGAGTGGGCTCCGCCGATGCCCTCATGGAGCTCTTGCAGGGCGTAATCGGCTTGTCCGGGGGAGAGGCATCTTAGATAGGGTCGACCATCCACCTGGGTGAAGGAGCGCTTATACAGAACGCCTTCGACCATTATGTAACGCTCGGCCCGTGTCCTTATCTTTCGGGCTTCCTTCGGATCCCTTGGTAGGAGTCCGTCTCTTAAAAACTCGACGAGGGGCTTCATCCAATTGTCTTCGAGGGGGAGCGGCAGTGTTTCGACGGAATTGAAAGCCTCGTCCTCTATGCTGGGCTTGAGGAGGACTTCTATCAGAACGGTTTGTTCGAGGCCTTGCAGGGATGAGGAAGCTAGTTTGGACAGAGCGTCGGCCTGGGCATTTTCCTCTCTGGGGATTCTTCGGATGAGGGCCTCGTCGAAGAGCGCCAGGAGGCTCTTCACTTTGGCCAAGTACTTTACCATTCTGTCATCGCGGGCTTCATATTCGCCGAGGACCTGGTTGACGACCAATTGAGAGTCGCTGAAGATCTGCAGGCGTCGCGCCCCTGCGTTTCGGGCCATCCCGAGGCCGGCTATGAGTGCTTCGTATTCGGCTTCGTTATTCGAGGCTTTAAAGTTTATCCGGAGGGAATATTGAAGGACAAAGTCGTCTGGGCCCGCCAGGATGACTCCAGCCCCGCTCCCCTCGTTGCAAGAGGATCCATCGGCATATACAGACCAGACAGGCGGTCCCTTCGTCGTCTGCTCGGAGTCGGGGATAGTCGTCTCAACTATGAATTCGGCCAGCGCCTGCGCCTTGATTGCGGTCCGAGGCTGATAAGTAATATCATGTTGGCTCAGCTCGATCGACCACTTCATGAGGCGGCCGGAAGTCTCTGGCTTGTGAAGGATCTGTTTCAACGGCTGGTCGGTAAGGACGACCACCGAATGAGACTGGAAGTATGGCCGAAGCTTTCTTGCAGCCATTATCAGGGCGTAGGCTATTTTCTCAATTTTCGGGTACCGGAGCTCGGCGTCCCGGAGCACTTTGCTGACGTAGTAAATGGGCTTTTGAGTTCTATCTTCTTCTCTGACTAAGACCGCGCTTAGTGTCTGTTCCGAGGCTGCCAAGTAGAGGTAGAGGGGTTCGCCTGGTATGGGTTTGCTGAGCAGAGGCGGGTTGACGAGGTAAGCTTTAAGCTGGTCGAAGGAATCTTGTTGCGGCTGCCCCCACTCGAACCCCTTAGTCCCCCTCAGGGCTTTGAAGAACGGGAGGCATTTCTCCCCGGACTTCGACAAAAAGCGCCCAATGGCGGCTAAACGACCGGTCAGTTTCTGAACTTCTTTGACGTTTCTGGGCGGGGCCATGTCTAGAATGGCCCTGATCTTCTCCGGATTTGCCTCTATTCCTCGTTGGCTGACCATAAAGCCGAGGAACTTGCCCGATGAGACGCCGAACGCACACTTGTTCGGGTTGAGTCTCATATTGTGCTTTCTCAAAACATCGAACGCTTCTTGGAGGTCGGTCTCATGATCAACGCCTCGGATGCTTTTCACAAGCATGTCGTCCACGTAGACTTCCATGTTCCGACCAATCTGGGCCTGGAATACCTTGTTGACGAGACGTTGATACGTTGCCCCTGCGTTCTTCAGGCCGAACGACATGACTCGGTAACAATAGAGTCCTTGGTCCGTTACAAAAGACGTCTTCGGAATATCCGGGGGGAACATCCTTATCTGATTGTAACCCGAGAAAGCATCCATGAAGCTGAGGAGCTCATGTCCCGAGGTTGCGTCAATCAGGGTGTCGATGCTCGGCAGAGGGAAGGGATCTTTAGGGCAGGCCTTGTTGAGGTCAGTGAAATCAATACAGATTCTCCATGTCCCGTTGGATTTCTTCACCATGACTACGTTGGACAACCACTCCGGATAATTCACTTCCTGTATGAATCGGGCTTTCAACAGTTTGTCTACCTCCTCTTTGATGGCGAGCTGGCGCTCGGGGGCGAACTTGCGCCTCTTCTGCTGGACCGGTTTGGACCCCGGATCAACGCTGAGGCGATGGACCAAGAGTTCTTCGGAGATACCGGGCATGTCCGCTGCTGACCATGCGAAGAGGTCCCGGTTGGCTCGGATGCATTTCACAATATTTGAATGTAGGGCGGACGGGAGTGCCTTGCTGACATAGAACTTACGGGTCGGCTCCTGCTCCGAGAAGAGTATTTCCTCCAGCTCATCGACTGGCTCGGGAGTCGGCCGAGCAGCATCTTGTGGAATCTCGAGTGTTTCTAAGGAGAGGACGGGTCCGAGCGTGGAGGTCATGTAACACTTGCGGGCCTGTTCCTGATTGCCCCTAACTTCTCCCACTCCAGCCCGAGTGGGGAATTTCATTTTGAGATGATAGGCAGAAGGGACGGCTTCAAGGGCGGCTAGGCCGGGCCGACCCAAAATGACGTTGTAGGCCGCGGGGACATCTACAACCATGAAATCCATTGACTCCGTGCGGGTAGTAGGAGTTTTGCCTGCTGTGACATCGAGGGTGATCACCCCTTCGATCGTCACCGGCACTCCCGTGAACCCATGGAGCGTATACCCGGCGGGCTTCAGTCTGTCTCGGGAGAGCTTCAGCCCCTTAAAAGCATCGAGGAATAGGATGTTAACGGAGGAGCCGTTATCCACTAGGATTCTTTCGACTTTGAAATTGGCCATGTGAAGGTTGATGACGAGTGCGTCGCAATGAGGGGTGCGGACGCCCTCGAGATCGTCGTCAGAGAAGGTGACGGGCACTCCGAGTCCTTTGGGGGGAGGGGTGGCCCGGACAGAATTTACTTCCCTAATAAAAGCTTTCCGAGAAGAGTTCGAGGAGCCCCCCATTGGACCCCCATGGATAAGGTGGAGGACTCGCTCTTCCTCGAATTCTGGCGTCTCTTCCCGTTCCGGACGTTTGTTAGCCCCCCGAGGCTGGGGAGGAAGTTCGGCCCCGTCCTTTCTTACAAACTTCGCCAGCTGCCCCCTCTGGATGAGGGCTTCGATCTCGTTTCTCAGAGCCCGGCAGTCGTTGGTGTCATGCCCATGGTCC
This sequence comes from Hemerocallis citrina, assembly GCA_017893485.1. Lineage (NCBI taxonomy): Eukaryota > Viridiplantae > Streptophyta > Magnoliopsida > Asparagales > Asphodelaceae > Hemerocallis > Hemerocallis citrina. The sequence goes on along the minus strand of CM030363.1, from coordinate 76,565,541 downwards.
CGGTGATAACGGCACCATTTGTCTTTATCTCTCCTTTTGGCTGGGGTGTTCATCTTTGGAGCTGGAGGCAGGACCCCTTCTTTTTCGACTTCCATGAAAATGGCGGAGATGTTTGTGGTGAGGGGAGTAAATTTTTCAAATCTAGGGGGAGGCCGGCGCTGGCCAGCATTATCCTTCTGAAACTTTTTGGGTCCCTCTTCTTCCGTTCCCTTCCTTTTAGACCCGGAGGCGGTTGCTTCCCAGTTGGGCGGTTCCTCGGCCTCTTCAGCTCGGATGTACTTTTCAGTACGGAGGAGGAGGTCAGAAAAGTCATGTGGCGGTTTTTTGGCGAGGGAGGAGCGGAGGTTAGAATTTAGGATGTTGGATTGGAACGCCGCGGTAGCAACGGATTGGTCGAGGGATGCGATAGTTCTGGCCTCGGCTGTGAACCTCTTCACGTAGTCCCTCAATCTCTCCCCCTTCTGCTGACGGAGGTGCAACAGGGAAATGCTGGTCTTCTTGGCCCTTCGGCTGCTGACGAAGTGGGTGATGAACAGGGTCTCGAACTGTTCAAAGGAGAATATTGACGCCGGGGCAAGGCGAGAGTACCATTCTCGAGCTGGGCCCTTCAGTGTTGCAGGGAATGTTTTGCAGAGGAGGGCGTCGGACGCTTGATGGAGGAGCATCAAAGTCTTAAAGCCTTCGATGTGGTCAACCGGATCGGTCTCTCCCGTGTAGTTCTCGAACTGGGGAGGTTTGAAACCGAAGGGAACAGGAGTATCCACTATGGTCCGGGAGAACGGGGGTTGGCTAGGACGGAGTATCCTCCCCCTGAGTTCTTCTTCCCGGTTTATTCGTCCCAAGAGTTTTTCCACCTCGTTTAGGCGGCGGTTCATGGTGTTATCTCTCCGGCGGTGATCTGCCGAGCCACGGGACTCGTCTTCGTAGGATGGGGAGCGAGGGCTGCGGCGATGGTAGCTTCGGGAACGACGAGGACTTGGGGTGCGTCTGGAATTGGTAGGTGCGGGTCGAGGAGAAGGGGAACGTTGGCGAGGGCTCCGGACCGGACGAGGGGAGGGGGCCCTTGGCTCATTGGGATTTTGACGGAGATTGAGGGCCTGTTGTACCATAGCTTGGAATTGCTGGAACTCGGCACGGGTGATGGGTGCCTCATTGTTCCGATGCTGCTGCCGACCTGCTGGTGAGTGCCTCCTTCGGTAGTGATCGGGGGAGTCTCTTCTCCCTCTTCGGGCGGGGGACCCCCTGTGTCCCCGGTGTCGGGGGGATCGTTCTTGGTGGGAGGCTTCTCCCCGAGCCCGCTTTTCGTCCAGATGGTGACGAAGGTCCTTATCTTCCGGGCGTCTGGGATGGGCATCGTGGCGACCAGAGGCTCGGGGATGATGGGAGGCCATGGAGGCACTGGAGGCAGTGTGGTTGGGTATGTTCTCTGGATGAAGAGGCTGTTTCTGGGGGTTAGGCCCCTTCGGATCAGGATGTGGAGGGTTCCGCTGGAGCGGCTCTTCCACAGTAGGAGGGAGCTGCCCTTGTTGCTGAGTGGGATCAGGAAGGATTTCCTGCTGGTCAAGGATGGGCGCTCGATTGGAGCCCCTAGATCTGACTTTGCGAGGCGGCATGGCTGGAGAAAACCTGTTCACCGGGAAGAGGAGAGGTCTCTACTCGTTAGTTTCCCACAGACGGCGCCAATCTGTTGCCGCTAAATTCGGTGTGGGGGCAAACAGATGAATTTGTGAGTTCTTTGGGGAAACTGAATAGGAGAACCTGTATACCTGTTCCGTTGAACTCTGATCGTCGCTCCCGCCGTGCACCTGCAAAAAGTGCGAGACACCGGGGTTGTTCCCGGCGACGCACCCTCCGACGCTCAAGTCAGTAACCAGAAGTGATTGTGAAAGAGCGTTTAACTAGAAAAAGATTGATTACCTGTTAATGGAGATGGGTGGGGGGTATTTATAGGCGTCTTAGAGAACAATTTAGGAATGTAATCCGCGTAATCTGATATGGAATAATCTCCTTGTAAACAGATTGGGAAAGTAATCTGATAAGGTATATTCTGGTAATCAGATAAGGAATTTTAATCCCTAAATCCCAGTGTAAAGATTGACGTGAATCATGGCCGTTGATTTAGATCTAATCAGGGACCTTGATTGTGTCTTGCTGGATCGAGTTGGCAGCGGGTTGAAACCCGTGCCCAGCTGTGGTGGATCCGTTTGCGGGTTATTGGATCTGTGAGAAGGAGACCCAGTACCCGCTTCGGACCCGTTTGCATGTGAAATTACCGTCTCGTCCCTGAGCTGTAGGATTCGTGCCCCATTTGGACGGTCTCGATTGAACCCCTTGTTTTGACCATATCAATATTATTATTATTATTATATATTATAATTATTATTATTATTATTATTATTATTATTATTATATATATTATTATTATATATTATTATTATTATTATTATTATATATTATTATTATTATTATTATTATTATTATTATTATATATATATATATATATATATATATTATTATTATTATTATTATTATTATTATTATTATTATTATTATTATTATTATTATTATTATTATTATTATTATTATTATATATTATTATTATTATTATTATTATTATTATTATTATTATTATTATTATTATTATATATATTATTATTATTATTATATATTATTATATATATTATTATTATTATTATTTATTATTATTATTATTATATATATTATTATTATATATATTATTAATATTATTATATATTATTATTATTATTATATATATTATTATTATATATATTATTATTATTATTATTATTATTATATATATTATTATTATATATTATTATATATATTATTATTATTATTATTATTATATATTATTATTATTATTATTATTATTATATATATATATATATATTATTATTATTATTATTATTATTATTATTATTATTATTGATATGGCTAAAATTGGGGTTAAATCGGGACCGTCCAGATCGAGCACGAATCTTGAAGCACGAGGGTAAAAAGGTAATTTCACATACAGATGGATCCAAAACGGGCATTGGGTCTCCTTCTCACGAAACCAACCGCCCGCGAATAGATCCACTCCAACTGGGCACGGGTCCCGACCCGATACAAGCCCGGTCCACCAAGGGAGAATCAGGCCGCTGATTTGATTAGATCAAATCAATAAGCTTGATTTGCTCTCACCAGGGAATCAAGGCCTACTTTCCTAAAACAGAATAGGAGGATTTTGCTCCTAAATGTTAGCCAGGAAATCAGGACCCTGATCATTCCAAAGGCGACTATAAATACTACCCCTCTACCACCAAGACCAGGTTAATCACTTTTTCACCACTTAAGCTTTTTCTTAATCTTTTACTGATTACTGACAAGAGCGTCGGAGGGTGCGTCGCCGGAATCAACCCCGGTGTCTCGCACTTCCCTGCAGGTTGCGGCGGGAGCAAGAAGGCCGAGTCAGCTGTTCAGGTTTTTCTCGGACTTACAAATTCTATCTGTTTACCCCCACACCGAAATCAGCGGTAACAGATTGGCGCCGTCTGTGGGAAAACCACACGAACAGTCCCAGCCCATTCTCCGCCGTCCTCTGCAGCCATGCCGCCGAAGAAGAACAGATCCAGAGGGTCGAACCGTGGGGGCAACCCCACCGACCTGGCAAATGAAGCTCCGGTCAATCCTGTCCTTCAGACCGACCTCCCTCCGCTGACCCAGCAGGTCCCACCACCTCCTCCTCCCAAGCAGCAGCCCAACAACGGTCCGTCCGGTCACAACGGTCGGAAGGAGAAGCAGCCCCTCAATCCGGGCCACGTCTCGGTCCATATTGGGTCCTCGGACTCGATGGCCTCTCATCACCCCGACCTCCGCATCACACTCCAAAACCGCCATAAGGACGACGACCTCCGTACCCATCTTGACGAGAGGCGGGCCCGAGAGGGAGCCTCCCGCAAGCATCAAGGTGACCGGTCGCCACGTCGTCGGGACTGCAGAAGGTCCCCGGAACGTAGAGGCCGAGCGGCGTCCCCTGAACGCCGAAGGAGGAGGTCCCGGTCCCCCAGGGATCGGCGTCATCCGAGGGACCGAGATATGCCCATCAGCCGGGCCGAGTTCCTCCAGTTTCAAGAGACCGTTCTGCAGGCCCTCAATCTCCGACAGAACGCCCAGAATGCTCAGAGGGTTCCGACGCCCCCCAGGGATCCTAGTCCTCGGCGCCGAACCTGGAGTCCTTCCCCGACTCCCAGCCGACAGCAGCGGCAACAGAGCCCTCGGCGGTCCCAGGAGTACCGGCGCCGCAGTCCACGCTCCCCTTCCTATGGAGAGGAGTCCGGGGGGTCGTACGACTACCAGCGGAGGGACGACGCCCTCATCCGCCGTATCCATGAGGTGGAAAGGCGCATCGGCCGCATGGACAGGGAGGAAGAGTCCCGAGCAGGAACCTTCCGTCCCAGCCGACCCCCCTTCTCGCGGTCGATCATGGAGGCCCACATACCGAGGAGTTTCAAACCGCCGCAGTTTGAAACATACTCTGGGGAATTCGACCCGGTCGACCACGTCGAAAGCTTCAAGAACCTGATGCTGATCCACCAAGCTTCCGACGCGGTGCTCTGCAGGACCTTCCCTGCCACCCTCCGGGGGTCGGCTCGGGAATGGTATTCCAGGCTCGCCCCCTCGTCCATCTTCTCATTCGAACAGTTTGAGACACTGTTCATTACTCACTTCGTGAGTAGCCGACGAGCCGAGAAGACGAGTCTTTCCTTGCTGAACCTGCGGCAGGAGAAGCAAGAAAAGTTACGGGACTATGTGAAAAGGTTTACCGCGGAAGTCAGGTCAATTGCTTCCTTGGACCAGTCCGTGGCTACCGTGGCGTTCCAGTCGAACGTCCTTAACGCCAACCTCCGATCATCCCTGGCCAAGAAGCCCCCGCATGACTTCGCCGACCTCCTCCTGAGGTGCGAGAAGTACATCCGGGCGGAGGAGGCCGAAGCCCTTCCGAGCTTCGGGGGCACCGCCGCGGGGTCAAAGAGGAAGGCGACGGGAGAAGAAGGGCCCAAGAAAGCTCAGAAGGACATGGGCGGTCAGCGCCGCCCTCCCCCCAGGTTCGAGAAATTCACTCCCCTCACCACTAATGTCTCTACTATCCTCATGGAGGTAGAGAAGGAGGGAATCATCCCTCCAGCCCCGAGGATGCACACTCAGGCGAAGAGGAGGAACAAAGATAAGTGGTGTCGCTACCACCGAGACCATGGGCACGACACGAACGACTGTCGAGCTCTGAGAGATGAGATCGAAGCACTCATTCGGAGGGGGCAGTTGGCCAAGTTCGTGAAAGCTAACGATCGAACAGATCGGAACTCACCTCCCCCTCGGGGGGCTAACAAGCGCTCCGAGCGGCGCGAGGAGACACCCGAGTTCGAAGAAGAACGGGTTTTGCACCTGATCCACGGAGGCCCAATGGGGGGCTCCTCTAATTCATCCCGTAAGGCCTTCGTCCGGGAGGTCAACTCAGTCCACAGTGCCCCTCCCCCGAAAGGTCTCGGCGTCCCTGTGTCTTTCTCCGATGCCGACCTCGAAGGAGTCCGAACCCCCCACTGCGATGCCCTCGTCATCAACCTCCGCATGGCCAACTTCAAGGTACAGAGGGTCTTGGTGGACAATGGGAGTTCGGTCAACATCCTATTCCTCTCGGCCTTTCAAGGCCTGCAGCTGTCCCGGGACCGTCTCAAGCCGGCCGGCTATACTCTCCACGGGTTCACGGGGGTCCCGGTAACCGTCGAAGGGGTGATAACCCTAGACGTTACTGCGGGAAGCACCCCTACTACCCGGACCGAGCCGATGGACTTCATGGTCGTCGACGTCCCGGCAGCATACAATGTCATCCTAGGCCGTCCCGGCCTAACTGCTCTGGAGGCTGTCCCCTCGGCATACCACTTGAAGATGAAATTCCCCACTCGCTCGGGAGTAGGGGAAGTCAGGGGAAGCCAGGAAACAGCTCGGAAGTGCTACATGACTTCCACCGGGGGACCAGTGCTCTCGCTCGAGACACTAGAGATCCCCGAGCCGAAGGCCCGTCCAACGTCCGAGCCGGCGGACGAGTTAGAAGAAGTACTCTTCTCCGACGAGGATCCGAGCCGAAAGTTCCTCGTCAGCAAGTCCTTGCCGACCGTGCTGTTCTCCGACTTGGTGAGGTGCATCCGGGATAACCGCGACCTATTTGCTTGGTCGGCCGCGGATATGCCCGACATCTCCGAGGACTTGCTCGTCCACCGCCTAAGCGTCGAATCGGGGTGCAAACCGGTTCAGCAGAAGAGGCGAAAGTTCGCTCCCGAGCGACAGCAGGCAATCAAGGAGGAAGTGGATAAGCTGCTGAAGGCCAAGTTCATCCAGGAGGTAAATTATCCCGAGTGGCTGTCGAATGTCGTAATGGTCAAGAAGTCCAATGGCTCGTGGAGGATATGCATCGACTTCACCGATCTCAACAAGGCGTGTCCGAAGGATCCCTTCCCTCTCCCGAACATCGCCACCTCGGGCCATGAGCTCCTCAGCTTCATGGATGCCTTCTCGGGGTACAATCAAATCCGGATGTTCCCTCCGGACATCCCGAAGACCTCCTTCGTCACCGACCAAGGCCTCTACTGCTACCGAGTAATGCCGTTCGGTTTGAAGAATGCGGGCGCCACCTACCAGCGCCTCGTCAACAAGGTTTTCCAGCATCAGATCGGCCGAAACATGGAGGTGTACGTTGATGACATGCTCGTCAAGAGCATCCGCGGCACTGACCAAGTAGCCGACCTCCAGGAGGCCTTCGGCGTGTTGAGGAAGTACAACATGCGGCTAAACCCGAACAAGTGTGCGTTCGGAGTCTCCTCTGGCAAGTTCCTCGGTTTCATGGTGAGCCAGCGGGGAATCGAAGCTAACCCCGAGAAGATTAAGGCCATATTAGACATGGCCCCGCCTCGGAACGTCAAGGAAGTGCAGAAGCTCACCGGTCGGCTCGCAGCCATCGGTCGGTTCCTCTCCAAGTCAGGGGAAAAGTGCCTCCCCTTCTTCAAAGCACTCCGGGGGGCTAAAGGATTTGAATGGGGCGAAGCACAGCAAGAATCGTTCGACCAGCTGAAAGCCTATCTGGTGAACCCCCCTCTGCTCGGTAAGCCGGTCCCGGGCGAGCCTCTCTTCATCTACTTGGCCGCTTCCGAGCAGACCTTGAGCGCTGTCTTGGTAAGAGAAGAAGACCGGGCCCAAAGGCCCATTTACTACGTGAGCAAGGTGCTTCGGGACGCCGAGCTCCGCTATCCGAGGATAGAAAAGATAGCCTACGCACTGGTCATGGCAGCAAGAAAGCTTCGACCCTACTTCCAATCTCACTCGGTCGTTGTCCTCACCGACCAACCCCTAAAGCAGATTCTCCACAAGCCAGAGACCTCGGGCCGGTTGATGAAGTGGTCCATAGAGCTGAGTCAGCATGACATCTCCTATCAGCCTCGGACGGCAATTAAGGCACAGGCTCTCGCCGACTTCATTGTAGAGTCCACCATCCCTGAGGTCGGCCACGTCCCAAATGGGCCCCCCATTTGGACAGTCTTTGTGGACGGATCCTCTTGCAGTGAAGGAAGTGGCGCCGGCATTATCCTGAACGGCCCTGACAGCTTCGTCCTGCAGTATGCGATCCGCATGAACTTCAAGGCCTCGAACAACGAGGCGGAGTATGAGGCTCTCATAGCTGGACTCGGGCTCGCACGAAGTGCTGGGGCGCAGCGCCTTCGGATTCACAGTGACTCCCAACTAGTCGTGAACCAGGTCTTGGGCGAATATGAGGCCAGGGACGAGCGAATGGCGAAGTACCTCGCCAAGGTCCGGGACCTCATGGGTCGGTTCGAAGAAGCCATCATCCAACGGGTCCCCCGGGAGGAGAACTCACAAGCTGACGCTCTCTCCAAGTTGGCCTCGTCTTCTCTACAAGGTCTCGAACAGACCGTACTGATTGAAGTCCTCTCTAAACCGAGCATCGAAGACGAGACACCTCGCTCGGTGGAGTCATTGCTGGTCATGCTGCAGGACAATTGGATGAAGCCACTGGTTGAATTCTTAAGGGATGGAGTTCTGCCTTCAGATCCCAAAGAAGCACGCCGAGTCAGAACTCGGGCCGAGCGCTATGTTTTGATCGAGGGCATCTTATACAAACGCTCCTTCTCTCAAATAGACGGCCGACCTTACCTAAGGTGCCTCTCTCCGGATCAGGCCGAATATGCCCTACAGGAGCTTCATGAAGGAATCGGAGGGGCGCACTCCGGATTTAGGTCTTTGGCCCGGAAAGCTTTGAACTATGGGTACTTCTGGCCGACCCTTCTTCAAGATGCCGAGCGGCATGTTCGGCAATGCAGCTCCTGCCAGAGACACTCCAACATCCGACGTCTCCCCCAGGCCAACCTCACCTCCCTATCGAGCCCTATCCCCTTCGCGATGTGGGGAATGGACTTACTAGGGCCTTTCCCGCCGGCTCCGGGTCAGCTCAAGTTTTTAGTCGTCGCCATCGACTACTTCTCGAAGTGGGTCGAGGCCGAGCCCCTCGCCAAGATAACCGAGAGCAAAGTGGTGCAGTTCTTCTGGAAGAGCATCATATGCAGATTCGGCGTCCCCCGCGTCCTCGTGACGGACAACGGGACTCAGTTCACTGGCACAGCATTCCGAGCCCTATGCGACGACCTCGTCATTCAACAGCGCTTCTCGTCCGTCTCACACCCTCAGTCGAACGGACAGGCCGAGAACGCTAATAAGCAGATCCTCGCAGGCATCAAGAAAAGGTTGGACAAGTGCTCCAAGGGTTTGTGGGTCGACCAACTCCCCAATGTGTTGTGGAACTACCGCACAAGCAAGCGGACGCCCACCGGAGAATCCCCTTTCAACCTTACTTATGGGGCCGAGGCCGTGATCCCCCTCGAAGTCGGAATACCTTCCCCTCGGCTCATCGCCTATGACGAAGCGTAGAATGCCAGGGACCTCAGAGGAAACTTGGACCTGATAGATGAACTGAGGGAAAGGGCATCGATTCGGCAACAGAATTACAGAAGGAGGGTCGAGCTAGCGTACAACAAGAAGGTCCGACCCGCCAACCTTAAGCAAGGAGATCTGGTATTGAGAAAGCTAGCTATATCCCTCCCCAGTCAGAGGAGCAAGCTAGCTCCGAATTGGGAAGGGCCGTATCGGATCACAAAAGTTGTTCGACCTGGAGCATACCGACTTGAAGACATGGATGGCAAAGAGCTTCCGAGGACCTGGAATGCCGACCACCTCCTGAAATACCAAGAGAGCGCTCCGGCGCCTCTCTAGGTAATCCGAGGTGTCGAACCATTCCTCTCCTCTAACTTGTAACCTGTCCCATGAATTGTACTATGTAAAACGGTTCGCCGTCAAATATCAATAAAGAAAAGTTCTATTATGTTTGTGAATTTGCACGTTTCTCTCCCCTCTTATTTAACCAATGGTTCGGAGTCCAAACACTCGGCTCGACTTTACCTCCTCGGCTCGTCTCCGGACGAACCAGGGGTAGATCGCCGTTCGGAATTGCTCCCACAGCCGTTGAACTATACCGATGGTTCGGAGTCCAACACTCGGCTCGACTTTACCTCCTCGGCTCGTCTCCGGAGGAACCAGGGGTAGATCGCCGTTCGGAATTGCTCCCACAGCCGTTGAACTATACCGATGGTTCGGAGTCCAACACTCGGCTCGACTTTACCTCCTCGGCTCGTCTCCGGACGAACCAGGGGTAGATCGCCGTTCGGAATTGCTCCCACAGCCGTTGAACTACACCGATGGTTCGGAGTCCAACACTCGGCTCGACTTTACCCCCTCGGCTCGTCTCCGGACGAACCAGGGGTAAATCGCCGTTCGGAATTGCTCCCACAGCCGTTGAACTATACCGTTGGTTCGGAGTCCAACACTCGGCTCGACTTCACCTCCTCGGCTCGTCTCCGGACGAGCCAGGGGTAGATCGCCGTTCGGAATTGCTCCCACACCCGTCGAGCTCCAGCGATGGTCCCGGGGTCCAACACTTGGTTCCTAGTCCATCTAAAACACTCCGGTAGGTCGATGCCGGACCTTCGTTCGAACACAAAAGTCCGAACTCTCCTAACTACTCGCCGAAGACCGAAGACCCGCAAATTCGGTCGGCTTCTGAGCAAGTGGCTTCCCGAGCGTGTAAACGGGGAAAACACACTTTCCCCTCAACTTTCGTACATGATCTCGATCAGACGGCTCAGATCAAGCCACCTGCGCAAAACGACAAGATAACGTTTTCTTGGGAACTGAGCGGCCTCGAGATTCGCGCCTACGTTCGACGGCTCAGATCTCACCACCTACTCTAAGCGACAAAATAACGCTTTCTTGGGTACAGAGCCGTGCCGTACCGTGTCAGATCCACTAAATGACAAAGAGCCGCGCCCCTGGAGATCCATTCGGCTAAACAGACGCTCTCGGTTCGAAGATCTCGGCACGACCGATACGGTTATAAGCAAAGACAAACATGCAAAGCAACGAAAGGGAATTTTATTAATTGTCGGCGCATAATACAAAACATTCCATTACAAAGTGTCGGCAAACAAAACACACAATGCCCGACCCACTACACTTGTCTCTCATATAAAAACATCCTCACTAAACTGTTCGTCCTCCTCGGCTGACAGCTCCTCCTTCTCCCCCCGGAGCCTCGCCATCACACCACGCAGATGCCACATCTCTGAGAGCAGGTCATCCCGCTCGGCGACGATCTTCGACTGAATGTGCCGAATGCTTTTGACCCGAAGAGCATTGCTGAATGCGGTCTGCGAGTCTTCATCCTCCCCTGCGAGGCTCAGCTCGACGATCTTATTCTCCAAGCATTGGATCTCGGCTTCCCGGAGACTGAGGACCAACGAAAGGTGGTCCCACTCACTCTCGGCTCGGCGTAACTTCATATCGGCGCTCCTAGGGCTCAGAACCACTGTTCCGGAGGTGGCCTCGGATTCAGAGTCACCATTCGAACGCTCGGAGTCCGAGCCATGGATCGTCACAACGAGCTGAAAAGAAGGGAAAGCAAATAACACGGTTTCAATACTCTGCCGGTGTCTAACACTTGAAAATTTTTTAGTGGAGACTATTTGCATTCAGACATAATAGTGTTACAGACGGTCGACCGACCCCACAACTAAGTTGTTACAACAATCAACAAAAATAGAAAAACGACAGAATCAGAGCCTCTTCGGAAGGGGAATGCTTCGGTTTAGGGAAACACGAGGACGGCGAGGCCTGCCCTCCGAGCCCGACCCTAAACCAACGAAGCGCGACCCCCCTTCGCTGCTAGCTCTAACGGCGACGCCGGCCGAAGCCCCGCTCGACGAGGCTGTCGCGCTACTCTGAGCGTCGGCTGGACTCCCCCTGGTCAACGGTGAGCGCATCGCAAGTTCGTGAAACGTAATCCCTCTCTCGCTCTCTTCGCGAGTGCACGAAGTGCTGCGAACGTTAGCCCTGACCGGTGCCGGCTTGAGCGACGCGATCTCTTCCTCCAGTTCGATATTCCTATCCCTCAAGACGTCGTCCTTCGCCAACTTCTTCGGTCGAGGGGCTGTCAACGAGCCCGAGGCATTGGCATTATCAGTCGCAAGCCGTCGGTAGTGGGTCACTTCAATCCCCCTATCTATTGTGATCCTTCTGAGCCTATCGACTTCGGCCGATAACCTCTTGTGCTCGGTTGACGCTTTCTCCAGTTCGGAAGCCAGCTTCTCCCTCTCCGCCGAACGTTCTTTTTCCGCTAGCTCCAAGTATTGGACCTCGGCCAAAAGGTCGTCATTCTTCTGCTCAGCGGCAGTAAGCTCTCTACGGAGGTTCTCGACTTCGCCTTCGGGATGGGGAGCTGAAGAGCGCTTCCGGTACTGGTACAGCTCGCGACCATACCTCCGCAGAGCCGCCTTCGTATCCTCCAGCCTGCCGAGCAGGAGATATCGCTTATACCGGCTCTGAGAGAGTTCGCCCTTCGTTTTCACCAGCTCCTGCCGAAGGTATTCAGCCTCCGTGATCGGACCGAATCTCACCTGAACTGCAGAGATAAATCCGAGGCCCAACACTTGGAGAAAGTTACGCCAAAACAAACACTAAGTCCGAGACTCAACACTTGGGCAAATTTTGGCCAAACAAAACATTTTTTCATTCAAAATTCGAAGAGTTCTACAACAGCGGTGGCCAGTCCGCAGTTAGGCTTACAAAAACAAAAAAAGAGAGAAAAGAAGACAACCGAGTCAGGGGTCGACCTTTTTGTCGTTCGGGTCCGTCGACCCCTCGGCCTTGTCCTTGCCCTCGCCTCCGCCACCTCCTTCGCTCCAGCTCTCCTCCTCGGAGTCGTCCTCCTTCTCCTCCTCGGCCGCGGCCTTCCACGGGTCCTCGACGGGTTCCGTCTCCCCCTCGGGGCCGATCAACCCCTCGGGGACAACCTCCTCACCTTCCACGAGGTCATAGAAGTTGTAGGAGGACGTGTCGAAGCCCGGGTTCTTGGCGACCACATGTTGCAAGGCACGGCCGTAGGCATCCAGCATATTCTGGATCATGTGCATCGCGGCCTCCTCCTGCACGGCTTTCTTCACCCTCTTCACCTTCCTGAGGTGTTTTGCCTTGATCTTCTCGGCCCTCTTCCGAGCGTCCTCCGCCTCCGACCGAGCCTTGGCCAGCTCCTCCCTCAGGTCGGCGGCCTCCTTCACCGACGCCTCGAGCTTGGCCGCCGAATCCTTCAGCTCGGAGACCTCCTTCTCCGAGGCCTCGAGCTTGGCCGCCGTATCCTTTGACAGCTGAACAGCATCGGCCAGCTGCTTCTCCAGCCCCTCCACTTCGGTGGCCCTCTTCGTCGAAAGAAGCAACTCGGAATCGAGCCGCTTCGCGACCTTGACGCGTTCCGCCCTCTCCTTCTCCTTCTCCTGATCCTTCCTCGCCATCTCCTCGAGCAGGAAATTAAAGTGGCAGATGGTCTGAAAGAGAACAACAGAGTTACAACCCGAATCCAAGAACTTAATAAATTTTCTAAGGAAGAAATTCAGATGAAGAAGAAATCAGCCTACTTACCGACATGGTATCCCGGGCGATCTGCATCACGGCGTCCCCTGCCATCCCGACCTTCAGGGTCGCTCGATCCTTCGGGGTCGGCAAGTGCCTTATCGCCTCCATGCAGATGTTCCCGTCGCCCAGGAAACCATCGGCGTTCATCACCTGCCAGTCGGGGACGAAGATCTGCTTGTGACGCTCGGTTAAGATCTTCTCTGCCTCGGCAGTGAGGGGCGGAACCGGCATGGACAGCGCATCCTTCACCCCGAACACGCCGCTCGACGAACCCGGAGCGTCCGTCCCCGGGGTCGGCACAGGTGCATCCGAGGTAGGGGGATCGGAGACAATGGCCTCCCCCTGCTCGGGGACCACGACCTTCGTCGGAGAGACGAGGACCTCAATCTCCCCCTCCTTGAGGACCGCGACCTTCGGTTGGTCGGCAGTCTTTGCGACCGAGGGTTTCTTCGGAGCCCGGCTGTCCTGAGGCGCTGCCGACGGCCTCTTCTTCTTCTCCTGCTCTGCTCGGCCCTTCGCCACCAGAGCCTTGTAATCAAGCTTCATTGTCTCTGCAAAAGCCGGATGGAAAAACTTAGAAAATTTTTCATGAACTTTAAACAAGGAGTATAAATACCAGATGCATACGAGGGTCGATCGGACTGAGACCCCCACGGAACAAATGCTCCTCCGTAATATCCTTCCAGCTTAGCGCTGGCAGGGCGAGAAGCTTCCTCTGGACCTCAGCCTCCTCAGCATTTAGCGGGGCGTCCTTCTTTGTACGCTTGGGCAGGCCGTCTTTCGCCCAAACTGTCGGTATCACCCACGGCGTCAGATTTCGGACGAGGAAGTATTTATCCTTCCAATGTTTGATCGAGTCCGAGTTCTCGATCAACTTAACTCCCGTCCGAGGAGAAAGGAAAAACCTCTGCTCGTCACGCCTCGGCTGGCAAGGTCGGAATAGACTCCGAAAGAGGAACATAGTCGGCTTGGCGTCGATCTCTTGACATCGGAGGAGGAACGCCACGACATGCCTCCAAGTGTTCGGCATCAGTTGGGCAGGACTCAGACCGTACCAGACCAAGACTTCGACCACGAACGGGTGTAGGGGAAAGCGGAGCCCGGCGATGAGGGAATCGACCGGGAAGACGCATATGTCCGGCGAGGACTTTGTGTTGGCTCGGAACCCCGGCCCAGGAAGGAGCAGCGCATACTCAAGCGGGATCCGGAAACCCTCTCGGATCATGCGGAGATCGGCCTCGGTGAGAGTCGAGATCCTGTGGTCGACCTCGGACAGCTCCCTAGGCTCGTTCTCCTCCACCAGCTTCGCCGTACCTTGAGTGACCCTCTCCAAGGTATCCTCGGCGTAATCCCGGACGCCTCCCACGGTCGATACGGCGATGAGCTGCCGACCGAACGCCCCCGCTCTCTTCGGCGTTTCCACTATTGCGATCACGGCTTTACCTTTTCGGGACTCCGCCGCGACTTCCTCGGGCACTTCGGCCACTTCACCCTCTTTATCCGGACGTACAACGTCTTGCTCGCTCGGCTCCATTACTCCCTTCCCTTTATCCCCTCGGCCAACGGCTTGCTCCGAGGCGGGGGTCTCAGCCGAAATCTTAACCATTTTTTCCTAAAAAGAGAAGGGAAAGAGACTGACCTCGAAGTGACAGATGCGGTCGGAAAGTTCGCCGGAACTAAGAACGCTACCGCGACAGCTAGCAACGCCACCAAGGGAGCTAAAAACTGCGAAGCAAAGTAAGAACGGAAGAGAGAGAGTAAAAGTGAAAAGTGAAGGCCTGGTCTTGGGGGGGTGAAGATTTATAGTAAAATTGGAACGTCCCTTGGACTTCCAATGAAACTTCGCGACTTTTGGGCTACTCTCGAAGCGTCACGAAGGCCCATCACCACTACCCCTCTCACCAAGACAACTGGCTCGGCCCCGAGGGATCCAAATCCGAGCCACGAGCGATCCAAACACGCCGACAGCAGGGTCCGGTCGGAATCCGAGCAAGTGCCTTCCCGAGCTGGTAAATGGAGAAAAAAAGACACCGAGCTACGTGGACCGCTGGATCTCTCAAAAATTCGCGCTCCCAATGATGAAGAGCCCAGATTGCGCCACGTGCGCTAAAAGACAAGATAGTGTTTTTTTGGGAACTGCGCCCGTCTCGAGATGCGTGCCACCATCCGATGGCTCAGATTGCGCCACGTCGCTCGGAACGCCGAACCCCCTAGTCTCCGGTCGGCAGCCGAGCAAGTGCCTTTCCGAGCTCGTAAACGGAGAAAAACGCTGCCGAGCGGTAACAACCATCAGATCTTTCCGAAGTTCACGCCCGTCCACGATCGATGGCTCAGATCGAGCCACGCCATTAATCGGTATTTAAATCGTTTTTTATTTATTTTAATCGTTTTATTTGTTTAAAAATTGCGAGAAAATTGCTAAAAATTCGAGAAAATTAGCTGAAAATTCTGGGAGATAACTGAAAATTCGGGGACACACTTTCTGACCCCGGAGCGAACAATTATTACCCTGAATGCACCGCTAAAGCCCCCGAACGATTAGCAAACACATCGCAGAATTAAACAAATACTTCGAAAAAAGTAGATAAAAGACTGTCAGATACCCGACGCAGCTCAAGAACAGCACACAGCGTCAAAAGTTACCTCACTACCCCCTTTCTAGATTCAAAATCCCACATTTGGACTCCGATACAACTCCACCAGCCACTGAAACTGCTGAACTACTCCTCAAAGTCTGATCACGCTCAGCCTTTAGGAGTGGGGGGCTCATGATATGGCTAAAATTGGGGTTAAATCGGGACCGTCCAGATCGAGCACGAATCTTGAAGCACGAGGGTAAAAAGGTAATTTCACATACAGATGGATCCAAAACGGGCATTGGGTCTCCTTCTCACGAAACCAACTGCCCGCGAATAGATCCACTCCAACTGGACACGGGTCCCGACCCGATACAAGCCCGGTCCACCAAGGGAGAATCAGGCCACTGATTTGATTAGATCAAATCAATAAGCTTGATTTGCTCTCACCAGGGAATCAAGGCCTACTTTCCTAAAACAGAATAGGAGGATTTTGCTCCTAAATGTTAGCCAGGAAATCAGGACCCTGATCATTCCAAAGGCGACTATAAATACTACCCCTCTACCACCAAGACCAGGTTAATCACTTTTTCACCACTTAAGCTCTTTCTTAATCTTTTACTGATTACTGACAAGAGTGTCGGAGGGTGCGTCGCCGGAATCAACCCCGGTGTCTCGCACTTCCCTGCAGGTTGCGGCGGGAGCAAGAAGGCCGAGTCAGCTGTTCAGGTTTTTCTCGGACTTACAAATTCTATCTGTTTACCCCCACACCGAAATCAGCAGTAACAATTATTATTATTATTATTATTATTATTATATATTATTATTATTATTATTATATATTATTATTATTATTATTATTATTATTATTATTATTATTATTTCAAATTGATATTCAAAATTGTCAGAAATATAACCGAACAGCTTTTAAACACTCTTTTTCAGAAAAACAGCTTTCAGATAATAGTTTTCAGCTAAAAATATAACCGAACAGATTTTAAACACTCTTTTTCAGAAAAACAGCTTTCAGAATACAGTTTTCAGCTAGAAATATAACCGAACAGCTTTTAAACACTCTTTTTCAGAAAAACAGCTTTCAGATAATAGTTTTCAGCTAAAAATATAACCGAACAGCTTTTAAACACTCTTTTTCAGAAAAACAGCTTTCAGATAACAGTTTTCAGCTAGAAATATAACCGAACAGCTTTTAAACTCTCTTTTTCAGAAAAACAGCTTTCAGATAACTGTTTTCAGCTAGAAATATAACCGAACAGCTTTTAAACACTCATTTTCAGAAAAAACAGCTTTCAGATAACAGTTTTCAGCTAGAAATATAACCGAACAGCTTTTAAACTCTCTTTTTCAGAAAAACAGCTTTCAGATAACTGTTTTCAGTTAGAAATATAACCGAACAGCTTTTAAACACTCATTTTCAGAAAAACAGCTTTCAGAATACAGTTTTCAGCTAGAAATATAACCGAACAACTTCTAAACTCTCTTTTTCAGATAAACAGCTTTCAGAATATCAATATTCAGAATATAGGCTAAACAAACAGCTTTTAAACTCATATTCAGAATAACTCTATTCAGAATACTCTATTCAGAATACTCAATTCAGAATACTCTATTCAAAATATCAAAACAAACGCACCCTAATAATCTGATGATGGCATTAGGAAATAGGATTAATAGTAGGAATAATAGGATTAAGGAAAAAAATGAGTTTTTGGGTGAACACAAATAAATAAATAAATAAATAAATAAAGTAAATAAATGAGTAAATAAAATAACAAATAAAATTATTGGTCGAAAACAGATTTTTTTATTTGGAGGACCAATAATACAATTTGACAAAAGAATTTGAAAACCAAAAAAATTAATTTGCGAAAAATTTTTTAATACAGAAAATACACAAAAATACATTTTTTGGGAAAACAGGGGTTACAATCAGCCTAATTGCTACAACTGTGGGAAGTGGGGGCATTGGAAAGCGGATTGTACGGAGAAAACTAAATGCTTCTTTTGGAAGCGTAGGGGTCACCTCTCCTCGACGTGCACGCTTCGCCACGTTGACGACGACGAGTCGACTGGGAGCGGCACTGGCCCTCTTCGACCTGTCGCTGAGCGTCAAGTTCCTCCCGTACAAACGCACCATAGGCAGAAGGAGGTCAAGACGATTGGGGGAAGACTTGGTGTCCAGACTGAAAGTGCGTCTCACTTCAATGAGAGCAAGGTTGGGTTTTCTGGGATCCCGATGGGTAAGCCAGAGGTTGTCGCTGTGGTGGCACGTGTGGTCATTGCCCCCATGATGGAAATGGAGGAGCGCGAGAACAGTCTTCGTTTTAGCATTGTCGTGCTAGCTACGTTCGGGCAACCCAACGAGAGAATCATCAAGCAAGAGCTCTTGCAGCGATGGCCCAAGACCCTAGATTGGGAATGGGCGGTTAAGAGACTGTGAGAGGATGCTTTTATCATACCATGCTCATCCGAGGCTAGGGTGCAAATGGTGTTGAGCAAGAAGTCGTTTTTAGGCAAGGGGTTCTCCGTCGCTTTATCGCGTTGGATGCGGCAGGTCAGAGAGTTCAGGTGGAAAGAGCTCCAGTCTGTATGGGTTTTGATCTCCAACTTCCCACTGGTTTGCTGTAGTAAGGAAGGGTTTCAAGGGTTAGTTCAATCCTTTGGCTAGGTAGAGGATCTTGATCAGGTGACTAAGTTCCGTAACAAGTTGGATGTGGCACGAATCCGAGTTTCTGTTCTCAATGGAGCTGAGATCCCTCCGATCGTCTTCACCATGTTCAAAGGGGCAACGTTCAAGGTGGGGGTTTGTATTGAGTAAAAGAGGATCATGCCTACCGCCTCGCCGGCGGTAGCTGTCGAAGTTTCAACAGCTTCTAAAGTGGTGAAGATCGCTGGGAGAGCAGAGGTTGAAGATGCCCCTGGGCCGTTGGATCATTTGGCTCAACGATTGAGATGTGCAATAGGGTGGGACCCAGGGGGATGGAATCTATTGATGAGTTGAGGCCTGTTAGCATGGGTCAGTCGGGAGGGTACAAGTGGGGTCAGGTTCCTAGCCAACCTAGCAAGACAGAAGAGAAGTTGAGTAAAGTTGGGGAGGGTCCCATCGGGGAGAGAAGCAAGTACGTAACTCAAGACATGTGCGCTACTCCGCTGGATGGCAACATCACATCCGAGGTAGCGATTTTCGAGGGGGAGGGTAACAACAGAGATGGGATGGATGCAGATTCTGAGGGTGCTGTCATTTCAGAGTCTGTACAAAAAACTATGCAAGTGGCTTTTGTTCAATTTTTAAGAGGAGATGTGAGCTCTCTTTCTAAAGACCAAATAGACTCATGGGCTAGTTTATTGAGAGCTTATTCTTATGGGCCCTCCAAGCCCATTAAAGAGCTCTCAATTTATGGAGGTCCTGCTTTTAAGAGTGTGGCCCACTCTATAGAGAAGGAGACTGAGATGGGGCCCAAAGGGATAATCCATTCCGGGTCTAGAAAGAGGCATTTTCAAAGTGACGATGAATTAAAAACATAGAGGAGACCTCCCCCCTGTCTATTGCAGGACTCCCCTATCAGACATGTTGCCTCCAGGAAAGGGAAAGAGGTGGCCGTTGAGGTCCCCAGACGCAGTTCACGCCAAAGGAAGAAGCATGGGAACCGCCCTATGTCCAAAGATGATCTGATAGCTTCAGCAGTCAAAATGAAAGTCCTCAGTTCTGTCCTGGAAGGTGAGTCCACTTCAAATTTTGAAATTATTGATTTCATTCAGGATTCATTGTTAATTAGTTTAGCCAAGGTGTGCCGAATTAATTTGGGTTGTGAGAGGTCTTCGCAATTAGCCTGTTCTAGGAGTATTAGAGATTGGGTTAAGCAGCCCAGTAGTCTTTAACATGCTACTTTTTTAGAGATCCAATTACTGTGTCCCAATGGAATATGCCTTTTGGAATGTTAGAGGATTGAACTGTAGTAAGAAATGTAGAGTTGTCATGGAGACGTTGTCCTACCAACGTCTCTCGATTATAGGATTGTGCGAGACTAAGATGGAGAATCCTTCTTCGGACCTGCTCGATAGGCTGGCCCCTGGGCGGAATTGGGAGTGGTGTCTGAAACCATCATGAGGGCAATCAGGAGGCATCATTGTTGGTTACAACGATGACATCATTGAGTGCATCGATGTCTTCATCGGAGAGTTCTCGGTTTCTGTTAAACTTAAAACTAAGAGTGACAATGAGTGCCAAATCTTCTCAATGGTTTACGGGCCACATACCTCATCTGAGCGGTCTTTGTTCTGGGACAAACTTATTACCATTCGTAATAAATGGGGGAATGCTTGGATTATTGGGGGGGTTTCAATATTACTCGATTTTCGGAGGAGCACTTAGGGCAGGACAGTAGCCAGTCCGAGAGAGGGAATTTCAATAGGATCATCAACTTTTTAGAGTTACGAGAGATTAATGTCTCCGAACGATAATTCACTTGGTCTAATATGCAAGCCAAACCCATTCTGGCCAAATTATTTCGAATCTTTGTTTCTGATGCTTGGGAAACTCTCTTCCCACTTGCAATGGCTAGATCGGCCTTTAGGAATACCTCATATCACATCCCACTGTTTCTTTCAACAGGGGGGAGAGACGTAGATGTTCTAAGATTTTCTGGTTTGAAAAAGCGTGGCTCCGGAATGAGAACCTGCGTGCCATAGTCGAGGGATCTTGGAATGCTCCTCTCAGAGGCATGTCAGGGAACCATGGGATGCGGTGTCCTCATGGAACTCTAAGATCCGCAGGCTTATAGGAATGCTTAGACTTTGGGCTGGGCAGGAGAGGTGATGAGCTAACACGGATAAGGATAGAATTATAGGGCAGATTCATACCTTAGAGATTCTGGTGGAGGCTAGAGACCTATCTATTAATGAGTTGTCTGTTCTTCAAAAGTCCAGACAAGACCTTGATACGATTTTCAAAATGGAGGACGACTATTAGAGATAAAGATCTCGTGACCAGTGGCTACAGGAGGGGGATGCCAACATGGCATACTTCCATAGGGTAGCCAATGCCCGTAGAAGATCCAACTTTATTTCGGGCCTTCTCATTAATGATAGGTGGGAGTCGGACCAGAACATGGTGTGTTCTTACATCGAGCATCATTTCAGAGACCTTTTGGGTCGGTCTAGAACCCATCTTTGCTCCCTTCAAGAGACATTCTGGGACCATCCTCGGGTGGAAGGCCCAGAAGCTTTGGAGCAGCCATTTAAGTTGAGTGAGATTCTGAGTGCGATTAAAGACTTAGGACAGGATAAAGCTCCAGGGCCCGATGGGTTCTCCATCTTTTTCTACTCCAGTTTCTGGGATATCATCAAGACGGACTTATTCTCCATTTTTTAGGCGTTGTTCCAGGACACCGTTTAGATTAACAGCCTCAACTATGCGTCCATCGTTTAAATCCCCAAAACAGAGGATATCAAAGAAGTGGGAAATCTTAGACCTATTAGCCTTCTGAACTGTTCTTTCAAAATCATTTCGAAAGTCCTTGATAATAGGTTGAATCCCTGGCTCAATGCGATCATCCATCCAGCCCAGAGTGGATTCATTCAAGGGTGGGACATACTTGACAGTATAGCAATTGCCCACGAGACCATCTTTCAATGTGATAGGAACAAAGAAGAAGGCTTCCTGCTTAAACTTGACTTTGAGAAAGCCTATGATACCGTGGAATGGGAGAGCGTGTTAGAAGTCCTTCAGTCCAGAGGATTTGGCTCCAAATGGATTGAGTGGATTAGCAAGTGTATTAGAGGTGGCAAACCTACTGTCTTAGTCAACGGTTTTTCGAACAACCTCAATGCCTGCAAAAGAGGGCTTAGACATGGAGATCACTTGTCCCCTCTTCTTTTCACCCTGGTCGCTGATGTTTTATCAGAAATGACCCAGCATTGCTCCAATCACCAACTTCTTCGAGGCATTAGAAGTATGGACGGCATCCGTAATAACCTTATTCTTCAGTACGCAGATGATACACTCCTATTCGGGCAGAATGAGATGGATGAGATTCTTATCTACAAAGGCATCCTAGTTTTCTATGAGGCTTGGTGCGGGCTTAGAGTTAATTTTGCCAAAAGCAATCTTATTAGACTAGGGATATGTGATGATGTACCTCCCGCTCTATTGGCTAATGTCCATGATTGTAGAGTGGGGAGGTTTCCCATCAATTACTTAGGAGTTCCGCTGCGTCTGGGTCGACTCCAACGTAGTGATTGGTCTACACTTATTGAGAGAATTGAGAAGCGTCTCCCTGGGTGGAAGAGGAAACACCTCTTGCTAGGAGGCAGAATCACACTCATTAATTTGGTTCTTCCAAATCTGCCTATTTACTGGATGTCCATCTATGAATTTCCCATCTGGGTTATCAACAAGATTGATAAGATTCGTATAGATTTCTTATGGAAGGGTAGCCGAGAGGATGGTAAAGGTCTGTCTCTTGTAAAATGGAGCGTGGTCTGTAGGAAAAAAGAGTTCGAAGGGTTGGGGATTTTAAATCTTCGAGAGATGAATAGTGCTCTTCTTTGTAAATGGTGGTGGAAAATTCATTCCCGCCTTCCTCTAGACCATTGTTGGGTCCGATATAGGAGGCGTATGTGTTTCAAATTTGGTGGGGGTCAGCATTGCAGAAACGTGTCCCCAGTGTGGAGGGGAATTGACAAGCTCGGTGATCTCTTCCACAGCCATTCCCCAAGTTTAGTGGGGAATAGGGAGAACACCCGTTTTTGGCTGGACGCTTGGGTCGGCCCCAATACGCTTGCCTCAATTTTCTCAGAGATTTTTGACCGTGCTCTTAATAAGCATACTCTTGTGGCAGACTACTGGGTCAGGTCCTCTTGGCAACCTAGATTATCTCTCCCTAGCACCGACTCCCCCTCTATCAACTGTGCCCCCATTATCACCTTTTCAGGTGATACCCATAGAGTCTCTGAGCTTTCAACAAACAAGAGAGGGTGGGGATTAATTCATGAGACTAATTTTCGGTCAGATCCATGTACATAGCCCTCTCTGACGGGGGGATTAGATGTGCCCACAATAGAGTCATTTGAACTCGTGCGCTCCGCACAAGGTCCACGCTTTCTTATGGTTAGTCTCTAGGGAAGCTATCCTTACGAGAGTCAATCTTGCTAATAGGGGTTTGGTAACCTTGGTTTCCTGTCCCAGGTGTGGGACTGGAGAGAAAAATATAAGTCACGTATTCCTTGGCTACATTTTTAGTAGGCGACTTTAGGATTTCCTTCTTTTGGGATTTGGAATCAGCAGATTCCCATTGAGAGTAACCCACTTATGGGGAGACTTCCATCTATCGGAGATTGGGCGAGAGAGATTAAGGGAGTGGGACTGTTTAGTTGCAGCTACTTTATGGGTCATTTGGCTTAATAGGAATGATTCATGCTTTAGAGATCGTTCTTGTAACTTTACTGAATTAATTTATAAAATCCTTTATCTCACTTCAACTTGGCTTTCCATCCCAAGTGTTAGGAAGAAAGTAAAGACGAGGATCTTTTTCCCGTCAGGTGATGTGATTTCTAGCAACGGTAACATCTGATCAAGACGTCTTGCCAGCCCCGCCCTAGACTGCTGGGGGGTGGAGGAATCTGATTGCTTTTGAAGCTTGCATGCTTAGATGGGTGCTTTTCTTTTGTTTAAGAGATTTGATGTATTCTGAGACTTTGTATTTTGGGAGATGGTTGGGACTATGTATCATCTATGTATTTGCTTCAGTTATCTATGAGATTCGATGGCAATTCTCTTGCCATCTTTTTAATAATAAAAAAAACAAGAGTGTGTAGTAGGTTGCAGATGATCTGGGAAATCCTTTGTATGTGAGCCATTCCTTGTCAGCCTGGGATATTGAATTCTAATGGCAGAATAACTTAACAACGATGACGAGATGCAAGTCAAAACTAGAGAACAAAGAACAATCAAAAGCAACATACAAGAACACACAAGATTTTTTCGAGGTTCACCCAAAATAATGGTTACTTCCCTGTGCAGAGGCACTCCTGCGATTTCGACTAGAAATATGAAGAATAGGTTTACAAATCTCTCAAGATCTCACCCCCAAGGTGTAGGGTTTCACTCTATCTCCCCCTCTCTCAATGACGGCTGGTAGATCTTTCTTTTCTTTTCACTTAACCCTAAAATCGTATACAATACAATATATATATATATATATATATATATATATATAGGTTTTCTCAACTTTCAATCTCAGTCACTCATCAAACAGCGTTGGGACGGTCGACCACAACACCAAGTCGGTCGACCGATTCATGCCTTTGACTGTGCAGGGTCCAACAGAGTATAGGTCGGTCAACTGCACGGTCGACCGGTCGCCTCTTCAAGTGTACAGGGTTGAATCAGTGAGCGAGACGGTTGACTGTGCGATCGACCATACATTGCACGGGGTGCGGTTGGGGTTGCGGTCGACCGCAACTCTGCCTGTAGCTTCAAACTACTCTTGACCTGCTTGCTCCCACTTCGACTCTCCTTCTCGTCTATCTTCTTCAACCCATTATCGTGTATTGGATCCACAAACCCCAACAATCTCCCACTTGGAGACATATACACGAAGACTCTAACCTATTCTTCATTCTTCTATTGGCCTACTCTAGGCCTGTGCCTCTACGAATCTCCTCAACAATTAACCTGCAGACAATCTGATAGTGGTACAGCAAAACAGATGTTTCCTGCTATCCACCACCTTAGTGAGCATGTCTGCCGGATTCTTAGTGTCAAGAATCTTAGTTAGCTTCAACCATTTCTTCTCAACCGCTATTCTAATAAAATGATACCTCATTTGAATGTGCCGAGTCCTAGAGTGATATGCCGAGATTTTCGCCAAGAAAACTGCACTTTGACTATCACACCATAGTTCACCAATGGGTTTCTTCCTGCCCAACTGTTTCATAAGCCCCAAAATCCACAATGTCATGCCCCGCTTCCCAAAATATGGGAATACGAGTCCGTGACGTAGGCCCAGTGAATGATATTACCATCATCCATAAGCTGTACCCATTTTAACTCAACAATATGAAAAATGAATAATCACAACCACGCAGATAAAATATAATCACATAAGCAGAATAAAATTCAATAACCAAATAGTTCGAGCATATGAAATGCAGTAACAGTTCGACGAGTTCCTTTCAGTTACCCATCACTGTACCTGTATGACATAACTCGAAGGAAGGAGAGAGACCCCGTTAGAGCAAGCTTCTACCGACAAGTAGTAGGAAGCAGTAAAATAGTAAATAAAGGACTATATAACAAAAACAGAAATTGGAACGATATCGGAGTCAATAAATGATAAACGATAACAAAATCAAAATTTGATAATCAATAATTCAGAAATCAGGAATCAATGTTTAATAATTAGTATTCAGTATTAATGTCAATGTTCAATGTTCATATATGTCTATAAGTCTTTTATCAATCCTAACTAATGCACGTACTACTGCATCTCATACTTCTGTTTCCATGCATACAATCAATTTTGTTTTAGACTTCGTGGTGGGATCTACAGAGCGTATATTCGGTGTAGCAAGATAACAAGATAACAAGATAACAGGTTCACAAGTTCACAAGTAATTCTCCACCTTCCATGTCAATATTCCATGTAAACAAGAAGGGCCCTACCGAGTACATTTTCTGAGATTATCCACTACTAAGTCAGCCCTTATTAACCACGACTTTTTTAATATTTCATTAACAATCATTTATAAACATGCATGTGATCAATGTAGGCAATGATATCAATACTCATGCAACAGGTACAATCGATGAGACCGATAGCCCTAGTATCAATATGATATCAAGACTATACAATACATGAAACATACATGGTCCAATTTATTGAATATGGAAAACACGGTTTATATGCAAAACATAACAATATATGGACTGTGTAATACAATTTCTATATGGAATGTTTTGAGTCTCTGTGTCAGGAACTGGGTTGAAACCTCAGTACAAAATCAAGCAAATGACAAGGTAGTATATGTGAATGTTCAATAGTACATAAATTTATGGTTCAAGTTTTATTTTAATCGCAATGGCACGATGAGACAACTATGAATCAATAGCATTATACAATAAGGAAACAACGGAGTTCAATTAAATGTGATATTCAAATTGATTACTACTTGCCAGATTTCAAGGAGTGTTTTCTTGAACTAGAAATAATAAAAATAAGTTCAAGGGACGCTTGCCTGTAGGAGATGATTCTGAATATGAATGAGAGAATAACGGTATCAAAATCCCGACGGCGGCACGTGCACTCCATGTGCACCGTAATACTTGCAACACACGAGCAAAAAATCCACAGCAACAAGAGCGCACAAAGAGACAACAACACAGGAAACCACACAACAGCAACAACATCAACCCAAACAGCAAACAACCCAACCCCTCCAAAATAGCAAATGGCCAAATCACCTCTCCACAACAGCAAAACCAATCCCCTACTCCACAATAGCAAACACAGTACAAACCAATCTCCTACTCTACAACAGCAAAACCAATCCCCTACTCCACAATAGCAAACACAATACAAACCAATCTCCTACTCCACAACAGCAAAACACCCCAATACCCAATCCCTTCTCTTCCCTGCCACTGAACAATAACACACCAAAGATCACCCAATCAGCAAATCTAAACAGCAACCATCCAAGAACGGCAAACGGCTTCAGCAGTTGACTTTGGGGATCGGTGCAGGGGGGTTGTCGAGATGGGGGTCGCGGCTAGCAGCGAGGGCGGTACGGAAGATGCGAAGACGGAGACATGGAAGGACTCGATGAGGAGGAGGGGTTGCGGTGGATGTCGTTAGGCGGTAGGCGGCAGGGGCAAAAGGGAAGATGTCACGCCTCGCTTCCCAAAAATATGGAATACGAGCGCGTGACGAAGCCTAGCAAATGATTTTAACATCATCCAAAAGCTGTAGGATCGACTCAGCATCACAACAAGTACATAACAAGAGATGTATATAACCAAGCATTCATGAATAATTTATTAGCAACAAAAACAATTGAAAACACAATAATAACATCTAAATAGTTTCAATCTGGATTAAGTTAAAAATTGGGAACATCAGCCCATTACAAGTTCTTAAGTAGAAAGAATAAATAATTCAAGAAAAACAAATATTCTAAACAAGTCTTTTCTCCACTTGAAGACTAAAACCTCTGCTCACCAATTCTAGCAGGTAGCTCGTCACCAAAGTCTGCTTAATAAATATAAAAGAAAAAATATGGAAAACAAGAGAAAATACCCTTAGTACAAGTTAGGGCCACAAATAGCAAAAACGAGTACAATTAATGTAGAACAAATATTGGAATCAAGAATATAATAGGGTTCAACAAGTAATGGAGATTCAATAATTGACTAGCAGGAAGGACAACTCAAGAGACCAGGTTGGGTAACAAATACTAATGGTGAAGCAAGTGACAAGTGAACGTGTAGGGGTATCTAACCTCAAGTGACAGGCATCTAGTTCAAGTGTTAGGTGTCAAGTCTCAAGTCTAGTGTCAAGTTGTTAAGAACGAGTATCAAGTTGCAAGTGTCAAGTATTATATTCATGTATCAGGTCTCATGTAACATGTCATCAAGTATCGAGTTTCATGTATCAAGTTCAAGTTTCATGTTTCAAGTTTCATGTATCATGTAATCAAGTATCAAGTAAGCATGTATCAAGTTCAAGTTTCATGTTCAAATCTGGTGGTTATTACTATCTAGGTAGCACTTCATACATCCATATTTTTACTACATGGTTGCTACAGTCAATGCGATTTTGTTTAGGCCTAGTAATGGAGTCTATAGGGCGGTGTACTCAGGTATCAAGTATCAAGCAAGTCATGCTCATGAATCGGGTAATCATATAACTAGTTCATGTGTCTAGTCATAACAAGACAAGTCATGAATCATATATATACTAGTTCATGGATCAATAATATACTAGTCCATGAATCGATTTATAATATACTAGTTCATGAATCGAATAATAATATACTAGTTCATGAGACATGTATCAAGTGGGAAACACGGGCCCCCTTCCGAGTACACTTACGTATATTGTCCACTACTATGGTCTTTCCCTTAACCCCGGCTTATTACTTCTTTTTTTTATCAAGCATGCATGCAAGTGTGCGAAACAAGTCAAGAAATCATAATTACGGACATGGAACAAGCTTGAGATATTTATATGGCATATTCGAGTGTCAACACGAATAAAAACATCACGAACAACGAAAATCTCAAATCTGGACAACACGATGTTGCTGTACCAAAAGTGTGATTACAATTGCTACGAGAAAGCAAATGTGGATCCGTCAGGAGATCTAGAATCTAGACTCATGTCCGGTTCCAATGCATATAATTAAGGTACAAGAAAGTTGTGGTAACATGTGTCAAAACAGCGAACTACACTGCTAATGTGTTTAGGCATAATTTGTGAATCTAAGTTTAAACATGTGAAACAGGGTTGAAACATTACAAATAAATTCTGAAAAAAATTGGGGATGTCCTATAGGGTGTCCAGCAACATAATATAAAGTTTTAAGTCAAACGCTTGCTGTTAACATAGTTAAATTAATTCGCAAACTAAAGATGTGCAGCAGTTTTGCGAATCTGCGTCTACCAACACAGCTGCAGTAAAACTGCGATAACTCCTAGACCGTAACTCGGAATTCGAAAATTCCAGAGGCTATCGACGTCTAGACATCTAGAGCTACATTTACTGTTCAGGGCTTAGGTTCAGTTTCTAACTCTAAAGGGATCAAAACAGCATAATAAGATTCAGGACAGCAACATGTGGGAATGTCTTACGTGTATAGGTTGCATGAAAATTTGTCATTAGGCGTCTAGGTTAATGTGTGATATAAATACAAGGTAATGGTTATCAAAACAGCAAGTAATATTTATTTCTCGACTCAAATGGGTGCAAGTTCATCACATACAAGATATAACATGCATCTATAAATCTAGGGTTCCTTAATTTCATGTGTTCATGTGTCTAGGGGATAAAATGAGTCCAAGTAAATTGTTGTGACTCTTAAGATTATGAAATTGATGAAGATTAATATTTGATCAACAACGACGATTCAAAGAGGAGTCACAACTTCTAACTATTTGCGGTATTTTCAAATTAACGCTTGTACTAGAACAAAAATATGTACAAGATGAATACTTGTCTTGATTGACGACGATTAGATCTGCTAACTAAGGAAAACAGGATCAAAAAACCCCGGGCAAAATCTTCCAAAAGCACGTGAGAAGACCGTGCAAAAATCAACAGTAAAGAGTGAATCCCCCACACCGGATCTGGCCAGAACAGCAAACAGCAAGAATCGGATCTGGTGCGGCAGAACAGCAAACAGCGGACTCCAGCCAATCAGAATGCGTCTTCGCACTGGATCTGGCCGAACAGGGGACAGCTGAAGAGGGATCCGCTGTGGCCGAACATGAAACAGCATTTCCGTCCACTGGGTGAGCGTCTTCTTCCTCACGATAGCGGCGAGCGGAGAGCGACGGCGCAGGGCTGGCGCGACTGCGACGATGGCGAAGACGACGGCGGCGAGATTGGCGGCGCGACGTCGAGAAGCGACGCAGCAACGGGGATTTGCCGTTGCTCTGTTCGTGGGTTCGAAACAGGGGAGAAGTTTGGGAATGGGTTCTGCGGTGGTTCGGGAGTGTTGGCGATGCGAACGGAGGTCGGAGAGGTAGTCGAGGGGATGAGGAGACTGGCGAAGGCAATGGCGATGGGTAGTGGGTTGAAGACGGAGTGGGTTCGGAGTTTGGGTAACAGCGATGGAGTGGGGTTTGGTGGTGGATGGGTGCTGTGGTGGTGGAGGCAAGGGCGATCGGAGGTGGAGAGGAGAGGGAGGCGATGCGAGTGGTGACTGGCGAGGCGATGGAGTTGGGTGCTGGGAGTGGACGGAGGGAGAAGGGAGCGGTAGGAGCGGGAGGAAGAAGATGAGGGGTAGCGGCTGGTTGATTAGGGGTAGGTTTACACAGTAACGGGGTTTAAGGTTAGGGTGTTAAGGGTTATATAGTTAGGGTTTGGGTTTTTAGGATTTGGGTATCGGATTTGAGGGGGATCCAACTAGAGAATTTGTCAAATTTCACTAAAAATGGGGATAAATACATAGATGACATGAAACAGCTCATTGCTCCATGAAGAACGACACAAAAGAGCAGAACGGACATACAACTGAATTAGGTAAAGGCACCAAAAATTGAGTCGAAACAAAATAATGATTTTATTCAATCGGAAACAAAATACAGGATCTCAAATTGATAAAAGAGTACAATGGGACAAAATGCAGTATAAAAATACAACTACAGAAAATAGGAGTTACAAAAGATGAAGGGCGGGGGCGCGACGGGGTTCCCGAGGTGGCACAGTCGAGCGGATGAGGGAGAAGACGATAGCGGCGGTTGTGGAAGGTGAGCGGGAGGCACTCGAAGGAGGCAATGGCGGAAGTTCGTAGCAGCTCGAGGATGGGTGCTTCGGAGGTTGGGGATGGACGACAGAAGAGGAGAGGAATGGTGATGACTTGGGCGGTGGTGGACTGGGCGTGGGCGGTGCTGTGGAGATGGCAACGGTGCTGCGCAGTCGCGGTGGCGGAGGCGAAGGGGAAGGGAGAAGGAGCTCTGTTTCAGTTTCAAAATGGGAGAGAGGAGCGGAAAAAGTTAAAGAGGTGGGAGAGAGTACGGGGTGTGATAAGAGTGGGGAGAGAGAGACGGAGAAAAAGAATAATAAAATAATAATAAAATATTAATAGTTGGTAGTTTGAGATAGTGGGGGATGTAGTTACGAGAACTGTGAATAGTGGGTGAATGTGGAGAAATTGTATACGGGTAAGCATATAGGATTGATCTGTACACACACATATGGGTACTGGGTTTAGAATTGGGCTTGGTTGGGATTGGGCTAACCGAAGATAACAAGGATAGTAATAATAATAACAATAATACAATAAATTGCAACAGAAGGCTCACAACAAGTCCTAGACTCAAAATACATCGAAATAGAAAGAGAACACTACAAAAATACAAGAAAAATCCGTAAAAACAGAAACAGGGGTTACAAATCCTACCCACCTTACAAGAAGAATTTCGTCATTGAAATTCACTCTGGCAGGCAGTAGGACAAAATAAAAGCAAACTTAAGAAATAACAAGGCAGGAAAATTAGAAAAAAAGAAAACTTAAGTGATGGAAGTACCAGAATAAGAAAAGGACATAGATAAGATCGATGTTGAAAAATAAATCGACAAAAGATGGCGAGTGAAAAACGATGCAAAGAAGAAGGAACAACAAGAGAATACTGGGACCTGTGGGTTATAGGCCCACCACGCTTTCGCTGCGCGACTCCGATGGTGATGTCCCAAGCAACATACATGTCGTTGTAGACCACATGACACCAATCGACGAACCGAGCAGGAAAACAAGAATGAGACACCAAAATCAAGGAGAGTATTGGCTCAAGATAGATATAAATAAATAATGCAAAATGAATATAAAGTTTGGGCTTCAATTTAAATAAAAGATATACTATAGATCAAAACTAATGGGCTTTAACAAAATAATAATAACAATAATATCAGTAATAATAGAATAGTAATAACAATAATAACAATAATAATAACAATAATATTAAAAATAATAATAGTAATAATAATAACAGTAATAAAAATCATCATAATCATCCCGGTAATAATAATAATAATAAAATTAAAAATGTTAACAATACTGATAATAATGATAATACATACATGACAGAATAGGATTCAACACATTAATGAAAATAATGCAATAATAATAATAATAATAATAATAATAATAATAATAATAATAATAATAATAATAACAAGATACAAAAAAAATATTAACAATACTGGTAAGAATAATAATGCAAGACAAAATATAATTTGGGTTCAATATATATATATATATATATATATATATATATATATATTGTGTATGATGGTAATTCAACATTAACAACAATAATAAAATAATGAAAACAATAATAATAATAGCAATGGTAATATCAAGAATAATAATGATAACAATAATAATAACGAAAACCATATCAATAATAATTATAGTAATAATAATAACATTATAAAACAAAATAAGAATTTGTCTTATCAACTTTATAAATAAATCAAATAGGAATATATATAGTCTATCAATTATAAATGGAAAGTGAGTCAAAATACACCACTAATCCCTATTCGTAAGAAAATAGGAAGACTATTCACATAGAATAAGAAGTCAAATGTGAAGAGATAAAACCCAAATATAAAAAGGTTGATAACCATACAAACAATAAAGGAACACAAACTCTAAAGGTTATATAAAAAATTAGTTTTGGAAAAATAACCAGTCAAGATACACAGAAATACGAACAAATTTAGCTAAGTAAAGAAATATTAATAACAATGAATGTAAAAGTCATATAATAATTAGTGAATGTTGACGTTATAATTAATACTCGAATAACACATTAAAGGATAACAAGCAAAATAGGCCAATATATATATATATATATGCAAGAAGACTTAAAAGGTGTTCATTAAATATTACAAAAATAAGCGTCAAATCATTAATTAGGACGTGGAAACAAAGTATGTGAGTAATCTAAAATGTTAAGGAATTGGAAAACGGTGGCAGTAAATAGTAATTCGCAAAAGAACGAAATCTTAGACCATAGATGATGTACTCAATCTTAACATAAATGTAAAAAAAAATTGTAAATACAAAATAGAGTAAAATCAACTATACTGGTTCAAATTATATGGAAACATAAAGTGTAATTATATAAACAAAATGTCATAAAGAAAATATTTCCTTAGCATTAGTTTCATTATATAAGTAAAAAGTCTTGAAATATCAATTAGCAAATAGGTAGAAAAGCATGCCTCCTTAACATCAAGTTGCATGTTTGCCTTCACGACATCAAGTTCTAGGTTGCCGTCAGGATATTCGGTTGCAAATTTTGCCTCCCCGACATCCAGTTGTAATTTGCCTCTATTGACATCGAGTTGCATATTTGCCATCTCGACATTAGGTTGCACCGAAATGTTGAAATGGAAGATGTAACCTTCCATATACACAGGGATATGGGACATTTAATTTAAGTATGATGTTAGGTTTCAAAATTCGTGATATAAAAATAGTACAAAGGTAAGAAATGGAGTTGAAAGTCACACAATGGAATATCAAAATAGATGTATAGATTATAAATATCAATCACAATAGTACAAAATAGTAGTAGTAAAAATGATTTATAAAAGTAGGGAGAAAACGGAATGAAATACATGCATAAGCACAATGCAAATGTGAATGAGAAAATAAATATGCAGTGTAGCAAATTTACACAATAAATATATCATAAAAATATACAGTAACATAGAAATTAAACAAGCCTGTAACATGTCGTTGAAGATCCACCGATGCCGATCGACGAACCAAGCGAGAAGAAAAGAATGGACAACTCCAGAATCAAAGGAATATGGGCACAAAAGAATAAAATTATACCCAGTAAGGAATCAATGAATGTGAATGAATGGAGGGGACGAAATAGCTAAGAAATGAAGGAACTGAATATGATGGGATCAAAAGAGGTATCAAATGAGAGGAGAATCCAGATTATATGTTGGTTATTACATGTTCATGTGATTGACGTGGTGTGCATATTATTGAGTTAGACTGGCTAGATCCAACTTGACTAACGTATGAGTCAAACATGACTAACATATTAGCCAAACCTGGCTAAACTCCAACATAGTTAGAGCCTAACCTGGCTTTGATACCACTAAAAACCTGTCACACCCTGCTTCCCAAAATACAGAAATAAGAGTCCGTGACGTAGGCCCAGCGAATGATATTAACATCATCCATAAGTTGTACCAGTTTTAACTCAACAATATGAAAAATGAATAATCACAACCACGTAGATAAAATATAATCACATAAACAGAATAAAATTCAATAACCAAATATGGGATACAAGAAGTTACCAAATAATTCGAGAATATGAAATGCAGTAACAGTTCGACGAGTTCCTTTAAGTTACTCATCACTGTACCTGTATGACATAACTCAAAAGAAAGAGAAAAAGAACCCGTTAGAGCAAGCTTCGGGCGACAAGTAGTAGGAAGCAGTAAAATAGGAAATGAAGGTCTCTATAACAAAACAGAAATTGGAACGATATCGGAGTCAATAAATGATAAACAATAACAAAATCAAAAGTTGATAACCAATAATTCAGATCAGGAATCAATGTTTAATAATTAGTATTCAGTATTAGTGTCAATATTCAATGTTCATATATGTCTATAAGACTTTTATCAATCGTAACTAATGCACGTACTACTGCATCTCATACTACTGTTTCCAGGCATACAATCAATTTCGTTTTAGACTTCATGGTGGGATCTACAGAGCGTGTACTCGGTGTAACAAGATAACAAGATAACAAGATAACAGGTTCACAATTTCAAGATGATATCAAGACTATACAATACATGAAATATACATGGTCCAATTTATTAAATATGGAAAACACGGTTTACATGCAAAATATAACAATATATGGACCGAGTGTATTACAATTTCTATATGCAATGTTTTAAGTCTCTGTGTCAAGAACCGGGTCGAAACCTCAATACAAAATCAAGCAAATGACAAGGCAGTATTTGTGAATGTTCAATTGCACATAAATATACGGTTCAAGTTTTATTTCAATAGCAATGGCATGATGAGACAACTATGAATCAATAGCATTTTACAATAAGAAAATAACAGAGTTAAATTAAATGTGATATTCAAATTGATTACAACTTGCCGGATTTCAAGGAGTGTTTTCTTGAACTAGAAACAATAAAAATAAGTTCAAAAGATGCTTACCTATTAGGAGACGATTTTGAATATGAATGAGAGAATAACGGGATCAGAATTCCGATGGCGGAACGTGCACTCCATGTGCAACGCACGTGCAAAAAATCCACAACAGCAAGAGCGCGCAAAGGGATAGCAACACAGGAAACCACACAACAACAACAACATCAACCCAAACAGCAAACAGCCCAACCCCTCCAAAACACCAAACGGCAAAATCACCTCTCCACAACAGCAAAACCAATCCCCTACTCCACAATAGCAAATGCAGTACAAACCAATCTCCTACTCCACAACAGCAAAACCAATCCCCTACTCCACAACAGCAAACAGAATACAAACCAATCTCCTACTCCACAACAGCAAAACACCCCAATACCCAATCCCTTCTCTTCCCTGCCACTGAACAGCAACACCGCAAAGACCCCCAATCAGCAAATCTAAACAACAGCCATCCAAGAACAGCAAAAGGCTTCGGCGGTCGACTTTGGGGATCGAGAGGTGGTGCACGGGGGTTGTCGAGATGCAGGTCGTGGCCAGCAGCGGGGGCGGTATAGAAGATGCGAAGACGGAGACATGGCAGGACTCGACGAGGAGGAGGGGTTGCGGTGGATGGCGGGAGGCAGCAGGGGCGATGGGGAAGATGAAGAGTGGCAGAGTCCAGTGGATGGGGAGAAAACGACAGCCCCAGTTGTTGAAGGTGAGCGGGAGGCGCTCGGAGAAGGCAATGGCGGAAGTTCGCAGCGGCTCGACGATAGGTGCTTCGGAGGTTGGGGATGGACGACGGAGGAGGAGAGGAGTGGTGATGACTTGGGCGGCGGTGGACCGGGCGTGGGCGGTGCTGTGGAGATGGCGACGGTCTGCGCAGTCGTGGTGGTAGAGGCGAAGGGGAAGGGAAAGGGAGCTCCATTTCGGTTTCGAAATGGGGGAGAGGAGCAGAAAAAGAGAAAGAGGTGGGAGAGAGTACGGGGTGTGATAAGAGTGGGGAGAGAAAGACGGGGAAAAATAATAATAAAAGAATAATAAAATATTAATAGTGGGTAGTTCGAGATAGTGGGGGATGTAGTTACGGGAACTGTGAAGAGTGGGTGAATGTGGAGAAATTGTATACGGGTAAGCATATAGGATTGATCTGTACACACACATATAGGTACTGGGTTTAGAATTGGACTTGGTTGGGATTGGGCTAACAAAAGATAACAAGGATAGTAATAATAATAACAATAATACAATAAATTGCAACAGAAGACTCACAACAAGTCTAAGACTCAAAATACATCGAAATAGAAAGAGAACACTACAAAAATACAAGAAAAATTCGTACAATCGGAAACAGGAGTTACACACAACATGTCTTTCATCGCTTCTGTAAGTGACATATACTCTGACTCCGTGGTTGACTGTGCTACAACCTTTTGTAACTACGAAGCCCAATTGATAGATGTTCCTCCAACTATAAATACATACCCTGTAGTAGTTTTGCAACCATCACGATCGCCCAAAAAATCAACATCCACATAACCATATATATGTAAAGAATCTCCCCCAGAACAAAGAGAGTGATCTGAAGTACCTACTAGATATCTAAGAATCAACCTTACTGCATTGCAATGTTGTTTACCTAGATTCTTAATGTAATGGCTGACAACTCTCATTGCTTGTGCGATGTCTGGTATTGTAGACACCATCGCATACATCAAACTCCCAACAGTTGTTGCATAAGGAATAGAAGCCATTTTCTCCATCTTTACCTCCGTTTTAGGACACAAGTCCCTCGATAACTTGAAGTGAGCAGCTAAGGGACAAGTGACTGGCCTCGCGCCATCCATATTAAATCTCTTCAACACCTTCTTCACATAGTCCACTTGTGATAACCAAAGCTTCTTGCTTCTCATGTCTCTACTAATCTTCATGCCGAGGATTTGCTTTACTTCACCCAAGTCCTTCAAAACTCCGAAGCTAGCGCCTTTTTCACTTCCTTGATTTTCTCCATACATGAACCTGCTAACAACATGTCATCCACATACGCCAAGGTAACAATATCAGTGTCGTCATATCTACGAACATACACACAATGATATGCTTCTCATTTTTCGAAACATCTTCCTCTCATAAAGCAATCAAACTTCAACTACCATTGCCATGGTGCTTGTTTGAGCCCATAAAGACTCTTCTTTAATCGACACACCATGTCTTCTTTCCCTTTTGCTTCAAAACATGTGGGTTATTTCATGTACAACTCTTCTTCGACATCACCAAGGAGAAATGTTGTCTTCACATCCAACTGCTCTAAGTACAAGTCTTCAACTACCACAATACTAAGCAGAACCCTAATTGAAGCCATCTTCACAACCGGTGCAAAGATCTCACTATAATCAACACCTTCTCTTTAAGCGAATCCTTTCACAACAAGCCTCGCCTTGTACCTCTTACTGCCATCTGCCTCATCTTTGACTCTAAAAACCCATTTGTTCATAAGAGTACGTTTCCCTGTAGGTAACTTGGTCAAATCCCAAGTTTGGTTCTGTTCCAAGGAATTCATCTCGTCCTTCATGGCTAATTCCTACTGAATTCAAGCCCCATCCCTCAAAGCCTCCTCATGAGTCTCTAGTTCTCCTAAATCCGTGTACAGAACATGCTCGTGAACAACACTAGCTGATGGATTAAATATCTTGGTTGGCCTCCTCACTCGTGGTAATCTCCTCAATGTGGGTACCGGTTCATCGACCGGTTCGGGTTTCCCAGACTGTTCTGGCTGTACCTATTCATCTTGGATAACCTGCTCATTCCCAATAGGCTCACTATGAGCCTCCTGTGCTGCCTGGGGTACATATATCTGCTGATGCACTGCAGGGCCCCTACCCTTAGGACCACCTTCAAAATCTGAATCTGAATTTGAGTCTGAACCCCAATCTGACTCTGAACTGGTTGTACTATCTTAACCTGTGTGTCTGTCCTTGTATAGGACCTCTTTATTGAACACTACATTCCTGCTGTGAATGACCTTGTTATCCACAAAATCCCAAAGTCTGTAACCATACTGATCGCCACCGTAGCCAATCAATACACACCTCCTGAACTTAGAATCCAACTTCTTTCTTTCTTAACTGTCAATTATTGCATATGCAATACAACCAAAAACTTTTAAATGAGAATAATTGACAGTTTTACCTAACCATAGTTCTTCTGGAATGGCCCCATCAAGGGCACTAGACGGGCAACATTTAATCAAGTACACTGCTGTATCCACTGTAGCGGCCCAAAGATGGACCGGAAGACCCGCATGAAGTGTCATGCTCTGCTTTCCAAAAAGGAAATACGGAATATGGATATGTGACTAATTCCAGCGAATGGCTTTCACCATTCATAAGCTGTCATGATCCTGACGACATTTCACAGGAATAACAGAGTAATAAGCAAGGAGAAATCATGTAGCGCCCCGAATTTCCAATATGATATCTCATAAATACGCGGCACAATTTCCAGCATCAACTTCAATTATAATAGTAAACATAGCCAAAAATGAAGATAAATTTTTTTAAACCTTTATTACATTGTTCATTACAAAACATAGCGGAAAGACAAACACCCTGAATTACAATCTTTTCTTTACAACACATCTTTTACAATTTTACATAAGCTATAACATCATTCTATCTCAAGCATCCAAATCCAAAGCTATAAACAACTACCTGTAAAACATAAGGCTAGAGATAATCCTAACCCCCAAAAACACAGGGGTCAGCCATAACGGTGTGAGTGACATAATAAATAAATGCAACATAAGTAAAACATGAAATATAGTACCATAAATAACATGTATCAATAGCAAGAGTAAATGAAATAAGCAACAACAATAATGAAAACGTCAAGTGAAACTAGACTAAGTGTCAAGTGTAGAAAACAGGAAACAACATGCATAAATCTAAGTCAAGAAAACATCAATGCTATATGCTGACTCTCTAATGCATACATGTCGGATTCTATGCATTCCACTCTACATAGGTCCGGTGCAAGCCCTTAACGTTCTTCACTTTATACTGTTTAATCCCCCGCTATGCAACTAATCCTACCATGATGACTACTATGAGATGTAGATAAACTGTGAGTATTAGCACATGTCCCGATAATTTCGGAGGTCAATCTCTATCCACAGATAATTCCGGAGACTATTTCACTCACACCTGGGAATCTTCGAGAATATCCCACACAACAAGCTATGGCGCCTCATCACACAAATACCACATGAGCGTTGCCTCGACCCCGATAATTTCGGAGATCAATCCCACTCCGCAGGTAATTCCAGAGACTATTTCACTCACACTTCGATAATTTCGGAGATTATCTCGCAATGCAAGCCATACTAAGGTCCATAACCCATGTTCTTATTTTATCATATCACCATCTAGTGCCTGTCCTTATCATCGTTAAGTTAATTAGTTAATTTCGAATCTCCTAGAGTTGGTGCACTATACCAGACTTAACAAGCCTCAACAGGCCAAAACACAATAACTCAACTGTCGGTATACTAGGGTCCCATACACCCTCTAGAGACTCACACTCAACTTACAATCCCAAACCTTCCATATCGATACTTTTATAAAACATCGTGAAAACATATAATCTGTAGTATAATGATATTTATAATAATAGGTCATTAATCTGCAAAACAATGAAGAACCAATCGTTTGAAATGAACATCAGAAAGACTCGAGAAAACATCAGTCAGAGCGGTGGCAGACGACTGTGAACTCCAACCGGTCGACTGTCCCGCGTGAAAACCCAACACTTCAGAAAAATATAAATCTAAGTATAGGCAGTCAATTGTATAAAGTTCTAGGTCAACTGTCCCGCATAAAAATCCAAAACGAAAAGAAAACACAAAACAGAGCAGAGGCAGTCGACTGCATACTGTAGTCGGTCGACTGTCCCGTGTGAAAATCCAGGACTTCGAGGAAACACAAATCATAGCAGAGGCAGTCGACTGCATACTTTAGTTGGTCGATTGTCCCGCGTGAAAATCCAGAACTTCGAGAAAACACAAATCAGAGCAGAGGCATTCGACTGTATAAAGTGGTCAGTCGACTGTCCCACACGAAATTTCTCGACTTCGAGAAAACATAACTGTAATCCCTGTTTTTCATTTTGTATATTTTGGAGTGTATTTTTTTCGTTTGGTGTATTTCTCTCGTTGTATTCCTCTTGTATTTCTTTTGGACCGTATATTGAATTTTTGTTTAAATATATTTTTATTTTATTAATTTGTCTTCTTTTATTTGAGTTCTTGATTCATTGTCCGTCTTTTGATTCGTCTCTTTTTGCTCGTGCCATTATTTTTGACTCTCACTGTTAAATTTATTTTTATTTCCATTTTGTCATTTTAATTCAATCATTTGTGCCCCATCACATTTTGGATCTTCATACCCAACTCACACTTATACCCAATACCCATCTACAAACCCATTATCCCACTTTAAAATCCATTACCTAAAACTATATCACCTGGATCCATTTTAACATTCATTAATCAATCCCATATTACCCTTCCCATCAGAAACCATCCTAACTATTGCACCAAACTTTTATTCCATCCTAAATTATAATCCTAATACCCATTACTTCCTAACACTACACCCTACCAATACTACCTGATACCAACCGAACCCAAAACCACCCCAACCCGGATTGCATCCCAAGGCACACCTGACCCATATAATTCTTTTTTTGTTCCTGTAGCCTCCACCCAAAAGTGTGCATCTCCCTTTATTCAAACCTAGTATATATATATCATTATATATATTTTTATTTACAATCTCATACAACCTATTTTTCTTCCAAATCCTTGTGCCATCCATGGTTCATCTCTCCCGCTTTCTCTCCATCCGCCAACTCGCGCTCTCTTGCTCTTGAGATTTTCTTGTGCATGCTCAAGTGTGTGTGTAGATCGTTCGTGAGTTCGTGGATTTTCGTCAGTGGGTTTTGCTCCTACTTTTGAGTTCATCGTTCTTTATTCCGAATTAAGGCAAGTAACTTGTACTCCAATTTATTTGTTTGATACAAGTCAAAAAGTTCACCTATAGTGTAGTTGGGTCTAGAGACGACTCTTGTTTGTGTTTTGCTTGATGGGTTTTGTCTCTATTTTGAAAACATGAGCATAGATGACTCACGACACAATTTGGACATGAATTAACCTAGGATTCGCTCGTTCTTGATTTGAATCATGTATGTGAGACTTTGGTGAGAATTTGTGTTTTGGTTGAGACCCATATGATATATTTGGTGTGGACATGTTAATAATCCTAATTCATGATGTTTAGACATTTGGTAGACTTGATTTCATGTTTGGATGTGTTTAGATCAATTTTCTTGAATCTACGATAATTTTGTTTTAAGGTGAAAAATCTGTATTTTTGGCACTGTTCTATTTTGTTTGCTGTTTACGACTGTGTTAAAGTCAGTATCTTGATTTCGGTATAAAACATGAGTTTTAGATAATTTCGTCTATTTTCAAACACCTCTGACCTTGCTTGATTTTGATTTCGTATGAGTGAGTTATGACTGTTTTAGTACAGAGGTGTCGATCTTTTCCAGATTTTGTTTTCGGGTAATTTTGATAACAAACTATTTTCAAGAACTATGCTTCATATATTATTTTGATGTAAAACTTTGTTCAGTGTTTCTTTATTATGTTAGGGATTACCCAGAATTTTGGTGAATTTTATTGATAAGTTTTATGTGATGTTTCATGCTCGTTTCTGAAATCTATTCGTGCTGTATTTTGCTCGCTGTTCTGTAAAAAATCCTATTTTCACTATAATTTCTTTTACTGTACGAAAAATGTTTGTGAAATGTGAAAGTTAGTATATTCTATCTATTTTCTTATCCCTTTGGCGGAATTAGATTTTGTTTTACGGGTTGCGAGATATCTTAGTTTTCGTACAACAGTGTTGGGATTTCCAGATTTGCTAAACTATGTTTTCTTGATGCTTTCGTATTTTTGATAACTGGTCTATTCTTACTGGAATATTATAAAACTTTATATTTTGATTCTAGACATATGGGGGAATACCCCAGATTTTTCCTGAATTTATTTGAGAAGTTTTAAAGCTATTTTTCTGACAGAGAATCTGTTTTCCTGATTTCTGACTGAACATGTTTTCTATTTTCGAACCTGTTTTGAGTTATGACATTGTGAAGTATTATGTGACTGATTTGTACTCGCTGGATTCATGTGGATGTCTATTTTTCAGATCCTTCTATGGATCTAGATTTGCATTTCTGTAGCGACAAGAATCACTGTTTTATTACTGTACCGTCATGCTGTCCTGAACATGAACATACAGTGTTTTGCTCGTTTATGTGACTGTATAATATCTATGATTGTTTATTTGTTTTCCTGAACCTAATAATGATTTCACCATGTTAGTTTGACACTATTTCGTACACATGCATACTTGTTTGATGACCAAAATAAAAGTAACCAAGCCGGGGTATAAGAGAAAGATCTAGTAGTAGGAAATTATAGAAATGTGTACTTGGAAGGGGGCCCGTGTTTCCCATACTGAGCATCTGTTATACTGTTACTGATTACCTGACTGCACACTTCCCTATAGGAAGGTGTACTCGGAGGAGGACCAATAGGTTCTGACTGTTACTGTTACTGATTACCTGACTGCACACTTCCCTATAGGAAAGTGTACTCGGAGGAGGACCACTAGGTTCTGACTGTTACTGATACTGCTACTATTACTGATACCTAAGTACACTGCCCTATATGATCCCCTACGAAATCTACAAATGTCACTATTTTGAATGTAGCAACCATGCGATAAAAGGATGGCGCATGAAATTCTACCTAGCTAGTAATACACACAAGACTGTAAGAACATAAAACTGATACGTTAGACTGATACGGTTAGAATGATACTATTAGATTGATACTGTTAGCCTGATACTGTTGGACTGATACTGACATACTATTATCCCGATTCACTGATATACTGAGCTTACTGTTACTAGACACTATTAGTTGCCATGTGACACTGCATTTGACATAAAACTTCTGTACTGTTAGGATACCATGCTAGTTATTACTGTTGATGCATTATGTCATGCAATTAGTTAGTTTTCTCATGTGCATGTATCCAACATTATTTGTGACCCGCGACTTGCAATTGACGGGTACTTATTTTCTTCTTTTCTCCTTCTCCTGTAAATTTACTATTTGCAGTTCAGGATGGTAGCTGCCCGATGAAGAGTGTGATCTAAAGTTCTAGTTGGCTGGAGATTCTTCTTTATTATTATTGTGGATTGAACATTGAATAAAGTGTATTTGGTTTATTGGATATTTATTTGTATTTGGGCGATGTAACCCAGGATATTTATTTTTGTCCAGACTGAGATTTATTTGAGAATATTATATTTGGTTTCAAGTAATTTCTGTTGGTATGTTTCAATTATGCATATTGGTTGATACTTTTGCTTCCGACTCTGATTATTTGTGTGAGATATTGTAAAGATTCTTGAACAACTTATAGATGATAAAAATCATTCGCTGGGCTTTCGTTACGTATCCGTATTCAGTATTCTTTTTGGGAAGCGGGGCGTGATAGGATTTTTAGTGGTATCAGAGCACCAGGTTTGGCTAATGTATTAGTTGCCTAATATATTAGACAAGCTTGCTCGAACTGGGATCTGCACAACATTTCACCCACCATGCATGCATAAATGAATCATAAATCAGCATTGATCTGGATACTAGTCTTATTCGTTTCCTTTTGATCCCTTCTTATTCGATTTCCTTGATTCCTTATTTCTTCCGTCTCTTTTAATCGTTCTCATTGTTGATTCCTTATTGGGTATAGTGTCGTTCTTTCCGTATCCATATTCCTTTGATTCTTTCATTCATCTTCATTTGTTGACTCATTTTGAGTATCATGCTAGTTATTCTTTTCCTGTTATATCCTCTTCAAATTTTGCTTGTGCCCCCTCGTTCCTCTTCCTTCATATTCCATTCTTTGATTTCTTGTTTTCTTTCGTCCCTTGTAGACGTCCTCCTTTGTTGACTCTTTATTGAGTATAAAATTCATTCTTCTTCTGCCTATATTTTCTTTATATATATACATATTTTTTCGAATATTTTGTGTATTTCGATTATTATTTGTTATATTTTGGATCTTCTATGAAATTGTTTTCTAAAACGAAAATTTTGTTATTTCGAATAATTGTGTATTTTTAATATCACAAATTTCAAAACGAAACTTCGTACTTAAATTGAGCAATCAATATCATAGTATGTGTGGAAGATTGCATCATCTCATTCATCGTTTTGTTGCAACTGGATGTCGTGATGGCAAACATGCAACTAGACGTCAATGGAGGCAAATTGCAACTAGATATCAGGGAGGCAAAATGTACAACCGAATATCCAGATGGTAACCTGCAACCTGTTGTCGTGGAGGCAAACCTGCAACTTGATGTCGAGAAGGCAAGTCTACTGATGGATATAAACGAGGCGAACCCACATCAAAGAATTTCTACTACTACTATTATTATTGTTTTCCTTATTATTATTGTTATTACTATTGCTGTTATTATTGTTGTATTTTTCTTACTATTTTATTTTTGATGTTGATATTAAATTACTTTCACCAAAATGATGAACCCCAAATTATTTATGTCTTGTATTAGTATCCTTACCAGTATTGTTAATATTTTATTATTATTATTATTACCAGTATGTTTATGATGATTATTATTATTATTTTTTTTATTATTTTTTCGTTATTATTTTTTTATTATTATGTGCTGATTTTTGTATTATTAATATTATTTTTGTTAATGCCCATTAGTTTTGATCTAATTATTTAAATTAAAGCCCTCCTCTAAATCCCAATTTTAATCTGGTGTCTCATTCTGTTCTTCCTGCTCGGATCGTCGCTTGTCATCGCGTGGTCTACAACGATATGTCTGCAGCTTGGAACGTCACCATCAGGGTGGTGCAGCGGAAGCGTGGTGGGCCTATAACCCACAGGTCCCAGGATCCTATTGTTGCTTCTCCTTCCTTGCAATTTTTGCTTT
Source organism: Hemerocallis citrina (assembly GCA_017893485.1). Classification (NCBI taxonomy): domain Eukaryota; kingdom Viridiplantae; phylum Streptophyta; class Magnoliopsida; order Asparagales; family Asphodelaceae; genus Hemerocallis; species Hemerocallis citrina. The sequence continues at coordinate 76,520,851 of CM030363.1, read as the reverse complement.
CCCCCTATCTCTTGTATTTGTTCCCATCCGTTGACTTATTGTTTGATTCAATTCTTCCATGTCTTTTCTCTCTTTGATTTCAGTTCTGGTTACTCCTTGTCTTGATTTGTTATCTTGTGTGGTTTCTTCCTTTTTGAAACTATTTATTCTCTTTCTTGCACCTCATTTGACATTCTTCATATCCAACTTCTTCCTTCTTATTCTGGTATTGCCACTGCTTTGTTCCTTCCCCTTAGCCTTCTGTTTTGTTACCAAAGTTTGTTTGCTTTTGCCTTGTCCTATGTACCGCCTAAGCAAATTTCGAAGACGAAATTTTGTTGTAAGGTGGGTAGGAATGTAACCCCTGTTTTTCATTTTGTATATTTTGGAGTGTATTTTTTTCATTTGGTGTATTTCTCTCGTTGTATTCCTCTTGTATTTATTTTGGACCGTATATTGGATTTTTGTTTCAATATATTTTCATTTTATTAATTTGTCTTATTTTATTTGAGTACTTGATTCATTGTTCGTCTTTGGATTCGTCTCTTTTAGCTCGTGCCATTATTTTTGACTATGACTACTAAATTTATTTTTATTTCCATTTTGTCATTTTAATTCAATCATTTGCGCCCTATCACATTTTGAATCTTCATACCCAACTCACACTTATACCCAATACCCATCTACAAACCCATTATCCCACTTTAAAATCCATTACCTAAAACTATATCACCTGGATCCATTTTAACATTCATTAATCAATCCCATATTACCTTTCCCATCAGAAACCATCCTAACTATTGCACCAAACTTTTATTCCATCCTAAATTATAATCCTAATACCCATTACTTCCTAACACTACACCCTACCAATACTACCTGATACCAACCGAACCCAAAACCACCCCAACCCGGATTGCATCCCAAGGCACACCCGACCCATATAATTCTTTTTTGTTGTTCCTGTAGCCGCCACCCAAAAGTGTGCATCTCCATTCATTCAAACCTAGTATATATATATCATTATATATATTTGTATTTACAATCTCATACAACCTATTTTTCTTCCAAATCCTGGCGCCATCCGTGCTTCATCTCTCCCGCTTTCTCTCCATCCGCCAACTCGCGCTCTCTTGCTCTTGAGATTTTCTTGCGCGTGCTCGAGTGGGTGTGTAGATCGTTCGTGAGTTCGTGAATTTTCGTCAGTGGGTTTTGCTCCTACTTTTGAGTTCATCGTTCTTTATTCCGAATTAAGGCAAGTAACTTTTACTCCAATTTATTTGTTTGATACAAGTCAAAAAGTTCACCTAGTGTAGTTGGGTCTAGAGACGACTCTTGTTTGTGTTTTCCTTGATGGGTTTTGTCTCTATTTTGAAAACATGACCAAAGATGACTCACGACACAATTTGGACATGAATTAACCTAGGATTCGCTCGTTCTTGATTTGAATCATGTATGTGAGACTTTGGTGAGAATTTGTGTTTTGGTTGAGACCCATATGATATATTTGGTGTGGACATGTTAATAATCCTAATTCATGATGTTTAGACATTTGGTAGACTTGATTTCATGTTTGGATGTGTTTAGATCAATTTTCTTGAATCTACGATAATTTTGTTTTAAGGGGAAAAATCTGTATTTTTGGCACTGTTCTGTTTTGTTTGTTGTTTTCGACTGTGCTAAATTCAGTATCTTGATTTCGGTATAAAACATGAGTTTTAGATAATTTCATCTATTTTCAAATACCTCTGACCTTGCTTGATTTTGATTTCGTATGAGTGAGTTATGACTGTTTTAGTACAGAGGTGTCGATCTTTTCCAGATTCAGTTTTCGGGTAATTTTGATAACAAACTATTTTCAAGAACTATGCTTCATATATTATTTTGATGTAAAACTTTGTTCAGTGTTTCTTTATTATGTTAGGGATTACCCAGAATTTTGGTGAATTTTATTGATAAGTTTTATGTGATGCTTCATGCTCGTTTCTGAAATCTATTCGTGCTGTATTTTGCTCGTTGTTCTGTAAAGAATCCTATTTTCACTATAATTCTTTTTACTGTACGAAAAATGTTTGTGAAATGTGAAAGTTAGTATATTCTATCTATTTTCTTATCCCTTTGGCGGAATTGGATTTCGTTTCACGGGTTGCAAGATATCTTAGTTTTCGTAGAGCAGTGTTGGGATTTCCAGATTTGCTAAACTATGTTTTCTTGATGCTTTCGTATTTTTGATGACTGATCTATTCTTACTGGAATATTATGAAACTTAATACTTTGATTCTAGACATATAGGGGAATACCATAGATTTTTCCTGAATTTATTTGAGAAGTTTTAATGCTGTTTTTCTGACTGAGAATTCGTTTTCCTGATTTCTGACTGAACATGTTTTCTATTTTTGAACTTGTTTTGAGTTATGATGTTGTGAATTACTATGTGACTTATTTGTACTTGCTAGATTCGTGTGGATGTCTATTTTCCAGATCTTTCGACGGATCTAGATTTGCATTTCTGTAGCGACAAGAATCACTGTTTTAGTAATGTATTGTCATGCTGTCCTGAACATGAACATACACTGTTTTGCTCGTTTATGTGACTGTATAATATCTATGATTGTTTATTGTTTCCCTGAACCTAATACTGATTTCACCATGTTAGTTTGACAATATTTCGTACACATTCATACTTGTTTGATGACCAAAATAAAAGTAACCAAGCCGGGGTATAAGGGAAAGATCTAGTAGTGGGAAATTATCGAAATGTGTACTTGGAAGGGGGCCCGTGTTTCCCATACTGAGCATCTGTTATACTGTTACTGATTACTTGACTGCACACTTCCCTATAGGAAGGTGTAATCGGAGGAGGACCAATAGGTTCTGACTGTTACTGTTACTGATTACCTGACTGCACACTTCCCTATAGAAAGGTTTACTCGGAGGAGGACCACTAGGTTCTGACTGTTACTGCTACTGTTACTGTTACTGATTCCTAAGTACACTGCCCTATATGATCCCCTGCAAAATCTACAAACGTCACTGTTTTGAATGTAGCAACCATGCGATAAAAGGATGGCGCATGAAGTTCTACCTAGCTAGTAATACACATAAGACTGTAAGAACGTAAAACTGATACTGTTAGACTGATACGGTTAGACTGATACTGTTAGATTGATACTGTTAGCCTGATACTGTTGGACTGATACTGATATACTGTTATCCTGATTCACTGATATACTGAGCTTACTGTTACTAGACACTATTAGTTACCATGTGACACTGCATTTGACATAAAACTTCTGTACTGTTAGGATACCGTGCTAGTTATTACTGTTGATGCATTATGTCATGCAATTAGTTAGTTTTCTCATGTGCTTGTATCCTACGTTATTTGTGACCCGCGACTTGCAATTGACGGGTACTTTTTTCTTCTTTTCTCCTTCTCCTGCAAATTTACTAATTGTATATCAGGATGGTAGCTGCCCGATGGAGAGTGTGATCTAAAGTTCTAGTTGGCTGGAGATTCTGCTTTATTATTATTGTTGATTGAACATTGAATAAAGTGTATTTGGTTTATTGGATATTTATTTGTATTTGAACGATGTGACCCAGGATATTTATTTTTGTCCAGACTCAGATTTATTTCAGAATATTATATTTGGTTTCAATTAATTTCTGTTGGAATCTTGTTTCAATTATGCATGTTGGTTGATACTTTTGCTTCCGACTCTGATTATTTGTGTGAGATATTGTAAAGATTCTTGAACAGCTTATGGATGATGAAAATCATTCGCTGGACTTTTGTTACGTATCCGTATTTCGTATTCTTTTTGGAAAGCGGGGCGTGACAATAACAGCCAGGTAGCGATGGTCGACTTTTGAAATTAACCATTGACTGTCATACCTACAGACTGCAGTTTTAGCTTGTGCACATTTCAACCGATACAAAGTTTTACTTCATAAAACAAATTCTGTAAAAAGTACATTTTTGATATGATCAAATACGACCTTTAGAGTATATAAGAGTCCACAAAAACCAATCAAAACCACTTTGGATTAATAAAATAGCAATTTGTTGAATTTCTTCATGAACAAGACATGAACATATGCATTTACGAAAATAGAGTTTTTAAGAATCAATTATACATCAAAATGACTTCGTATTATGTTTCAAACCATATTAATGCCAAAATAAGTTGAGATACAATCAAATTCTTCAAAAACACCCAAAGATTCAATTCCTTCAAAATCACAAAATAGGATATTCATGTAAAAACGTTTGTGCATGTTTGTATACCAAAGAAACTTCACAAATCCATCAATTAGAAATAACAAATATTCAGATTAAATCTTTAGTATTTGAGCAACTCAAATCTAAGTAAAACTTCACCAAAATCACAAAATCCCCAATTTAGTCATATCGTGTCTAACCCAAAATCTAGTTATCACAACTCCAACCCCAAAACTTGATCTTTTTTGATTCATTAATCCTTCTCATAACTCATCAAACTCACTTACAATTTTTTTCACAATAATTAACTCATGAATATAGACAAATATGACATTACCATGGTCAAGTTGCATTCATCCAAACTCATTAATAGTCAAAAATTGCATCTTTAATCAATTTGTGCATAACATCCACCATACTCAATCCAATCAGCAAAATTCGAAAGAATATATAGCCTACTCATGATTTCTATTATGTTCTTTAACAATCTCAAATCGTCCACATACAATTCTAATCATCAATACAAAATTTCCATGAAAATTCCAATTTTTAATTCATCTATTCATCAATCCATCATATGTATTCACACCAAACCCTAGCATGTTTTCTAATAGATGAAACACCACATACAACATTCAAAGAACAATACAAAATAAATTATATCACTCACCTCTTTGAAGAATCAATCGAAGACAAATAGAAAATAAGAAATATCCCTCCTTCGCAAGAAATCCAAGATTCTCGCTTTAGAATTCCAATAAAATAAGATATAAGAAATTCCTTGTGTTGTGGAACAAAGAGACGACTGCACTTCACCCTAAATAGGCCCGGATTAAATGTTTGTAGGGTTTTTGAACACATTTTCAAAATACTCATTTTAAATATATCTTTACATATATGGATCCCCATACTAGGAAATTAGATAAAACCAATTTAATTGAGACTAAAAATCAAAATGGCCTCTTCTAATATCATCTGGCACTGTTTGAAAAACCCAGAATTACGAATTTGCATTTTCACCATTCTAAAAGGCAATTTTGCAAAAGATCCTCTTTTATCAAAGCTTGTAAAATAAGTCAAATTTATTAAAATAAAAAGTAAAGTCTTTTCTCCTGAGTTGACTAGGCATCATAGCCAGCCAAAAAATCCAAAAATCTAAAGTTTTCACTCCCATTAGCAATTTTGCACAAAAGTCCTTTTTTGTAATATTTACAAATAGGTCCAATAATCATCAGAAAATTCCAGAAAATTCACAAATTATATCTAATAATAAATAATGAGTTTCCCCAAAATAAATTTTGATTTTGAACTCCTCAAGAAGATATTTGCACGTGTTCCGCACGTGTAAAAACATAAATTTTCAGAAAATGTTCATTAAATCCCCAAAATCATTTTAATTTATTTATAAATCTTAAAAACATTATCTAGAAAGTCTGGGGTATTACATCACTCCCCCCTTAGAATAGTTCTGTCCTCAGAACTACTACTAATAGGGTCCAAACAGAATAAGCAAAAGGAAAATGAAATCTCATAAATGGAAAAATAATTAAGAAATGCAAGTACACAAGAGAATATAATCTGACAAAAGAAATAAATCTCAACTCAAAGAGTACCATCATACAAAAGAATACAATCATACAAAAAGCTCAGGAAAATCCTTCTGCATGCGATCATTCGGCTCCCAAGTAGCCTCCTCGAACTACTAGTTCCTCCACAACACCTTGACCACGGTATCACCTTGCTCCTCAAAATTTCTCCCTACGATCAACAATCTCCACAGACTGTTCCTTGTAACTCAAGTTCACCCGTAGACCTTCAGGCACTTCCACCAGCTGATGACTCTGATCCGGCACATACTTCCTCAACAACGACACTTGGAACACATCATGCACTTCCGCCAACTCCTCTGAAAGCTCCAACCTATATGCCGTCTTACCAATCCGCCCCAAAATCCTGTATAACCTAATATACTTTGGCGCCAACTTGCCTCTATTACCAAACCTGATCATTCCTTTAGTCGGAAACACCTTGAGGAAAACTGCATCCCCAACCTCAAACTCCAAGTCCCTTCTCCAAGTGTCTGCAAAACTCTTCTACCGACTCTGAGCCTCGACCAACCTCTTGCGAATCAACTCAATCTTCTCCGATGTTTGTTGCACAATCTATGGCCCAAACATATGCCTCTCGCCAACCTCATACCAACAAATAGGCATCTTGCACTTCCTCCCGTACAGTGCCTTATACGGAGCCATCCCGATACTCGCATGGTAACTGTTGTTATAAGCAAACTCAACCAATACCAAGTACCTCTCCTAGCTACCGCCGAAATCCATAACACAAGCCCTCAGCATATCCTCCAATACCCGATTCACCCTTTTAGTCTAACCATCAGTCTGCGGATGAAAAGCGGTACTGAAATCAGTTCTGGTACCCAAAGCCTTTTGCAGACTCTTCCAAAACCTCGAAGTGAACATCGCATCCCTGTCGAACACAATTGACACATGAACTCTATGAAGTCTCACAATCTCATCAATATACAGTTCTGCCAACTTTTCCAGCAACCAAGTAATCTTCATGGACAAAAATTGAGCTGACTTGGTGAAACGGTCAACAACAACCCAAATCGAGTCATTGCCCTTCGCACTCCTTGGCAAACCTGTAATGAAATCCATGCTGACATTCTTCCACTTCCATTCCGGAATGGGCAAAGGCTGCAACAAACCTCCAGATCTCTGACTCTCTGCTTTGATCTGCTGACAAGTCAGACACCTTGCCACAAAATCTGACACATCCCTTTTCATACCGGACCACGAAAAGTGCTGTTTGATGTCTTTGTGCCTCCAGGATGTACTGACAACAAAGTATTGTGTGCCTCCTGCAAGATACTCTCCCTCAAGTCTGCATTCTCCGGAACACACAACCTCTCACCCATCCATAGCACTCCATCGTAGATATGAAACTCTGACAACTTGCCATCGGAAACCTGTTGGAACATCTTCTGGATCTCTGCATTTAATTTCTGACCTTCCACAATCTGTTCTCTCAAAGAAGGTTGCAGCCTCAACTGAGCACAAGATGCTCCCAAACCCTGCAGTACCACCTCAATATCTGCCCGATCAATCTCTGCTGCCAACTCACTTCGAGTAGTGATCAAGCTCGCCAAACTGCTCTTCCAACTAAGCCCATCGACCACCACATTTGCCTTGCCCGGATGATACTTAATCTCGGGACGAATGTCTTCTAACACTTCCAACCACCTTCTCTGTCAAAGATTTAAATCCTTCTGTTGATAAATATACTTCATCCTCTTGTGGTCAGTATACATGTTGACCTTCTCACCATATACATAATGCCTCCACTGCTTCAAGGCATAGATAATAGCTGCTAACTCCAGATCATGCATCGGATAATTCTTCTCATGCGGACACAACTGCCTCGAACCATAGACAATAACTTTGCCTTCCTGCATCAAGACACACCCCAAACCTCCGATAGATGCATCACTGAAGATATCATAATCCTTCCCAGCTTGTGGCAAAGCTAAGATAGGTGCAGTCGTCAACCTCTCCTTTAGCTCAAGGAAACTCGCCTCACACTTATCAGTCCATATGAATGCCACATGCTTCTGAGTTAACCCTGTCAAAGGAACTGCAATCTGTGCATAGTCCTGAATGAATCTCCTGTAGTACCCAGCCAAACCCAAGAAACTCTGGATTTCCTTTACTGACGTTGGTCTGGGCCAATCTCTTACTGCTTCAACCTTCTGAGGATCAGTGGCCACTCCCTCCTTAGAAAGGATATAACCAAGAAAAGCTACCTCAAACTTCCAAAACTCACACTTCGACAGCTTGGCATACAAGTTATGCTCTTGTAACTTCTGTAACACCTCTGTCAAGTGCATAGAATGCTCTTCCTCCGACTTCGAATACACCAAAATATCATCAATAAAAACCACCACGAAGGAATCAATAAAGGGATGCAAAATCCGATTCATCATATCCATAAATACTGCATGCGCATTCGTCACTCTGAATGGCATTACCAAAAACTCATAGAGTCTATGATGAGTCCTAAAAGCTATTTTACTCACATCTTCCTCCTTGACTCGAACCTGATGATATCCTGATATCAAATCAATCTTCAAAAACACAGCTGCTCCCCGAAGCCTATCGAACAGATCATCAATCCATGGGAGTAGATACTTGTTCTGAATAGTCACCCTATTCAACTCTCGATAGTCAATGCACATCCTCACTGACCCGTCCTTCTTCTAGACCAACAACACTGGCGCACCCCACGGTGAAGAACTCGGCCTGATAAAACCCTTACTCATCAATTTCTCAACCTGCTTCTTCACTTCATCCTGCTCTACAGGTGCCATCTTGTACGGAGCTTTAGAAATCGGAGCACTCCTTGGCTGAACATTATTACAAAACTCCACATCTCGCTGTGGCGGCAATCATAGCAAATCTTCCAAGAACACTGTAGGAAAATTCCTGACAACTGGAATGCCTCTGACTTCATCTGGAATCATCAACTTGGATACCACTGCAGCCACTTTTGGGTCCTTCATCTTCCCCTGAAAAGTCACTGCGGGACTACCTGGTGCCTTCACTAACACCTCTTTCTTCTTGCATTCAATCGTGGCATCATAAATTGCCATCCAATCAATGCTCACAATCACATCCACACCTAGAACTTGCAACTCAATGAGATCAATGCTGAATAATCTCCCACCAATCTCGATATCACAGCCCTCATAATAACGATCAGCAATCAATTCCTCTCCTGACGACATTGCCACTGACAAGATCCTGCCTGGAAACAACTTAGGCTCCACACCTAAGACTTTAGCAAAATTGGGTGACACAAAAGTATGCGAAGAACCAGTATCAAATAAAACTTTTGCTTTAATTCCATTAACCAAAACAAATCCTGTTACATGAAGAATGATACTCAAATCTCCAATTTATTCTCAAATAAAGTTTTACTTAATACATTGAATAAAATAAAACTCAAAATTCTTGCACACCCTGAATCACATCCTCTAAGTTGCCTGCATCCTCCTCAGTTAATGCGAACACTCGCCCTTGCCTTCGAAATTTGCCTCCTCTTGAACCACTATTCCTCAACTGTGGATAGTAAAGCTTAGAATGCCCCACTTTTCTACAGTGAAAACAAGTTTGCTTCGCCAACTTAGGACACGCTGACCTGTAGTGACCTGCCTCCTTGCAGTAGTAACAAGTCACCTCCTGAGATACAGGTGCCCTCTGCTCTGGCCTACTAAACTTTTTCTGCTTCACTAGGAACTTCTTCCCACTTTGATTAGCTGCTGGCCTCTTGTTCCTGTTTCAGGTCTCTTGCTTCTTCTGGAACTGATTCATATCCTCTTCGGTCATAGCTGCTCTCCTGACCATCTTATGAAACCTCCTTATTCCCAAAGGAATCATCCTTGACCTAAAATTCGGCTTCAAGCCCTGCTCGAATTTCTTGGCCTTCTTCGCTTCATCAATAATCAGTTCCGGTGCATACCTTGACAGCTGGGCGAACTTAGTCTCATATTGCTTTCTTCTCTTGAATATCCAGAGGAAAGAAACGATCCGTGAACTCTTCCATAAAAGCTTCCCAAGTCACTTGCTGATCTCCAAAGGTTCTCTTCACTGACTGCCACAAGATAAATATTCAGAAAATGTTCATTAAATCCCCCAAAATCAATTTAATTCATTTATAAATCTTTAAAACATTATTTAGAAAATCTGGGGTATTACAGATCAACCACGTATGCATGAATGAATCAATATACAAATAGGATTTATTTGAAACAAAACTTAATAATCTCAAATAAGCCAGATTTGAACAAGTTGTAAATTTTGGGTCAAACTGCCCAATACAGAATTCATGTAGCAAATACATTTATTCAAAATAAGCAATAGAAAATAATAATAGCAAAAATGCCAGCAACTAGAAACTCAGATCACCTACTCCATCGGGCAGCTGATCACCATAATCCGCAATTTAACAAATTGCAGAAAAAGGAAAGAGAAACAAAATGCCCGTTAACGCAAGTTACGGGCCGCTTGTAGTGCAGGAAATAAGTACAAGAAAAGAAAAAACAACATAGAGTAACAACGGAAGCAAACATAGCATGGAATAAATATGGCAACAAAATAGAACAACTAGCATGAATCATGAACAGAATTAAGTAATGTGGTGAGATAACAGGTGCATATGACATGTGACAGGTAACAGGAATCATGCAAGTAAGTAAACATGTAACAGGTGTCAGGTAACATGTACAGGTAAGCATGTAACAGATGTCATGTTATTTCAAGTCTTGTATTTATTTCTATATAGGTAGCACTTCATGCGTCCCAGATTTTTACCACATGGTTGCTACTTACATGCAATTTGTGTTTAGATATAGTGGTGGGTTCCTATAGGTCCGTGTACTCAGGCGTCATGTAACAGGTAACAGTAATAGATTCATGAAGCAAATAGTAAATAGGTACACGAACCAACAGGTTCATGCATCAACAGGTTCATGAATCAACAGGTAACAGGTTCATGCATCAAAGCATAAAGTACAACACGTTCACGAATCCACAGATTCATGAATCAAACATAAAGTGCAACAGGTTCATGTATCAACATGAATCAAACATAAAAATGAGAAACACGGGCCCCCTTCTGAGTACACATACCTATATTGTCCACTACTAAGGTCTTTCCCTTAATCCCGGCTTGATTACTTGTTATTATTATCAAACAGCCAAGAATAACATGGTATAAACAAATAACAGGTTCAGCTCGGAAGATAAACATGCACAGGTGATAGACAATACAAAAAAGGGGAGGACAACGACAATTCTAGTTCTGAACAGCAAGACAGTATTACACCAAATCTGGGATTCCCGTTGCCACAAATATGCAAATCTAGATCCGTCAGAAAATCTGAAAAATAGACTCTCGGCCGAATCCAGCAAATCTATATAAGTCATATGGTATTTCACAAAAACAGGGTTCAAAACATAATTATAAACAAAAAACATGTTCAGCTATAAATCGCAAGATGGTGTTCATAAACAGGAAAACGGCATAAAAAATTACCGATCAAATCCAAGAAAAATCTGGGGTATTCCCTAGTATATTTAGTATCAGCAAATAAATTTTTATAATTTTCCAACATAGATAGTGTAGTCAAATAAAATCAGAAATCGACAAGATACAGCAAATCTGTAAATCTGAAACTCTTGACACATCAGTACTAAAATAGCTATAGATTACAAATTATAAACCGAAATACAGATCTGTCAAAATGGTGATAAAATAGATACAACAGTTTACATTTTATATTCACAAAGCTTTTATAAATAGCAAATAGAATCAGGTTGAAATTTAGGTTCTTTACTGAACAGCATGAAAATTCTGCAAGTGTAGTAGTTGTTTGCAAGTATAGAATAGTTTATAAAGTCATCAATTAAATCCACAAAAATTTGTGGTTAATCCCATTCGAGTCTAGTTGTACTCAACAAAATATTGGATCAAAATATTATCTTTAGCATCAGTATAAAAATAAATAACCATACAGAATTCATATAAAACAGAATATGAAATCTTCTACATATATGTAGGAAAACAACAATAACTTGCAACTCACAAATTGAAACTAAGATTTGTCAGAAATCCTGAAAAGTATACAGAATTCTCTATAATTCAAATTCACAAATAATTTTCGTTTACTGAACTTAATAGGGTCTAAAATACTGAACAATAACAGGATAACAGCAAAAACAGAAATCTTCTTTATTCACAAAAATCAATTAGTTCATATGAAACACATCCAAATTATAACAAAATGCGAAATATGGTATATTAGATGTCCAAGCAATATGCTATAGGGTATTTAACAAGTCTACAACAAGTTATACTACTACTAACACATCAAGCATACAAGATCATACAATACCTCATAAATCACGAACAACATGCATGTATACATCAAGAATTTATTAGATCTAAGTTATTTCATGTCGTGTCTGTGTACGAGACAACTACGGGCAGATCAACACATAGAGACAATATCTAACAGGGTTTCATGAGAATGGATCTTGAAATACAACACTACAGGCAAAATTTAGTACTTATATTATACAATAAAAGGGAATAGAAGTTACTTGCCTTGAAATTGACAACGAATATGACGAAGCAAGAATGAGAATAATGGGAACGGATTCCCAGACAACAAACGCAATAACACGTGCAAATCCCTCGCACATGCAACACAAGAGAGAGAGGAGGGCAACGGCACGAGCGACGGCAGGCTGACGATGCCGCTGTTGCTACTGTCTGTCAACGGAGGGACACAACACGGCTGTGTCGCTGTCGCTACAGCTGTTGCTGCGTTCTGTCGTCAGAGCGAACAACACGGTGCTTTAGGGAGGCTGCTGGCGTCTTCGGGAGGAGTAGCACGGGGAGGAGCGTCGTTTGGCACTGCAGTCGAAAGTGGAGGACCGGGGGCTGTTGTCGAGAGGTAGGGGATGCAGTGGGGGATGAGAGCAAGAGTCTAGGGTTTCGGGAGTTGAGAACAGGGATGAAGAGGACTCGGAAGTGGGTTTGAAGTTAGGCGGCTAGGGTTTCTTTGTGGTAGGGTGACAGGGTAGAAACAGGGGGATATATATATATATATATATATATGGGTAGATATAATAGGGTTAGGGTATGTGATGGGTTGGAGTGGGTAAACGGGTAGGGTTGGGTGAATGGGTAACGGATCCAATAGGGCTTTAGGATTAATTAAGAAGATCCACATAGAATTATAGGGTGATCCAATAAAGAGATGGGAACAAAATGAATTTAAAAAATAGGACATGAATAATTAATATAATGGGGATAAAAAATAATAGCTCGAACAACCAGAATGAAATAATAGGCTGACAATTGAATTAAGAAGATCAAATAAAAAAGACGACAAATCAAATAGATGAATATATATATTGATAATAAGGATCTAATACACGGTTCAAAAAGAGACGAAGAAATACAATAGGAATAGATACCCAAAAAGAAAAAAATACATCCAAAAATACAGAAAATGGAAAAGAGGGGTTACATGAAGTCTCATGCATCTCGCTCTTTTGAGTATCGTGTAGTTCATTCTTTCTACTACACCATTCTCCAGGGGAGTCTTAGGAACTGTCCTGATTACTTTGATACCCTCCTTTGCCAGATAGTTAACAAGCTCTTTGCTTGTGTACTCACCTCCGTTGTCTAACTTTAAGGCTTTCACCTTGCAACCCGTCTCATTCTTAACCCTGACCTTCCAAGCTCTGAATGCCTCAAATACTTCTGATTTCTCGCGAATTGCATAAACCCAAACCTTTCTTGTAGCATCATCGATGAATGTGATGAAGTACCTCTTACCACCATAAGAGAATTCCTGAGCTGGACCCCACACATCTGTATGTACCAACTCTAGCTTCCCAAACTTCTTCTCACACCCACCCAACTGAAAGCTAACTGTCTTCAGTTTGCCCAATCACACAATTCTCACAGAAATCCATCTCAACCTTCTTCAGCCCCGGCAAAAGATCCCTAGAACAAAGTTGCTTGACACTTTTTTCACCAAGATACCCCAACCTGTCATACCATAGAATTGAAGAGGAACTACCTGCTGATGCTATAGCAATGATATCACTTGAATCACCTCCTCTGAGTAAGTACAATGTGTCACCACGCTTTCCTTTTGCCACCAACCTGGCACCTGTAGTCACCTTTCATTCTCCATGCCCGAAAGTTGTTGTGAACCCTTCTTTGTCTAGTTTTCTAGTTGAGATCAAGTTTTTCTTCAAGCTTGGAATATGTCTTGTGTCATTCAAGACCAATTGCTCACTATTGCGAGCCTTCACTTTCACTATCCCTCTACCTACAACTGGACAATTCTGCCCATTACCAACTAAAACTACACCAAAATCACATGTCATGTATTCCTCAAAAACATTCCTCATGGGGGTACAATGATAAGAAGTACCTGAGTCTATACACCAATCATCTTGCATAATATTAAATCCAGCAGATAAACACAATTCATCTAGATGGGGTTCAATACTTACCACATTAGCTACCTGTACCCTGCTTGTGCTTTCTTATTGTAACCCCTGTTTTCTGTTTTATGTATTTTTGGGTGTTTTTTTTTCTTTTTGGTATATTTCTCTCTTGTATCTCTTTTTGGACCGTATATTAGATCTTCTTTTTCAATATATTCATTTATTTGATTTATCATCTTTATTTGATCTTCTTGATCCTATTGTCTCCTTTTTTGTCGTCTCTGTTTGATCAAGCTCTTAATTTTGATTCCCTTATTTTATACTGTTCAAGCCCTATTTTATTTATCCACTTTGTGCCATCTCATTTTTCATTGGATCTATTATGCATATCTATTTTTTCTTTTAAATTCCCTTAAACCATTATAAACCCATTATAAACCCATTATATCATATACCTGTTTATTAAACCCAATACTCACTTCTACCTAAACCAATCCTACCTGTTATCTCCCCTACACCCGCTAACCTTTCAGCCGTCAACATCCCCTAACCCTAGACTATCACCCATATATATATTGCAACCATGCATGCTCGTTCTCCATCCCTAATTCCGCCACTCCCCTGCCTCCTATTTCTCTCTCCCTGGTTCCCTCTCCCTCTGCATCGCCGGCAGCCCCACAGCGAGCCAGTCCAACCCTGCTCCACCGTGCCTCCAAACCAGCCCTTGTCCTCGTCCTCGCTCTCTCCGACAGCCATCATAACCCCCCTGGTCCCCTTCTCTGCCTCCTGTCGCGCAACCAGAGCAGCGACAGCCAGGATGGTGCAGCCCTCTCCTCTGCTTCGTCGATGCACAGCAGCAACAACAACTCACTGTCGTTGCCTTTCCCCGTGCACCCCGTCGTCCCTCGTGCTCTCGACTCACTTTCTCTTGGTGTGCGGGTGTGATTCGTGTTGTGTTCGGGTTGTGAACGTGTGCTTGTGGCGGTGGATCGTTATTCGTGATTCGTGTGCTCGTTGTTCGTTCGTTGTGTCCATTGCCCGGGAATCCATTCCCGTTATTCTTGCTTTTGTGTCGTTCCCGTCGTCGTCTCTCAGGTAAGTAACTTGTATTCTTTTCTTTGTATAATACAAGTACTAAATACTGCCTATAGTGTAGTCATGTTCTATATGCAATTCTTTTGTGAAACCCTGTTGTATATTTTTTCTATTGTGTTGACCTGCCCGTAGTTGTCTCATTACACACATGACATGAAATAACCTAGGGATGACCACTTCTTGTTGTATACAAGCATGTTGTTCATATGATATCGCATGCTTGACGTATTATTCGTAATATAACTTGTTGTAGATGTGTTAAATACCCTATACCATATTGCTTGGACATCTAATACGTCATATTTCACGTTTGGTTATGATTTGGATGAGTTTCTTATGAACTAGTTGATTTTGTGCGTAAAGGATCTGTTTTGTCGATTCCCCATTTTTTATCAGTATTTTAGATGCTATTAAGGTCAGTATATGAAAATTATTTGTGATTATGAATTATAGAGAATTCTGTCTACTTTCCAAATTTTCTGACAGATCTCAGTTTCGTTTTATGAGCTGCGAGTTATGACTATTTTACTACAGTGGTGCAGAAAAAATTCCACATTTCATTTTAAATGAATTTTGTGGAGTAAACTATTTTTATTCTGATGTTAAAAGTATTATTTTGATCAAATATTTTGCTGAGTATAACTAGACCTAATTGGGATTGACCCTAAATTTTTGTGGATTTAATTAATGAGTTTTACCAACTATTTTATACTTGCAAATAATAACTATACTAGCAGAATTTCCTTGCTGTTCAGTAAAGATACATAATTTCGACCTGATTCTATTTGTTATTTACAAAAACTTTGTGAATATGAATTTTAAGCTACTGTATCTATTATCACCATTTTGACGGATCTGGATTTCGATTTAAATTTTGTGAGATATTGTTGTTTTAGTACTACTGTGTTTGTGATTCCAGATTTACAAAGCTACTGCATCTTGCTGTTTTCTAATTTTACTTGACTATTCTATGTATATTGAAAAATTATGAAACTTTATTTTATGATACTAAACATACTAGGGAATATCCCAGATTTTTCTTTGATTTAATCAGTAAGTTTCTATGCTGTTTTCCTGTTTATGAATACAAACTTCTAATTTCTGGCTAAACATGTTTTCTGGATACAATTCTGTTTTGCGACTTATTTTTGTAAATTATCATATGACTTATATATATTTGCTGGATTCATCCGAGAGTCTATTTTCCAGATTTTCTAACGGATCCAGGTTTACATGTTTGTAGCAACGGGAATTCCAGATTTAGTGCAGTACTGTCTTGCTGTCCTGAACTAGAATTGTCATTGTTCTATCCTTTTATGTATTGTCTTTCATCTGTACATGTTTATCTTTCAACCTGAACCTGTTACTTATTTATACCATGTAATTCTTGCCCTGTTTTGTGACACATACATGCTTGTCTAATAATAATAACAAAATAACCAAGCGGGGGTTAAGGGATAAATCTAGTAGTGGATAATATAGAAATATGTACTTGGAAGGGGGCCCGTGTTTCCCACAGGATTATCTCCTACGTGTTCATGACTGCATGATACACAAATCTGTCTGTTTGACTACTCTGACTACACACTTCCCTATAGGAAGGTGTACTCAGAAGAGAACTCATAAGTTCTATCTATCTGTCTGGATCTGCATCTGATATCTGTTTCTCTGATACATAAGCACACGACCCTATAGAATCCCCTACAAAATCTAAAAGAAACTGTTTGAATGTAGCAACCATGTGGTAAAAGTTTGGGACGCATGAAGTGCTACCTAGATAGTAATAACACAAGACCTGTAATAATCTGACATATGTAACCTGTTTACCTGTATCTGTTATCTGGCATCTATTATCTGTTTGACTATTACATGCTACTGGACATCTGTATCTGTTAACCTGTCTGTATAACACTTGACATCTGTTTATCATTTGTATCTGTTAGTATACCCTGTACTTGATTCTGTTTTGCTCTGTCATATCTATTCCATGTTATGTTTGTTTCTGCTGTTATTTATATTTATTTATCTTTCCCTGTACTTGTGCCTGCACTACAAGCGGCCCGTAACTTGCATTGACGGGAGTTTGTTTTCTTTTTTCTCTTCCTGCATTTTATTAAATTGCAAATTTTGGAGGCCAATTGCCTGATGGAGTTGGTGATATGAGTATCTAATCCTGGAGTTCTTGCTACTATTATGATTATTTTCCTGTTGCTTATTTTTGAACAATTGTATCTGTTACTTGGATTCATGTTGTATTGGGCAATATGATCTAGTATTATTGACTTGTTCAGATCTGGTTTATTTGAGATAATTAAATAAATTCCTGTTGGTATTTTGATTCATATATGCATGCGTGGTTAACTTCTCTTGCTTCTGACTCTGATTATTCTTGTAAAATGTTGTAAAGATCCTGACAGCTTATGGATGATGAAAATCATTCGCTGGGCTTAGTTACGTATCCGTATTCCGTATTCTCTTTTTGGGAAGCGGGGCGTGACACTTATACTTCTCGCATTGGATTCTTTTGTGTCCTGGCTTCTTACAGTACCAACACTTACCTATGCGATGTCCAGTTCATGACTTGGACCTGTGATTTCTGCTTTGCGACCTTCTTCTATTGTTACTTCTATCACGGTTATCAATTGATAGCGCGGCATTGCTAGGATATGACACCGAAGTCTCTCCATGTCTCTTTCTCCTTGCATCCTCATTCATAATGCTGCTTATAACGTCCTTCAGAGTTGTCGATCAGTCATGGTGCTTGTAACAGTCTGCTCTACTATGTCGTAACTATCGGGAAGACTGGATAGCAACAACAACAATTGTGCCTTTGTTGGACATACCGGATCGACCTCCGCCCCTTTCTGGCTTCAAACCAAACAATGGATCATCTAAATCCCTCTGTTGGACATACCCAATCATTTGGATCTTCCACATTGTGAAATTTGTTCCATCAACTCCTTGACTCTACTCTTGTCTCCCATCTCAATCAATGCTACCAACCTGGACCTTTGATGCCACTTTGTTGAATTCTACCTGCAGAATTACTCAACAACGACGACGAGATGCAAGAACAATAGAATCAAAACTAGATAACAAAGAACAACCAAAAGCAACACACAAGAACACATGAGATTTTTTCGAGGTTCACCCAAAACAATGGTTACTTCTCCGCGCAGAGGCACTCCTGCAATTTCCACTAGAAATATGAAAAATAGGTTTGCAAATCTCAAGATCTCACCCTCAAAGTGTAAGGTTTCACTCTATCTCCCTATCTCTCAATGACGGCTGGTAGATCTTTCTTTTCTTTTCACATAACCCTAAAATCGTACACAATACACTATATATAGGTTTTGTCAACTTTCAATCTCAGCTGCTCATCAAACAGCATCGGGATGGTCGACCGCAACACCAAGTCGATCGACCGGTTCATGCCTTCGACTGTGTAAGGTCCAACAAAGTGTAGGTCGGTTGACTGCACGGTCGACCGGTCGCCTCTTCAAGTGTACAGGGTTGAGTTAGTGAGCGAGATGGTCGACTGCGAGGTCGACCGTACATTACCTGGGGTGTAGTCGGGGTTGCGATCAACCGCAACTCTGCCTATAGCTTCAAACTACTCTTGACCTGCTTGCTCCCACTTCGAATCTCCTTCTTGTCTATCTTCTTCAACCCATTATCGTGTATTGGATTCACAAACCCCAACATGGGAGTGGACCATAACAAATTTAGAGTGTAAATTAATGAATTTGCCCTTCAATGAAGAATCTGCAAGTGATCCAGTTGGTAGTGAGTTCGGTTGGCATCTTGGTGATTATACAACGAGAAAGAGCGTTCATTTTGGAGTTTCCATACTGATCAAAAGAGGTAGCTGTAGGAGAGAACAATGATGTGTGAAGAAGCAGGGCTTGAGAGGTCAAGTATTTAGCCAGGACAAGAATTGGGATGAGTTTGAGAGAGTGAAAGGGGCGGCCGGGTAAGAGAAAAGGGGAGTGCAAGTCAGAATACAAGGCACGTTGAAAGTTGATGTATTCTTGGCGTTCAGGAGTTTGATTTGAGCAAGGACGAAGGCCAGAGTTTATATTGTACGAGTTTTCAAAGGAATATTTCTACACGTGGGGATAACCAGATCTTTTTGAGGATTTAAAACCGGCAAATGGATTGGCCATCAAGTGGATTAGAGAGCAATGCAAAAGTGATCTTAACCGTATAGGATGTAGAAAGTTCCAGTAGCCTGGCTAGGAATATCAGTGTCTCGATGATTTGGTTGGGCGAGAGTTTGGTTATTTATGATCTTTTATAGCATGTAAACTGACATGAGACATCACAGGACACTTAATGTCATTTATAGCATTAGACAATGATTGTACTGGAGACAAATGTCCCTGGGGTTTTTATCCTCATGAGAGACAAGGTGCTTGATGTGTTGAAGATGTTTGATGTGATGCTTGTGATTCATGTTTTTTCAAACACGGTAAGGTTGGTGAATCGTTTGATCTCTGATACGCAAATAGAGGTTTGACAATGTTCCTTAGATACATCTGATAGTTTATCGTGAAGTTGTGCGTGCAACTTTCGAGGTTGAAAAATCAAGATGTAGCTTCAGCATAGCTGGGCAGACCACGAAGAGAGTTACAAGAGACTCAGAGAGATTGTCACATTGAAATCTTGTCATCGAAGAGATAGTTTACCATGATTTTTGGTCAATAAGAGGGATGAGTGTCATAACAAGGGATTTTGACGTCTTGCAAATGGTCTATACTTATTCTCATCTTCTTGGCTCCATACAAAGGCCTAAGACGTAAACCTGGTCTATGCTCGAGTATTCCGTAGGTAAAGGTGGAAATTCTCTCACCTCCCCATTTAGGTGTAAGAAAAATCCCGTGTCATTGCATCTTCCCAAAGTCTATAGACTAATTCATGGCGAGACATCTTTTAATTTGGAAAATCTTTCCCTTACCTATCTAAATTAACATACTGGTATGAAAAATCTACCCAAACCCTACTGATGTGGCTAAAAATGGGGTTAAATCGAGACCGTCCAGATCGAGCACGAATCTTGAAGCACGGGGGTAAAAAGGTAATTTCACATACAGATGGATCCAAAACGGGTATTGGGCCTCCTTCTCACGGAACCAACCACCCGTGAATAGATCCACTTCGACTGGGCACGGGTCCCGACCCGATTCAAGCCCGGTTCGCCACGAGGAGAATCAAGGCCACTGATTTGACTGAATCAAATCAATAAGCCTGATTGGCTCTCACCAGGGAATCAGGGCCTAATTTCCCAAAACAGAATAGGAGGATTTTCCTCCTGGCTGTTAGGCAGGAAATCAGGATCCTAACCATTCCAAAGGCGACTATAAATACAACCCCTCTACCACCAAGACCAGGTTAATCACTTCTTCACCACTTAAGCTCTTTCTTAATCTTTTCTGATTACTGACAAGAGCGTCGGAGGGTGCGTCGCCGGAATCAACCCCGGTGTCTCGCACTTCCTTGCAGGTTGCGGCGGGAGCAAGAAGGCTGAGTCAACTGTTCAGGTTTTTCTCGGACTTACAAATTCTATCTGTTTACCCCCACACCGAAATCAGCGGTAACAGATTGGCGCCGTCTGTGGGAAAAAGCCACACGAACAGCCTCAGCCCGTTCTCCGTCGTCCTCTGCAGTCATGCCGCCGAAGAAGGTCAGATCCAGAGGGTCGAACCGTGTGGGCAACCTCGCCGACCCGGCGAATGAAGCCCCAGTCAATCCCATTCCTCAGTCCGACCTCCCCCCGCTGACCCAGCAGGTCCCACCTCCTCATCCCAAGCAGCAGCCCGACAATGGTCCGTCCGGTCATAACGGTCGGAAGGAGAAGCAGCCCCTCAATCCGGGCCATGTCTCGGTCCATAATAGGTCCTCGGACTCGATGGCTTCTCATCATCCCGACCTTCGCATCACACTTCTGAACCGCCAGAAGGACGACGACCTCCGAACCCATCTCGACGAGAGGCGGGCCCGAGAGGGAGCCTCCCGCCAGCGTCAAGGTGAGCGGTCCCCACGTCGCCAGGGATGGCAGAAGGTCTCCGGACCGTAGAGGCCGAGCGGCGTCCCCCGAGCGCCGAAGGAGGAGGTCCCGTTCTCCCGCGGATCGGCGTCACCCGAGGGACCGAGATGTACCTATCAGTCGAGCCGAATTCCTCCAGTTTCAGGAGACCGTTCTGCAGGCTCTCAACCTTCGGCAGAACGTCCAGAATGCTCAGAGGGCTCCGACGCCCCCCAGGGATCCCAGTCCTCGGCGCCGAACCCGGAGCCCTTCCCCGGCTCCCAGCCGCCAGCAGCGGGAACAAAGCCCTCGCCGGTCCCAGGACTACCGGCGCCGCAGTCCACGCTCCCCTTCCTATGAAGAGGAGTCCGGGGGGTCATACGATCACCAGCGGAGGGACGACGCCCTCATCCGCCGTCTCCATGAGGTGGAAAGGCGTATCGGCCTCATGGACAGGGAGGAAGAGTCCCGAGCAGGAGCCTTCCGTCCCAGCCGACCCCCCTTCTCACGGTCGATCATGGAGGCCCACATACCGAGGAGTTTCAAACCGCCACAGTTTGAAACATACTCAGGGGAATCCGACCCGGTCGATCACGTCGAAAGCTTCAAGACCCTGATGCTGATCCATCAAGCTTCCGACGCGGTGCTCTGCAGGACCTTCCCTGCCAACCTCAGGGGGTCGGCTCGGGAATGGTATTCCAGGCTCGCCCCCTCATCCATCTTCTCATTCGAGCAGTTCGAGACGCTGTTCATTACTCACTTCGTGAGTAGCCGGCGGGCCGAGAAGACAAGTCTTTCCCTACTGAACCTGCGGCAGGAGAGGGAAGAAAAGTTGTGGGACTATGTGAAAAGGTTCACCGCAGAAGTCAGGTCTATCGCCTCCCTGGACCAGTCTGTGGCCACCGTGGCATTCCAGTCGAACGTCCTCAACGCCAACCTCCGATCCTCCCTAGCCAAGAAACCGCCGCATGACTTCGCCGACCTCCTCCTGAGGTGCGAGAAGTACATCCGGGCCGAAGAAGCTGAAGCCCTTCCGAGCTTCGGAGGGCCCTCCGCGAGTTCGAAGAGGAAGGCGATGGGGGAAGAAGGGTCCAAGAAAGCTCAGAAGGACATGGGCAGTCAGCGCCGCCCTCCCCCCAGGTTCGAGAAGTTCACTCCCCTCACCACTAATGTCTCTACCATCCTAATGGAGGTGGAGAAGGAGGGGGTCATCCCTCTAGCTCCGAGGATGCACACCCCGGCGAAGAGGAGGAACAAAGACAAGTGGTGTCGGTACCACCGAGACCACGGGCACGATACGAATGACTGCCGGGCTTTGAGAGATGAGATCGAAGCCCTCATTCGGAGGGGGCAGTTGGCCAAGTTCGTGAAGGCTAACGATCGGACAGATCGCAACTCCCCTCCGCCTCGGGGGGCTAACAAGCGCTCCGAGCGGCGCGAAGAGACACCCGAGTTCGAGGAGGAACGGGTTCTGCACTTGATCCACGGAGGCCCCATGGGGGGCTCCTCTAATTCCTCCTGGAAGGCCTTCGTCCGAGAGGTCAATTCGGTCCATAGTGCCCCTCCCCCGAAAGGTCTCGGCATCCCTGTGTCTTTCTCCGATGCCGACCTCGAAGGAGTCCGAACCCCCCATTGTGATGCCCTCGTCATCGAACTCCGCATGGCCAACTTCAAGGTGCAGAGGATTTTGGTGGACAACGGGAGTTCGGTCAATATCCTTTTCCTCTCGGCCTTCCGAGGCCCCCAGCTGTCCCGAGACCGTCTCAAGCCGGCCGGTTACACTCTCCACGGGTTCACGGGGGTCCCGGTAACCGTCGAGAGGGTGATAACTCTAGACGTTACTGCGGGAAGCGCCCCTACTACCCGGACCGAGCCGATGAACTTCATGGTCGTCGACGTCCCGGCAGCATATAATGTCATCCTAG
Source organism: Hemerocallis citrina (assembly GCA_017893485.1). NCBI lineage: Eukaryota > Viridiplantae > Streptophyta > Magnoliopsida > Asparagales > Asphodelaceae > Hemerocallis > Hemerocallis citrina. The sequence goes on along the minus strand of CM030363.1, from coordinate 76,497,559 downwards.
GCCGCCCCGGAGGCTGTCCCCTCGGCATACCATTTGAAAATGAAGTTCCCCACTCGGTCGGGAGTAGGGGAAGTCAGGGGAAACCAGGAAACAGCCCGGAAGTGCTACATGACTTCCACCAGGGGACCAGTGCTCTCGCTCGAGACGCTGGAAATCCCCGAGCCGAAGGCCCACCAGACGTCCGAGCCGGCGGACGAGTTAGAAGAAGTGCTCTTCTCGGAAGAGGATCCAAGCCGAAAATTCCTCATCAGCAAATCCTTGCCGACCGCACTGTGTTCGGACCTGATTAAATGCATCCGGGACAACCGTGACCTGTTTGCGTGGTCGGCCGCGGACATGCCCGGGATTTCCGAGGAGCTCATCGTCCATCGCCTAAGTGTCGAACCGGGGTGCAAACCGGTCCAGCAGAAGAGGCAAAAGTTCGCTCCCAAGCGACAGCAGGCCATCAAGGAGGAGGTTGATAAACTTCTAAAGGCCAAGTTCATACAGGAGGTAAATTACCCCGAGTGGCTGTCGAACGTCGTAATGGCCAAGAAGTCCAATGGCTCGTGAAGGATATGCATTGACTTCACCAACCTGAACAAGGCGTGTCCGAAGGACCCCTTCCCACTTCCGAACATCAACACCCTTATCGACGCCACCTCGGGCCATGAGCTCCTTAGCTTCATGGACGCCTTCTCGGGGTACAACCAAATCCGAATGTTCCCTCCGGACATTCCGAAGACCTCCTTCGTCACCGACCAAGGCCTCTACTGCTACCGAGTCATGCCGTTCGGCTTGAAGAACGTAGGCGCCACCTACCAGCGCCTCGTCAACAAGGTCTTCCAAAACCAGATCGGCCGAAACATGGAGGTGTACGTCGATGACATGCTCGTCAAGAGCATCCACGGCACCGATCATGTAGCCGACCTCCAGAAGGCCTTTGGCGTGTTGAGAAAGCACAGCATGCGGCTGAACCCGAACAAGTGTGCGTTCGGAGTCTCCTCGGGAAAATTCCTCGGTTTTATGGTAAGCCAGCGAGGGATCGAAGCCAACCCCGAGAAGATTAAGGCCATATTAGACATGGCCCCGCCTCGGAACATCAAGGAGGTGCAAAAGCTCACTGGCCGGCTCGCTGCTATCGGCCGGTTCCTTTCCAAGTCGGGGGAAAAATGCCTTCCCTTCTTCAAAGCCCTCAGGGGGGGGGGGCCAAAGGTTTTGAATGGGGCCAACCGCAACAGGACTCATTCGACCAGCTGAAGGCCTATTTGGTGAACCCCCTCCTGCTCAGCAAACCGGTCCCGGGCGAGACTCTCTTCGTCTACTTGGCAGCCTCCGAGCAGACCCTAACTGCTGTCTTAGTGAGAGAGGAGGACCGGGCCCAGAGGCCTATCTACTACGTGAGCAAGGCGCTTCGGGATGCCGAGCTCCGCTATCCGAGGATAGAGAAGATAGCTTACGCTCTGGTCATGGCAGCGAGAAAGCTTCGGCCGTATTTTCAGTCCCACTCAGTCGTGGTCCTCACCGACCAACCCCTCAAGCAGATCCTCCACAAGCCTGAAACCTCGGGCCGGCTGATGAAGTGGTCCATAGAGCTAAGTCAGCATGACATCTCTTATCAGCCTCGGACGACAATTAAGGCACAGGCTCTCGCCGACTTCATCGTAGAGTCCACTATCCCCGAGGTCGGCCACGTCCCGAATGGGCCCCCCATTTGGACAGTTTTTGTGGACGGATCCTCTTGTAATGAAGGAAGCGGCGCCGGAATCATTCTGAACGGCCCTGACAACTTCGTCCTCCAGTACGCCATCCGCATGAACTTCAAAGCCTCGAACAACGAGGCGGAGTACGAAGCACTCATCGCCGGGCTCGGACTCGCCCGAAGCGCTGGAGCCCAGCGCCTCCGGATTCATAGTGACTCCCAACTAGTCGTGAACCAGGTCTCGGGCGAATATGAGGCCCGAGACGAGCGAATGGCGAGGTACCTCGCCAAGGTCCGGGACCTCCTGAGCCGGTTCGAAGAGGCCACCATCGAACGAGTCCCTCGGGAAGAAAACTCACAGGCTGATGCCCTCTCCAAATTGCTTCGTCCTCACTTCAAGGTCTCGAACAGACCGTGCTGATCGAAGTCCTCTCTAAGCCGAGCATCGAAGATGAGTCGCCCGCCTCGGCGGAGTCTTTGCCAGTCATGCTACAAGATGATTGGATGAAGCCATTGATAGAATTCTTAAGGGATGGAGTTCTGCCTCGGATCCCAAAGAGGCCCGCCGAGTCAGGACCCGGGCCGAGCGGTTTGTCCTAATCGAGGGTATCCTGTACAAACGCTCTTTCTCTCAGATAGACGGCCGACCGTACTTAAGATGCCTCTATCCGGATCAAGCCGAATATGCCTTGCGAGAGCTCCACGAAGGCATCGGAGGGGCGCACTCAGGATTTAGGTCCTTGGCCCGAAAAGCTTTGAATTATGGGTATTTCTGGCCGACCCTTCTTCAAGACGCCGAGCGACACGTTCGGCAATGCAGTTCCGGTCAGAGACACTCTAACATCCGACGTCTCCCTCAGGCCAACCTCGCCTCCCTATCAAGTCCCATCCCCTTCGCAATGTGAGGCATGGACTTACTAGGGCCCTTCCCTCCAGCTCAAGGTCAGCTCAGGTTCTTGGTCGTAGCCATCAACTACTTCTCGAAGTGGGTCGAGGCCGAGCCCCTCGCCACTATAACCGAGAACAAAGTGGTACAGTTCTTCTGGAAGAGCATCATATGCAGGTTCGGAGTCCCCCGGGTCCTCGTAACGGACAACGGGACTCAGTTCACAGGCGCAGCGTTCCGAGCTCTATGCGACGACCTGGCCATTCAGCAGCGCTTCTCGTCCGTCTCCCATCCTCAGTCGAACGGACAGGCAGAAAATGCCAATCGGCAGATCCTCGCAGGTATCAAGAAAAGGCTCGACAAAAGTTCCAAGGGCTTATGGGTCGACCAACTCCCCAACGTCCTATGGAACTACCGCACGAGCAAACAGACCCCCACAGGCGAGTCCCCCTTCAACCTCACCTATGGGTCCGAGGCCGTGATACCTCTTGAGGTCGGAATACCATCCCCTCGGCTCACAGCCTTTGACGAAGCACAGAATGCCAGAGACCTCAGAGCAGAATTGGACTTGATAGACGAGCTGAGGGAAAGGGCATCGATTCGGCAGCAGATCTACCGAAGAAGAGTTGAATTGGCGTACAACAGGAAGGTCCGGCCTGCCAACCTTAAGCAAGGAGATTTGGTCTTGAGAAAGCTAGCTATATCCCTCCCCAGTCAGAAGAGCAAGCTCGCTCCGAACTGGGAAGGGTCGTACAGGATCACAAAGGTAGTTCGGGCCGGAACATATCGCCTCGAAGACCTAGAGGGCAGAGAGCTTCCGAGGACCTGGAATGCCGACCACCTCCTAAAATACCAAGAGAGCGCTCCAACGCCACTCTAAGTAACAAGGAGTATCGAGCCATTCCGGTCTTCCGACTTGTAACCCATTTTTTCATAAATTGTACTATGTAAAACGGTTCGCCGTCAAATATCAATAAAGAAAGCCCTATTATGTTTGTGAATCCGCATGTTTTTCTCCCCTCTTATCACCTGCCTTTTATATTGTGATTTCAACCAATGGTTCGGAGTCCACGTTCGGCTCGGCCTCGTTCCCTCGGTTCGTCTCCGGACGGAACAGAGGTAGACCGCCGTTCCGAACTGCTCCCACAGCCGTTGAACTATACCGATGGTTCGGAGTCCAACACTCGGCTCGACTTTACCTCCTCGGCACATCTCCGGACGAACCAGAGGTAGATCGCCGTTCGGAATTGCTCCCATAACCGTTGAACTACACCGATGGTTCGGAGTCCAACACTCGGCTCGACTTTACCTCCTCGGCTCGTCTCCGGACGAACCAGAGGTAGATCGCCATTCGGAATTGCTCCCACAACCGTTGAACTACACCGATGGTTCGGAGTCCAACACTCGGCTCGACTTTACCTCCTCGGCTCGTCTCCGGACGAACCAGAGGTAGATCGCCGTTCGGAATTGCTCCCACAACCGTTGAACTACACCGATGGTTCGGAGTCCAACACTCGGCTCGACTTTACCTCCTCGGCTCGTCTCCGGACGAACCAGGGGTAGATCGCCGTTCGGAATTGCTCCCACAACCGTTGAACTACACCGATGGTTCGGAGTCCAACACTCGGCTCGACTTTACCTCCTCGGCTCGTCTCCGAACGAACCAGGGGTAGATCGCCGTTCAGAATTGCTCCCACAACCGTTGAGCTATACCAAAGGTCCGGAACACATAATCCGAACTCTCCTAACTATTAGCCGAAGCCCGAAGACTCAAAACCTTCGGTCGGTTCCCGAGCAAGTGCCTTCCCGAGCGTGTAAACGGGGAAAACACACTTTCCCCTCAACTTTCGTGCACGATCTCGATCAGACGGCTCAGATCCTGCCACCTGCGCTAAACGACAAGATAACGTTTTCTTGGGGACTGAGCCGCCTCGAGATTCGCGCCCACGTTCAACGGCCCAGATCTCGCCACCTGCTCTAAACGACAAAATAGCACTTTCTTGGGTGCAGAGCCACCCAGGAATTCATACCGTACCGTGTCAGGGCCGCTAAACGACAAAATACCGTACTCCTGGGGACCCGCTCGGTTAAACAAACACGCTCGGTTCAAAGATCTCGGAACGACCGACACAGTTATAAGTAAAGACAAATATGCAAAGCAATGAAAGGGAATTTTATTAATGGTCGACGCATAATACAAAACATTCCATTACAAAGTGTTGGCAAACAAAACACACAACGCCCGACCCACTACACTTGTCTCTCATATAGAAACATCCTCACTAGACTGTTCGTCCTCCTCGGCTGGCAGCTCCTCTGCGTCCCCCCGGAGCTTCGCCATCACAGCCTGCAAGTGCCGAATCTCCGAAAGCAAGTCATCCCGCTCGGCAATAATCTTCGACTGGTTGTGCCGAATGCATTTGACCCGAAGAGCCTTGCTGAATGCGGTTTGCGAGTCTTCATCCCCTCCTGCGGGGCTCAGCTCGACGATCCTATTCTCCAAGCGTTGGATCTCGGCTTCCCGGAGATCGAGGACGGACGAAAGATGGGCCCGTTCACTCTCAGCTCGGCGTAACTTCAGATCGGCGCTCCTAGGGCTCAAAACCACCGTCCCGGAAGTGGCCTCGGATTCGGAGTCATCATTCGAACGTTCGGAGTCCGAGCCATGGATCGTCACCACGAGCTGAAAGAAAGGAAAAACGAATAACACAACTTCAATACACTGCCGATGTCTAACACTTGAAAATTTTCCAAAAAGATTCGCATTCAGACATAATAGTGTTACAGACAGCCGGACCGACCCCATAATTAGGTTTTTACAACAACCAACAAAAATGGAAAACGACATGATCAGGGCCTCTTCGGAAGGGGAATGCTTCGGTTTAGGGAAACGCGAGGACGACGAGGCCTGCCCTCCGAGCTCGACCCTAAACCAACGAAGCGTGATCCCCCTTCACTGCTGGTCCTAACAGCGACGCCGACCGAGGCACCGCTCGACGAGACAGCCGCGCTACTTTGAGCATCGGCCGGACTCCGCCTGGTCATAGGCGAGCGCGTCGCAAGTTCGTAAAACGTGATCCCCCTCTCGCTCTCCTCGCGAGTACACGACGTGCTGCGGACATTAGCCCTCTCCGGCACGGGCTTGAGCGACGCGATCTCCTCCTCCAGTTCGATAATTCTATCCCTTAAGACGTCGTCCTTCGCCAATTTCTTCGGTCGAGGGGCCCTCAACGAGCCCGAGGCATTGGCGCTATCAGTCGCGAGCCGTCGGTAATGGGTGACCTCAATCCCCCTATCTATTGTGATCCTTCTGAGCCTATCGATTTCGGCTGATAACCTCTTGCGCTCGGTTGACGCTTTCTCCAGTTCGGAAGTCAGCTTCTCTCCTTCAGCCAAGAGATCGTCGATCTTCTGCTCGGCGGCAGCGAGCTCTCTACGGAGACTCTCGACTTCGCCTTCGGGGCAAGGAGTCGGGGGGTGCTTCCGTAGTTGCCACAGCTCGCGACAATACCTCCGCAGAGCTGCCTTCGTATCCTCCAGCCTGCCGAGCAGGAGAAACCGATTATACCTGCTCTGAAAGAGCTCGTCCTTCGTTTTCGCCAGTTCCTTCCGAAGGTATACAACCTCCGTGATCGGACCGAATCTCACCTGAAAAGCAGAGATAAATCCGAGGCCCAACACTTGAAGAAATTTACGCCAAATCAGACACTAAATCCGAGACGCAACACTTGGACAAATTTTGGCCAAACAAAACATTTTTTCATTCAAGATTCAAAGGAAAAGTTTTACAACAGCGGTGGCCAGTCCGCAGTTAGGCTTACAAAAAAAAAGATAAAAAAGAAAAAAGACAACCGAGTCAGGGGTCGACCTTTTTGTCGTTCGGGTCCGTCGACCCCCCGGCCTTGTCCTCGCCATCGCCCCCGCCTCCGCCTTCGCTCCTGCTCTCCTCCTCGGAGTCGTCCTCCTCTTCCTCCTCGGCCTCGGCCTTCCATGGGTCCTCGACGGGTTCCGTCTCCCCCTCGGGGTCGAGCAACCCCTCGGGAACACCCTCCTCCCCTTCCACGAGGTAGTAAAAGTTGTAGGAGGACGTGTCGAAGCCCGGGTTCTTGGCGACCACATGTTGCAGGGCTCGGCCGTAGGCATCCACCATGTTCTGGAGCATGTGCAGTGCGGCCTCCTCCTGCACGGCCTTCTTCACCCTCTTCACCTTCCTGAGGTGTTTGGCCTTGATCTTCTCGGCCCTCTTCCGAGCATCCTCCGCTTCCGACCGAGCCTTGGCCAGCTCCTCCTTCAGCCCGGCTGCCTCCTTCACCGACGCCTCCAGCTTGGCCGTCGTATCCTTCAGCCCGGCCACCTCCTTCTCCGAGGCTTCAAGCTTGGCCGCCGTGTCCTTTGACAGCTGAATGGCGTCGGCCAGCTGCTTCTCCAACCCTCTTACTTCGGCAGCCCTCTTCGTCGAGAGAAGCAGCTCGTCATCAAGCTGCTTCGCGACCTTGACGCGCTCCGCCCTCTCCCGCTCCTTCTCCTGATCCTTGTTCGCCAACTCCTCGACCAGGAAATTGAAGTGGCAGAGGGTCTGAAAGAGAACAACACGTTAAAATCCGAATCCAAGAACTTGGAGAAATTCTAAGGAAGAAATTTGGACGAAGGAGAGCTCGGCCTACTTATCGACATGGTATTCCGGGCAATCTGCATCACGACGTCCCCTGCCATCCCGGCCTTCAGGGTCGCTCGATCCTTCGGAGTCGGCAGGTGCCTCACCGCTTCCATACAGATGTTCCCGTCGCCCAAAAACCCATCGACGTTCATCACCTACCAGTCGGGGACGAAGATCTGCTTATGATGCTCGGTCAAGATCTTCTCCGCATCGGTGGTAAGGGGCAGAACTGGGAGGAACAGCGCATCCTTCACCCCGAACACGCTGCTCGACGAACCGGGAGCGCCCGCCTCCGGGGTCGGTGCAGGTGCATCCGAGGCGAGGGGATCGGAGACCACGACCCCCCCTGCTCGGGGACCGCGACCTTCGTCGGAGAGACAAGGACCTCGATCTCCCCCTCCTTGAGGACCGCGACCTTTGGTTGGTCGGCAGCCTTCACAACCGAGGGCTTCTTCGAAGCTAGGCTGTCCTGAGGCGCTGCCGACGGCCTCTTCTTCTTCTCCTGCTCTGCCCTGCCCTTCGCCACCAGAGCCTTGTAATCTAGCTTCATCGTCTCTACGAAAGCCGAATGAAAAAACTTAGAAAAATTCTCATGAACTTTAAACAAAGAGTATAAATACCAGAAGCATACGAGGGTCGATCGGACTGAGACCCCCACGGAACAGATGCTCCTCAGTGATATCTTTCCAGCTTAGCGTTGGCAGGGAGGGGAGGTTCTTCTGGACCTCCTTGTCCTCATCACTCAGCGGTACCTCTCTCTTGGTCCGCTTGGGCAGACCTTCCTTCGCCCAAACCGTCGGTATCACCCATGGCGTCAGAGCTCGGACGAGGAAGTACTTCTCCTTCCAATGTTTGATCGAGTCCGGGTTCTCGATCAACTTAACTCCCGTCCGAGGAGAAAGGAAAAACCTCTGCTCGTCCCGCCTCGGCTGGCAAGGTCAGAAGAGACTCCGGAAGAGGAACATAGTCGGCTTGGCTCCGACCTCTTGGCATCGAAGGACGAACGCCACGACGTGCCTCCATGTGTTCGGCATCAGTTGGGCGGGACTCAAGCCGTACCAGACCAAAACTTCAACCACGAACGGGTGGAGGGGAAAGCGGAGTCCGGCAATGAGAGAGTCGACCGGAAAGACACATACGTCCGACGAGGACTTTGTGTTGGCTCGGAATTCCGGCCCGGGAAGGAGCAGTACATACTCAAGCGGGATCCGGAAACCCTCTCGGATCAGACGAAGATCGGTCTCGGTAAGAGTCGAGATCCTATGGTCCACCTCGGACAGCTCCCTAGGCTCGTTCTCCTCCACCAGCTTAGCTGTACCTTGAGTGACTCTCTCCAAGGTATCCTCGGCGTAATCCCGGACGCCTCCCACGCTCGACACGGCGATGGGCTGCCGATCAAACGCCCTCGCTCTCTTCGGTGTTTCCACTATCGTGATCACGCCTTTACCCTTTCGGGACTCCGCCACGACTTCCTCGGGCACTTCAGCCACTTCACCCTCTTTATCCGGACGAACGACGTCTCGCTCGCTCGGCTCCACTACTCCCTTTCCCTTCATCCCCTCGGCCAACGGCTTGCTCCGAGGCGGGGGTCTCAGCCGAAATCTTAACCATTTTTCCTAAAAGAGAAGGGAAAGAGACTGACCTTGAGGTGACAAGTGCGGTCGGAAAGCTCGCCGGAAACTAGGAACGCTACCGCGACAGCTAGCAACGCCACCAGAGAGCTAAAAACTTCGAAGCAAAGTGAAAACTGAAGAGAGAGAGTAAAAGTGAAAAGTAAGACTTGGTCTAAGGGGGGGTGAAGATTTATAGTAAAATTGGGACGTCCCTTGGACTTCCAAACGAAAGTTTGCGACTTTTGGGCTGCTCTCGAAACGTCGCGAAGGCCCATCACCACTATCTCCGTCACCAAGTCAACTAGCTCGGCTCCAGGGAACCTGAATCCGAGCTACAAGCAATCCGAACATGCCGGCAATAGGGTCCGGTCGGAATCCGAGCAAGTGCCTTCCCGAGCGCGTAAACGGGGAAAACTCACTTTCCCCTCAACTTTCGCGCCTGATCTCGATCAGACGGCCCGGATCTCGCCGAGAGCACTAAACGACAAGATAGTGTTTTCTTGGGAGCTGTGCCCATCTTGAGATGCACGCCATCATCCAACGGCTCAGGGTGCGCCACGTCGCTCGGACGATTGAACCCTCGGACGCCCCACCTATGTCTAAAGGAACCAGGAAAATTTTGATTCAAAGTTTTAAGGCACCGCCCTCGGCGAGCACCCCCCAAGGTCCCGTGTCTCAGCCGGTATTCCGCTGACCCACGGGCCCCGGTCAAAAACAGATCGGCACTCCCCCCATCTCTAACTCCTCCGGGCTGACATCCATCAGAAGCCATCAGCCCGGAAGGAAGACAGAGATGGGAGGGGGCCCATCAACACTCAGAGATCAGGAGAAGCGAACCATTCCGAGCTAATTGGTTGCAACTGGAAGGCTCGGTTCGTCAGAGGACTCTGACAACAGCGCCTTCACAGCTGCAAACAACGGGCTCGGACGGTCCGAAAGCCCGAGCCACGACTCATGGTGGAGAAGCGCACCATTCCGAGCTAGTTGGTTGCAACTGGAAGGCTCGGCTTGTCAGAGGACTCTGGCAACAGCGCCTTCACAGTTGTAACAAACAGACTCAGGTGGTCCGGAAATCGGCATCGGACATGGATCATCACCTCTTCCACCAAGATCTCCGCCTACCTAGACACCCACTTCGGAGCGACCAAAGAAAGCAGAAGATCTTGGTGGAAGAACGACCACCCGTCCTTCCGAAGTGGCCCACACCCCGGGTCCGGACTATGGTCGTCGCCACTACTGCCTTATCCCCTCCCGCTCCTGACATCCCCTTCGGAGCAGTGAGGAACGGGAGAAGAATAAGACAACAGGGCGACCACCCGTCCTTCTGAAGTAACTCATCCCTCGGGCCCGGACTATGGTCGTTGCCACTACTGCCTCGTTCCCCCCCGCTCCTGACATCCACTTTGGGGCCGTCAGGAACAGAGGGAAAACCAGGCAGAAGAGCAACCACCCCCCCGGACCTCAAAGGAGAAGCTACCCAAGGCAGATACCTCCGAGGTGTGAAACTCTATGCTGATGGTGATTGAAATGACAAGGGGAGTGGGGTACTTATAGCCTGCCTCCAAGAACCAGCCATTATGACCCTCGGAAGTTAAAACGTCGCGTATTAATTAAGGGAATTATCCTTAATGACATTGGGAAGGCGGAACGCCACGCAAGTCCCGAAGCACCATTAATACCATTGGGAACAGAGCCATCTCGGATTGCCAAAAACCACAAGCCCTCGGTCGGCCGCCGAGCAAGTGCCTTCCCGAGCGTGTAAACGGGGAAAACTCACTTTCCCCTCAACTTTCGGGCCTGATCTCAATCAGACGGCCCAGATCTCGCCGAGAGCACTAAACGACAAGATAGTGTTTTCTTGGGAACCGCGCCCTGTCTCGAGATGCGCGCCAATATCCAACAGCTCAGATAGCACCACGTCGTTCGGACGACCGAAGCCACGCCCCCTCGGTCGGCTTCCGAGCAAGTGCCTTCCCGAGCTGGTAAATGGAGAAAAAAGACATCGAGCTACTTAAACCGTTGGATCACTCAGAAATTCGCAATCCCAATGATGAACGGCCCAGATTGCGCCACGTGCGCTAAAAGACAAGATAGCGTTTTCTTGGGAACCGCGCCCGTCTCGAGATGCGCACCACCATCCGACAGCTCAGATAGTGCCACGTCGCTCGGCCTGCCGAACCCCCTACTTCTGGTCGGCAGCCGAGCAAGTGCCTTTCCGAGCTCGTAAACGGAGAAAAACGCTGCCGAGCGGTAACAGCCATCAGATCTTTCCGAAATTCGCGCTCGTCCATGATCAACGGCTCAGATCGAGCCACGTCATCAATCGGTATTTAAATCGTTTTTTATTTATTTAAATCGTTTTATTTATTTAAAAATTGCGAAAAAATCGCTAAAAATTCGGGAAAATTAACTAAAAATTCTGGAAAATAATTGGAAATTTGGGGGCACATTTTCGAACCCCTAAGCGAACAATTATTACCTAGAATATACCGTTAAAGGCCCCCGAACGATTAATGAACACGTCGCAAAATTAAATAAATAGTCCGAAAAAATAGATAAAAACCCTTAAATACCCGATGTGACCAGAGAACAGCCAGCGGCGTCAAAAGTTACCTCACTACCCCCTTTCCAGGTTCAAAATCCCACATTTGGACTCCGATACAACTCCACCAGCCACTAAAACAGCTAGACTACTCCTCAAAGTCTGATCACACTCAGTCTTTAGGAGTGGGGGGCTCGTGATGTGGCTAAAAATGGGGTTAAATCGAGACCGTCCAGATCGAGCACGAATCTTGAAGCACGGGGGTAAAAAGGTAATTTCACATACAGATGGATCCAAAACGGGTATTGGGCCTCCTTCTCACGGAACCAACCACCCGTGAATAGATCCACTTCGACTGGGCACGGGTCCCGACCCGATTCAAGCCCGGTTCGCCACGAGGAGAATCAAGGCCACTGATTTGACTGAATCAAATCAATAAGCCTGATTGGCTCTCACCAGGGAATCAGGGCCTAATTTCCCAAAACAGAATAGGAGGATTTTCCTCCTGGCTGTTAGGCAGGAAATCAGGATCCTAACCATTCCAAAGGCGACTATAAATACAACCCCTCTACCACCAAGACCAGGTTAATCACTTCTTCACCACTTAAGCTCTTTCTTAATCTTTTCTGATTACTGACAAGAGCGTCGGAGGGTGCGTCGCCGGAATCAGCCCCGGTGTCTCGCACTTCCTTGCAGGTTGCGGCGGGAGCAAGAAGGCTGAGTCAACTGTTCAGGTTTTTCTCGGACTTACAAATTCTATCTGTTTACCCCCACACCGAAATCAGCGGTAACACCTACCTATAGGATAAAAAAGTTCAACATTACTTATTGCCATCGCTGCATATGGTAGTGGTTACAAGTTCAAGACATCTTTGTTATCGTTATGTTATCGTCATGACAGACGCTGGCTTCCCAATACTTAGGAGAGTTCAAAATCCACATTGCATTCGATTTTTATGCTCCGAAAGAAAACCGCACTTCTATTTATCTGTGCTATTGAGTTAAAGAGCCTTCATAATGTGGACACTTTTGTGACTCGTCCCTAAAGCCACATCAGAATCAGAATATCATAAGCTATAAAAAATTTTGACTATAACAAAATGCAAATATGAATCTAACATGACAGAAAGCTTAGCATAAAAACCATCACTCTAAAAGAGTATGCAGCATGTTCAACAAAATGCAAATATGAATCTAACAAGGTTTATTTACATACATGATAGAAGGTAGGGATGGCAACCAGCCGGATTGACCCGCGACCCGCCCACTTGAACCCGGCTAGCAAATAGGCAGTTCAGGTCTAGGTCGAACCCGTGGGTCGATTCAGCTCGACCTGGGTCAAAAAATTAGGAAATCCAACCCGCTCGACCCGACCCACGAATCCGTTGACCAAGTCAAACCCACAACCCGTAACGCGACCAGTGGGTTTGGACCGGTTTGACCTGCACGGGTCGAACGGGCCAAAAACGAAAAAAATAGAGCCAACGTTTAGCGCCCCGAATTCCTAACATAGGAACTTGTGACACTCTCTAGGATCTTTCTTCAAATGAGTCACAACACAACAAAAATCACGGAAATTAAAAACTTTTATTACATCAAATTGTTATTACAATGTCCAATGATTACAACAATTACAGTTACTTGTTACAACAAGAAATGTACAATAAAATTTGGATAGTAACTTTCACGTGGATGATTTCCCCTGCTAGAGCTTTCCCCGCGATCCCAACTCGGCAGTCCTGCACTGATAACTGTGGGCACGTCAGTTGATTACAACGAAATGCTATACCTGGCTATCCTCTCTACGCCATAGTATAACAATTCCAACCTGAACAACCACAAATAATATTTGATGTAAAAAAAAAGGTGATGTCAAACAAGTGTCGGTGTATGCCATCGCCTAATCTAATGCACACTATGCACTCATGCTCCAAACGCTAATGCACGCATGGTTGAAAGATAGGCATCCCATACTACACACCCCCAACCAAACGGCGTTCTTCAGTTTAATGGGGCTCGATCCCCTGCTATGCATCCTACCCTGTGCTCTCTCCTGTTTCTGATTCCAGTGATGGTGAGGCTATAGGCTTACCCTGCTAGTCGTTAGTGGTATCCAATTCTCATAGTTTTATCCACTATGCCCGGGACTCCAGTCACAGGATTACCCTGCATGACTGGTCAGTCGCAGGCTTACCGTGCGTGACTGAAATCATGATCAGTTGCAGGCTTACTCTGCATGACTGTAATCAAATCGGCTTACCCGATATGTTGACTGTAATCCAATCAGCTTACCCGATATGTTGTCTCCCCGGACCTCACCAAAAGCTGATATACGGACACCATGGCTCCCCGTCGAAGGATTTAGATCCTTTCCCGTAGAGTCTCGCACATCGGGCCTTTCTTCAATCCTCCTACCCGCATTGATCAACAAAAGACCTAACGGATATAGAGTTTCCCCAACTCCGCTACACTCGTCCTTACAATAGAATAGAATTTGTAGTCGACACAACGTCCCCCTGAAAGGCGAACACCTTCCCTAGTGCCTGTCCTTACAATCAACCAAGACTCGATCTAGCCCTACCAAAGTATCCATGCTACACCTCTCCCTTAGTTAGGCGATCTATCTACCATAACCAATCCCTAACTTGGTAATCAACTTGGCTTCCTATGAACAACTAGTTAAGTGCTACTTGCATACTCTTTCTAATTAGTCACCTTTATCATTAATGGATATCAACCCATTTCACACTAGGACTCAACTAGCCCTCTAGTCCGGCCAAAGAGTTGACCCGCCTCGGCTCACACTTGGCACGAACCCTCGGCGAATCATCCCCATCGATTGCCGCAATCACATCGACGGTTGGAGTTTGATTGCAACCTCGGCCCGACCAACAAATAGCTTCCTGCTAAACTTAACGCTTCACGGTCATTGACAAGTGGCAGCACCAAACACAAACCATGGAATCCATCCATGCACGGTGAGTACGTCGGCGCACGAGTCATCTCCTCCAACGCGTTCGATGCGACACGGGTCTTATTCTACCCATCTGGGTTTACCACAAGGCTTAGTCCTAGAGTCTCAAAACTCAACCAACGTACCCCATTCCTAGGGCATGCATGTCTTTTTAATAGGATTTTCTGTTTGACTACTTAACACAAAACAGGTTGTTTAAGTTCATTCCTAGGGCATGCATATCACTTTTTCAGTCATCAAACACCATTCAACCATCCAAAAACAAACAAGAGATTGGAAACGCCCACCTTAGCTTGTAACTTGTTCTTTTTATTGTAGGTCCTTCTTGACTCCTATGGAACTCCTTGTTTCTTTCTCCTTGCTTTGACTCCTTATTCTTCTTCTCCTTGGCTTGATCTTCCTCTTCTCACGCCAAATTTAAGTAACTAGGGTGTAGAGAATGAAGTTTGGAGGCTTAGGAAAGAGTAAGAGTTGTAAGAGAGAATGGTAGAAGAGATGGGGTTTTAAAACAAAATGAGAAGAGAGGGAGAGAGGGGTTTGGCTGAATTTGGAAGGCATGGGGAAGATGAAAACATCACCTCATGCAAGGGGTTGGCTTGTTTGGGAGGTGATGTGATGTGTTCTTGGAGTCTTACAAAAATACATTATGATGATTTTATTCAAACACCAAGAAACCCTAACCCTAGTTCTTATTTTCCTCCCTTTCCCTCCAAATCTTGGCCGACCTCCTATGGGCTTGTCCATTTTTTTTGTAACCCCTATTTTCGTTAATACGTATATTTTTTTTCAAATATTTTTTCGTATTTTAAACTTTTAGTATCTTGTAACTATTCTTTCTTAATTGATTATATTATTCAAACTACTTTTTGAAGCCCATTTTACAATTATTCAATTGTTTAACTAGTTATTATAAGCCCAATACCCTAATTGATTTATTTAAAAGTTTTGAAGCCCAAGTTTACAACCCAAATCCATATTTATTGGATCTCAACCCGTTATCCCATTATCCTACCCTACCCAAATTTAACTACCCGTATACAAATCCCCTCACATTTTCCCTAATCTTCACCTCCCATAACCCCAAAACCCTCCCATCTCATAATAACTACCCCCACTACTTTACCCATTATTATATTTATTATATTATATATTTATTATATACAAAAACCCACCCTTTCCCTGTTTTCTCCCCCACTCCTGTCTATCTATCTCCCCGTCTTCCTTTCTCCCCCCCTCTGTTCAAAAAACCAAATAGACCCATCGTCACCCCCCTTCGAGCTCGACCCTCGTCATCCATCGAAGAACCCAAGCCCCACATCGCCCCGCTCCTGTCTCCTTCCCCTCACCTCGACGAGCTCCGCCATCCTCTGCCCTCCAGTAGAGCCACCTTGCTCCAGCCGCGACACCATCTCCAGTCGTCTTCCTCCTCAGTCTCGAGCTCCACCCTCTTGCTCTCCCCTGTGCACCCTCAGTTCTCCGTCGCCGTCGCTTCCCGACCGCGTCGCACAGCGTTCGCCTCGCCTTCATCCAGCTAGCTCAACCGCCATTAATTCCAAGCACCATCAACATCACCCAGCCCCATCGTCTCCCTCCTCGCCTTATCGCCCTATTACCTCCTCATCTTCCAGCCCTGTTCACCTCTGACCTCGCTTCCAGTCGCAGCGTTGTCAACCGGTGCACCCCCGAGTGCTGGATTCCCTTGTCGACGCGCTGCAGCCCAGCGCCGCTCGTGCCTCCTGCAGCGCCTCCCCCTGCGTTGCCCAGACATCGCCAGTCAGCCAACGGCACCAACAGCCGTCGTGCTGTGTTCCCTGCCTTCTCCCGCATTCAGCAGCTTCCCTGCCGGCGTCGTGACCTCCCCCCCGTCACTCAGCCGCCGTTCGCCCCTTGTTCATGTCGTCCAGTCGTCGCGCCACCCATCGCCAGTCCCCGAAGCTCTCCCGCCCATTCTCTCTCTCTCCCTATTGAGAGGTTGGAGACGAGCTCCCATTGGTCACTTTCGGTATTCTGTGTTCGGAAAACGGCGGATCCCGATCTATATTTGCTGTTTGGACAGTAAGAGATCCAGTTGCGGGTTTTTTTGAGTATTGCTTGATTTGCTGTTCGCTGTTTAGGTGTTTTGCTGTTCGGGGACAGGGCCTACTGATTTTGCTGCGTTCGCTGTTTTGTGCGTGGTTGCACATATTTCATGATCATCGTCGTCGGTTATTAGGAAAGTATCCTCTTGTATAATTCGTTTTTTCTCGTACAAGCTTTCTTTGAAAAATACCGCAAGTACATTCCTTGACTATCCGTTACAAATTCTAATTCGTATTCATCGATTTGGGCTTAAAATCTGTTACTATACAAAATCCATTGATCTCGTATTCCTACATGATCATATACATTACATGAACACGATTGATACACATATATGTACTCTTAGGATTATACATGATTATGTGCATGATTGTCTTACCTGTGATAGTAGTTTAAATATGATATGTTGTTATTGTTAATTAAAATTAATAAAAGTAACAAGCCGGGGTATAAGGGTAAAGATCTAGTAGTGGGCAATATAGAAGAGCGTACTCAGATGGGAGCTTGTGGTTTCCCGATGCAAGTTGCAAGTTTACAAGTTGCAAGTTTGCAAATTATAAGTTTATATGTTTCATGCTACAAGTTTACATTCTATATGTTTCACGTTACAAGTTTGCATGTATCTCGATACAAGATACAATTGATATATTTTTCCCGAGTACATGACCTATAGAATCCACCACTAGGCCTAAACGTAACTGATTGTATGTAGCAATCATGTAGTAAAAGGATAGAGGAATGAAGTGCTACCTAGATAGAATTAATAAAAGATATAAGATTAACACGTGCACTTGCATAATCTAATTACATGTTACATGTTCTTGTTGACTTGTTTACTTGATTTCTTGTTTGCATGCATGCCACTTGTTTAATGATGTCTTGTTCATGATCATATTTTGTATTTCTCCTATTACATGATTTTTGGTTCCTTGCTATTTTTCCTGCTTCTTGTTTCGTTTTATACTTGTCCCGTTAGCTTGTACCACTTGCGGCCCGTGGCTTGCATTAACGGGTATCTTCTTGTTTCTTCTTTTTGTAATAATGTAATTGCAGGCCCGGATGGAGAATTACCCGAAGGTGTTGCAGATCAAGTGTTTTAGTCTTGTTAATTATCATGTTATCTTTAATTCATGTTTTATTCATGCTACTCTTTATTGTAATCCGGACATGTGTGACCCGTAACTATGTTTTTATTCCCAGCTGTTGATTATGTTATGGACTATGTCATGTACTTTTTGCTATTCTATTATGATTTTACATGCTTGTGTGGTTTTGTTTTTATCTTGTTGTTGAGTTACCTGTACAGCTTATGAATGGTGTATTCGCATCATTTTTTGGGCCTCAGGCATGGACTTGTATTCCTGTATTTTGGGAAGCGGGGCGTGACATTTTTGTTCAAGTGTTGCCTTGTTGTTTTGTTTCATTTGGGCTTCACAAGTCCAACTCAAAACATGTACATGTATGTATATATGTTTATATACACATTCATATGCATAATTGTAGGTTATTAGTAAGAAAATAATTTCTTTAACCAAAAATATAACTTAGCTAGTAGGATCTAGTTCGTATACAAGACGTATTCGTCAAAAATTGGAGTTGTTACATCACCCCCTTCTTAGAATAGTTCTGTCCTCAAAACTATGCTTAGTTGGAAAGCAAACAAGAGTTAATTAAATAACTCGAGAAATACATTCTCTCATGCGGGGTTCACAATCCCCCTGCTACACAAGCCATCATCACGACAGCTACCAAGAGTTGATCATCCTGCGAGTATCGGCTCTCGTCCCGAGAAAGTCAACCTCACTTCGAGGATCGTCCTGGGGCCTATTTCATCCATCATCCAGAAAATCCTAGCGATCAAACACCAGTTGTGGATGTCGCTCTCTTCCAGAAATACAAGAGATCAATCCCACTCCACCGAACATTCTGGGGCCTCACACGAACTCCCCGTGAGTGTTGCTCTCGTATCGAAATATTGGAGATCAATCCCACTCCACAGAACATTCTGGGGCCTATTTCATCCCTCGTCTGGAATACTGAGGAATATCTCACTACGTGGACCATTCTGGAGCCCTCACTCATCCTTGAATTTCTTCGTGGGTATTACTCTCGTCCTCGGAATACTGGAGATCAATCTCACTCCACAGAATATTCTGGGGCCTATTTCATCCTTCGTCTGGAATACTGAGGAATATCTCACTCTTTAGATCATTCTGGAGTCAATGTCCCACTAACCTGCTTGTGAATGTTGCTCTCGTCCCTGGAATACTGGAGACCAATCCCGCTCCACAGAACATTCTGCGGCCTATGTCACACACTCTTCCCCATGAGCATTGCTCTCGTCCCTGGAATACAGGAGACCAATTCCTACTCCACAATCATTCTGGGGCATATTTCAACCATCGTCTGGAATACTGAGGAATGTCTCACTCCATGGATCATTCTGGAGCCAACATCATAATACGAACTCCTGTGAGTATCGCTCTCGTCCTGAAATACTAGAGATCAATCCTACTCCACAGATCATTCTGGAGCCTATTTCATTCCTCGTCAGGAATGCTGGGGAATATCTCACTCTGTGGATCATTCTGGAGACTCCCTACTCATGACCGTTCTTGCTTCATCATTTCTCCCTTTTAGTGCCCGAGTCAAGTTCTCAGCATGCCTTCTATCTCTCGGTTGCACTACTTGAGGGTCGTGACCACTCCCTCCTTAGAATAAGGATAAGATCGATATATGTAGTTGCAGCTCTCTTGTATGAGGGTCGCTTGGCTGTAATCCACCATAACTTTGGTTGCAAGGTTGCCACCCTGACACCTTGCTAGTATTCCAAAAGAATTTAACCCCCATGAACAACATAACACACCATTTCAAAACACAACATCATAATTAACTTAGCATCCCAAAAATCCAGGTACATAAAGAGATTACAACATTCCGTTACCTAATCAAAAGACAAAATGATCCATTATGGATCCTCTATGCAAGTGATAGCATCACAGTTTCCTGCAT
This sequence comes from Hemerocallis citrina, assembly GCA_017893485.1. Classification (NCBI taxonomy): domain Eukaryota; kingdom Viridiplantae; phylum Streptophyta; class Magnoliopsida; order Asparagales; family Asphodelaceae; genus Hemerocallis; species Hemerocallis citrina. The sequence goes on along the minus strand of CM030363.1, from coordinate 76,478,115 downwards.
CTCCTTCAGTTCCTGAAAACTTGCTTCACACTTATCAGCCCATTCAAATTTCTTGTCCTTCCTAGTCAGGGCCGTGAGCGGTACTGCATAATCTTGAATAAACTTCCTGTAGTATCCGGTCGAGCCCAAAAGCTCCTGATCTCCTTCACCATCCTTGGTTGAGGCCAATCCTTCACTGCCTCTGTCTTTTGTGGGTCAGTGGCCACTCCCTCCTTAGAAAGGACATGGCCGAGGAAAGCTACTTCCGACTTCCATAACTCGCATTTGGATAACTTGGCATACTACTGAGGCTCCTGAAGCTTCCTCAAAACTGCTGTCAGGTGCTTCGCGTGATCCTTTTTTGTCTGTGAATACAATAGAATGTCAACGATGAAGACCACCTCGAACGAGTCGATAAACAGCCGTAGAATTCGGTTCATTAAGTCCACGAAGATTGCTGGAGAGTTAGTCACTCCAAATGGCATCACTAGGAATTCATAGTACCCATGTCTAGTCCTGAAGGCTATCTTTGGTATGTCTTCCTCCTTGACACGGACCTGATGGTAACCCGATCGTAGATCGATCTCTGAGAACACTGTGGCTCCTTGTAGCTGATCGAACAAGTCGTCGATCTTGGGAATTGGATATTCGTTTTGGACTGTGACTTTGTTCAATTCCCGATAGTCAATACACATTCTTGATGACCCGTCCTTCTTCTTGACTAGTAGTACCGGCGCTCCCCAAGGAGAGGCACTAGGCTTGATCGGTCTCTTCTACAACAATTCATTTATTTGCTTCTTGACTTCATTCTGTTCTACCGGTGCCATATGATACGATGTCTTCGATATAGGTGCGCTGCCTGGCTAGGTCACGATACTGAACTCCACATCCCTTGGTCGGGGTAACCCTGGTAACTCCCCTAAAATACAAGTGGAAAGTCTTGTACAATGGGTATCCCCTTGACTTCCTTTGGCACCTTACTCCCGACTGTAGCCGCCAACATCCTCCTGTTTTTCTTCTTCCCTTGAAACATAGTCTCCGGTTTCTCAGGCATGGCTATGATCACCTTCTTCTCCTTACAGTCAAAGTGAACCTTGTGCTTGGACATCCTGTTGAATTCTCACCTCGACATTGAGGTTATCGCCGTTGGCTCCTCCCCTTTCTTCCTCGACTCTTGCATCTTGGGCTCTCCTTTATCGATGCCCGGCTGCATGCTTGCCTCCTAGACATCAGGCGGCAGATTCACCTCCTCGGCATCCAGTTGAATCATAAAAGTTAGTAAAAGAAAAATCACAGTGGGGTTAGGTCAGACATAGGAAAATTTTGTAAACATAACTTGCAAAGTGCAACAACATGATTTACGACCATCCCACTATCAAAACTAACCCTACTGACGCACCCAAGTCTAATCTTCTGTGGTGTTGGACTATAATTTGAAGTTAGCTCTGATACCACTTCTGTAGCACCCCGAATTCCTAACATAGGAACTCGTGACACTCTCCAGGATCTTTCTTCAAATAAGTCACAACACAACAAAAATCACAGGAAATTAAAACTTTTTATTACATCAAATTGTTATTACAATGTCCAATGATTACAACAATTACAGTTACTTGTTACAACAAGAAATGTAGAATAAAATTTGGACAGTAACTTTCACTTGGATGCTTTTGTAGAACCCCGTATTTTCAAATATTATTTTTATATTTGAAAATAAATTTAAATTTATTTTTGGAGAATTTAATGAATATTTTCAGAAAAATTTATCTTTGTACACGTGCAAAACACGTGCAAATACTTTTGAGAAGTTGGAAAATTTTAGTTTTCTTTATGAAAAATCATTATTTAATATTTGAGATTTATTTAGTATTTTTCCAGATTTTTCTGAAATTAATTGGAACTATTTGCAATTTTTGAGAAAAGAAGGACCTTTTTACAAATTTGACATTTTTAGGGGTTAAAGTGCAAAATGTAATTTCTGAACGTTTTGAACAGTATTAACTGAGATTTAGAATGTATATATTCTTTTGAATCCTAATTTAAATGAGTTTTGATAGAATTTCCAAAGATAGAACTATATATGTAAATTGTATTCTGGAAAGGGTTGCAAAAGTGTGGGTAAAACCCTAATATTCAATCCGGCAAATTTAAGAGATCTTTTTTCTCCCAGCCGTCATTGTTGATAAAACACAGTATTTTGGAGATTTATTTTTGGTGGAGAAGGAGTCTTTGGATCTAGCAAAAGGAGGATTCTTTCGGGGACTATTCTCAAAATCTAAGGTGAGATATATAGAAATTGTTGTGTTGTTTTGATTTATGTGAGAGATATAGAAATTATTTTGTTGTTTGGTTCATGCGTGTTACTTTGTTTTGTTGGTTTGATTTTGTGAGTATTATAATTCGTCTTGTCGATTGATCTATGTGTACAAATACCATGATGAAATGATTGGATGTTGTGAACAATATAGATATTGTAATGTGGTATGAATCATGTAGAAATGGTGGATGAAATAGTAGATCTTCATTATTAAAATTGTTTGATAAAAGCATGTTGAGATTTGTGTATGAACACCTGGACATTAGATTCATAATTCGGATTTGATTTAGAATTGTGAAAGAATTTAGATCTTGAAAACCCTAAAGAAAGGATTTGTGATTTAGAACATGAGAACGTAGATCTTGACATATTGATGTTTTGAGTGATATATACATATACCTGATGAAGATTCGTTGAGATTTATTATTTTCCTGAATACGAACTATTTTCATAAACATTGATCATTAGAAAGCTTCAGAATTTGAATTTTGTAATCAGACCTAAGTTTTGAAATCTGTAGGCCGACAGTCGACTGTCCTACTGTACAGTCGACTTGTACGAGCCTGATATTTTATTTTAGAATCATTGAAAAAGTTGTTCTGGACAGTCGACCTAGCTCATAGGCAGTCGACTGGTCCACTGAAGAAAATATTTTGTATGAATTATTAGTCCTTCTGGACAGTCGACCTATAACCCTTTAAGTCGACTTGTATACTTAGAATATTTTGAGAAGATTATTGGAATTTACCTCGGGTAAGTCGACTGATTCCCTTTCTTAAGTCGACTTATAAGACTTAGTTTATTTTCGTAAAATTTTAGAAATTCGTCCTCTGGACAGTCGACTTACTAAGGTATAAGTCGACTGTTTCTGAAGGATCTTTGTAAACTTTAGTGTTATTCGAATGATTAGTTTTTATATACTTGTCATTCAGTTCAGTATATGATTAAGCAATTTGACTTTGAGATATTCAGTTGAGTATATCATTTGAGACATTTAGTTGAGCCACTTTGTTTAGTGGGACTTTAGTTTAGACTTTTGAGTTTGAGTCTCTAGAGGCGTATGACCCTAGTATACCGGTGTTGAGTATTTTTTGAGGCCCATTGAGGCATTTCAGTTATTTAGATTTGAATTTAGGCCGGTAGGGTATACCACTCTAGGAGATTTGCTAAGTAATTAATTAACCCAAAAATGATAAGGACAGGCACTAGTGGTGATATGATGAACGGGAACATGAGTCAAGAACCTCAGTATGGCTTTTGGTGTGAGATTTAATCTCCGGAATTATCACAATAGATTATTAGTGGTGTGGGATATGTCTCCGGAATTATCACAGTCTTGTGGTGTGGGACAATCTCCGGAATTATCACGGTAACTATTGTGGTGTGGGATTGATCTCCGGAATTATCGGAGTCGAGGTGAAGCACATGTGGTATTCGTGTGGGGACGTGTTAATGTTTCGGTGTGGGATGATCTCCGGAATTATTCAAGTAAAATATCTTGGGTGTGGGATCCATCTCCGAAATTATCGGGCATGAGATACTATCCATAGTTTATCTTTATCTCGTAGTAGTCATCGTGTTAGGATTAGTTCATAACGCGGGGATTGAACCCTATGAAGTGAAGACGTTAAGGGCTTGCACCGAACCTATGTAGAATGGGATGCATAGACTTCGACAAGTACGCATTAGAGAGTCCGCATATAGAACTTGTGTCTCCTTGGCTTGGTTTTATGCACGTGGTTTTTCTTGTTTTCTACACCTGACACTTAGCTTAGTAACACTTGATGTTTTATGTTACTGTCATTTCGTACTTTCCATAATTATTTAGTACTTGTTGTTTAAGAATTTATGAGACATGATCTCTTATGAGGTTTGTTTGTTCATTTTTTTTATATTTCTCACACCATTTATGGCTGACCCCATTAGTTTGGGGGTTAGGGATCATCTCTAGCCTCACATGTTGCAGGTAGTTGCCGAGAGCTGGAGATGGAATGCTTAAGTTGGTTTTGAGATATATTTGACTCTCATGAGTTTTGTGTAAATTTGTAATATCAGTTTTTGAGATAAATTAGTGTTGTAAATAAAGAAAATATTGAGTTGAGTTTGTTTTGATTTCCGCTGTGTATTGTAAATCATTTGTTGTAATAAAAGTTGAAAATTTTAGTGGTGTTGTTTATGTTTAATATTATGTTGAAGTGGATCACTGGGAATGTGCCACGTATTTTCTAAGATATCTTATTAGAAATTCTGGGCGCTACAGAGATTGGTATCAGAGCGACGCTTCAATAGTAATACTAAACATAACATAAAAATAACCTAAGTGTGGACACTAGAGTGTGAGTACCTAGGTGTGGACATTAAGGAGTGAGTATCACATAGAACTGAATATGATGTTTTACCTTTGGAATACGATTGAAGTTTTGCCAAAGGATATTGATGTGAGTTTGAATTGTGTGTGTGATGCTCTAACTTTACCCTCGTTTTGCAGTATTCAAAATGGTTGCACCCAGGGGCAGGAATGGTGGCAATAATGAGGATGGATCTGGCAGTTCTCGAGGAACGGGAATTGACCTTGAGGCTGAATTCGCCAAGGTGTACCAGACGCTGAACACGTTGATGGCATTCAATGTGTCGCAAGCTCAGAATCAGTAGCAGAATCAGCAGCCAAATCATGGAGTTGGACAGGATTTGGTGAACGCCGACCCTATCAAGTAGATTGAATCCTTCAAGAGGATGAGGCCGCCAGTCTTTGAGTGGCAAGCTGATCCGACCGTAGCAGAAGTTTGGATTCGGAAGATGCAGACGATCTTCGAGGTATCGGAGACTCCAGCAGCCAGCAAGGTGAAGTTGGCTACGATGCAGCTTGAGAAGGACGCTGGTGTCTGGTGGGAGTCACTGAAAAGGACTTTGGGAGATCAGCAGTTGACTTGGGAAGCTTTTCTGGAGGAGTTCAGAGATCGCTTCTTTCCCCTAGATGTTCAGGAGAAGAAGGCGACTGAGTTCTTGAACCTTCAGCAGGGCAACATGACCGTGCGGGAGTATGAGACCAAATTTGCTCAGCTTTCGCGGTATGCGCCAGAGTTGGTTGTTGACGAAGCAAAGAAGGCCAAAAAGTTTGAGCAGGGCTTGAGGCCAGGCTTGAGGTCGAGGATGATCCCGTTGGGCATCAGAAGATTCGACAAGCTGGTCAGGAGGGCAGCCATGACTGAGGAGGATATGGACCAGTTCCAGAAGAAGCAAGATACATGAAACCGGAACAAGAGGCCAGCATCAGGCCAGAGTGGGAAGGGATTCCCAGCGAAGCAGGCCAAGTTCAGTGATCCGTACAGAAGGCACCTGCAGCTCAAGGAGTGACCTGTTATTACTGCAAGGAGGCAGGACATTACAGGTCAGCATGTCCGAAGTTGGCAAAGCAGTTTTGTTCCCAGTGTGGGCAGGCAGGACATACTCAGCCTCATTGTCCACAACTGAAGAAGGATGGTTCTGGAGGGAGCAAATTTCAGAAGAGGCAAGGGCGAGTATTTGCATTAACCGAAGAGGACGCTGGTAACTCGGAAAATGTAATACAGGGTATGCAAGAATTTTGAATTTTTATTTTGAATCAATGTAATAAGTAAAACCTTTATTTGAGAACAATTTAAGATTGAGTATCATTCTTATTGTAACAGGAGTTGTTTTAATTAATGGAATAAAAGCAAAGGTTTTATTTGACACTGGTTCATCGCATACTTTTGTATCGCCAAGTTTTGCAAAGATATTAGGTGTGGAACCGAAGGTGTTCCCAGACAGGGTTTTGTCGGTGGCAACGCCGTCAGGTGAAGATTTGATTGCGGATCGATATTACGAGGGCTGTGATATCGAGATTGGTGGGAGGTTGTTCGGCATTGATATGATCGAGCTGAAAGTCTTGGGTGTGGATGTCATCGTGGGCATTGATTGGATGGCAATATATGATGCCACAATCGAATGCAAGCAGAAGGAGGTGTTGGTGAAAGCACCAGGTGGACCTGCAGTGACTTTCCAAGGAAAGAAGAAGATTCCGAAGGTAGCTGCAATGGTATCTAAGATGGCAGTTCCAGATGAAGTCAAGGGCATTCCGGTTGTTCGAGATTTTCCTCAGGTGTTCTTGGATGATTTTCCAGGATTACCGCCGCAGAGAGATGTGGAGTTTTGCATCAATGTTCAGCCGGGGAGTGCACCGATTTCCAAGGCTCCGTACAGGATGGCACCTGTAGAACAAGATGAAGTGAAGAAGCAGATTGAGGAGCTGTTGAGCAAAGGGCTTATTAGGCCGAGTTCTTCTCCGTAGGGAGGCCAGTGTTGTTGGTTAAGAAGAAGGATGGGTCAATGAGGATGTGCATTGACTACCGGGAGTTGAATAGGGTGACTATTCAGAACAAGTATCCACTGCCGCGGATTGATGATTTGTTCGACAGGCTTCGAGGAGCAGCTGTATTTTCGAAGATTGATTTGAGGTCAGGGTACCATCAGGTTCGAGTCAAGGAGGAAGATGTGAGTAAGACAGCTTTCAGGACTCGTCACGGGCTGTATGAGTTTTTGGTAATGCCATTCGGGTTGACGAATGCGCCAGCAGTATTCATGGATATGATGAATCGGGTTTTGAGGCCATTTATTGACTCCTTCGTGGTGGTTTTCATCGACGATATTTTGGTGTATTCGAAGTCGGAGGAGGAGCATTCTACGCACTTGACAGCGGTGTTACAGAAATTGCAGGAGCATAGCTTGTATACCAAGTTGTCGAAGTGTGAGTTTTGGAAGTCTGAGGTAGCTTTCCTTGGTCATATTCTTTCTAAGGAGGGAGTGGCTACTGATCCTCAAAAAGTTGAAGCAGTAAAGGATTGGCCCAGGCCAACATCTGTGAAGGAAGTCAGGAGCTTCTTGGGATTAGCTAGATACTACAGGAGATTTATTCAGGGTTATTCTCAGATTGCAGTTCCTTTGACAGGTCTGACCCGGAAGAGTGTGGCATTTGTATGGACAGATAAGTGCGAGGAGAGTTTCCTTGAGTTAAAGGAAAGGTTGACTACTGCACCTATCTTAGCTTTGCCGCAAGCTGGAAAGGATTATGATATCTACAGTGATGGGTCTCTCAGAGGTTTGGGTTGTGTCTTGATGCAAGAAGGCAAGGTTATCGCTTATGGTTCGAGGCAATTGCGTCTGCATGAGAAGAACTATCCGACGCATGATTTGGAGCTAGCAGCTATCATTTATGCCTTGAAGCTGTGGAGGCATTATGTTTATGGTGAGAAGGTCAATATGTACACCGACCACAAGAGCCTGAAGTACATTTATCAGCAGAAGGATCTAAATCTTCGGCAGAGAAGGTGGTTGGAGGTATTGGAAGATATTTGTCCCGAGATCAAGTATCATCCGGGCAAGGCAAATGTGGTGGCTGATGGACTTAGCAGGAAGAGTAGTTTATCGAGATTGATCACTACTCGCAGTGAGTTGGCAGCAGAGATCGATCAGGCAGGTATCGAGGTGGTACTGCAAGGTTTAGGGGCATCTTTGGCTCAGTTGAGGCTGCAACCGTCCTTGAGAGAGAGGATTGTGGAAGGTCAGAGATCAGATTCAGAGGTTCAGAAGATGCTGCAACAGGTTTCAGAAGGCAAGCTATCAGAGTTTCGTGTCCAAGATGGAGTTCTTTGGATGGGTGAGAGGTTGTGTGTTCCAGATAATGCAGATTTGAGAGAGAGTATCTTGCAGGAAGCACACAGTACATTGTTGTCAGTTCATCCAGGAGGCACGAAGATGTACAGGGACATCAAACAGCACTTTTGGTGGTCTGGTATGAAGCGGGATGTGGCAGATTTTGTGGCAAGGTGTCTGACTTGTCAGCAGATCAAAGAAGAAAATCAGAGACCTGGAGGTTTGTTACGGCCGTTACCCATTCCGGAGTGGAAGTGGGAGAATATCAGCATGGATTTCATCACGGGTTTGCCGAGGAGTTCGAAGGGCAATGACTCGATTTGGGTTGTGGTGGACCGTTTGACTAAGTCGGCTCACTTTCTAGCCATGAAGATTACTTGGTCGATGGAGAAATTGGCTGAGTTATACATTGGGGAAATTGTGAGGCTTCATGGAGTTCCGGTGTCAATTGTTTCCGACAAAGATGCAAGGTTTACTTCAAGGTTTTGGAAGAGCCTACAAGCAGCTTTGGGCACCAGAACTGATTTTAGTACCGCATTTCATCCGCAGACAGATGGTCAGACTGAGAGGGTGAATCGAGTACTGGAAGATATGTTGAGGGCTTGTGTTATGGATTTTGGTGGTAGTTGGGAGAGATACTTGGCATTGGTTGAGTTTTCTTATAACAACAGTTACCATGCAAGTATTGGGATGGCACCGTATGAGGCTTTGTACGGGAAGAGGTGCAGGACACCTGTTTGTTGGTATGAGGTTGGCGAGAGGCAGATGTATGGTCCTGAGATCGTACAGCAGACGTCAGAGCAGATTGAGCTGATTCGCAAGAGATTGGTCGAGGCTCAGAGTCGGCAGAAAAGTTATGCTGATACTCGACGAAGAGACTTGGAGTTTGAGGTTGGGGATGCAGTTTTTCTCAAGGTTTCTCCGACCAAGGGAGTGATCAGGTTTGGTAAGGGAGGCAAGTTGGCACCAAAGTATGTTGGTCCATACAGGATCATGGAGAGGATTGGCAAGGCCGCATATAGATTGAAGCTTCCAGAAGAGTTGGCACAGGTGCATGACGTATTCCATGTGTCGTTGTTGAGGAAGTATGTGCCAGATCAGAATCATCAGTTGGTAGAGATTCCTGAAGATCTACAGGTGAACTTGAGTTACAAGGAACAGCCTGTTGAGATCGTTGATCGTAGGGAGAAAGTTCTCAGGAGCAAGGTGATACCTATGGTCAAGGTGTTGTGGAGGAATCAGCATTTCGAGGAGACTACTTGGGAGCCTGAGGACCGCATGCAGAAGGATTTTCCTGAGCTTTTTGCATGAGTGTATTTCTGTTATGTGATTGTAATTCTTTGAATGATAGTACTTTGAGTTGAGTCGTATTTCTTCTATTTGATTGAGTTGTCTTATGAAATTGTTTGAATTATGTTTACATTTATGAGATATTGATTCTTTGATGATATGTTGTTTGAACTCATTAGTAGTAGTTCTGAAGACAGAACGCTTCTAAGGAGGTAGTGATGTAGAACCCCGTATTTTCAAATATTATTTTTATATTTGAAAATGAATTTAAATTTATTTTTGGAGAATTTAATGAATATTTTCAGAAAAATTTATCTTTGTACACGTGCAAAACACGTGCAAATACATTTGAGAAGTTGGAAAATTTTAGTTTTCTTTATGAAAAATCATTATTTAATATTTGGGATTTATTTAGTATTTTTCCAGATTTTTCTGAAATTAATTGGAACTATTTACAATTTTTGAGAAAAGAAGGACCTTTTTGCAAATTTGACATTTTTAGGGGTTAAAGTGCAAAATATAATTTCTGGACGTTTTGAACAGTATTAACTGAGATTTAGAATGTATATATTCTTTTGAATCCTAATTTAAATGAGTTTTGATGGAATTTCCAAAGATAGAACTATATATGTAAATTGTATTCTCGAAAGGGTTGTTTAGCAAAAGTGTGGGTAAAACCCTAATATTCAATCCGGCATATTTAAGAGATTTTTTTTCTCCCAGCCGTCATTGTTGATAAAACACAGTATTTTGGAGATTTATTTTTGTTGGAGAAGGAGTCTTTGGATCTAGCAAAAGGAGGATTCTTTCGTGGACTATATAGAAATTGTTGTGTTGTTTTGATTTATGTGAGAGATATAGAAATTGTTTTGTTGTCTGATTCATGCGTGTGACTTTGTTTTGTTGGTTTGATTTCGTGAGTATTATAATTCGTCTTGTCGATTGATCTATGTGTACAAATACCATGATGAAATGATTGGATGTTGTGAACAATATAGATATTGTAATGTGGTATGAATCATGTAGAAATGGTGGATGAAATAGTAGATCTTCATTATTAAAATTGTTTGCTAAAAGCATGTTGAGATTTGTGTATGAACACCTGGACATTAGATTCATAATTCGGATTTGATTTAGATTTGTGAAAGAATTTAGATCTTGAAAACCCTAAAGAAAGGATTTGTGATTTAGAACATGAGAACGTAGATCTTGACATATTGATGTTTTGAGTGATATATACATATACCTGATGAAGATTCGTTGAGATTTATTATTTTCCTGAATACGAACTATTTTCATAAACATTGATCATTAGAAAGCTTCAGAATTTGAATTTTGTAATCAGACCTAAGTTTTGAAATCTGTAGGCCGACAGTCGACTGGCCTACTGTACAGTCGACTGGTACGAGCCTGATATTTTATTTTATAATCGTTGAAAAAGTTGTTCTGGACAGTCGACCTAGCTCATAGGCAGTCGACTGGTCCACTGAAGAAAATATTTTGTATGAATTATTAGTCCTTCTGGACAGTCGACCTATAACCCTTTAAGTCGACTTGTATACTTAGAATATTTTGAGAAGATTATTGGAATTTACCTCGGGTAAGTCGACTGATTCCCTTTCTTAAGTCGACTTATAAGACTTAGTTTATTTTCGTAAAATTTTAGAAATTCGTCCTCTGGACAGTCGACTTACTAAGGTATAAGTCGACTGTTACTGAAGGATCTTTGTAAACTTTAGTGTTATTCGAATGATTAGTTTTTATATACTTGTCATTCAGTTCAGTATATGATTAAGCAATTTGACTTTGAGATATTCAGTTGAGTATATCATTTGAGACATTTAGTTGAGCCACTTTGTTTAGTGGGACTTTAGTTTAGACTTTTGAGTTTGAGTCTCTAGAGGCGTATGACCCTAGTATACCGGTGTTGAGTATTTTTTGAGGCCCATTGAGGCATTTCAGTTATTTAGATTTGAATTTAGGCCGGTAGGGTATACCACTCTAGGAGATTTGCTAAGTAATTAATTAACCCAAAAATGATAAGGACAGGCACTAGTGGTGATATGATGAACGGGAACATGAGTCAAGAACCTCAGTATGGCTTTTGGTGTGAGATTTAATCTCCGGAATTATCACAATAGATTATTAGTGGTGTGGGATATGTCTCCGGAATTATCACAGTCTTGTGGTGTGGGACAATCTCCGGAATTATCACGGTAACTATTGTGGTGTGGGATTGATCTCCGGAATTATCGGAGTCGAGGTGAAGCACATGTGGTATTCGTGTGGGGACGTGTTAATGTTTCGGTGTGGGATGATCTCCGGAATTATTCAAGTAAAATATCTTGGGTGTGGGATCCATCTCCGGAATTATCGGGCATGAGATACTATCCATAGTTTATCTTTATCTCGTAGTAGTCATCGTGTTAGGATTAGTTCATAACGCGGGGATTGAACCCTATGAAGTGAAGACGTTAAGGGCTTGCACCGAACCTATGTAGAATGGGATGCATAGACTTCGACAAGTACGCATTAGAGAGTCCGCATATAGAACTTGTGTCTCCTTGGCTTGGTTTTATGCACGTGGTTTTTCTTGTTTTCTACACCTAACACTTAGCTTAGTAACACTTGATGTTTTATGTTACTGTCATTTCGTACTTTCCATAATCATTTAGTACTTGTTGTTTAAGAATTTATGAGACATGATCTTTTATGAGGTTTGTTTGTTCATTTTTTTTATATTTCTCACACCATTTATGGCTGATCCCTTTAGTTTGGGGGTTAGGGATCATCTCTAGCCTCACATGTTGCAGGTAGTTGCCTAGAGCTGGAGATGGAATGCTTAAGTTGGTTTTGAGATATATTTGTTTCTCACGAGTTTTGTGTAAATTTGTAATATCAGTTTTTGAGATAAATTAGTGTTGTAAATAAAGAAAATATTGATTTGAGTTTGTTTTGATTTCCGCTGTGTATTGTAAATGATTTGTTGTAATAAAAGTTGAAAATTTTAGTGGTGTTGTTTATGTTTAATATTATGTTGAAGTGGATCATTGGGAATGTGCCACGTATTTTCTAAGATATCTTATTAGAAATTCGGGGCGCTACAGCTTTCCCCTGCTAGAGCTTTCTCCGCGATCCCAACTCGGCAGTCTTGCACTTATAACTGTGGGCACGTCAGTTGATTACAACTGACGAAATGCTATACCCAGCAATCCTCTCTAGTGGTGTAAAATGAACAGGACGGTCCGTCGTTCCGTCCGAGTCCGGCTCGAGAAATGGTCCGACCATGGACCGTCCGAACTGTTATACGAACCAAACTTAAACAAATTATTAGGTCTGATTCTTTACCGAGCTCGAGTCAAACATAAGTCCATCCGAGTATTATTTCGTCCGATACTTTATCGAACCGAGTCCGGACTATAAAAATTTTGTCCGGCCTAGACCGAGCCAAACATAAGCCCTTCCGAGTAGAATTTCGGTCCGAGTTTGAACATATGGTTGTCGGATCCCGTCCGGTCCGATTTACAGCCCTAATCCTCTCTACGCCATAGTATAACGACTCCAACCTCAACAACCACAAATAATATTTGATACAAAGAAAAATGTGATGTTAAACAAGTATCGGTATATGCCATAACCTAATCTAATGCACACTATGCACTCATGCTCCTAAAGCTAATGCATGCTTGGTTGAAAGATATGCATCCCATACTACACACCCCCCAACCAAACGATGTTCTTCAGTTTAATGGGGCTCGATCCCCCGCTGTGCATCCTACCCTGTGCTCTCTCCTGTGTCTGATTCCAGTGATGGTGAGGCTGCAAGCTTACCGTGCTAGTCATTAATGGTGTCCAATCCTCATAGTTTTATCCACTATGCTCGAGACTCCAGTCGCAGGCTTACCCTGCATGACTGAAATCACGGTTAGTCGCAGGCTTACCCTGCGTGACTGTAATCAAATCGGCTTACCCGATATGTTGACTGTAATCCAATCGGCTTACCCGATATGTTGTCTCCCCGGACCTCACCAAAAGCTGATATACGGACACCAGGGCTCCCCACCGAAGGACTTAGAGCCTTTCCCGTAGAGTCTCGCTCACCGAGCCTTTCTCTAATCCTCCTACCCGTATTGATCAACAAAGGACCTGACGGATATAGGGTTTTCCCAGCTCCGCTACACTCGTCCTTACACTAGAATCGAACTTGCAGTCGAGACGACGTCCCCCTCACAAGCGAACACCCTCGCTAGTGCCTGTCCTTACAATCAACCAAGACTCGATCTAGCCCTACCAAAGTATCCATGCTACACCTCTCCCTTAGTTAGGCGATCTATCTACCATAACCAATCCCTAACTTGGTAATCAACTTGGCTTGCTATGAACAACTAGTTAAGTTCTACTTACATACTCTTTCTAATTAGTAACCTTTATCATTAATGAATCTCAACCCACTTCACACTAGGACTCAACTAGCCCTCTAGTCCGGCCCAAGAGTTGACCCGCCTCGGCCCACACTTGGTACGAACCCTCGGCAAATCGTCCCCATCGATTGCCGCAACCACATCGACGCTTGGAGTTTGATTGCAACCTCAGTCCGAATAAAAAATAGCTTCTTGCTAAACTTAATGCTCCACGGTCCTTGACAAGTGGCAGCTCCAAAGATAAACCATGAAATTCATCCATGCAGGGTGAGTACGTCGGCACACGAGTCATCTCTTCCAACGCGTTCGATGCGACACGAGGCTTATTCTACCCGTCTAGGTTTGCCACAAGGCTTAATCCTAGAGTCTCAAAACTCAACCAACGTACCCCAACAAGGTACACCATACTAGGAGTAAGTCCTAACTCATGAATACCCAAATAGGGGTTCTAAGAGTCCTAAAAACGACAATTTAGGATTCCAAACAGCAAACACATACTTGGCGTTTATGCCAAAACGGAGTCATTCCGGGTCCCGTTCCCTTGAGGAATCTCTATCGGGCGCTCCCCATGCTTCTACTTAAAGTAGATAACAAGTATAAGCATACAATGGTCATGAATTTCATCCCAAAGTGGTCTACAACCATACCCCAACATCCAATACAAATTTCACTTCGAAACATTGAACAATGTGATCTATAATGGGGCCCACAAGAAAATATGGGCTATTCTTAGCAAGAAACTTTAGATCACTTAAGTCCTAACCCAAGTACACATCTATAACATGAGTCTTGACCTCAAACAGCAACTCTAAACCAACAAGATACAAGTTTAGACTCATCTCAATAATCATGGTGCAAAACAGTAAGCTCTAAGATTTACTGTGTTTCTGTCGTCAGTTGTAAAAATCATATAAAATCGCACACTTATCCAAATCGTGATTTCTCGGTCAATCCAGAAAGGTCTATGTGTCTACTAAAACTTCTTACAAGGTATTTACAAAGTCTTATGGTCTCATCTTTAACAAGTGTACAGAATCTCAGAACAGAACATCATATCAACACAGTCATGGGGTAAAATCAGATTAAAAACAGTAAACGGAGCCAGATCATCATGAAATTTTAAAATCTAGTTCCTGACACATGATGTTACAACTCTTTCAAAAATCAAGTGATTATACCAAGTAGATTTCCATTTATGTCCTTTTGAATATCATCCAAAAACAGGGCAGTAATAACAGCAGATCTATTCACTAAAATATCTAGCGCAGTTTGCATAATTTTATTGACATAGCTACAATGGTCCAAAACTCATGAAATTTGAAACTTAGGTCATAGATACATCCAAAAATGAAATACTAAAATTTCAGATCATTTCCATATGCATGCAGTGAGATATAAGTCATTCTTTGCACAACAGTAACAATAAAAACTGCTTCTTTATTCTGACCAGCATGCAAGTTCGTAATTAATTTTAATATTAGGAAAAATCATAAAATCTAGAAAAATTACTGAAGGTGTAAGACACCTATATGATCATCCTCTAAAAAGTTTAGATCAAAATTCCAAGTGGTGTTCATGCAATGAGCTACGGACTGACAACAAAAATTCAGTCTTTTTAACATGATTTTCTGTTTGACTACTTAACACAAAACAGGTTATTTAAGTTCATTCCTAGGACATGCATGTCACTTTTTCAGTCATCAAACACCATTCAACCATCCAAAAACAAACAAGAGATTGGAAACACCCACCTTAGGTTGTAGCTTGTTCTTTTGCTTGTAGGTCCTTCTTGACTCCTACGGAACTCATTGTTTCTTTTTCCTTGCTTTGACTCCTTGTTCTTCTTCTCCTTGGCTTGATCTTCCTCTTCTCACTCCAAATTTCAGTAACTAGGGTGTAGAGAATGAAGTTTGGAGGCTTAGGAAAGAGTAAGAGTTTTAAGAGAGAATGGTAGAAGAGATGGGGTTTTAAAACAAAATGAGAAGAGAGGGAGAGAGGGGTTTGACCAGATTTGAGAGGCATGGGGAAGATGAAAACATCATCTCATGCAATGGGTTGGCTTGTTTGGGAGGTGATGTGATGTGGTCTTGGAGTCTTACAAAAACACATCATGATGTTTTTATTCAAACACCAAGAAACCCTAACCCTTGTTCTTATTTTCCTCTCTTTCCCTCCAAATCTTGGCCGGGCTCCTATGGGCTTGTCCCCTTTTTTTTTGTTCAAGTGTTGCCTTATTGTTTTGTTTCATTTGGGCTTCACAAGTCCAACTCAAAACATGTACATGTATATATATATGTTTATATACACATTCATATGCATAATTTTAGGTTATTAGTAAGAAAATAATTTTTTTAACAAAAATATAACTTTATAGCTCTGTTTTGGCCGATGGGCTATTTTTTTCCCGATAAATACCCCCCTTAATTCAATATGACAATTCCCTATGTATTTATGTATTTATGTATTTATGTATTTGAATTAATATAAGACAATTCCCATTACTATGAGACAATTCCCTATGTATTTATGTATTTATGTATTTATGTACACCTTACTCTCTTACTCTCTCTATTACTATTATTACTCAATTCAATCTCAATTCAATCAATTTTTTCAACAAAGAAGTTAAAATTTTCGATCGTAACGAATTGGGTTGATTCAACTCTCAAGTACGTCTACTTCAACTCCTCCAACAAAGAAGCTCTCTCTCTCTCTCTCTCTCTCTCTCTCTTTTTCAACGACTACCAGACTACATGACCTCGTGACTACGTCTACTACATTTCTCTACTTTTATATTCGATTATCTGCGAAATACGGTATCAAAATTTCACAAGCCTCCTATAATTTTTGTTGTAGTTCTAACTTTTTGTATCATATTATTTGTTGGTTTTTCGCTTTTCTCTCTTTCAACCCTCCTATTTTTTTTAGTGTAACTCCCTGTTCCAGTTATACGTATTTTATTACGTGAATTTTTATACTTCAATTTTCAGATCAAATTTTTTTCTTCTCTTCGGACTCTTTATCGGGCATTATTTCTGTAACGCCCCGATTTCCATATACTGGGAAACTGTGACATAAGCCAGAACCTTTTCTTCAATTAGTCATAATACACAGAAAAACAGGAGAATTTAAAACTTTTTATTCAACACCCAATGTATTACAAGTTTGAATATTATACAACTTCAATGCATTACAATAGTGTTACAATAATACATTTACAATCCCAAGTATTCCAACTCTCAACAAATTACATCAGAGTACAATAAATGAAGAACAACACTGGGTAATTCCCACTTGGGTACTTTTCGACAAATAGATAATCAACATAAATATCGCAGCGGAAACTAAACATGACATCGACTCCTCGTTTTCCTTGCCTTGAGTCCTCCTAAATCTCGCACTTGTGCTTCTGCGATCCAGTACCTATTGAAGTGGGGATGTCAGTATTCACTAACGCTTTAAGGCTGATAACTTAGCAGCGAATCTCCCAAAACAACATACAACATGGCAATTGTGTCGGTGTAGTTTAAGTGTTCGT
This sequence comes from Hemerocallis citrina, assembly GCA_017893485.1. NCBI lineage: Eukaryota > Viridiplantae > Streptophyta > Magnoliopsida > Asparagales > Asphodelaceae > Hemerocallis > Hemerocallis citrina. The sequence goes on along the minus strand of CM030363.1, from coordinate 76,460,900 downwards.
GAGTGCTATGACTAGAATCTGACGCAATATTAACTAAAGCTAAGATGCACTTATTCTAATGCCAGTAAGTTTCCGAAGCAACATGCAGCCCATACTACATGCGCCCATCTCAAGCCGTCTCTTCATTATAGGGATTTGAACCTGCGCTATGAGTTCTACTCTTGTACTCGACTTGTTTTTGAAGATTAGACATGACTGAGGAGGTGGCCCTACAACGGTCTAGTTCCGCCAGGCATACCAGACCTTCCTCAAATATCTGACGAATCCTTGGAGTTTCCGAGAAATCAGGTTAGCTCGAAGCCTCCCAGCCGCCTCTAGCCAGACCGTAGTCTATGGCCCCTCGCCCTTAGATACAAGCTAAGACAGAGTTCCGGGGGGGTCCAACCCCCTAGCTCCGACAGGAATCACTCCCGCTTATCCAGGCACTTCAGAAATTAACAGACGAGATACGGATCTCGTGCTCCCAACTCGTGAGAAGGCACAGACCATATCCCTTTGACAAGAAGGGTACAACCCAGTAACACCGCCTAATGTAGGCCTATAGGAGAGGTCGGATCATATGGAATCACCCTTAACACCAACTCCTTCCCTTCGGCGAAAGATGATAATAATAATGGCTGAGTAATAAAAGTCATAGGTTACTACTCTATTAACGTCACTAACCCTAAACAACTGAGGGATGACAACAGAACTTACACAACATGCTGAGTCTTAAGTTAGACTTCGCAAGACAACTCTACGAGGCTGCTCATCCTAGATTTACCAGAATCCCTAAGGATCTGATTCATGGCCTATCGATCCAAGACCCCGGCAATACGAATGTACCTGCATGCCACTACCCTGAACTTGGATTCCGTCTATACTCCGGTCCGCGATCAACCTACACCAGTTAAGATCCGACGGTATACAAGAAGTGACTCGTCCGCAGTCCCTTAGGAGTAAGAAAACACATGTCTTGATGGTCGATAGCCCCTAGGGTAATAGTATCACCCTAGCCGAGCACAACAAAACAGCGTACTAGCTAATAAGCTATATACGAGTAAACCAAATACATACGAGCCAATAAGCTATGTATGAACCAACAACTACATACGAACCAGGCGGGCTTCGTACGAGACAACAACATACATACCAGCCAAGTGAGCTGCGTATGAGACTCACAGCTACATACGGGCCAGCCGAGCTGCGTATGAGACAACAACATACATACAAGCCAAATAAGCTACGTATGAGATCCACAGCTACATATGGGCCAGTCGAGCCACGTATGAGCACAACCATATGCAAAAATAACCATACAAGTAATCAAACCTAGAAGCAATCAAACGTGCTTTCTAGCAAACTTGGTCTTCTATAATTAGAAGCAACAGAAGAATTTACTAACCGTCTAAGATAAGCATTCTACCAATGAGAAGCCCCAAGAGACATAACAACTTTTATTGAGGGAGCTACAATATACCATTCAAGCATGCATGGCCCTTGAATCTAGAACGACTAAGCAATCTCAACATGGGTTCCTTCTAGGGGATTAGCTAGAACGACCTCGCAACTTAATATTGTAACTACAACATGATTTGTTCTCCACTAACATTACAATCCACATCATGCTAGTTCTTTACTAACACAATTTATGATAACATGATAGTTCCTTACTAACACTATAACTACAATGCGATAGTTAATACTACAACTACAATGTGATAGTTACTACTATAACTACAACACGATAATTTCTTTGCTAAACACTTTAACTACAAGCATGGATGCAACTTACGTAGAAATCTACTATAAGTTAAAGTATGAATAGCTACTAGATTTAAGCATGGATATCTCCTACTACTTTAAGCATGGTTAATGCTACAACTTACCCATGAGTACTAACAATTTAGCATGGTATGCCACTTAAACATTATTCTACAACAATTCTTAAGCATGGTAGGAACCTACAACGATCTTAAGCATAACATACTATTTAAGTATTCCTACAACAATCTTAGGCATGGTAGGTAATTGAAACGACTATCCTACACACTCCTAAGCGTGGTAGATAAGCATTAATCTTACAAAATCTAAGCATGGTATATAATTTTCCTACAACAATCTAACATGGTACGCTACTTAAGTGTTCAACCGAGCATGGTATACATTTCAAACATAAACCTACGACATCCTAAACATGGTATTGCTACTTAGCATTAATGTACGACATTCTTACATGAGATATAGCACAAGTATCAATCCTTCCATAATCAAACATGGCATATAATTTTCCTACAACAACCTAAGCATGGATTGTGCTTTCCTACAACAATCTAAGCATAGTAGGTGATTAAACATTAATCCTACACAATCTTAGCATGGTAGGTTAATCTACAACGATCTAAGTATGAAGACAACTTAGTAGAACATCTACTATTACAATCTAACATGGATAGAACATAACATAGAATTGCGACAACTAAGCATGGATTATAATTCCTACAATAATCTAAGCATGGATTATAATTCCTACAGCAATCTAAGCATAGTATAATAATTCCTACAACAATCTAAGCATAGATTATAATTCCTGCAACAATCTAAGCATGGATTAATAATTCCTACAATAATCTAAGTATGGATTATAATTCCTACAATAATCTAAGCATGAATTATAATTCCTACAACAATCTAAGCATGGTATAGTAATTCCTACAACAATCTAAGCATGGATTATAATTCCTACAATAATCTAAGCATGGTATAATAATTCCTACAACAATCTAAACATGGTATATATATTTTTCCTACAATGATCCAAGCATGGTATAAGACTTTCCTACCATAATCTAAACATGGTATATATTTTTCCTACAATGACTTAAGCATAAACATCTACTACTACTTCACTTAAGCATAACATCTACTACTACTTTACTTAAGCATAAACACCTACTACTACTTAAGCATGAACTACAATACTACAAATAGCCTACCTTTTTATAAATTACAAGCCCTACATAATACAACATTATTTTCTTTAACCTCTTATTTCTTACCTACAACAAGTCTATCTTTTTATTAACTAAGAATTAACAAGGTTTTGTTAATTATCAAGGTAGAGAGCAAAAACCAAAGAAAGAATTATTTTTAATAGTCCACAACCCCAAATGGGTAGTAATTAGTTCTATGTGCAAAAACCATATGCTTGTGCCAAGTCCTTGTTTAGTTCTACATCCCAAAAATGGGTATGTACAAAGTCCATATATATATGTGTATGTCCAATGTTAAGTCCTACAACCCAAAATGGGTGTATACACAATCTTTCATATGTTTATGTTTATTAGACCAAAACTAACAATAACCACTAATAAAGACCTCATCTTTATGTGTTTCACAAGTTCTATCATTCTTTTATCCATACATAAAGCTACAAAATATACAACAAGAACAATACACAACAACACCATCACAAGAACAACCACCCCAAAGAACAAAAGAAAACAAACCAAGGAAGATAAGAAAAAGAAGAAACCAAAAACAACAAACTCAAATAAACAAGGCAATGGAGAAGCCCCCACCTTTGTTTCTTGTTGGAAGGACTAGCTAGCACTCCTTCTCCTTCCCCTAAGCTCTTAGAAAACTTCTATGGAACCTACAAATGAAAACTCTCCTATTAGTCTTTCTCTCTTTCTTTTCCTTTCTTTCTTTTTGGCTTTGTAAAAAGAGACAAGTGGTGGAGTGGGAGGGGGTATTTATAGGTGGAGGAGAGGGTGGAGAGTGCAAAATTGCACCCACAAGTTTGCACAAAACCCCCTAGGGGATCCCATCCGGCCTTGTACTAGAGGATGGCAAGGGTGAGGTGGAGGTATGGTGTTAGGGTGAGGTGGAGGCATGGTGGAAGAGATAAGGTTTCTAGAAGAAGTTTTCCTTAATCTCTTATGCATACTAAACCCTAGTTTAAGCCTCCTAAAATCCTAACAATCAAATTAGATTTGTCATGACAAGGATAAGTATTTTGTCCAAAAATACACCTAATTTGCAAAATTTACAAATTTGCTATAACGCGCATATGTACGTATATATGTGTATACCAAAAATCTTCATATAATCCATATAAAATAATTTAATTTTGAAAATAATAATAAAATAAATTTTATTATCAATTCGGAAGATCACGGTACCAATTTGATACACCACGGATGTGCACAGACCGGTATATGTGTACAGATAATGTTTATGAACAAACCGGGTGAAAATCACCAAAATATTTCAATTCTGGAATTAAAACAAAATAATAATAAAATAATAATTTATACAATGTTATATCCATCTGGGATATTACAATTTCATTCTTATTAGAACTCAAATATTTTTCCGATCCATTCTAAACTTTTGTGAATCTTTCCATTGGAGTTTAAATTTAAATCCTGATTAATCCTAATCCTAATCCAACAGCCAACTCCTGAACCTCCAACTTATTTTTACAGCTTTTAGACACCTCCTCCTCCACCCCTCTCTATATATATTATATTCACACCTCCTCCTACAACCTAACTCCTACTCCTACACTACTGCCTCCACTCCTCTCTATATATATTATATAATATATATACATGCACTCTCTCTCTCTCACTCTCCTTATTATATATATACACCCACATATACGCACTCACACCTCACCCCTCATCTCTACCTCTCTTCTTCTTCTCCTTTCTTCTTCTCTGCCCCGAACCTGAAGCCACTACCCACCGTAACCTCCGAGCACCTCCCCCATTACCACCCGAACACCCCGAGCTCCACCTTGTCACCAACCCAACCTCCCGTCACCCTCATCGCAACCCTCTCTCCTTCATCGTAGCCAACTCCCAACCCGAAGCACCTCCATCTCGATCACCAAACCAGCACCATAGCTGCCAACAACCCCACCTCGCCGGTGCTTCACCATCGCCACCCCGAGCTCCTCCCACACCATCGAACACCACCCTCCTTCCTCCCGCAATGACTTAAGCCACCGCTGCTCCCCTGCAACCGCCACCGCATCCCTTTCATCGCCGATGCCATCCCCATCGCTCCCCGACCTTCGAGCACCACCACCTCCAAAGCCACCATCACCGAGCTCACCTCCCTCGCCTCTACTTAACCCTTCGCCATCTCCACTCTGCCGACACCTGCATTTCGAGCGCCGCTGCACCCGAGATCCGACCAGCCCAAGCTCCTCCCACCTCTGCTGCACCATCCCCAATGCTTCCTCAGCCACCGCAGCAACCCGTCTGCCTCCACCTCCATTGCTGCCGCCTTCCCTACCTCCGCCACCCTAAACCCCGACTGCCTTGCCCCTCTATCCACCGCCCAAGCTCCTCGCCTTGCTGCCACCTCCCGTTGCCACCCGCAACTCGAGCTCTTGACCACCACCCGAGTTGCACCATGTCTCCTTCCCGACCACTGTCTCCCTCTCACTTCCAAACCCGAGCTCCATCGTTGTCTCTTCCACAACCACTTACTGACGTTCTCCAAAACTTCGTCCTCCAAGCCGCCACGCCTCCACCATTTCCAATCCCCATCGCGAGCACCTCCATTGCTGCTCCACAGCCCCGATGCCCCGACAACCCCTACCTTCCATTCTCCACCACCCTCACTGTGTTGCTACTCCACCGCCGAACACTACTACTCATCGCAGCTCACACCGACGGCCAACTCTACCTCTTGCAGCACCTAACCCGGCACCGAACACCCTCTTGTTGTCGTTCGGAGTCATCGTGTTGCATTGTCAATGCCGCCGTTGGGCTTTCTATTCTGTACATCGTTCATTCGCATGTGTATCATCAATAAGGCAAGCGCTTTCTTGAACTCTCATCAAGTAGCCTAGTTATCATCATATTTTCTTATCTACTTACTTATTCCATGCTATTGATTCAAATCTTGAACTGTTAACACACTTCGAATCGTGTTATCGAATATTCACATTTCTGCCATGTCGTTTTCCTAATTTTTTACTAGAAATTCGACCTAGTTCCAGATACTGAATTTAAAAACTTTGTACATATTAATTGTAGCTCTCTGAGTCTAGAATCCAGAACATTTTATGGTTTCACAATCCGATTTATATATGAGATATCACGATTTTAGTACTCTCATGTTGTAAGTTTCAGAACCAAAACTGTGCACGAAACCTACTGTCCTGTCTCTTGTACCGAGAATTAGACCATGTTCCTGAAACTGGATCCAAGAACTTTATACAAGAAAATTGTAGCCCATCGATTCTAGAATCCAGAACATCTTATGGTTTCTCAATCTGATTTATAGATTGTAAGTTATTAACATTTTAGTACGTGACTGCTGGATTTCCAGAACAGAACTGTGCACGAAACATCAAAACCAGCAAATAATAAAATTTTACGCATAGCTAATGTTCCTATAATGTATCATGTGAATATGCGTTGGAACCGGAAGAGATTCTACTTTCTTGAATATCTGATGGAATAGGATTTGCTTTCTTGTAGCAACGGTAAAGTGAATTTGAACGCAGATAGAAAACAATTTATCTCTACGTTTTTGCATATAAAGTCGTTATTTTTCATTTTTAATGAATTGAACTATATACATATCATGCACTGCATAGCCCTTGATATCTATAGATATTGTATTGATACTACCGTTCCACTAGTCGTACCGACCACATGTTCAAGAGTAATTATTGTAAAAGAATAACAAGTCGGGTTTATAAGGGTACGGCTTAGTAGTGGACAATATAGGGAAGTATACTCGGAAGGAGGCCCGTGTGTACCGGAATAGTGATTCTTGATTCTTGATTACATGATTCTTAAATACATATGTTGATACTATTACTGGAAGACCCGAGTACATAATCCAATAGAATTCACTACTAAAGTTTAAACATCACATAATTGATATGCACCCGAATTTGTGGTATGGGACACATGATTGCATGTATTAGATAAGTTAATAAAACCGATAAACTTGAGATTGACACTAAGCATGATTCTTGATTCCTGACTACATAATTCTTAATTCTTGATTACTTAAATCTTGATTACATGATTTTTAATTCTTCATTACATGATTCTTAATTCTTGTTACGTGATTCTTGATTACATGATTCATGATTCTTGATTTCATGAATATTGATTAACTGTTACCAATTAAATATATTTTGAAGTCTTGAATACACTAGTTTACAGTTGTTGCTTATATGATCATATTGTTCTAGTTCCTTGCTTCCTTCCATATTGTACCGTACTATATTTTAGTAATTGTATTACTACTTCTTGTTCCTTCCATGTTATATCTTGTTATCTTACCATTTTATTGCTTGTTGCTACCTGCTGCCCGAAGCTTGCTCTAATGGGTACTTTCCCATTTTCTCTGAGTTAATGTTTATACAGGACAGATGATGATTTACACAATGAACTTGATGATCAGACTTTCTGGACGGAATTACTACAGCTATTTCTCTACCACCTTATTATAATAAACTGTTTAGTACATTATTCATTCTCGGGTATTTTGACCCGATTTTCTTGTATCTCAGATATTGGTTATTGTATCCTAGCATTGTTCATATAATTATTATTGTTACTCGTGTTGTTGAGCTTACTAGTATTGTACAGCTTATGGATGATATGAATTTGTATACTTATATCATTCGTTGGACCTCAATTGCGTGCACGTACTTCCATATAGTGGGAAGCAGGGCATGACATTTAGATTTTATTTTTTAACATATACATCCTAGATTGTTTTGTATTATTTCACATACACTAGGAAAACACTATAAATCGTTTTTTTTTCACATACACTATTACCATGTCTAGATCACGAGGTAGCGGTTGTAGCCAAAGTAGACAATATTCCACTGGTACTTCACGTCGGCCTCCAATAGTGTAACCCCGTTTCCGTTTATACAGAATTCTTCTCTATTCTTGTATTTTATTGTTTATAAATTATTGTGTTTCCGATTGTACATATTTATTCCCTCTTACTCCGTATTCTTGTATTTTAATCTCCTTGTAAATCCTTTCTTTCATTTGAATTCATTTCCTTGTACATCTCCTATTGAAATCCATCTTGATATTCATTTAAAACCCAAATTCATATTCTAGACTATAATCTTATTTTCTCTTATTTTATTTATTTATTTTGAAGTCCAAACCAAGTCTTATTTCCCTCATCTTATAAATGTTACTTTGCTTTATTGATGCCCAATTCTAATCCAGACAGTTAGATTATTTTATTGACTATATTAATTTCATGTGAAGCCCAACCCAGCAATTATTAGTAGTATTATTTTATTTTACCTTGAGCCCATCTATTGAAGCACATTCTACTATTGGATCTATTTTGGATACCTAATCAAACACATTAACCCACTCCTTCTGGATCTTGACCCACAAACCCGCTAACCCGATAACCTAATCTCCACTAACAGCCAACCCCAGATTTACTCCTCACGATCCCCCGTATCTCCAACTTCCCTATCTCTTTCTCTTCCCCACTTTCTCTCTCTCGCTCTTCTTAATACAGCATTAACCCCAACCCCTTCATCTCCCCATTACTATTCAACCCTAGCTCCGTTCACTACTCACCCCCCTAACTCAACCCTCTTATCTTCCTCCTCTGACCTCACCCCGACCACCACTCGACCGTGAGCCCTATCGATCTCCGTCGATGCTCCTCCTCCTCCCCCCGTCGCACCTCCGCCTGCCTCCTCCCACCGAAACCCATCACTCCTCCCTACCATTCTCTTCACCTCCGCCATTGACCTCGCCTCCTTCCTTGTTGAACCCATCATCGCCATTAACACAACCACCGCTCCACTTCATCCTCCTCCCCGCTGCTTCTTCTCCCCCTTGTTGCACCACCACCGAAACCACTGCCCTGCTCCTCCACTACCGCCTCTGTAACACCTCTTGTCGTCCTCCTCATCATCTTCCTTTCACCTTGCTCCCCTATCCCGAAATAGAGCTCACCTCGTCGTCAGCAACCAGCCGCTTAAGCCATCCTCCTCCTCCTGCCGACCAGTCGACCACCGCTAGCCCCTGCCTCGCCCTGCCGCCCCTCGCCATCGTCGTCTTCACCCTCGCACCACCGCCATTGCCACCGAAGTCCTTGCCTCCAAAACCCAACCGACGCCAGCCCCTCCCTGATCCCCACTGGCATTCCGAGCACTCAAACCCACCAACGCCAGCCGTCGACCACCATTGCCGCCAACCATCGTTGACGCCAAGCTGTCGCTGCTGCCTTGCTTTTCATGGAGTTGTCGTTTGCTGTTCTTGGAGTTGCTATTTGCTGTTCTTAGAGTTGCCTTTTACTGTTTTGTGGTTGAGCACGTAGTTTGCACGTGTATTACCGTAGGGATGCTCATCCCATTATTCTATTACTATCGGAACCGTCGTTCATCATCTACCAGACAAGTATTCTCTTGTACATCTTTTTATTCCCATAAAAGCTTTGTTGTGAATCCCGTAAGTAGACCGTTTATTGATCCATTGTGAGATAATCTCGTTTTTCACCCTTCACATGTTGTTAATATATATTATCCCCCTGGATTATTATTGATCTCATAACTCGTAATTCGATCATGAATACTCCTTGACATCATATTCAGTACACGAACATAAGAATTGCAAACATATATTCGAATGTTTATAAATAGGTGATCGAATAATTTGTTGAATTGAATGCTTCAATTGCATACGATTGTCGGGAACTAACTACCATGAAATACCTCGTAATTGTAGAAATCTCTTCCCAATAATCAAGTAGAATTTCTGTAAATTACTAGCCATGGAATTGTATACTTGCATATTTAAATAGTCGACAATTAACATGAATTTGCTTACTGGCCTGCTGCAAATGAAGTTTTGAATCACTTGCTGGCCTGCTGCCTAGGTCAAACAGTCAATTCTTTACAGATTTCGTGTTCAGACAGCATGCCAAGGTCAAATTCATGTGCACAAAAATTACTGTAAATTCATTGAAAAATATTATAAAAATCATGAATCAACTCATAAGCATGTTTAGTAACATAATAAAAAATATCAGGTCTTAATTATACTCTTAACATGATATTTAAATAAGTTAATCAAGAAAATATACTTCAAAATAGTGATCTGGAATCGAAAATGTCACAGTACTAAAAACAGCATATCTTGCAATCTAGACATCAGATTTCAGATTCGTCAGAAGTTATGAAAACTAGACTCATGGGGCCACAACTCTTATTCATAAAGTTCTAATTGATTAAAAATGTAACTAGGTCAAATTCTAGTTACAAGTCAGAACAAACAGCAGGGCAAAAATATACAAATTGATGTTTACGGTCTTTTGATAGGCATCGAATCATAGAGGCAAATGGATTGATTCGATTCAATATACATATTGACTGATTTAATCATGGAATGACTTCAAATCATAAACAACACAACGGTTCAATAATTAGAAATTTGTAAAGACCTTCTTTATGAACATGGACAGGTTTCAACATATGATAATTGATGCTGATTGTTTTTGGAGTGTGGAGGCAACATATGTGAGTTCTTGTAATTTGTGAAGGGAAAATCTGTGGTACTGGCGTCAGCCCAATCTTGGGGAGTAGGACCGGCTCGGGAGTAGGAGCAGAGAGGTAGAGGCCGGGTGCTCGGCTTGGATCCAGTAGCTCGACTCAGTCTTCAGTACCTGCACACTGCCTAGAAATACAGAGAGAAGTCTGGGCGACAGGCCCTTCGACAATCTAGTCAGTCACTGAAAAGAGACTGGGCAGCTAGGGTTCAGGTGGGGAAAGATTGATTACCTTGTGAAGTGAGGAAGGGGTCTGGTATTTATAGTCAGAGGCAAATGGGTCTGGGACCTTAACGGGCCGGGTCGGACCCATTTCTTGTGGGCCTGAGGCGACATGAGCTCGTTGGACTTCTGTTGACCTGATGATCAGGAAAGAGCGAGATTTGAGGGGATCTGATGGCCCAGGAGGGGCCACATCATCTAACCTAGATCAGGAGGCTCCCACTCCTAGAGGGCTGGGTAATCAAGCTGTGAAGGAGGGATTTGTCTCTGTAGGAAGAGCGGAGTGGTGTGTACGGCGAGTGTGGTTTGTATCTTCCTGGAGAGGCCAGCAGGGTAGGATGAAGGGGATCCCTTAGAGATATGAGGGGCGTCGAGAGCCACGAACAAAGGGTCGTGAGCCGAGCTTCAAGCGTCGAGCTCCTACACGCTCGGATGTCGGGGTCTGTTGTCGAGCCGTTGAGCACCAAAGCTCTTAGTGAGCTGGGGGGTGGCTCGAGGCTATCACCGAGCGTCGAGCCTTTATAAGCTCGGATGCTGAGGCTTGCTGTCGGGTGTCGAGCCCAGAAGCTCGTATATGATGGCAAAGGGGTGGCTCGGAATCGCCACCGACCATCGAACCCCCAAAAGAGCTTTGGGGTGGCTCGAGGTCACTGTCGAGCGCCGAGCCCCTATGCTTGTTGGAAAAACTTGGGGGTGGCTCGAGGTTACTACCGAGTGCCGAGCCCCCATGCTTGTTGGAAAAGCACTGGGATAGCTCGAAATCGCTACTGACCGTTGAGCCCCTGAAAAGCCATGGCGTGGCTCGAGGTCACTGCCGAGCACCGAGCCCTCCTACCGGTTGGGAAAGCTGTGGGGTGGCTCGGAATCGCTACCGACTATCGAGCCCCTGAAAAGCCATGGGGTGGCTCGAGGTTACTGCCGAGCACCGAGCCCTCCTGCCTGTTGGGAAAGCAGTGGGGTAGCTCGAAATCGCTACCGACCGTCAAGTCCCAAGCTTGTTGCAAAAACTAAGGGGTGGCTCGAGGTCACGGCCAAGCACCGAGCACTCATGCTTGTTGTGAAAGCTGTGGGGTGGCTCGGAATCGCTACCGACCATCGAACCCTAAGCTTGCTATAAAAGCTAGGGGTGGATCGAGGTCACTGCCAAGCACCGAGCCCCCCTGCCTGTTGGAAAAGCACTGGGGTGGCTCGTAATCATTACCGACTGTCGAGCCCCTGAAAAGCCATGGGGTGGCTCAAGGTCACTGCCGAGCGCCGAGCCCCCATACTTGTTGGAAAAATGCTGGGGTGGCTCAAATTCGCTTCCGACCGTCGAGCGCCGAGCTTGTTGTAAAAGCTAGGGGGTGGCTCGAGGTCACTGCCGAGTGCCAAGCCCCCATGCTTGTTGGAAAAGCGATGGGGTGGCTCGGAATCGCTACCGATCGTCGAGCCCCTGAAAAGCCATGGGGTGGCTCGAGGTCGCTGCCAAGCACCGAGCCCTCCTGTCTGTTGGAAAAGCACTGGGGTGGCTTGGAATCACTACCTACCGTCAAGTCCCTGAAAAGCCATGGGGTGGCTCGATGTCACCGCCGAGCACCGAGCCCCCTTACCTGTTGGAAAAGCATTGGGGTGGCTCGAAATCGCTACCGACCGTCGAGCCCCAAGCTTGTTGTAAAAGCTAGTGAATGGCTCGAAGTCACTGCCGATCGCCGAGCCCCCCTGCCTGTTGGAAAAGCATTTGGGTGGCTCAGAATCGCTACTGACCGTTGAGCCCCAAGCTTATTGTAAAAGCTAGGGGGTGGCTCGAGGTCACTGCTGAGCGCCGAGCCCCCATGCTTGTTGGAAATGCGCTGGGGTGGCTCGAAATCGCTACCGACCATTGAGCCACAAGCTTGTTGTAAAAGCTAGGGGATGGCTCGAGGTCACTCCCTAGCGCCGAGCCTCTATGCTTGTGGGAAAAATGCTGGGGTGGCTCGGAATCACTACCGACCGTCGAGCCCCAAGCTTGTTGTAAAAGCTACGGGGTGGCTCGAGGTCACTGCAGAGTGCCGAGCCCCCATTCTTGTTGGAAAAGTGCTGGGGTGGCTCGAAATCGCTACCGACCATCGAGCCCCAAGCTTGTTGCAAAAGCTAGGGGATGGCTCGAGGTCACTCCCGAGCACCGAGCCCTCATAGTTGTTGGAAAAGCATTGGGGTAGCTCGGAATCGCTACCGACCATTGAGCCCCAAGCTTGTAGTAAAAGCTAGGGGGTGGCTCGAGGTCACTGCCGATCGCCGAGCCCCCATGCCTGTTGAAAACCTGCTGGGCTGGCTCGGAATCTCTACCGACCGTCGAGCACCTATGCTGGGGGTGGTTCGACTTGGAGCGATCTCCGACCCGTCGTGCCTACTGTGAAAATCGGGAGTAAAAACTAAAAAAATTCATTTGATGCTGACGTCATGGGCATGGAATTCGAGGCGTTTGAAATCCCAGTGGCCGTTAGATCTTGATGATTAAGATTGGACTACGAGGATTTTGGCACTGGATTCAAGGAGTCGATTTCTCTCTATAAATCCCACCCCCTCCCTCCCTCATTTCTTCACTTTGCATTTTCTTTCCAAGACCAGGAGCTTCTCTCTCTTAGCTGTCGGTGACAATGTTCACGGCGAACTCTCTGTTTAACGATATTCAGGTTAGTATTTTATTTTGCAATGTTGCGCTCTCAGTTCGGCTCTGAAGCGAGTTCTTACGGTCAGAGTGACGGTGATCATGATTCGGACTCGAAGTCGGGGGACCTGGACAACCGACCTAATGTGGGAGAGGGACAGTCGAATTCCACATCCTGGGATACAGTTCTAGACATGGCCCCCTACTAATTCGCGAGCCGGAGATAGAAGAGTCCTCGGGGGAGGAGGTTGGGGAAGAAGAGTCCGAGGAAGGAGGCGAGGAGGTTGAAGAAGAAGATTCTGATAAAGGAGGCGAGGAGGTTGGAGGCGAGGAAGGAAGGGCTCTCCCTCTCTCCCTTCTTTGTCGACACCGTCTCCGCCGAGGAAGCCTCGAATTCGTAGTAAGAAGAGGAAGTGGCATTTGCCGGATAGTCCGAGCTCGCCGGACGAGTTCGGACCGAAACCTGGATTTGACATCCCCTTTTCCAAGATGCCAGGGTCGATCAGGATGTATCCTGACGATGTGGAGAACCTTGTTCAATTCCACGTGGAGGTACCTTCAACTAGCCGGCCTCAAATAAAGATCGACAACACACAGTGGGTGCTGAAGGCCGATTTTCTGCCCATAATAAGGGCCAGTTACTCCATCCCTAAGAAGTATGAATTGATGATCCCGAGCCTTGGTCTTCGCCCCACCATCGAGTTAGCCCCCGACTTCTACATGTTTCCCGAGGATGCTTTTGTCTCGGGGCTAAGGTTGCTGCTGCACCCGTTCATTAAGAGGGTGCTAGGTGGGGGGAGCTGATCCCGATGTAGTATGGCCCCAATTCATGGAAGCATCTGATTTGCTTCATTCTGAAGTGCCAGGAGAAGAAGGTCCCCCTTAAGTTGAAGTACTTCCGTGCGGTCTTGGGGGTGAGCTCGCTCGGGGATATGAAGTGCATATTTTACACGTCTCCCCGCCCTGTCAAGAGGGTAATGCACGGTCACCCGGATTCCATAAAGGGGTGGAAGGAGCAGTACTTCGTTGTTGGGAGCGAGGTGCCTTGGGAAATCCCTACGACCTAGAATTTCTTTAAGCCGAACTTCAAGCTACGGAGGGACTTGACAGAGGCGGAGTGGGCTGATGTAGACAAAATCGTGGAGGGGCACAGCATCGGTTGGCCATGCGTGACCAAGAGACACCTTGCCCGAGCCGGACTGAGCCCAGCCAACCCCTGTATGTTTTTGTTTTATTCTTGTCTAACCTGCTACTTTCGTATTAATATTTTTTCTCTTTTTGGCAGTGATGGAACCTGCCAAGCTAGAGGCGAGGAAGGCCCTGTTGGCACTGGCCCAGAAGAAGAGGGCCCAACAGGCAGCATCAGCGGCGGGGCCAGCCCAAGAGGTGGCGAAGGTCCCTTCGGAACCACCTGCCAAGAAGCTGAAGAAGAAGCACTCATCCCGAGAGGCAAAGGAGTCAGGGCCGAGTATGACTAGTCGAAAGGTTACCGAGGTCCTGAGGTCTGGGACCCCCGCTGTCCGTCCCGATGCTAGGCAGATGGTTGGCGAGGGGGGTTTAAGATCGTACGCCCCAAACTGGTCGGTTAAGGAGGGATACTTGCTGGCCGAGGACCCGATCTCCATAGAGGTGGCTGCCAAGCTCGCCACGGTCCGCGACCGGAACGTTCTGACGACCGAGACCACGGAGACGGCCCACATGAAGTGGGCTCAAGCTCAAGTGGTGGTAAGTGTTGGTTTCGTTGACTATTTATTTTTCTTTTGTACTGGGTAATCTTCTGACTTTCCCTTCTCGAGCAGCGGCTGATAACCGGGGACCAAATGAGGAGGTGCTTGGAGAAAGGGGTCCGAGTCGAGAAGCGGAAAGCCGATCGGTACCTTCAAGAAGCGAAGGACGTGAAGATCGAGTTGACGGCCGCTCAGGGGAAGGGGCAGACCCTCCAAGCCGAGCTCGCCTCTCAACAGGATAGGCATCTCCGTGAACTGGCCACGGCCCGGGGAAAGGCGCCGGCGGAGTATGATGAGATGGTGATGGCGGCTTCGGAAGAGGTGATCAGCGCCCAAGACGAGGCGTATGACAGGGCGAAGAAGCACTTTCTGCTCCTTTATCCTAAAGAGAAGATCGACCACCTCAACTACGGGTGGATTCCCCCGACGCATCCGCTAACCCTCGGGGAGAGGGAGATGAGTCTCCGAGGGACACCTCCTTAGAGAAGGAGGCGGGGGGTGCGGCAGCCGATGCAAAGGTGCAGATCCCCCCTCCGCATTAGCTAAAATACTTTCTCCCCCCCCCCTTTTTTCTTTTTGTATTGTCGAACACAGACTGGCCACCGCCTTTTGTAATCAATTTTTGAATTAATACAGTAGTGCTTTTGGCTGACCTTCTATGACTTGTGAATTTTTAGTGAATTGTGGTTTCCTTCTCTTTTCCCAGATTAACGAGGCCCTGAGTGCCGACCTCAGTTCTGCCGAGGTCCGTCGACATCGGGATAGGCTAGAGTCCAAGGAGAGTATCTTGATCCGCTATCCAAGCAGGCTCGCGATCGAGAAGCCGCGGTAGGCTATTTTATGAACAAGTCCAAGGAGCTTATCTTAGAGGCGACACACCTGAAGAAGGCCATAGCCGATCGGGACTGGGGGGTGCCGAGACGAACTGGTCCCTATCTGATGCTTCCACCCGGCGACTGACCTCCGAGTCTGTTCTTCGTGAGGTTGTGGTTGAAAAGGAGCTGGAAATTTAGAGATTGAAAGTGCTGCTAGGCATCGGACGGTCTTGGTTCGGCCATTCAGGGCTAGGAGTCCCCTCTGTTTTGGGTTCCTTGCCGACCCTGTATCTGGAGATGGCGAGGCCCGCCGATGTGCAAAGCTTCGTTGCGGGGACGTCGACAATGGCTATGCCCAAGATGGGGGATGAGGTTGCTGGAGGGCAGACCTGTTCCACAGGGCTCAAGACGGCTCTTGATCGCCTTGAGGGCCGGGCGAGTGACTCTTAGGTAAAGGTAGAGGTAGAATGTTGTAACTTTTCTTAATTGTACCGTAGCCTTTGAAGGAACTTATGAATAAGATTTGATTTGTCCGACCCTCTTGACTTAGGAAAAACTAGGATGTTGACTGTTCCTTGAATCGAGAGTCGAGCCCCCTGCTTTGTAGAAAACTAGGGAGTGGCTCGAGACCGGCGACAACTGCCGAGTCGCCCTAATTGGGGTTGTGGCTCAGGGGTACTGCCAAGCGCGTAGCCCAGTTAGCTTGAGAAAGCTAGGACGTGGCTAAAGGCCAATGCCGAATGTCGAGCCCCCTTAACATGGGAGAGTTGTCGGGTTGTAGCTCGGAGGCACTGTCGAGCGCGTAGCCCATTTAGCTTGAGAAAGCAAAGGCATGGCTCGAGGTCAATGCCGAATGTCGAGCCCTCCTTAACATGGGAGAGTTGTCAGGTTGTGGCTCGGAGGCGCTGCCGAGCGCGTAGCCCAATTAGCTTGAGAAAGTTAGGGCGTGGCTCGAGGTCAATGTCGAATGTCGAGCCCCTTAACACGGGAGAGTGGTCGGGTTATGGCTCGGACGCACTGCCGAGCGCGTAGCCCAGTTAGCTTGAGAAAGCTAGGGCATGGCTCGAGGTCAATGCCGAATGTTGAGCCCCCTTAACATGGGAGAGCCGTAGGGTTGTGGCTCGGAGGTGCTGCCGAGCGCGTAGCCCAGCTAGCTTGAGAAAATTAGGGCGTGGCTCGAGGTCAATGCCGAATGTCGAGCCCCCTTAACATGGGAGAGTCGTCGGGTTGTGGCTTGAAGGCACTGCTGAGCGCGTAACCCAGTTAGCTTGAGAAAGCTAGGACGTGGCTCGAGGTCAATACCGAATGTCGAGCCCCCTTAACATGGGAGAGTTTTCGGGTTTGTGGCTCAGAGGCACTGCCGAGCGCGTATCCCAGTTAGCTTGAGAAATCTAGGGCGTGGCTCGAGGTCAATGCCGAATGTCGAGCCCCCTTAACATGTTGGTCGTCGGGTTGTGGCTCGGAGGCACTACCGAGCGCGTAGCCCAGTTAGCTTGAGAAAGCTAGGATGTGGCTCGAGGTCAATGCCGAATGTCGAGCCCCCTTAACATGGGAGGAAAAAAATCTTGAAAAGTGTAGGAGAAAATCAAAATTACACTTTGTTATTTACAAAAAAAAAAAGACACGTAAGTGCCGACTACAATGGATTGGTTACATAAGTTTAGCCCTCTCCTTCGAGGAACTTAATGAGTTGTTCTGCATTCCATGGCCTCTTGATTATCCTGCCCTCCAGGTCTACGAGTCGGTATTGCCCGGGCGTACCATTTCGGAGATTTTGTAAGGGCCCTCCCAATTAGGCAATAGTTTCCGCTTTCCTCTGAGGTCGGCTACTGCTAACTTTCTGAGCACGAAGTCACCTTGTTTGATGTCCGTCGGGCGAACCTTCTTGTTGAAGAATTTCTCGATCCTTTGTTGGTATATGCTTCTTCGAATGACGGATCTTTCCCTGACCTCGTCGATCAAGTCCAGATTGTCTCTGAGGTCTAAAGAGTTGTCCTCTTTGTCGAAAGCCATGATCCTGGGTGATGGGAGACCGATTTCTAGCAGAATAACAGCCTCGATGCCGTAGGTTAGGTTGAATGGGGATTCGCCCATAGGGATCCTCTTAGTTGTTCGGTGTGACCGGAGTACGCTGGGCAGCTCGTCGACCCATAGCCCCTTGGGCGAATTATCCAGCCGCTTCATGAGACCTACTAGGATCTGGCAGTTTGCATTTTCGGCTTGGCCATTTGATTGAGGGTGGCATACCGATGAGAAGCGTTGATGAACACCGATGTCTTCGCAGAACTTTCGAATGTTTTTACTCGCGAACTGGGTCCCGTTGTCGGTGATGAGCACCTGTGGGATCCCGAATCGGCAGATGATGTTCCTCCAGAAGAATTGTTGAGTTTGGTGCTCGGTGATTGTGGCCAGGGATTCTGCCTCGATCCACTTTGTGAAGTAGTCGATGGCCACCACCAGAAATTTCCTTTAGCCCGTCGCTTGCGGGAAGGGGTCGAATAGGTCAATCCCCCACATAGCAAAGGGGGTCGGACTGGACAGGGATCAGAGGTTGGCCTGGGGGAGCCTCTTTACCGACGAGAATCTTTGGCAAGGGCTGCACCTTTTGATGAGGTCCTGGGAGTCATGCAGCATGGTTGGCCAGTAGTACCCGTGATTTAGGGCCTTTCGGGCGAGCGACCTGCTCCCCATGTGACATCCACCGATCCCCTCATGCAGTTCCTTCATAGCGTACTTTGCCTCGTCGGGGGCTAGGGAACGGAGGTAGGGCCTACCGTCATCTATCGTGTATGAGCGCTTGAAGAGCGTTCCCTCGATCAGGGTGAATCTTTCGGAGCAAACCCTAATCCTTCTTACTTCGGCTCGGTTTTGAGGGAGCTCGCCGTCTGAAAGGAATTTTCGGAAAGGCGTCGTCCAGTTGTCTGGTTGGAGATCAGTGGTGAGGCAGGAGGCTTCAGGGAGGTCAATGCTGGGCTTGAGGAGGACTTCGATTAGAACGGTGCGGTCGAGCCCCTCAAAGAATGACGAGGCGAGTTTCGATAATGAATTTGCCTGGGCGTTCTGTTCCCTGTGGATCTGTTCTATCGAGTGGTATTCGAAAGACGCCAACAGGTGATGGACTACTGCCAGGTACTGCACCATTCGAGCATCGTAAGCTTTGTACTCCCCGGTGATCTGGTTGACCACGAGCTGGGAGTCGCTAAAGGCCTTGTGTGTTTGGATCCGGCCTTGCGTGCTAGGGTGAGCCCGGTGATCATAGCTTCATATTTTGCTTCGTTGTTCGAAGCCGAGAAATTCAGACGGAGGGAATAATACTGAAGGACGAAGTTATCGGGGCCCTTTAGAATGACGCCCGCTCTGCTTCCTCCCTCGCAAGACAAGCCGTTGACATAAACCTCCCACATCGGGTCGGTCTCCTGGATGACGGATGGCTCAAAAAATAGTGCATTTCGTGATGAATTTGGTGAGGGCCTGCCCCTTGATGACTGTCCTGGGCAGGTAGCTGATGTCGTACTGACTCAGCTCGATCAACCACTTGACCAAGCAGCCGGAAGTTTCAGGCTTGTGAAGGACGGCTTTAAGAGGCTAGTCCATGAGGACTTGAATAGAGTGGGCATGGAAATAAGGGCGAAGCTTTCGCGCGGCCATCACCAGTGCGTAGGCCACCTTCTCCATTTTAGCATATTTGATCTCCGCTGAAAGTAAGACTTTTCTCACGTAGTAGAGAGGCTTCTGGATGCCGTCATCCTCCCGAACGAGAACAACGCTGAGGGCGCTCTCCGAGGCTGAGAGGTACAGCTGGAGTGACTTGCCCAGTTGGGGTTTACTCAGGAGTGGGGGGTTAGCGAGATAGGACTTTATCTGTTCGAACGCCTGTTGCTAGGTGTCCCCCCACTCGAAGCCTTTGGCCCCTTGGAGAGCCTTGAAGAAGGGGAGTGACTTCTCCCCAGATTTCGAGAGGAAGCGGCCGATGGCCGCCAGCCTCCCCGTTAGGAGCTGAACCTCTTTAACATTTCTGGGAGGGGCCATGTCGATAATGGCCTGGATTTTCTTGGGGTTCGCCTCTTTGCGCCGCTGGCTAACGACGAACCAAAGGAATTTTCCAGAGGAGACGCCGAAGGCGCACTTGGCAGGATTAAGCCTCATGTCATGGGATCGGAGGATGCAAAATGCTTCTTCGAGGTCGTCCACATGGTCCTGACCTCGTCGGCTTTTGATGAGCATGTCGTCGACGTATACTTCCATGTTGCGACTCATCTGATTTTTGAAGACTCGGTTGACGAGCATCTGGAAGGTGGCTTCGGCATTTTTTAGCCCGAAGGGCATAACCCGGTAACAGTACAGACCTTGGTCGGTGACAAAAGACATCTTGGCGATATCGGGAGGAAACATACAGATTTGGTTATAGCCTGAAAAGGTGTTCATGAAGGTCAGCAGCTCGTGACCCGATGTCGCGTCGATCAAGGTGTCGATGCTCGGGAGAGGGAAAGGATCTTTTGGGCATGCCTTGTTGAGATCTGTGAAGTCCATGCAGATCCTCCAGCTCCCGCTGACCTTCTTCACCATTACGACGTTAGCCAGCCACTCAGGGTAGCTGACCTCCTGGATGAATCGAGCGGATAACAGTATGTCCACCTCAACCTTGAAGGCTTGTTGCCTTTCAGGGGCGAACTTGTGCTGCTTTTGGTGAATATGCTTAGAGCCCGGGGCGACGCTCATTCGGTGCATGATCAGATCTTCAGAAATTTTGGGCATGTCGGACGGAGTACAGGCAAAGAGGTCGATGTTGCGGTGGATGCAGTCAATCAGGCCCGTCTTCAAGTCGGGGGACAGGGTGCAGCTCACACGGAAATGTTCGGATTTGTTTTCCACCTTAAACGAGACTTCCTCCAGCTCGTCCACCAGTACTAACACTGGATGGTCCCTCTCGGGAGGGAGCTCAACTGCGTCGAGGGGGTATACCCCACCCCCGACCGCAATTATGTAGCATGCATGTGCCGACTCCTGGTTCCCTCGAACGACCCCAACCCCATGGTCGGCAGAGAATTTCAGTTTCAGATGGTAGGCCGAGGGGACGGCCTAGAGAGAACAGAGCCCGGGTCGGCCAAGGATGGCGTTGTACACCGCCTGGACGTTGTCCACCATGAAATCTATCGACTCGGTAGGAAGGATGGGGGCCGTGCCTGCCGTTACATCTAGTGTCACGATCCCTTCAATTTGTACGGGGACGCTCGAGAATCCATGAAGGGTGTAACCAGCTGACTTCAGCTTTTCTTGGGGGAATTTGAGGTTATCAAATGCATCCAAGTAAAGGATATTAACCGAACTGCCATTGTCCACCAGGATACGGCGGACCTCGAAGTTGGCCATGACAAGGCTGATGATGAGGGCGTCGCAGTGCAGAAGCTTGACGCCTTCGAGATCTTCACCAGAGAAGGAGACAGCTCGCTGCTAAATATGAGGGGAGGGATGGTCCCGAACAGAGTTGACCTCTCGGACGAAAGCTTTGTGAGAGGTATTGGATTCCCCTCCCATGGGTCCACCATGGACGCAGTGCAGGATAATCGGTCCCCCTGTATCCTCGGGTTTGGGGTCCCGCTTGGGCCATCGGCTGGTCGTTTGTGGAGGAGGCGAAAGCCTCGGGCTCCTCGGCTCTCTCCGGTCTTTGGGATTGGACCGGGCAAACTCCCTCAGATACCCTCATTGTATGAGGGCTTCGATCTCATCTTTGAGGGCTCGGCAATGATCTGTCTTGTGCCCGGTGTCTTGGTGGAAGCGGCAGTAGAACCTTTGGTCTCGCTTCTTGCCGTTGTTGCTCGGTCGGGGAGGGAATCGGACGATCCCTTTATCCTCGATCTCCATCAAAATTGCCGAGACGTTCTGGGTCAGGGGCGTATCTCTCTCGAATCGAGGGACCTGAGGGACCCTCTTGAGACCAGTTGTTTCCTCTGCGGGTTTCTTGAAGGGCTTCGCATTATCGGTCTTACGCTTCCCCTTAGCAGTGGCTTCTTTGGTGCCCTCGAAATTGAGGGCCTCCTCGGCCCGAATATACTTCTCGACCCTGCTGAGTAGGTCGGGGAAGTCAACGGGTGGCTTCTTGGCTAAGGAAGCCTTGAGCTGGCCGTGGCGGACGTTATGTCGGAAGGCCACAGAGGTGATCCCTGCGACGAGAGAGGAGACTGACCTCACCTCAATGGTGAATCTCCGAACGAACTCACGGAGGGATTCCCCCTCCTTCTATTTGAGGTCCAGAAGGGAAGCGCTCATCTTCTCGACCAACCTGCTGGTCACGAAGTGGGCTAGGAAGCCCACCTCTAGTTGTTTGAACGAGAAGACCGAGCTGGGGGTAAGTTTTGAGAACCATTCCTGGGCCGGACCATGAAGGGTGGTAGGGAAAGCACGATAGAGGAGGGGATCTACAGTGCTGTGAATCATCATGAGGGTCTTAAACCCCTCCATGTGATCAGCGAGATCACCCTTGCCGTTGTAGGTCTCGAATTGAGGAAGCCTAAAATTCCGAGGGATCTCGGCTTCTAAGATTTTGGGGGAGAATGGGGGTCAAGTCTGCCGATGACCGCGACCCGGTATTGAACGACCCTCGCCGAGATTGGCCAGGAGGTCCTCCATCTCTTACAAACTCAGGAGGACGGTGCCTGCCTATTCTTAGGGGCGGTCCGACCCATGGGATTTACCGCCCCTGGTCCTGACCGTGGTCAGAACTGTTGTGGACCTCGGTGCCCTGGTCACCTCAGATGGCTTGCAGGATCTCGTCCCGAAATTTCTGGAACTCGGCCCTCGTGACGGGGGCTCGCCCCACCGGGTCCTGCGGAGGTAGAGGTCCACGGGGCGAGCGGCTGTGTTCTAGATCGCACACCTGGGATGGCCGTCGGCGATGGTTCAGGATCGAGTTGGAAGTGGCCTCTCCCCTAGTACGGCTGGTCTGCTGATCTGAGATGACGCGGCGTAAATCAGTCACATTCGAAGGTCTGGCCACACCATCGACCTGAGGTTGGTTGGAACCCTGGGCATCCGCACGGCTGTGATGTGGAGGGTCTGGATGTCGTGCCGAGGTGACGGCCCTTCCGACCTTAGGTGCCATGGGAGAGCTCACGCTCGAGGTGACATCCTTGACCGAGCTCGGTCTGGCGACAATACTAAGAGATGTTCCTACAGACAGCGCCAACCTGATGTTGTTTGTTTTTGGGGTGTGGGGGCAATAGGTGTGAGTTCTTGTAATTTGTAAATAGGAAAATTGTGGTACTAGCGTCAGCCCGATCTGGGGGAGTAGGATCGGCTCGGGAGTAGGAGCAGAGAGGTAGAGGCCGGGTGCTCGGTTAGGATCCAGTAGCTCGGCTCGATCTTCGGTACCTGCACACTGCCTAGAAACACCGGGAGAAGTCCCAGCGACAGGCCCTCCGACGATCTAGTCAGTCACTGAAAAGAGACTGGGCAGCTAGGATTCAGGTGGGGAAAGATTGATTACCATGTGAAGTGAGGAAGGGGTCTAGTATTTATAGACAGAGGCAAACGAGTCTGGGACCTTAACGGGCCGGGTCGGACCCATTTTCCTGTGGGCCTGAGGCGGCAGGATCCCGTTGGACTTCTGTTGACCTGATGATCAGGGAAGAGCGGGATTTGAGGGGATATGATGGCCCAGGAGGGGCCAGTCATCTAACCCATATCAATAATCAAACATGAATACTAATTGTGGTAGGTCAAATAAATTGCTTGTACAGAACAATAAAGTGTACAAAATACTTGCATGTATATGACGACTTCTAATGTGAAAGAATAACGGGACGAGCGTCCCGATGGCAACACGTGCAACCTACACACACGGTGGCAACACAACGGGGGCAGCAGCAACTCGACAACATGTGCACACTACGGGGCAATCAATAGTAAAGGAAGCAACACACGAGATGACAGTAATAACACAACGGCGGCAACACGCACACTGTACGTGCAACAACAAGGACAACCATGCACACAACAAGAATAACATCAAGAACAGCAAGAGCAACGGTAGCAAGAGACTTTGGCATTGAAGGCACGACGACGGCCCTGCAATGGAGGCAGCGACCACAACAGCGAGGGCGATAGCAGCCAAACCCCTAGAATGGCAGCTAGCACAGTAACCAGGCGTAGCAACAATAGTAATCGTGACTGTGATAATCGGGTGCTCAAACACGCGACAGCAGTAGCAAGAGTAATGCAACAAGGGGAGAGGTTGTGGGGTGCTGTCAGCAGTGGTGTGCAGGAGGCGTGAGGCAGTTGGCAAATGAAGTAGAGCTTCGATGGTGAAGTCGATGGAGGATAAGCTTCGGAGGTGCTGATGAGGACGAGAGAGGAGGAGGGCAAAGGTTGCCAGTAGCGAGGATGAAGGGCTTCAGCGGCAATGGCGAGGGGATGGGGGTGCGATGGCTTGCTGTGGCCGGGTTGTGATGAGGTTGACAACGGAGGTCAAAGGTCGATGATGGGTTGTGGCGGAGGGCTCGAGCCACAAGGGAAAGGCGATGGAGGCTCGAACGGGACAGGGGAGCGGCGAGGTCAATGGCGGAGTGTGGTGGGTAAGAGACAGCCAGTGGAGAAGACATCAATGGTGGTGGCAGAGGAGACAGCAGCTCGAAGTTGGAGGCAAGGTTGCTGGCGGAGGATGACAGTGGATGGGTTTCAGAGGTGGGGTGAGGCAGCGCTGCAATGGACGACAGCTCGACGAGGAAATGGAGGAAGGCGGAAGTTGAAGATGATGGAAGGGGAAGGGTTGCGGGTCGCAAGGGTTGGGCGATGGGTTGCGAAGGTGAGACGCAGTGAGCGGTCAGTGGCGAGGAGTGAGAGCGAGGGCGAGGGCGACGGGGTGAGAAGAGGATGCGGAGGTGGTTCGATGATGGGGGCAATGGTGAGGAGGACGACGATGGAGTTGGGTGCTCTGTTTGGTTTGGGGAAACAGAAGAGAGAGAGAGAAAGAGAGAAAGAGGGGAGAGAGAGTACAGGTTTAATAATATATTATATTGATTAGGAAAATATTTAATAGGGATTTAGTGGTTAGTTGTTAAGAAGAAATAGGAGATTAGGGGGAAGTTATGTGTCACGCCCTGCTTCCCAAAAATACGGAATGCAATTACGTGACATGGCCCAACGAATGACTTGCGTCATTCATAGGCTGTCATTGATTCAACTCAACAAATAAAACATGAAGTAATACAACCACGCATGCAATAAAAGAAGTAATCACATAAATAAAAATATTTGAAATTTTAAGCATAAATAATCAACATGAAATAAATCCAACATCTGGAATCGACAAAAACATTATTCGGGTCAAAAGTCCACAAATACAATAGTGTTCAATTATTAAAGTTCAAAAAGAGAAACAATATTTATTCAACGGCGCAGCAACACAAGTCTTTCACCAATGTTGTTCTCCTACTCCATCAGGAAAATCCCCTTGGTTACCTGTAAACTGTTCATCTAAAGAGAGAAAAAATGTTCCTAGAGCAAGTCGTGGACAGCAAGTAGAGAAACAGAGAACAATGACAATAACGACATAACGATGAATTCAATGAACGATGAAATCAATAGTGTTGAACAGTGACAAAGCGATAATAGTACAATGTGCAATAACGATAATTTATAACGATAAAAATAAACAATAACAATAATGGTAAATAATAACGATAACACTGTTCAATGAAGATGACAATATGCAATGACAATGCGATGAAAATCTTAAGTCTATTATTCATTTTTAATCCTAACTAATGCACGTGCTACTGCATCCCATATTACAGGTTCCATGCATACAATCAATTTCGTTTAGACTAAAGTGGTAGATTCAATAGTTCATGTACTGGGTATGATGACGATAACGGTAATAATATTGGACATGTGCAATTTCTTACACGATACCGATAACGGTAAAAATACTGGACATGT
Source organism: Hemerocallis citrina (assembly GCA_017893485.1). NCBI lineage: Eukaryota > Viridiplantae > Streptophyta > Magnoliopsida > Asparagales > Asphodelaceae > Hemerocallis > Hemerocallis citrina. Next base: position 76,435,014 of record CM030363.1, on the reverse strand, counting down.
GTAATTTCTTACACAATGCCGATAACGGTAAAAATACTGGACATGTGTAATTTCTTACATGATGCCGATAACGGTAATAATCACTGGCCATCATCCGAGTACAGTCACTATATTATCAACTACCTTGGTCAACCCTTAACCCCGGCTTGATTAACATTCTTTATTCAGTTATCACACGAGAATGCGATTAATAAGGGACACTAGAAGGATGACAATACAACCCTAAGATCATGCACTATACTCTATACAATTAAATGCACCAAATACAACATTATAGATTCAATTATATGTTATTAAACATAGGAACCCAATTCTGGACAGCAGTAGGTTGCTGTATCAAAATTAAAATTTCCGTTGCTACAAGATAGCAAATGTGGATCCATCATAAGGTCTATAAACTAGACTCCTGCCCGTTCCAACGCATATAATTAAGGTACATAAAAGTTACGGCAACATGTGTCAAAACAGCAAACTACACATGATTTGTGTTCAACCAGAACTTGTAAGATTGTGTTTATACATATGAAACAGGACTGAAACAGCATTAACTAATTCCAGAAAAATTAGAGAATGTTCTCTAATGTGTCTAGTATCAGCATGAAAAATTTTAAGTCATTATCTTACAGGTAGCATGGTTGAATTAATTGTGAATCAAAGTGTGGCAGCAGTTTTAAGAATCTGGAATTGTACGACACAGTAGCAGTAAAACTGCGATATCTGTCAAACCGTAACTCGAAATTCAATTCCGCCAAAAAGGAAAGTAAACTAGACATCTGGGGCTACATTTCATATTCAGGAAGTTGTTGATTTTGGTGACATTATCTAGGTCGAAACAACTGGGTAATGTTCAGGTCGGCGATAATTTTCAGGATGTCAACATATTCTTTTTGAATAAAATGATTAAAATGTTAAGAACGATGAGTTGGGGATTAACAATCTTAAATCACAGCAAACTACACCTATGTGAACATGGTATTAAGATGTGAAATGTCCATAATCTTACTAATCACAAACAACTAACACACTAACATCAATTATACAAGCCATCAATACTAGTATGCAATCTACAATTATTGTGAGATGTCATGAAAATAATAATCCATATTACTATATTCAATAACTAACTATTTGTATGCATGTAAGATCTCTGTACATTTGAGGCAAAAGATGGCACGAAGTCAAGACTACTAGTTGGATTCGCTCGTGTAAATCCGTAGCATCCCAACGACAGATAACAATAAGCAATACACGATAATCAAATTGAATCTACTTGCGGGAATCAATAAAAATCTCGAATATGATACGATAACTATTAGAGAAGAAATGACGCCTTTAGATTACGTTAACTCCGATATAATAAGAATAACGAGATTGGAATCCCGGCGGCATGCCAACGAGCAAATGATCACAGTAATCATGATCAGGCACGGATCTCGATGATCAAGATGGTGATCGAGATGAAGATCAATCGAATCCAACGGCCGAGATCGAATATAAAACTTATAAGAATTATAAGAGTACCAAAAGAGTAAATATACCATGATTGACAATTTAATGAATGAGAACAAAAAGTGGATCAAATGTGTAACTCACCAAGTAGAAGACGAACGAGACGATCGAGACGATCAAGTGTGATCGGTCGATCGGACGACTGAGATCGAAGATCAAGATCTAGATGATGATCACGATCGCGATGATCAAAAGAGATCCGACGGTCGAGATCAAGATCTTGATGATGATGATGATGGTGGTGATGATGATCAATGCAAATCCAATGGCCAAAATCAATGGATCAAGAAGCAATCGCGATCGCGATGATCAAGATGTAGATCGGACAGCTAGGATCATTTGATCAAACTCTTGATCAAAATAGCAAACATGCAATGGTTGGTTCTGGTCCTAGCAACGGCTGGCGGCGGCTGGCGGCTGCAGGCAGCAGGACTGGCGATGTGAGTGACGGCAGGGAAACAGGCCGGGGGCTGTTGCTGGCTGTGGGGTCGGCTGGCGTTGCTACTGTTATCGACACTGACTGGGGTTGGCAACGTGAGCGATGTGGCTAGGGGGCTGCGCGGCATCAGGGGTCGCTGCTGCGTCGCTGTGGCTTCGCGACAAGGGGGTGGCAGGGCGGAGCAGTTGCGACGGGATGCTGTTGTTGCTGCTATGGTCACGAGTAGGGAGCACAGCACACAGAGGCGACGGGGCTCGATTGCAGTAATGGTTAGTCGATGCTGGCATGGCTCAGGCAAGGAAATAACTGCAAGGTAGCGACGGGGCGACAGCGGTGTTGGCGATGCTTCGATGGGTAATGGAGATGGGTGACGAGGAGAGGGATGATGAGGAGAGGGGGCTTCGGTCGAGGGCATCGTGATGGGCGGGCGAGGGCAGAGCTGTAGGCGAGGATGGGGAAGACGATGAGGCTTGGCTTGGGTGGATGGGTAAACAGGAAGAGAGAGCGGGAGGGCAGCATAGTAAAAGGGGGGTGAACATTGTGCGGCTAGGGTTTAACAGGGGTAGGGGTTAGGGTAAAACTGATTAGGGTTATATAGTAGGGTTACGGGTTTTGGGTTGTTGGGTAGATGATCCAATAGGAGAATGGGTAATGGGTTTTGGGTTGTAAATCAATTAGTAGGTTTAAATCCAATAGGGAAAAATAATAAGTATTACAGGGATTTATAAAACATACATATACATATACATTAAGTCAAATAATGAATACAGATAAAATAGAGCATGTTCGGCTTAAAATAAAATAATAATAATAATAATAATATTATTATTAAGAATAAAAATAATGATACTGCAAATCACGACACTAACAAAAATAATACTGATAATAGTAATAATAATATATATATATCAAAATCCAAATTTGAGTTTAACAAATTTATTAAAATAATCCAAACAATATACAATATAAATAGTCAATCATTTAGAAATAGAAGATAAAGTTAGAATACATCGTTATTCGAAATAAATATAATTTTCAAATAATAAAATGAAATAGGAAGTTTCTTAGAAACCAGAATAACGTTTTGTTAAAAGTCGATCAATCGAAAATGCAATTGTTGGAAAAAGAATTTTAAAGCGAGAAGAAAGTTATAAAAATTTTAAATACAGAAATACACGGAAAATAAATGTATACGGGAAGAGGGGTTACATTATGAGTAGTGGAGAGTATGGAGGATTTGTGGGGGAATGTGAGGGGGAGTTGGAGAGATCTAGAAAAATTGTGTTAGTGGGTTTCAGTTGAAATAACGGGTTTGGGTACACCAATGCAGATTTTGGGTTTAATAGTTGGGCTCACATTAATAAACAAGGATAATAATATTGTTGTAATATCTCAGACGGATATTACATTGTATAAATTTTTTTATTATTATTTTATTATTATTTCCGAAATTAAATTATTTTATACGGATAATGTGAAGATTTTCGGTATACGTATATATATACACACATGTATGTAGTATGTCGATTAGTACATTATACAAATTGTGTGTTGTGTATTTTTGGACAAAACACTTGTCCTTGTTATGACAAACCTATTAGATTATTAATGTTTTTGGTTAGCCTAGATTAAGTATGCATGAAGAGATTAATGAAGTCTTCTAGAAACTATCTCTCTTCCATATCACCCACCACCTCACATAGCACCATACCCACATCCTACCTCCACCTCTCCACCTCCCATAGAAAAACCGGCCCCCAAATTGTGGGAGGGGTTTTGTGCATTTTGTGTGTGCAAATTTGCACTTCCCACCCTTTCCTCCACCTATAAATACCCCCCTCCCTTCACCTTTGTCTCATTTTTAGAAAGACAAAAAGAAAGAAAGGAAAAGAAAGAGTGAACTCCTAACTTGAGAGTTTTCTCTTGTAGGTTTTAGAAGCTTTCATAGGAGCTTAGGGGAAGAAGAAGAATAGCTAGCAAGTCCTTCCATCAAGAGAAAGAAAGGTGGGGGTTCTCCACTTGTTTTGTTTGTTTGTTAAGGTGTTGTCTTGGTTTCTTCTTCTTACCTTCCTTGGTTTTGTTTTCCTTTATTCTTGGGAAGGTTGTCTTGTGATGTGGTTGTGTGTTGTTAGTTGTATGTGTTGTAGCCCTTGTATGGATAAAAAGAGAGTAATAAGTGGTAGTACTAAATAACACATAAAGATTGAATCTTGTAGTAGTAGTTGTTGTTTTGTGTTATGAATTGGACTAAAATAAACATAATGCATATGGACTTTGTATACAACCATTTTGGGTTGTAGGACTTGACATGGACTCATACACATAAACATATGGACCTTGTATACAACCATTTTTGGTTGTAGGACATACACTTGAACTTTGGACTAAAAAGAATGCATATGTTTGGTTGAACCCAAATGGAGGACTCTTTACTTTATTTTATTGTTGTTATTTTCCTTTTGTAAATATTAAGTAAAAAGAACCCATCTTTAGATGCTAATTTTAGTATGAAAAAGATCTAAGTTAGAATGATTAAAAAGATCTCTTTTATGCTTGACTAGTAATAAATAAGAAATAGATGTTATGTTTTAAATAAAGAAGTTTTAGTAGATATTTTATAGTAGATGTTCATGTTTAATAAAGAAGTTTTAGTAGATATTTTATAGTAGATGTTCATGTTTAATAAAGAAGCTTTAGTAGATGTTGTGTTAAATAAAGTAGCATTAGTAGATGTCTAATAAAGTTGTAATAGATGCTTATGTTTAAATAAAGTAGATGGTTGTAGGAAGGTAGTAGATGCTTATAAATATTAAATGGATGTTTATGCTTATGTTGAAGTAATTATACATGCTTATATCGTTGTAGGATTAATGTTGAATTAATCTACCATGCTTATATTGTTGTAGGATTAATGTTGAATTAATCTACCATGCTTATATTGTTGTAGGATTAATGTTGAATTAATCTATCATGCCTATATTGTTGTAGGATTAATGTTGAATTAATCTACCATGCTTATATAGTTGTAGGTAATCTACCATGCCTAGATGATACCCATGTTTAAGGTAACAAATCTATACTAATTTGTTGTAGTTAAGGTAAGAAAGTATCATACCATGCTTGATTCATTGTAGGAAAAATATATACCATGCTAGACTATGGTAGGAAACTCCTAAACCATGCATGATGTGTACCATGTTGTAGGTTAATGGAACCATGCTCATGATGTGTGCCATGTTGTCGGAACCATGCTTATGTTGTGTACACGTTGTAAGGAGGCATGCTTAAATTGTAGTAAAGCTTCATGTTTAGATTGTAGTAACTATCCATGCTTAAGATTGTTACAAGTGCATGCTAAATCGCACTCATAATTAAGAGTGTTGTAAGTTGATGGTTACGTTATATGTACCATGATTAGTTGTTGGAGGTTGATGCTTATTGTAATTGTAGTCGTAACTACCTTGTTGTAGTTAATGTTAGTAAGGAGCCATACATGCTTGAAGGGTATAGGGTGGCATCCTAGTTAAATAAGGAAGAGAACGTATGTTCTAGGTTGTTCTAGTCAACTTCGAAAAGAACCCATGGACTCTAGTTGTGTGAAGTCCTAATCAAAATTGGACCATATCATAGGGACATTCCTCACCCGTAGGGGTAATAAGGATTAGAAAGGTCATTGGTAATAGTTAGTTCAATGAAGGTTATTATGTCGCTTCGGGCTTCTTATTGGTAGAATGCCTACCATAGACTATTAGTAGATTCTTCGGTTGTTTCTAGTAATAGAAGATCAAGTTGCTAGTAAGCACGTTTGGATGCTTCTAGGTTTGATTATCTGTATGGTTGTTTGCATATGGTTGTGCTCGTACGTGGCTCGACCGGCCCGTGCATAGCTGTTGGTCTCATACGCGGCTTATTTGGCTGGTATGTACGTTGTCATCTCATACGAGGCTGCCTGGCTCGTAGGGAGTGGTTGGTTCATACGTAGCTTATTGGCTCGTATGTGGTTAGTTTACCCGTATATAGCTTATTAGCTAGTACACAGTTGTTGTGCTCGTCTAGGGTGATATTATTACCCTAGGAGCTATCGACCATCAAGACATATATTTTCTTACCCCTAAGTAACTGTGGAGGAGTCACTCCTTGTGTACCGTCGGATCTTAACCGGTGTAGGTTGATCGAGGACCGGAGTATAGACGAAATCCAAGTTCAGGGTAGTGGCATGCATGTATGTTCGCATGGCCAGGGTCTTGGATCGATGGGCCAGGAACCGGATCCTGAGGGGTTCTGGTAAGTCTAGGTTGAGCCGCTTAGTAGAGTTGTCTTGCGGAGTCTAAATTAAGGCCTAGCATATTGTGTTATAATATTGTCATCCCTAGGATTGTTCAGGTCAAGGACATCATTAAGGTAGTGACTTATAAAGATCATTTACTTAGACCCTTTGCCGAAAAGAGAGGAGTTGGTTATAGGGGGCACCTTACGACCAACTTGTCCCTTGGGGCAGGCCTTAGGTGGTGTTATTGGGTTGTATCTTCCCGTCAAAGGGACACGTATGGTGTCTTCTCACGAGTTGGGAGCACGGGTTGCGTATCTCACACTGTTAATTCCTGAAGTGCCATGATAAGGCGGGCGGAGCGAAGGATGGATCCCGGAACTCCGTCGGGTCCTATGCCGGGGATACGAACAGGCCATGGACTACGGTCTGGCTAGGGGGCGACAGGGGGCTCTCCTGTTGGCGGAAACCCCGAGGGTTCGTCTGGTTTTTGAGTGAGGTCCAGTTAGCCGGGTAGTAGTGGCAACATAGACACCACGAGCGGACTGCATTAGTGGGACATAGACACCATAAGCGTACTGCCTTGGTAGGACTTGACCACGTCTGCAACCTCATCAGTCACGTTGTATCTGTCAGGAACAGGTTGTGTACAATTAGAATTCATAACGCGGGTTCAAATCCCTATATATGAAGAAACGGCTTGAGATGGGGCGCATGTAGTATGGGCTGCATGTTGCTTCAGAGACTTACTGACATTAGAATAGGAGCATCCTTGTTTTAGTTAATATTGCATTAGACTCTAGTCATAGCACTCACGAACACTTAAAATACACCGACACCATTGCTATGTTTTGTATGTTGTTTGGGAGATTCGCTGCTATGTTATCAGCCTTAAAGCGTTAGTGAATACTGACGTCCCCACTTCCATAGGTACTGGATTGCCGAAGTACAAGGGCGAGATTCAGGAGGACTCAAGGCAAGGAAAACAAGGAGTCAGTGTCATGTTTAGTTCTACTGTAATATGTATGTGGATTATCTATTAGTTGAGAAGTACTCAAGTGAGAGTTACCAAGTGTTGTTCTTCATTCCTTGTACTCTGATGTAATTTGTTGGAAGTTGTAATTGGGAATGTAAGGGTATTATTATAACACTATTGTAAGGTATTGCATTTGTATAATATCCAGACTTGTAATACGTTGGGTGTTGAATAAAAATTTTAAATTCTCCTATTTTTTCTGTGTATTGTGACTAATTGAAGAGAATGTCCTGGCTCGTGTCTCCGTTGCCTAGTATATGGAAATCGGGGCGCTACAATTGTTGGGTTGGATTTGTGCTTAAGAATTGTGCTATACATGAAAATAATCAATAGTAATAATATGATACGATGGCTTTGTTGGTTTCAAAAGAATAGAATAATTTATAGAAGAACGTAAAATACAAGAATACGAAAAAAGGAAAGAGAATCCGTATATTCAAGAACGGGGGTTACAATCCTACCCACCATACAACAAAATTTCATCCGTCAAAATTTGCTTAGGCGGTACATAGGACATAACCAAGGCAAAACCTAAAAGATAAAGGAGCAGGAAACTAAGAAGAGAGAGACGAAGTGGTGACAGCACTGGGATAAGAAAGAATATGGATAAGATTGATGTCAAATAATGAATGATGACGAATGGAAGAAAATGAACGGTATCAGAAAAAGAAGAAATTGCATGAGACTTGTGAGATAACAAAGCAAGAAGATGAAGGAGTAGGTAGAATTGAAATCGAAGAGAGAATGGATGGGAAATAATTGAACCAATTAATGAGTCAATAGATGAGGATGAGTGCAAGGAATGGATGGAAGCAAACAATGCAAGGAATGAGAAGCAAGAGAATCCCGGGTATGTGGTTTATAGGCCCACCACGCTTCCACTGCGCTACTCTGATCGGGAAGACTCCGTCAATAGCATCCATCACCTCCAGCAATTTATCTTATGCCTCATCGAATCCTGGCGCGCCCAAATGTGCTGTATCTTTAGCACAAAATTCGAATTCTTGGCGATTTGAGATTCTGAACACTTCCTGGAATCTTGGGACTCTGCAAGCACATCTTGGAGTGAATCGACGTTGTAGATCACGTGTAACCAATCGACGAACGGAGAACGAATAACAGAATGGTAGCACCGGAATTTGAGGAGAACATGGTAGAGAAGAAATAACTAGTTTGATACTCAGTAATGAATCAATAATGAATATGAATGCAAGGCACAGAATAAGCTTAATTTGAGATGCTTTTGGAAGTCATAGAACATTACCAATGTGTACACTTGGGCCATTTGTTCCTCCATATACCATTCGGTCTTAAATTTAGGTTTTTTCTCAAGTGTAAGTTGGTTTTCTTTAAGTTCTTGTTCTCTTTGTCTTCCAATACTCTTTCGAAGATTACAGCAAATTCATGAAGTGAGTAATTCTTTTGAGTATGCTTCTTTACGAAAGAATTCTTTGTCTCGCTTCTTTGGCTACTTGACATATTGGCCCAAAAGTGAGACCTATGATAAATAGGGGCCCACTTCTCATGAATTTCAAAAATATCATTCAACCAATTATTATTCTCCGCTCCATATTCCAAAACCAATGACTTCCATTTTTCTTCAAAACATATGCTATTATAAGAATTCCAAATATTATCTTTAAAAGCATCCAAAAGTATTCGTTTAAATCATCATAATTTCTCCACTGAGAATGTTTGGATTTCTCTCTCTTGCTCTTTTCAGCTTCCTGTTTTATATAGCCAAATCAATATCAAAGAAAAGAGTTGCATATTAAAAAATAACAAATAGGCACATTGATCTCTAACGGTAAAGTAAAAATAGTAGTGGTGTCACGCCCCACATCCCAAAAAGAATACGAAATACGGATACGCAACAAAAGCCCAGTGAATGATTTTCATCATCCATAAGCTGTTTAGGAATCTTTACAGCATCTCACAAAATAATCAGAGTCGGAAGGCAAAAGTGTCATGCCCCGCTTTCCAAATACGGGAATACGAGCACGTAACTTAGGCCCAGCAAATGATTATACATCATCCATAAGATGCACCAGTCTAAATCAACAATATACAAGAGAAACAACCACACAGGTAAAGAATATAATCACATAAATAATAAATAAACTCAAAGATAACTATGAAATAAATTCACTAAATAATAATCCGACATCTGGGATAAAAACAACTTCAGGTCATAAAGCCCAAGAATACAAAGTATGATACAAATAAATACAATAAGCAAATGATAAAAGATAGCTAAGCAGTCTAATAGTCCAGCTCCAATCTTCAAAGAGTTTGCTCACCAAGTTCTTCTGGTATTGCTCCTTCGGAACCTGTTAATACTAGATCTAAAAGAGAGAAAAGAGAGCCCTTAGATCAAGTCGTGGGCAGCAAGTAGAGAAAACAGAGGATAAAGGAAAAGCATGAATATCAAAGAATAATGACATGGTCAAAGACAATGAACAAAGCAAAGGCAGGAAAAATATGAAATGTCTACGGTAAATCACGCATGTAATGCGGGAAGTCAGGATCAGACAGGAAATACAGGTTATTAATCATTTTATTATCCTATCTAGTGCACGGACTACTGCGTTCCATTCCACAGGTTCCGCGCAACCACATAGTGAACGTTTTAGACTGATAGTGAATTCTCGGTTTGTGTACTCGACCTAGTAATCAGTATTTCATGTTCAGTATCAGTGTTTCTCGATCAGTGTTTATCGGGCAGTAGTTTATGGCCATCATTATCGGTCAGTGCAGTTCAGGCAGTAGGGCCTGACCGAATATAGTTTTCGATCGTTCACTACCAAGTCTACCTACGGTACCCTAGCTTTTTATTAGTTATTTTAATCCTATGTGAGCATGAAAGAAGGTGTCAATGTTGTATAATACTATGTGTGACTAATTCTATGCGTTACAGACAAATCATGAAGCAAACAAGTCATTTACACACATATCACATGATCGGGACAGCATGACCTTGCTGTACTAAAACATGGATTAAGGACAATACAAGATAGCAAATCTAAATACACCGGAAGATATGGAAAATAGACTTCCACACGGTTCCAGCGAGTATAATTATGGTATATAAAGGTAGGGGAACTAGGGCTGAAACTCTATTCTAATCAGGTTTTAAGTTCAGGCAGCATGTAGTGGGTTGTGTTCAACTAATTATTTCGGGTCTGAGAACTCATTAATAAAATCTATATAAATTCTGGGTGATACCTATACATATCTAGGTCCAGCTTAAATTATTTTAGATTTTTCTTGTACTATTAACAGGGTCAAATAAAATATAGAACAGCAGAAAATGCATAAAATTATGGGTCTGAAATTACTAACACAGTCGCATTAAAGTGATGATAACTAACAGATGAAAGATTGGAATTTAAATCCAGAGTAGGGAAAAATAATTTAGACATCAAGGGCTACATTTTTTGTTTAGTAAGTTCTTTCAGAATATGTCCCTAGCATGGTCAAAAATCTATTTCAAAATGGAACATACAGCAGTTCAGCAATTGTCTAAACATGAATAGCAAATAAATAAATCATATGGTCATATAAAGCATGCAAATTTATAATCAAGTGATTCCTAGATGTCAACATGCAATTTCTAAGGTTCAAGGTACTTTTATTACAGTCATGGTGTCAATTCATCAATTAAAACCAAATCAGTACATTCATGTCCATTTCATCAAGCAGTTCTAAGCAAAAATCTAGTTATTTTAATTGTGCATATGCATGAAACATTGGGGACTGGGTTATAGATCAAAGAGATAGCACGAAGTTAAGAGTATGTCGGGTTAGCTCGTGTAAACCCTCGATAATCTTAACGGAATTGTCAAAACAGATTTTTGATAACAAAAAGGACGGATCAATTTGCATGAGAACAATTAATCTTGAACACAAATAATGAAAGGGGTTTAGAAGAGACTTGCCTGTAATTTGGTTAATTCGAATAATTTAGAATTACGAGATAGGGAACCTGGGCGACGATCCACACACGTGTGAGAATATGTGCGAACCACGTGCAAAGAAACCAAGCAGCGAACAGCAAGCTCGGATCCGTTACACACCGAACACCAAATGGTGAAACCCACCACTCACAAGACAGCAACTCAGCCAAAAGCCCAACACCGGATTGGACCGAACACGGGACAGCCAACACAGGACCTGTTATGCCAAAACACGGGACACCGAATCCAACCAATGGAATCCCTTCCTCACACTGGATCCAATCCAAAATAGGGGACAGCAAAAGTGGATCAGGCCACGCCAAACACAGAACAGCAGCGACACTCAATGGGGGCTCGTCTTCTTCCTTCGGTGGAGAGAGAGAGAGAGCGAGCGACTGCGATGCGACTGCGGCGGGGGCTCGCGACGCTGGTGGCGACGACGTTCGACGGCGACTGGTCGGGAAGCGAAGCAACGCCGGTGACTCTATTTCTCGCTCGAAAACAGAGGAGGACGCCAACAGGAAAACGAACGGCTTCGACGGCGACAAAGACGACAATGAGGGCTGGGAATCTTCGGTGGATATAGGGGTAAGCAGAGAGAGATCACGGTGGCGACGGCGAGTGGAAGCGACAAGGTGGATGGGTAATTGGGTTCGGCGAAGGATGGGTTTGAGCGGTGAAGACGAAGACGATGGATGGGTTTCGGTGGACTCTTGGGCGAGGACAGGGATGTTGGCAGGGGGTTGATGGTGACGAGGTGCGGAGGCGAGGGAATGGCGGCGATGAAGGGGCGATCAGAGGAGTGGGTTTGAGGTGGAAACAGAGAGAGAAATGGAGATGGAGAGGGAGGCAGGGATTAAGGAACAGTATAAGGGGATTAAGAAATAGATTAGGGGTTAAGCGGGAGAGAGGGTAATGACGGCTAGGTTAGGTGTTTAATTAGGGTTTATTAGACGAAGATTAATATATATATAGGGAAAAAGTAGGATATTGGGTATTGGGTATTAGATCCAATAAACAAAAATATATTATATATGAATATAAATATCAATATAAACCCGAATACAAAAGAATGAGATATCCGAAAATATACAATTTGTGCTACATAAATTATTTGAGACAAATACAAACACAATTATAGAAAGAATTGATTAGTTTTCATAATCAATAAAAATAAGTAATCTCAGTAACCATAAGAATAATAAAATAATCAATTCTATGAAATAATAATAATACTAATAATAACAATTAGTAAGATTAAAACAATAAGAATAAAAACACTAACAATAACAATAGGAATTATGAGAGTAGTGTCGTATGTACAAAAATAGGGATTTGTTAAAATAGTTCAAACAGTAATAATAATATTTTTGATTTGAGATTAAAATGCAACTGGTTGATCAAGTAGAAATAGAGACATGTTTTATTTAAAATAATAATAACAATTGTTGAGGAAAAGCTTTAACAGTAAATTCAAAACGAATTTAACAAATAACGAATTTATAAATATCAAGATACGGAACAATACCCAGGAAATACGTATTTGCGGAAATAGGGGTTACAAAAAGAGTCAACCACACATGCATAACTGAAGTAATAAACCAACAGAATTTACTTAAAACAAAATATAATGTTCTCAAATAAATCAGAATCTGGACAAGTCAAATATCCTGGGTCACATCGCCCAAACACAAAGAATCCAAGTAACAGATACATTGTTCAAAATGAGCAATAGAAAATAAATGAAGATAGCAAAAGCTCCAGCCAACTAGAACTTTAGATAACATACTCCATCGAGCAGCTGATCACCAAAATCTGCAATTTGACAAATTGCAGGAAGAAGGAAGAAGAAAACAAGTACCCGTCAATGCAAGTTACGGGCCACTTATAATGTAGGATACAAGTACATGAAAACTAACAAATAGCATGAAATAATGCATCAACAGCGTTAACTAGCATGAATCAGTAAAACAAAGTCAACTAGCATGGTATACTAACAGTACAAATAAATGTGCCAAATATAGTGTCATATGGCAACTAACAGTGTCTAATAACAGTAAGCTCAGTATATCAGTGTAACCGTATAACAGTATCAGTCCAACAGTATCAGTTTAACAGTATCAGTTTTATGTTCTTATAGTCTTGTGTGTATTACTAGCTAGGTAGCACTTCATGCGCCCAAAAAATATAACACATGGGTGCTACAACAAACAGTTTTGCTTTTAGATTTCATAGTGGACCATAATGGGACAGTGTACTCAAGTATTAGTAACTGTAGCAGTAACAGTAAGAACCTAGTGGTTCTCTTCTCCTCTACACCTTCCTATAAGAAGTAATGTAGACAGGGTAATCAGTAACAGTAACAGTAGCAGTAGCAGTAACAGTGTCAGTATGGAACACTAGTTCCCTTCCAAGTACACATTTTCATATTTTCCACTACTAAATCTTCCCTTAAGAACCTCGGATTGATCACTTTTATTATACTTATCAACCAAACATGATGGTGCATGAAATAGTGTCAAACTAACATGTTATAATCAGTATTAGGTTTAGGAAAACAAATAATCCTACATAGATGATATACAGTCACATAAACGAGCAAAACAGTGTATGTTCATATTCTTGACAGCAAGACAATACAGTACTAAAACAATGATTCCCGTTACTAAAGAAATCCAAATCTGAATCCGTCAAAAAACCTGGAAAATAGACTTCCACACAAATCCAGCGAATATATATAAGCCATATAGTACTTCACAAAATCATAACTCAAAACTGATTTGAATCCAGAAAATACGTTCAGTCAGAAATCAGTAAAACGAATTCTCAGTCAGAAAAACAGCATTAAAACTCCTCAAATAAATCCAAGAAAAATCTGGGGTAATTCCCTATAAGTCTAGCATCATAATATAAAGTTTCATAATATTCCAGTAAAATTAGTTTAGTAAAAAAAATCAGAAAACCTCAAGAAACGATAGTTTGGCAAATCTGGAATTCCCAACACTACTGTACGAAAACTGTAGTATCTCGCAAACCGTGAAACGAAATCCAGATCCGTCAAAAGGAGATGAAAATAGACAAAATAAGCTAACTTTCATATATCATAAATATTTTTCATTCAGGAAAAGAAATTAGGGTGAAAATACAAATCTTTACAGAACAGTGAGCAAAATCCAGCAAGTATAGTCTTTATAAACAAGCATGAAACGACATATAAAACTCATCAATAAAATCCACCAAAATTCTGGGTAATCCCTAGATAGATATAAAAATACTGACCAAATTTTCAGATCAAAATAATGTGTATCCTAAGTATCAAAATAATTTAGTCATTAAAATCATCAAGAAACGAAATCTGGAATTGATCTACACCTCTGTAGTAAAACAGTCATATCTCACACATACGAAAATGAAATCGAGCAAGGTCAAGGGGTTAGAAAGAAGACGAATTCCTCTAAAACTCATGTTTTATACTAAAATTAAGATACTGACCGTAATATGGTCTAAATTACTGATCAAGACAGATTATCGACAAAACACAGAATTTCCTTTAGGAACAAAACAAACAAGAATCACACAAAACATGGTCGAAACATTACTAAACATGAATTAGAGTCTACTGAGTGTCAAAATAACATGAAATAGGGTATACTAAATGTCCATAACAAGTATATCACATGGATCTCACGAGCACACAAGTTCTCATAATTGTTCACATATACCTCACATCAAGAAGTGGCCACTCATAGGTTAATTTATGTCATATGTGTCGTGAGATAACTATGGTCAAGATAGCACTATAGAGACATTACTCTTCAAAATACATCACACACGAGTTGTCTCTAGAACCCAACTACACTACAAGTGGTATTTATAACTTGTATCATACAAAGGAATTAGAGTACAAGTTACTTGTCTGGAAGACAACGACGGAACAAAGCAAAGAGCAAGAATAACGGGAACGGATTCCCGGGCACAACTAAACGAACGAATCATAGAACACGATCGAACGGCTGAGATCAAGAGATCAAGATATCAAGGCGATCGGGTCAGATCGGACGACTCTGATCGAAGATCAAGATCAAGATCGAGGTGTGATCAGTATCTTGATGATGATGATGATGATGATGATCGGATCAGATCAATGATCGGACGACCACCAATCAAAGTGATCAAACCCATGATCAAAGAGCTAATGATCTTAATGATCGAGATCAAACCAAATGGACGGCTCACAATCAAAGTTGATCAAAAACTCATGCAACAGCAACTCAGGGCAATGACTTGGCTCTGGTAGATGGCAGGGACTGTGGTGGAAACACGGCTGCCATGGTGGCAGCCAGGGGCCTGCAACAGAAGGTTGCGGCACGGGGGACAGGGCGTCGGGGAGAGGCACAGCATGACTAGCTGTAGCAGGGTGTAGCTGCGACTGTCGGTGCTGGAGCAGGGCGACGTGGGGGTGCTGTCGCAGGGTGGCGTGACTGGGGGGTCGCGAGGGTGGCACCAAGGTGGGGACAGGACGGGAGACAGACTGCCGACGACAGGGGGTCAGCACGGCGCACAGGAGGTGCACTCCGGCTATGCAGCAGGTGGAGGGAGCACCGGGGACGTTGTGGTCGGCACAGGAGGTGTTGGGTTGCTTGGCTGCCGCCGCTCGGATAGCGCAACAGGAGGCTGGTGCACCGGGGCTGAGCAGTGCAACTGGCTGCCGCTATTGCGGATGCAGCGCAACCGTGACGGGAGGTGCTACATGGTGGCGCGACGTCGCTGTGGAGGGCAGGGCAACAATGCGGAGGAATGAGAGATCGGGAATGCGCCGAAGGAAGATGGGTTGAGAGAGAGATAGGAGAGGGAAGACGAAGCGGCGGAAAGGGAGGAGACGAACAGGTAAATATGGGTTTAAATATATATATAGACGGTTTTAGGGTTGGAGTGAATAGCAGAGTAGGGTTGGGCGGTAGCCAAGTTTGGGTATAAGTGGGTTTTGGGTTTTAATAGAGTTTTTGGGTAGTTGGGTTTGGTTTGGGTAATAGGCTAATGGGTTTAACTGATGGTTTTGATAATGGGTTTGAGGTTTTAAACGGATATTGGGTATGGTGTAATAGGATATTAGAGAGAATAGGGTATTGGATAAGGGTTTTAATGGGTTTGTGAAAAAATATCTAATAGAAGAAAAGAAAAATATACAAATGAAAATAGGATTTTTAATAAACAATCAAAGTAATAAAAATAATAATACTAACAGTAGTAATTATAACAATAAAATAAAATTAACAGTGATAAAAATAATACTACATATATACCAAAATGTAATTCGAGTTTTAACAGATTTATTAAAATAATCCAAACAATATATAATATAAATAGTCGATCATTTGAAAACGGAAAATAAGATTGAAATCTATTATTCGAAAATAAATATAATTGTCCAAGAAAATATTTTAAATGTAAAGTCCAAACCGAATTTAACAAATACTGAATTTATAAATTTTAAATACGGAAAATACACCCAAAATACAAAAAACGGAAAACAGGGGTTACAGGTGGCATCTTTGCTATTGTTTTGTAAATAGGAGTTACGACTTTTCTTTAAAATGCTTCTTCATCTCCACCATAAGTTGGCTTTATGTTTTTGCCAGTTAATGAACTTACAATACCAGCTAGCATGCCATATAGTTCAAAAGCCATCTGAAAAATGAAGGAAAAAAATATATAATTTACTCTGGCTGGTAAGAAAGGCAGAGAGACCACAACATATGAATCAAAATAACTAAAAGGAATCCATTAATGAATGGTACTGTATTCAAATTTTAGAAAGGGCAGATCTTTCTATCACTCTAATTCAGAAACAGGGTGGAGCTGAAAACCCCTTATACTTCATTAGGGATTTTCAAAAGCAAATTACTGAAGAAAGGTCTATGATTATGCTTACTTCTCATAGGAGTCTCATCAAACACCTCTTGTGCACGTACATTAATCTACCTGCATCAAAGAAAGAAAGCATTTAAACAAAGTATCTACTCAATAACGTAATTTGGGAATGTAAATGACTTGTCTAACTCGAACGAGTTCGATTTTCATATCTAGTACTGGATGCAAACATGTGATAATTCTATATGAATGTAAGAAGATTCAGATCAAATTTTAGTGGAAATGAAACCTTACACAGGCGAGGCACTCACTCCCTTGACCAACTGAAGTGAAATAGTGAAACAAGAATCAAATTCATACCTAGGGTTTTCAAAATTAATCAAAATAGATGATCGCGGGTGATGGTGGAAGCGGTGGGTGATGGCGGATAACGAAAGACGACGGCGGAGGAAGAGGTGGGCGACGGCGGTGGGTGGCAGCGGAGGAAGACAGTGACAGTGGAAAGAAAGACAGCGGTGGCGGTGGCGATGGAGGAGCAACAGCGATGGTGGGAGAGGGACGATGATGGCGACGTGGCGGAATGACGATGATGACGTGGTGAGTCGGGGATTCGGGTGTGAGAGAGAGAGAGGGAGGAGAGATAGGGGATTCGGGTGTGGGTGTGTGTGTGTGTGTGTGTGTGTGACAGAGAGAGAGAGAGCGAGATGGGTGTGAGTGAGAGATTGTATAAATTGGGGGATTTGGGATTTGGAGGGAAAATGAAAAAGTTGGAAGGCAAATGAAATGATTTGGGGGGTTTAATTGGCGATCGGATAAATAACTTAATTTTTTTCCCCTGAGAAGTCCATCATAACAGTATTATAACATTATTTGCTTCTTATATATATATAATATCATTTGTCAGGTTAATTCTATATATGTAATACATTGTATTGGCTTGTGTTCTCCAATTTTCATGTTGTTTCATTTAGGAGTAAAAGAACTGAATCTGGTTTCATAGCTTTGTAATAATATTTCAAACACATAATGATACATTTAAATAGTTTTCCTTATGTCATTAGCATTACAAAGAAATAGTTAACACAAGCCTTTGGATATAGATTATTAAGGACTAGGTGTAACCCCTGTTTTTCACTTTTGGTATTTTTGAGGGTATTTTTCATTTTTGTGAATTATTATTTTTCTATTGTATTTTTCGGAACAATAAATTTAACTATTTTTATTCTATAATATTTTTCTGGCAGTTTTGACCTTCTTTTGTTGATTGTGCGCCGTTTGGCCGTTTTTGGACATTTCGAGCTCTTTTTCTCAATTTCTTGATCTCGTTCATGTATAAATGTTATTTTAGGGTCATGGTGAATTTTTAGGAGAGTTTTGACCAATTTGAGATTTTTGGCCTTAAGGAGATTTTTAGGAGCTATAGGATTCATTGTATTTTGTATCCCCATTTGAAATCTACCCAATATCCATTACCCAATTGTATACCCATTGTTTCCTATTGATATCCACTACCCATTAACCCACATTTGATCTCATATATATACCCCTAATACTAAATAATCCCTAACCCTAATCTATTTCTTCCCTCTCCTATTGTGTGCCGGCAACCTCTTTCCTCAAACCATCCCGGCCTGCCTTCCAAAACCCTAGGCCGGCCTTCCCTTGCCTTCTTCTTGCATTGCCGACAACCCATATCTCCCCTCTCCGCTATTTTATACAACTCCGCTTCAAAAACTCGTCTCTCCTCTCCTTCTTGTGTTCGGCCAACACCCAAGGCAGCACCCAACCATCCCAAAACAGCGCCCCAACATTCCCCCTCGCTGTTTTGAGTTGTGGGCATCTTCCACTTCGGTTCGTGTGTCAAAGGGATCAACCGTTGGCGCATTTTGTTCGTGGGTTTCGCTCGAAATCGCGCTAGAAGGCGTCTTGCTCGTGGATTCTCTTTGAAAGGCTTGGATTTGTCGCGTTCGTCGTCACATAAAGGCAAGTAACTTGTACTTAAATTTCTTAGGTTGATACAAGTAGAAAGTTCACACATAGGATAGTTTGAGACTAGAGACGGACAAAGATCATGTTTTTATTTGTGGATTTCGTCTCTAAGGTTCAAAACAGGCCATGGACGAATTAGGACATGAAGTTGATAGGTTTATGCCTTAGGATTCACCCAAACGCGACTGTTATCGCGTATGTGACATATTGTATACCCGATGCATGTTTGAACACCTATATGAGAAATATTAGATTTTGACATGTTAGAAACCCTTAGATGTGATATTTAGACAACGGGTAGACAGTGTTTTTGAATTTGGAAGAGTTTGGATGATTTTTGAGGAAGTTATGATGTTGTGAAACTTAATTGAAAAATCTGGAAATTTGGATTGAACTGGATTGATTGCAGTTTTTACCTAGATTAAAGTCCGAATCTCAACATGACTATTTCTGAGAAATTTGTAGAAAATTGAATCTAATTTCTAATCCCACTGATTTCACCCTGTTTGGAGTTCGTATGGAATAGTTATGATTATTTTAGTAACTGTATGTTAGTAGTTTCCAGTTTCAGTTCGGGGTAATTTTTGTGGACAATTTATTTTCAAGATCTAAGTTAGACATAATTTCATGCCACAAGATTTTGTCCAGTGTTTCAATAGGATGTTAGGTAGTTCTCTGATTTTTGTGATAATTAAAAGATGAGTTTTGAGAGATGCCTTACATCCTTTTCTATAGATCACTTTTGCTGTAAACTGCGTGTGATTGTATGTTGAATGCCGTGTTTACCTTATTTCTAATTACTGTATGAATATTTCATGTGAGATATGAAAGTTGGGTAATTTTATCTACTTTCATTCCGTTCTGGCGGAAGTGGATTTTGATGCGCTGTGTGCAAGATATGCATGATTTTGTACAGCGGTGTTGAAGAATTCCAGATCCTTCAAAACTGTGTTATGTGTTATTTTCTATTTTTGAAAACATATCTATACTTTCTGGAAAAATATGAAAATCTATATTTTGAGACTATACATATAGGGGATTACCCCAGAATTTTCGTGGATTTAATTAATGACTTTGTATGCTGTTTTCATGTGGTTTAAGTTATTCCCCTGTTTTCTGACTGTACATGCAAACTGTGTTGAATTGTGTTTTGAGTCGAGATGTTGTGAAATAGCATATGGATTTATTATAACTGTTAGAAGAGTGTGAAAGTCTAGTTTCCAGATCCTTCGACGGATCATTATTTTCATGCCTGTAGATCTTTGGATCACTGTTTATGTACAGACTGGTCTTGCTGTCCTGTTTATAGACATACACCATTTTGCTCGTATTTGTAAATGTTTGGTATCCATACTTACTGATCTGATGCCCTAAACCTAAACCTGATCATATGATGTTAGTTTGACACCCTTTAGATCACATTCATGTCTGTTTAATAACCATAACAAAAGTAATCAAGTCGGGGTATGGGAAAGATCTAGTAGTGGAAAAGCATAGAAATGTGTACTTAGAAGGGGGCCCGTGTTTTCCATATAATTATCTGTATTCTGACCCTGTCTACATTGCTTCTTATGTAAGAAGGTGTAGAGTAGAAGAGAACCACTAGGTTCTATCTGTCTGTTCTGATATCTGTCTGACCCTGAGTACACGGCCCTATAATATCCCCTACGAAATCTAAAGCGAAACTGTTTTGTTGTAGCAACCATGTAGTATAAACTGGCATGCATGTCGTGCTACCTAGATAGTAATCACACAAGACTTACATTAATCTGAAATCTGAGATCTGATTATATTTCTGAAGTCTGAATCTGAATCTGATATATGGAAATCTGAATCTGAATCTGAATACCTATTATATGAAACTTGTTATCTGATTTACCTGACATATCTGAATATCTGTTTACCTGACATTTCTGTTATATGACACTTGACACTTAATATCTGAGACATCTGCTAGGATACTATGTTAGTTGAGTTTACCATACCATATTAGGTCTGTTTCTGATGATTAGTTAGATCTGTTTAGTTTTTCCCATGTGCTTGTATCCTATTCTATTTGTGACCCGGACTTGCCATTGACGGGTACTGTGTTTTCTTCTTTTTCTTTTTCCTGCATTCGATGATTGCAGATTATGGTGGACAGATTCAAGAAGGTTCTGGTGGTTCGCAGTATTAGATGCTGATATTATTATTTCTGTTTCCTGTTATAACATTATTCTGTATTCCTGAGACTTGATTCATTTCTGTATTTGAGACACGTGTATTATTTATTTTGTTTTGGGCGATGTGACCCAGAATATTTGTTTCCAGACTCTGTTTTATTTGAGAACAAGATAATTGATTTCAATTAATTCCTGTTGGTGAAATTTTCTCGATGTTGCATGTTGGTCCCACTCTTTGCTTCCGACTGCGATATTTTGACTCTGATATATGTTGACTCTGATATACTGCCTGAGATATGTTGTAAGATTTCTGAAACAGCTTAAGGATGATAATAATCATTCGCTGGGCTTTTGTTTCGTGCCGTATTCCGTATTTTTGGGAAGCGGGGCGTGACACTAGGTGATGGCTTGGGGCAGGTTGAGGACTAGGTGCCCGTTGCTCATGGTTGGGAGCAACATTAAGGGCCCACATAACGGCTTCTTGAAAGTCCTGGAACTCCGCCCTTGTGACTAGTGCCCCTTCAGCTTGGTGGTCCCTAGGTGTGGCCCGCCTTACTGGAGTATGACTTCTCCACAGATGACGTTGAGGTGACTCTCTTGGCCTCCTCGCGAGAGGGGATTTCTGATCCACGGTCTGCGGGGGGTCCGGACTCTAGAGACCTCTGGGTGCTCAGGTTGATGGACTCCCTCAAGGGCTCTCCATCCATTCAAGCGAGTTCGAAGGTCGACCCCCTGTTGGCAGTTGACAATCACTTGATGGAGATCCTGCTCGGGAGGACTTTGAGAAGCCATAGAGTCAAGTGAAGGATTGGGGGCTGCGACATGGTCATGAAGAGGATGTTGCTTTGGACTACTCCGACGGGAGCCCCCCTGGGCAGCCCCTCGAGACCCTGGAGGGGCCTGTTGAGGAGGAGGCTGTTGAGGAAGAACATCTTGAACTGGAGGAGGAGGAAGAGGACTGGCTCTTCGGCTGGAGACCGCTGCCTTCCCCTTCTCTTTCGGATGCATAGGTTGAAACTACTCTCGCTGATGAAGTTAGGTTGGATTGCTATTTCGTTTTCCACAGACGACGCCAATCTGTTGCTGCTGATTTTGGTGGGGGAACAAATAGAAGAATTTGTGGATTCTTGAGAAAATGAATAAGGCAAACCTGTTGACCTTCACCAACATGTTGACTTGTTTCTTGCTGTTGCGGCGAACCTGCACAAAGTTCGATACACCGGGATGGATCCCGGCGGCGAACCCTCCGACGCTCTTGTCAGTAATCAGAAAGATTAAGAAAGAGCTTTAGGTAGAAGAATATTGATTACATTGTTATGGTGGGGGGAGATGGCTATTTATAGTCGCCTTAGGAATCTGTTTCGAGATAAGGACAAATCTCTACTTCCCAGTGTGGATGGATAAGATCTCGAGTTTAAATCGTTTCATAGAAATAACTATGAATTTGAATTACTCTCTATCCATCTGGGTTGGTTTGTAACGGATTGTTACTCATACCCAGTAGGACAGATCCGTTTATGTATTATTGGATTTTGAAGAAAGACCTAGTTCCCTTTTCAGACCTGTTTGTAGGTGAAATTACCGTTTTACCCCTGAGAGCTTTAAGATTCGTGCCCGATTTGAACGGTCCCGATTTGGTTCTATTTTTAGCCATATCAATAATAATATTAGATAACTAAATTTCGTGTTATCTACATATAAATTATTATAAAAAGAATACATATAAAAATATAAAAATATTTATAGAAAAAAAAGGAAATATATATATATATGTACAAACCCTATCCCGGCATTTAACAAGTAAAATGCCGGGATAGATATCTAATTTATTTTTAAAAATAAAATTAAAATAGCTATCTCGGCACGTATTAACCAAACACCGTTATAGTACACCCTACCCCGGCGTTTATCATATAACACGCCGGGATATCTATTTAATTTTTTTTTTAAATAAAATAGCGGCCTATGAGGTAGAGAGGGGTTCTCCCGGCGTTTATTTGTACAATGCCGTTATAGTTTGGTCCTATCGCGGCGTTTATTCCGAACACCGCGATAGAGAGTATGTTTTAAAAAAAAAAAATCTCCTCACCTATAACGGCGTGTCTTAGAAATGCCGCGATAAGAATACCGCTAAAGGCCAAACGTCTTGTAGTGTTTCAACTATCTTTGTTACACAACTGGTCTTATATTTTAAGCTAAGTTACTTAATACACCCCCAAGTCATTATCTGTAATCATTTAAATACAAATAGTAATTGTCAAATAAAGATTTTCCATTTTTCTGAAAAGTATAAACATTGAATTTCATTTAACTTGAATACCTACCTTGCTCTGTTCTCTCATTTAGTAACATGTAGTATTTGCGTGCATGTACAATGTAGTCCCGTTTACTTTTCTGTTATGGGACCTTCTGTTACTTATTTGGAATACATTGACAGATGAAATATTAGGAACTTTAATTCTTAATCTTTATACCATATGATATACCTGTTCTTAATTTAGAAACTTCAAAATTGTTTAAACAACACCAACTCATTATGGGGACCATATTATTGTGCTGTTGGAGCTTAAAATGCATTTGGTCGTGATATTGTGGACACACGTTACAAGGAATGTCTTTACGCTGGAATCAACATTAGTGGAATAAATGGAGAAGTTATGCCAGGCCAGGTTTATGCACCTCTCTCACACTATATATAAGGCATGTCTTTATGAATCCTTTTGTCATTTCTGAATACACATCTAATCTCTTGAAATTCTACCGTAGTTATGAGTTGCTGATTATGTAATATCTTTTTGGTATAAAACCAAAAATGAAAAGCGGTATGTTGGTCTTAAAAATGGTTTTAACTGGGACTAATATATTTTAATCAAAGCAGGAAGCAGGGCCGACCCTGAGTTCCCGGGAGCCCCGAGGCAAAGTTCCGAAATGGGGCTCTCCATACACCCAAAAAAGAAAAAAACAAACAAACTAACAAACAAACATGTATACAAAAAATTTACACATTGTTGAAAGCAAAATATGCAAAATAAATAAATTTATTTTAAATTCCTCAAATTTAAAGTCTCAAATTCAATTCAAGTCTTCAAGCCTAAACCCAAATAATTTTTTTAAAAAAATTAAAGGCTCAAATAATTATTTTTTGGGGCCCCTAATAACAACAGTATTTTTAAACGCGCAAAATACGTGCCTATATTTACAGAAAAATTACAAATTTGGGAGTCCCTAAAAACGAAAAAATGTCGGGGGCCCGAGGCGGCTACCTCACCCGCCTCAAGGGTGGGGCCGGCCCTGGCAGGAAGTTATAATGGAAAGAAGTATTGTTACTTCACCAACACGTTTGGGAGGTTTCAGGAGGAAACTATTGTCTTTTCGGTTCGTATGTCTCTAGCCTCTTTTTTTCTTTTTCTGTTTTTTTTCCCTTCTCTCTCATTGATGTTTTTTCTTTAATGGCTGCCAGGCAGCTAACCAAAGATTTTCACTTGTCAAGGCATTCTAGGCTTTCGTAAGCCCATATATATTTTATTTCTGATAGTTAATTATCAGTGTTTCAAAATTTTATTCTTAAGTAATTCTGATATCTTTCGTATTTACGATACTTTTATTTGTTTAACTAGACGTCTAATTGTTTCATGTTTTTGTTTTCAGGTCATAAACAAGAGAATCCATTACTATTACTTGGACAATATTGCGATGATCAACTGGAAGAGTAAACTAACAAGCAGAGATTGACAATGCTGGTGGAAGTACTCAGATGGGGAGGTGAGTTTGTTCGTCCACCCAACTCAACCAAACGAACAAACCATCATCGTCCATCTCCATCTTCATGTCCATCTTGATGCCACCCCCCTCTCCCCCCCCGCGGCCCCAAAAGTGGCGGCCCACCACACCACAACCTCCTCTTCATCGTTGCTGCCCTTTGCATCTGCCATTTCTCCTACTCCCAGCTCCACCGCGCCATGTCATCATTATCCCCTTCCCACAAGCTCGGCCGGGGTGGCTTCAGCCCGTCTTCCGAGGCTCCCTCCCCAACTCCGACCACATCGCAGTCAAACTGATGGACTTCGATTCCCTCTAGAGTGAGCACAAATTACTCTAGCACAAATTCCAAAATGAACTCACCCTCGCTGCCAAATTCTGATATGGACCTCCTTACTCTTCATCTGTGGTTGTTCCTCTCGGATTTTGCATCGAAGAGAGCAGCAGGAAATGGTGGTAATTGGATTTTGCATCGAAGAGAGCGGCAGGATCTCCTACTCCCAGCTCCACCGCGCCATGTCATCATTATCCCCTTCCCACAAGCTCGGCCGGGGTGGCTTCAGCCCGTCTTCCCAGGCTCCCTCCCCAACTCCCACCACATCGCAGTCAAACTGATGGACTTCGATTCCCTCTAGAGTGAGCACAAATTACTCTAGCACAAATTCCAAAATGAACTCACCCTCGCTGCCAAATTCTGATATGGACCTCCTTACTCTTCATCTGTGGTTGTTCCTCTCGTATTTTGCATCGAAGAGAGCAGCAGGAAATGGTGGTAGTTGGATTTTGCATCGAAGAGAGCGGCAGGAAATGGTGGTATTTGTGGAGGAATAATGATGTCAAGTATGAGGATGAGGAGGTGTTGGTTGAATATGGTGGATATTGGGAGCCAGCGGGATGCGTTGTTGAGGTGGAAGAGTCTGCAGCTCTGCAATTGAGGACGGAGGTTCCTTTATCGGGGTGGATATTGCTAAAGGGATATTCATTTCTTGCATGATGTGTGTGATCCGGCGGTTATTCATGGGGATATTAAACCCAACAATGTTCGTTATTCTTGATTCGAGGTTTTGTGCTAAGATTGCGGATTTTGGTTGTTGTTGATGTGGATTTGAGATCGGGGAATGATAGGAAGAAAGAGTTGTTGATGGTGGAGGACGATAGATGGGTCTGTGATATGGGCGAGACGGAAGATAATAGTGGAGTAGGAAAGCAGGGAGACGGAAGAAGGGTGGAGGAATGGGAAAGGATTGGGGGTGGTGGCGGCAAGATAATAGTGGAGTAGGGAATAATGGTGTAAGTCTAGGGGGGGTGAAAAATTGTGCATCATATATATATATATATATATATATATATATATATTGGTTAATCAGACTGAAATTGTAGGGTTAAATGTTCAACTTTGTCAAAGGACAAACTGACGTTCTATTGATTCAGTGATTTAGGTGTAGAAATGTCCAAAATATATGTCAAATTGGATGTTCAACTGCTGTTTCGAAACGATCAAAAAAAATTCGAAACAGTTAAAAAAAAAAAAACTACTGTTTCGAATTTTTTTTTCCTTTCTCAGTTTGTTGTTTTGACTTGTACAGATTGGTGGAGTCTCTTTTAGTTACGGGCAAATACCCTATTCTTCATGTTTGCTATTGTTTATTTGCTACTTTTTTCTGCATTTTAATTACCCTTTAATCATCATTATAAACTATGTGTAACTTGTTCTTTCTTTAGGTGTCGAAAAGGCTGGAGGAGATAAAACAAGAATACGAGAATATAGGATCACTGCTGAAGCCTGTACTAGGTAATAAGCAACATGATTTCTTGGTTGTATCCCTTGAGATCTGAATTGTTCTCCGATGTCCTCAAAATATTGTACACCACCAAATTTAATCGCTTTCAGAACACTGTTGATATCTTCGTCATGTTGCGGACATGATTCACCATGTATTTAGCACAAGTTGTTTCTTCAAACTTTTGTCGTCCTTCAACACGGAAACAGCAGATCTTTGTCGGAGTGACAAACACGATTCACCATATATAGAAAGCATCGATTGTTTACTTGTTGCATTGAACAATCAAATCATTGATATTATGACCTGTTAATAATATGAATCATATGATTACATTGTTATGTTCAATGTTTTGTGTAGAATAATATTCAGATATTTAAAGGAATATATGAATAAGAAATTTTATATATATATACATATATATATATATATATATATATATATAATCTCTAATATTATAATGGGAGAATACCTTAGTGTTATTTGTCAATCTACCAACACGTGCATCACTCATGCATAACTAATATGGAGGAAGTCTCAGGTTCGAGTCCTCACTATGTCAGGTATTTACTTTAATTTTTTTCTATTAAAGACGCATCACATGTGTAAATTACTATCAATCTATCAATATATAATATAATATATCTATTTCTACTATTTTAATGGGAGAGTTGGGATTTGTAACAAACAAAGCCTAGCTTTGTAACTATATAAACACGTATAATATACGTCCAAACTATATCCAACTAATATAAATGTGCACCGCACGTGTAACCCAAATCAAGACATTCAAATATTAACTAACTTTTTTCCATATTCAACGAGTCGATTCCTAATCCTTATAATTCAACAGATAATAACACTAAAATCCTTCCTTACTAGCATTATCAAAGGTAATTTGCAGAAGCCAAAGTATAATTGATGGAGTATAGCAGCCTGTTGGTAGATCCAAATGGGATTGGATTATGTAATTAAGGAGATGAGCTGTTAGGGGAGAACTTTTTTTTTTTTCTAACAAAGGGCAAAAAATCTTACAGCAAACAAGCAGCAGAATCCGAAAACAAATATAACAGAAAAGTAAGTAGAAAAACAAAGGATACTAGGGAAATTTATATTCTAATAAACCAGAGGCTAAATTACATCTCCTTTTGCAAGAGAACGTATGGCGCTCCTATCTTAATTAAGATTATCTAGACCTACTGTAACTTCGCTCACCCACTTCAATCTCAAATCTCTGCTGATTGAATAAATTTTAGAATTACATCCTGATCTCCGCTTCCAAATGCAGCAAATTACCATGAGCAATCATCATCACGATTTAGTGAAATTGATTCTGTACATCCTGGGTGCATAGATTCTCCAACAAGAAACACATCTTTATAGATTTCGAGATGTTTTCTATTTCAGTATGTTAGTTAGCAACAGCACTGGGCAGCAAAACTCTGTTGACCAATCGAGGCAACATGAAAAGTGTTATAGTCCCACATTGAGTAGTTACTTAGTTTTGTATTTGGTTCTTCCTATATATAGGAGATATTGTACTCAGTTATTTCTTAATTCAATATTCAGTATTATCTTCATATCTCTCTGATTTATTTTAACATGGTATCAGAGCCAATTACTCAAATTTTCTTCCCTTAAAAAATTTTCTCATCCAAAATCCTCAAATTCAAATAGCCAAAGTGATACAACTTTCTTCCCAAAACCCTAGTTCACAAAAAAAAAAAAAAAAAAAAAAAAAAAATCGTCATCTTCTTCGCACACGAAGCACAGGGTTCTCCACAAACCCAGATCCAGAATCGTCATTAAGGCTTCATCGTCACCAGTCCGGATTCACAACCCTAGATCCAGCATCGTCATCTTCTGCATCGTCACCGGTCACAACCCCAGATCAAAACAGTCCAGGATCTTCTTCATTGTCATCTTCTTCATCTTCCCTCTCTCCGTCATCGTCGAAACCCCAGCCCGCCGCCGCCGCCATCGTCGAAACCCCAGTCCAGATCCAACTGCAGTCCAGACCTCGCTGCCCCCAGCCCGCCGCCGCCGCCATCCTGCATCCCGCCACAGCCGCCATCCCGCATTCCGCATCGTCCTCTTCTTCTGCCTAATTTTTATTTATTTATTTATTTATTTATATTTTCCTTCTCTTTTTTCTTCTACTACCCACATGCTCTATTTTTTTTTTCTTCTCGTTCTTCTTCTCTTCCGTGTAAAAAAATTAATTAAAAAATTTTTTTAAAAAAAATTTAAAAAAATTTTAAAAAATCCGAGAAAAAAAATTCCAAAACCAAAAAAATTCCGAAACCAAAAAAAATAAAAATAAAATAAAAATAAAAAAAAAAATATATATATATATATATATATATGGGAAAAAGGGGTATGAGCAACTTGCTCATTTAGTAAATAAGCAATTGATGATGTGGCATACATGTGATTGGAAAAGCCTTAAAAATGTTAGTTGTCCAATGTATCACATGCATGCCACATAATCAATTGCTCATTTACTAAATGAGCAAGTTGTTCATATCCCTTTTACCCTATATATATATATATATATATATATATATATATATATATATATATATATATATATAGGTACTACCACTTGATGGCATCTCAGTCTCTCCCACATATTTCCGCCTCTACTGACTTCCCCGATGCAACCACCTCTCGTTCCTCCTCCAGATTCAACAAGCAGCAGCGCCTTTTTCAGTCTTCCTCCGGCCTCCTACCTTCTCCTTACATCACTCATCACCATACTCCACCTCTACTTCCGCCACCGGTAGCACCGCCCTACCCCTACCCCGATCCAGGCACCAGTAGCATCTCCCTCCATATTGTGCTCTCAGTCATAGCAGCGCTCGCAGTGCTTCTTCCCTCACATCCTCGGCCTTGCCGTCTCCTGCTGATTGGGCTAATACTGAGCAGCGCCTCTCTCAGCTGGAACTACAGCTCATGGGTTAATCTATCAATGCTGGCTCCTCTGCTCCTGCACTTTCTGCCACTCCCGGTATGAATTCGTTCTGGATTTCAGATTCTGGTGCATCACATCATCTCACTAGTAATCAGACACTATTTACCACCTGCACAACACTTTCCTTTCAATCTCCATCTCTACACACAGCTGATGGCTCACCACTTCTTATCACACACTCAGGGACAATTAACTCTCCCACTCGCACATTACCATCTGTTCTCTATGCTCCTCATTTATCAATAAACCTTATTTCTATTAGTGCGTTGTGCGATAGTGGTCTTGTCGTTACTTTCTTTAGGTTGTTCTATTACTGATTCCTTCACCGGTGAGGAATTTGGACGCGCTAGTCGTTATGGTCGTCTATATTATCTAGATTTTCTTCGTGCACATCACTCTCCTTCTAGTTTTTCCGGTATTATTTCCTCTGATGCTATTCTGTGGCATAGACGTTTAGGTCATATTAGCGCATCATGACTTCAGACTATAGCTCGTAGTGGTGCTCTTGGTTCTCTCACTTTTAAACATTTATCTGATTGTCAGGGTTGTCATTTGGCCAAACACATTGTCCTACCCTTTAGTCACAAAAGAACTTCTGAAACCACTCACCGTTTTCAACTTGTTCATTCCGACATATGGGGACCCTCTCCCGTACCCTCGTGGAAAGGCTATCTCTATTATGTTGCCTTCATCGATGACTTTACTAGACATACATGGGTTTTTCTTATGCGTCAGCGATCTGAGATACCTGATATTTACCGGTTCTTTACAACCATGATTCACACTCAGTTCGGTGTGCACATTAAGAATTTTCGATCGAACGGTGCACGTGAGTACACTTCCACCACTATGAGATCAATCCTTCAGTCTCACGGCACCCTATTCCAGCAATCATGTCCTCACACACATGAGCATAATGGTGTAGCTGAATGCAAGCATCGTCACATCCTTGAGACGACTCGCGCTCTTTTACTCTCCTCTTCTGCTCCTCGTTCTTTCTGGGCTGAAGCTATCATGACCTCTGTTAGTCTCATCAACATTACTCCCTCGTCTGTCCTAGCTGATACGATGACTTACGAGACCCTTTATCATTCAACTCCCGACTACAGTATGCTCTGTACCTTTGGATACACCTGTTACGTCCTTCTCCCTCCTACTGAGCGCACGAAGCTCTCCGCTCGTGCTGCTAAGTGCGTTCACCTAGGTCTCAGTCCTGAACACAAGGGTTATCATTGTTTTGATCCATCAGCGGGTCGTGTCCGCATTTCTCGACATGTCTCCTTTGTGGAAGACTCCCCTTACTACCTGATCCCTCCCGAGGATACTAGATTTCTTGATTCCCCAATTGTTGCTAGCCCTCCGACTTTATCTTCCCGTATTCCTTTTGATCCCACTCCTCTAACTCCATTCACATCTCCTGCAGTCCTTACACATGTTGTTCCCTCTACCGAAACTCCACCTGCATCCCCACAGCAGCCAGCACCCATCCACCTACTTCCCCACTGACACATGCACCTACTCTACCATCCTCACCCCCACACCTTGTCAGTCCACCACCTCTTCGTCAATCTACCCGTTCCACTTCTGGTATTCCTCCGGCACGTTATACACCTGATGCCACTGGTCCTTCTGACCAGTTTGGTTTTGCCACCCTAGCTTCCTACTCACCACAGTTTCATGCATATCTCACTGCTATACACTCTACACGTGAGCCCAAAACCTATCAAGATGCAATTCGATATCCTGAATGGAGGAAAGCCATTGCAGAGGAATTCAGTGCATTTGATCAGACTAGCACTTGGGATGTTGTTCCTCTACCAGAGGGCGTTCAGCCTATTAGCTGCAAGTGGATCTTCAAAGTCAAATATCAACCTGATGGATCTATTGAGTGACACAAGGCCCGTCTAGTAGCCCGAGGGTTTACTCGGGAGCATGGCATTGACTATGATGAGACCTTTGCTCCCGTTGCACAAATGACTACTGTTCACACCCTTCTTGCTGTCGCAGCCATCCGCCAATGGCCGTTATACCAGATGAACGTGAAGAATGCTTTTCTTCATGGTACCTTATTTGAGGTTATTTATATGGATCCTCCTCCTGACCTCCCTACTCCTCCTCATCATGTTTGACGGCTGGGTCGGGCTATATATGGTTTGAAGCAGGCCCCTCGAGCCTGGTTTGAGTGTTTTCGCCTTGTCATCACCAAGGCTGGTTTTAGTCAGAGTTCTCAGGACCATTCTATGTTTATGCGGTCATCATCGCAATGAGGGGTAATTATACTACTATATGTTGATGATATGATCATTACTCGGGATGACTCCGACGACATTGCATCCACACAGAAATACCTTCACCAGCAGTTTCATATGAAAGACCTTGGTAAGCTACGTTACTTTATGGGTTTAGAGATTGCTCATGGATCTCAGGGGATACTCATTTCTCAGCAGAAATACACATCAGATATTATTTCCGCTGCATGTCTCTCTGACAGTCGATCAACTGATACACCCTTAAAGCTTCATGTGAAGCTTCGTCGCACAGATGGTGAGCTCCTTCCTGATCCCACTAGATACAGGCAGATTGTTGGACAGCTTATCTACTTATGCATGACTAGCCCCGATATTGCTCATGCAGTTAGTATTGTCAGTTAGCTTGTTTCTGCTCCTACATCAGTTCACTACGGTGCTCTTCTTCGGATCCTCAGATATCTTCGGGGCACTATCACTCACTCATTATTCATGCCTTCTACATCCAAACTAGAGCTCAATGCATATTCTAATTCAGATTGGGCAGGTGATCCGACTACCAGAAGGTCTACCACAAGTTTCTGTCTATTTCTTGGTGATTCACTGATCTCATGGCGGAACAAGAAACAGGGAGTTGTTGCATGTTCTTCCACCGAGGCTGAGTACAGAGCAATGACAGCTACTACTAGAGAGATTGTTCATGTTCGTTGGTTGTTATCAGATATAAGTGTCACTCTTACAGGAGCTACTCCATTTTATTGTGATAACCGGAGTGCATTGCACATTGCAAGTAATCCGGTCTTTCATGAACGAACGAAGCATATTGAGATTGATTGTCATTATGTTCGTGAGCGTTTTGAGGCAGCGACCATCTCTCTCCACTATGTTACCTCTTCCCAGCAGACTGCAGACTTCTTCACCAAATCCCATACTGTTCAAAGATTCCGACACTTAGTAGGCAAACTCACATTGTTTGACTCATCGTGAGTTTGAGAGGGGGTGTTAGATATTATAGTCCCACATTGAGTAGTTGGTTAGTTTTGTATTTGGTTCCTCCTATATATAGGAGATATTGTACTCAGTTATTTCTCAATTCAATATTCAGTATTGTCTTCATATCTCTCTGACTTATCTTAACAAGTTCACAAAATGAAAATAAATGTAAACGATCCATACAAGCATTCCCATTTGTAGTGCTCATACAAAATCAGCAGTAGGAAAGAGAACCCAAGAACAGTGAAAGTATTCGGATGGAAGTGAAAATAAATAATTTTGAAGAAAAATTTCCTCTATAAAGGGCTTTTTAAACAATGTTAAAATGCCAAACTACAAGATAGAGATAAAATACATACACAAGGAATTCCTTGATCTTGTGTATACTTGGAAATTTGTTTGCAAGCTAGATATAGCCAATCTAAAATAAAGTATTTTGGCATACCTCACCAAACCGACCAAGACCTGGCATCCATGCCTCTACATCAAACTTGCGATATGTCGGCGCACCCAAATCACTAGTTGCCATATCCAACGTCCTATGGTAATAGACAGTTGTTAGTGAAAAAATTAGTAGGGGGTTCAATATGTGATGAAGACATCGGTTCAAGATGATTCGGGCGTTTCTATCATCGCAGACATCATCTAGGACAACTGCTTCATTAGCTTAGGATTTTATTTCGTTACCATATTTGTTTTTAGCAATTATAGCCATATGTAATCTTTCTTTTATGTATTAGAATATTTTTGAGATTTAAGAATATTTTGAGATTTATTTCAAGATTTGTTTTGAACATATATATAAGCCTTAATATTAATGAGAAGTTATGTTATTCTTGATATAAAAAAATATTGTGTTGAGTTTTGCTCTTCATCTCTCTTTTTGTGTGATACAATTGAGATCCAATTTTAGGGTTTGTGATAGACTCTAAAACTACCCCAAATTCCCAAATCAATTAAATCAAAACTCTAATCCCCAAATCCAAAACCCTAATCCTTCTTCTTCTTCTCCAACTCCCGACCAAACCCAACCCTCCTCACCGTCTTCGACCATGACCGCCACCAAACTGCTCGCCCATTACCCTCATCGTCGTCCTCCCCTACCCCGACTCCTCCTTTGGACTTCCCGTCCGCCTCCGTCACCCAACCCCGCACCGCCATCACCTTCAACGCCCCCATCTCCACTGTACATCACCACTGCAACCTCCATCGCCCCCATCTTCGCAACCCCGTGCAACACCCTCCCACGCCAGCACAGCCCAGTGCCCCCCTCCTCTTCTGGTCGACTTCCCGACGGTCCCCCGTCAACCGCCGCTGCCACATCCCTTGGTTGCCGCCATCGTCGACCATCCACATCCCCGACTTTCTTTTACCACGCGGATCCAGCCACCCGCAACTCCAACAGTAGCTTCTTTTTTGATTGTCGCAACTGTTCTTCGAACTTCCGGTATACTATTTCCACTTTTCAAATATTTGTGTTATATTGCCATATCATATCTACTATATTATTTAATTTATCTGTCCACCACAAATATTGAGAGTGGGCGTTTCCACTTGCTAATTAGAGTACAAATCAATATTGCATATTTTACTTGCTATAGCGCTTAGAGATACAATCATTGGTTGTTAGAGCTGAATTGTTAATTGGGCTTGTTAAACATAATTCAATTCTTGAAAATCCATAAACCGATTAACTGTTTTAATTTCTAACTTGATCCGCCTAACATGTTGGTAAAATTAATCCTTTAAACTTCTTGAAAATTTTCTTTTTAGGATTACGTTTTACATCATTTTGGTATCAGAGCAAAGGTTCTTAAAATCCTAGTTCTTGCATCATTTAACCATTATTTTTACATTCATTTAGAATTATTTAGTCTTTTTATTGTTATTTTTTCTTTCGTTATTTTGGATCGCTTCAGATAAAAAAAAATTTAAAATTTTTAAAAAAAAACTTAAGTGCATTTAGAACAAGCGTCCCAAAATTTTAACAAACACATCCCCATGACCTCTAGTTTTCCACTGTTGGTGAATGCATCTTCGCAGCACCATCACAAATTCTGAAGAGCCTTTCTTATCCCTCCCTAACCAACCAATTATGAACCCTAGACCTCCCCGAACTGAGATGGACGACTCTGATATTTCCGTTACCGTAGCTGTCATTCAAGCAACTCTTGCCAATATCAATCAGAGACTTGAGAAAGTGGAATTAAATCAAACTGTTGCCCCTGAACTTCCTGCTAATCGTCAGATCCCTCAAGGGAATGATCGCGACGGTCGGCGTCAAGATCGTGACCCTGACGAACAATATAAGAAGAACGATAAGGCTGACGTTCCCCATTTTGAAGGCCACATGGAACCCAAGCTTATCTCGATTGGATCTGTGCCATGGACCACTACTTTGTGTGGTTTGACATGAGCGAAGTCCTGAAGGTTAAATTTGCCACAATGAAATTGACAGGTAAAGCTCAACAACACTGGACCAATCATGAACATACCCGTAGAGGTCGAGGCCTGGCACCCATAGCCACTTGGGAAGCCATAAAAGAGAAGCTCACTGAGAGATATGTACCGTTATTGTTTCACACCCGATTGCTAGATTGGTGGAACCAACTTTATCAAGAAAATCCACACAAGAGTATGTTGATAAGTTTGATGACTTCCTTATTCGGTGCAATGCTTTAAATAAAGAGAGTGAAGAACAAACTCTCTCTAGGTTCAGAGCTGGACTACGAGCCGACCTTAGAAACGAGCTAATTCATAGAAATATGAACTCAGTAACAGCAGCCTATGCCCTTGTCCTCGATATGAATTCCCTTAAAGCTAGTTCTCATTCTAAGTTCGGTGATTCGAGAAATCGTTCCTCTAGAATGACCTTTACTGATCCATCTAGGCCTAAGCCTCCCTCTCAACACCCCAACAAATCTTACCCAGCCAACCTAATTCAAATTTTAATTCACATAGAGATGAACATAAGGGTAAGAACACCGTAAGAAACTACTCTAAGATTAACCCTCTCACTAAGTGTTATAAATGTAAGGAATACGGTCATGTTGTTAACAACTGTCCCAGCCCCAGTAGGATCAATATAGTAGAGAGTACCGCTGTCATCGCTGATGATTCTGATAATGAGTTTTCCTATGAGCCTATTGAAGGTGATGACTTCGGTGAAAAAGAGGATGACCAGTATCTCCACTGTATTAGGTCTATCTAACCACCTCACTTGAATGTAGTCAGATGTGCTTTCTCCCAGCCAAAAGAAGAAGATGATTGGAAGCGCACTACTATATTCCACACCTTTACGACCATAGGTGACAAAAACTGCAAGGTGATTGTTGACAGTGGGAGCTGCGTTAACGCCGTCTCTTCTGTGGTCTTAGCTAAGACCGGACTTAAGGCTAAACCCCATACACGCCCATACAAAGTATCTTGGATTGATGTGACAGCTCTCCAAGTAACACATCGATGTTTGGTCCCTGTGGACTTCAAAGCTTACAAAGATGAAATTTGGTGTGATGTGCTCAAAATGGATGTAGGTCAAGTCATTTTAGAGAGACCTTGGTTATACGATCACGATGTGTCCATATATGGTCGATCCAACCAACGTGTGTTCTAGTACGATAGACTAAAAATAAAGTTCATACCTGTGAGACCACGAACTGTCCGGCTAAAACAACACCGGCTCCCTTGAGAAAGGGCAAGAAACGTATATTGGTGAAAAGGAACTCACGAAAGAAATTGACAAAGGGGCTCCAATTCTTCTACTCACAACAAGAGAACTCCCTAAAGATCTTAAATCACTCATCCCGCCTCTAGTTACTCCTGTCCTACACGAATTAGCAGATGTGTTTCCTGCTGACCTCCCCAACCAGTTTTTCTCACTGCGTGACATCCAACACGCTATTGATCTGGTTTCGGAACGAGTCTACCTAACTAGTCACACTATTGGATGAACCCGACAGAGCATACCGAGTTGAAAAGGCAAGTTGATGAGTTATTGGCAGAGTTATTAGCAAAGGGCTTCATCAGAGAAAGCTGAAGTCCTTGCGTTGTTCCCGCTCTATTGACGCCAAAAAAGATGGAACCTGGCGTATGTGTGTGGACAGCCGTGTCATAAACAAGATCATGGTAAAGTACCGTTTCCCCATCCCCCGTTTGCATGACATGTTGGACATGATGTCTGGTGCCACAATCTTTTCCAAGATCGATCTTAAAAGTGGCTACCACTAAGTACGTGTTTGTCCGGGTGATGAATGGAAGACCGCCTTTAAGACGAAGAATGGCCTGTACAGATGGATGGTCATGCCATTTGGAATGACGAATGTCCCGAGCACGTCTATGAGAATTATGACGCAAGTACTCCGTCCCTTTATCGGCAAGTTCCTTGTAGTGTACTTTGATATATTCTCATTTACAGCCGATCCGTTAGGCAATATCTTGACCATTTGAGATAGGTCTGCAGTGTGTTGAGGAAGAAACAACTTTATGCTAATCCTACTAAATGTACATTCCTCTCCGATTAGACTATCTTTCTGGAATTTATTATTTCTGTCCGAGGAGTATCCGCTGACCCAGAAAAGATACGATCCATTACTGAGTGGCCTGAGCCCCGCAATATTTGTGATGTATGAAATTTTCATGGTCTTGCCACCTTCTATCGTCGGTTTGTGCAAGGATTTAGCACAATTATGGCTCCGATAACCGACTGTTTGAAAAAAGGTGAATTTATCTGGTCGAAAGAAGCCACGAATGCCTTCGAAGAGATCAAAAAAGAGAATGACTCAGACACCTATAATAAGGTTGTCTGATTTCAATAAAGTCTTCGAAGTAACGTGCGATGCTTCTGGTATTGGTATAGATGGAGTTCTCAGTTAAGAGAGTCATCCTGTTGCTTATTTCAGTGAAAAGTTGAACGTGGCAAAACAAAAATACTCCACTTATGACAAGGAGTTATATGCAGTAATTCAGTCACTTCGCTATTGGCAACATTATCTCCTGCTGCAAGATTTCTTTATTTTCTCAGACCATGAGGCCTTAAGATTCCTTAATTCTCAACAAAAGTTAAATCCGAGACATACCAGATGGGTAAAATTCCTACAAGAATATTCATATACCATTAGACACAAAAAAGGAATTGATAATAAGGCCGCGGATGCGCTAAGTCGTTGTCACATGATCTTATCTACACTGCGCACCGAAATTATTTGTTTTGCGAGATTGAAAGATGAGTAAGTCTCCTGACCAGATTTTCACGAGATCTACACCTTTTTGAAGGATGGCATTACTCGTGTGATAGATGATTATTTCTTGAAAGATAATTATCTCTTCTATCGCTCCAAACTGTGCATTCCTAGTACATCATTACGAGAGTATCTTGTTTGGAAATTACACGCTGGTGGCCTTGCTGGATACTTTGGACATATCAAGACCATTGATGCTGTGGAACATAGGTTTTACTGACCGAAGCTAAAGCGAGACGTTGCGAGACTTGTTAACAGATGTCATACTTGTCAACTCGCCAAGCAACAAAAACAGAACACATGCATGTATACTCCGTTATCTGTTCCCAGTCGCTCTTGAAAAGATGTGAGTATGGATTTTGTGTTAGGCTTACCGAAAACGCAAAAGAAACACGATTCTATTCTTGTCGTTGTGGACCATTTTTCTAAAGTGGTCCACCTCCTCCCGTGCTCAAAAATTTTTGATGCATCTCGTATAGCTCAGATCTTCTTTGATAATATTGTGAAACTACATGGGTTGCCAAAAACCATTGTCTGATAGGGATGTGAAATTCACGAGTTATTTTTGGAAGGCCCTATGGCACAAAATAGGTACGAAATTGAGGTTCTCTTCAGCCTTCCACCCACAAACTGATGGACAGACTGAGGTTGTCAATCAGAGTCTTGGCAATCTCTTGCGTACTCTTGTGGAAGAGAACTTAGGAACGTGGGATTTAAAATTAACGGTTGCTAAATTTTCTTGTAACACATCTAGGAATAGAACCACTGACATGAGTCCCACACGAAGTTGTATATGGTTATCACCCTAGGCAGCCCATAGATCTTGCCCCCATGTTAGAACATCACCAAGTCTCAGAGTCTGCATTTGCATTTGTATGCCGCATTCATGACTTGCACAGAAAAATTTTCAAAAAAATTAATGAGAATAATTTTAACTACAAGCTAAGAGCAGATATTAGAAGGAAATTTAAAACTTTTAATGTGGGTGATGAAGTGATGGTTTGGATACGTCCGGAACTGTTTCCAGCTAGATCTGTTAAGATGCTGAATGCCCGTGCTGCAGGGCCATTTAAAATTGTTCATAAAATCAATGATAATGTTTATGTCGTTGACCTTCCTAAAGGTTTTGGCATAAGTAAGACTTTCAATATTGAGGATATAGTACCCTACGAAGGTCCAGAATTTAACCCTTGAAATCCTCTTATAGATGAGCCTACCCTGCAGCCTAACGATGAGATTCCCACATTACCCTGACTACCTGATACTAACCCATCGACAGATGAATTGAATAATATTTTAGATGATCAGATAATCTCTACTAGAGATGGTGGTATTCATATGTATTTGGTAAAATGGAAAAACAAGTCGGAGTCGGAGAATACTTGGATAGATCGTGAAGAGCTCCAGCGCTTCGATGCAGACCTTTTGGAGCACTATGCCAGGAGGATTGGTTTTGACTCGACTAGGTCGAGCCCTCTCCCACCCGGAGAGAATGATGAGAACATCGACTCAAGACAATTCTGGCATTTCTATCAGCGCAAACATCATCTAGGACAGCTTCTTCATTAGCTTAGAATTTTATTTCAGTACCATATTTGTTTTTAGCAATTATAGCCATATGTAATATTTTTTTTATGCATTAAAATATTTTTTAGATTTTAGAATATTTTGAGATTTGTATCAAGATTTATTTTGAGCTTATATATAGGCCTTGATA
Source organism: Hemerocallis citrina (assembly GCA_017893485.1). NCBI lineage: Eukaryota > Viridiplantae > Streptophyta > Magnoliopsida > Asparagales > Asphodelaceae > Hemerocallis > Hemerocallis citrina. The sequence goes on along the minus strand of CM030363.1, from coordinate 76,395,078 downwards.
TTAATGAGAAGTTATGTTATTCTTGATAAAAAAAATTGTGTTGGATTTTGCTCTTCATCTCTCTTTTTGTGTGATACAATTGAGATCTAATTTTAGGGTTTGTGATAAACTCTAAAACAACCCCAAATCCCCAAATCAATTAAATCAAAACTCTAATCCCCAAATCCAAAACCCTAATCCTTTTTCTCCTCCAACTCCCGACCAAACCCAACCCTCCTCACCATCTTCGACCACCACCGCCACCAAACCACTCGCCCATTACCCTCATCGTCATCCTCCCCTACCCCGACTCCCCCTTTGGACTTCCCGTCCGCCTCCATCACCCAATCCCGCGCCGCCATCACCTTCTACGCCCCTATCTCCACTGTACATCACCACCGCAACCTCCACCGTCCCCATCTTCGCGACCCCGTGCAGCACCCACCCACGCCAGCACAGCCCTCCTCTTCCGGTCGATTTCCCGACGGTTCCCCGTCGACCTGCTGCCGCCACCTCCTTTGGTTGCCGCCATCGTCGACCACCAACATCCGCGACCTTCTACCACGCGGATCCAGCAACCCGCAACTCCAACAATAGCTTCTTCTTTAATTGTCGCAATTGTTCTTCGAACTCCCGGTATAATCTTTTCACTTTTCAAATATTTGTGTTATACTGCCTTATCATCTCTACTATATTATTTAATTTATCTGTCGACCACAAATATTGAGAGTGAGCGTTTCTACCTGCTAATTAGAGTACAAATCAATATTGCATCTTTTACTTGCTAAGCTCTTAGAGATATAATCATTGGTTGTTAGAGCTGAATTGTTAATTGGGCTTGTTAAACATAATTCAATTCTTGAAAATCCCTCGAACTGATTAACTGTTTTAATTTCTAACTTGATCCACCTGACATGTTGGAAAAATTAATCCTTTAAACTTCTTGAAAATAATCTATTTAGGATTACGTTTTACATCAATATGTCATTCAAGTCATTAGAGTATTTCTCTAGTTTACTAAGAGAATTTGAATTCCAACAAGTTAAAATAACACAATGGCAACTATAACAGTGGAGTTTCAAAGGAGTAAGTAGAGTATCCTCGGTAAAACTCCTCAGATGCACCAGGAAAAATAACACACGTTAATAATTACTTGAGCCCAAGGGAGGCAAAAAGATCTTCCTCAATTCCAATAAGTTCTTCATGGTATAAATCACTATCTTCTGGCCGACAGAAGATAAACATCTCAACTTTGCTGAATTGGTGTACTCAATATAGTCCCTTAATAAGTATATAATCAGTCACCTTACAAATAAAATTTTCAAAACTATATCCAGAGACGTTTAGTTATGAGCAATATAATTTAATGAACCAGATTAATTTTAAAATAAATAAATTACTAAATAAATTTAACATTATCCTATCTTAATAGCTTGGGTAGTGAAATGAATAAAAGCTTTTCATCAGTTGGTGGACTATATTAAAATGCAGAAGAAATAACCCCAATGGTCAAAATAAAAACTTAAAACAAATATAGAGTATGAAGATTCGCTTACCTAGTAGCAGTGCCTGCAGCACCAGCTTCAGTGCGAAAACAATGACAGTAGGTTACATACTTCAAGTGATGTGCAGATTCACGAAGGATTGAGTCCATATGGATGCCTGCGACAGGAATCTCTGATGTTCCGATGAGGCACTGGTCGCTGCCTTCAATAGAATAAACCTGTTAATAAAGAAGAGGGGGAAAATATCAAAAGGATAGCTACAACATATGAAATTAGACTTCAGGCCCGGCTCAAGACAAAGTCAAACAAACCAACCATGCAGCAAATTAAACAAAGCTAGCAATAGCTCAAAAGCTCAAGCCCGCAGAGAAATAATAAATCATTTTGTTGAACCTTGAACTGATGATTCAGGGAAAATCACTAAATCTTAAATTCTTTATCTATCCTTCAAAGCTCCAATAAATGATTAACTAACAAATAAAATTCATACCCCTTCTTGTGATCATATATTGATTGATATCATGCAATGTGTTTTATTTACGAGCTAATGCTACGGAATAAGTGTATAGTAAGGAAAACCTCTAATACAATACGCAATAACTCAATGCATTCAGTAGGCAATGTTATATAATTAGCACGAGGAATTAGGAAGCTTCAACAAAATTCTTTTTATTACAATTTCATCCTATGAAAGAACTACCACGGCTCAAAGCAGATATCTGAAAGGGACAAAAACAATATCAAAGATTTGCAAACCTGAGTATTTTCTTCACGAGGTTGAAAGCCACACTTTTCAACTATAGATGATCTTACAATCTCGGGAGGGCTCAGGGGAGTAAATCCCCTTTTACAAACTTCTGAAACTGCCCAATTGAGAAGGGCCATTTCCAGCAAGACAGCATTGTTCTTTAAATAATAGAACTTTGAGCCACTAACCTGCAGAAAACAGGGGTAGCAAATTATACACAAAAGAAGGTCAAATAAGTCCTGTAAACATCCCAGCACAAATGAAAAAATAGTACGATACAATTTTACCATTCTTAATAATCAGTCATCAATAGCTGGGGGATGATTAGCATGTCCCATGGGTCTTATTTTGAACCAGAAGAAATATCACAAAGCCTCCACTCTGATAATCAGGATTTTGGAGTAAACTACCTGAGTTCTTTTCCTCCATTCTTTTACCAAACCAAGTGTCCTTTTGAAAAATAGATCCTATACTAAGCTCTGCTCCATAGTTTTTACATGTGAGGGCTTTCCTCACCATGACTCTCAATTTCGAACTCAAACTTAAGTATGAAGAAACTTTCAATTCTGAACTGGGGAAAAAAATATTGGGGAAAAAATACTAGGGAAAGAATAATAATAAAGTAGACCGCAGTTTATTTGTATGTATGTTGCAGTCTGGAATTGGGAGTTCTGTTGAAGTAAAGCCTTCATGCGTAAAAAGTTGAGTGAAGCTCACTACTGGATATGCTTTCAAAGGAATGCTTAGTTTGGCAAAAAGAAATCGCAGATCAATCAAGGATCATTTCCTTTTCAAGCAACCAGTATTTTAAATATCTGCCACTATGGCCGTCATATCAACCTTTACGACGCTTTGATAAACCAACGTCATCGATACCATTATTTTCTAACGTATAATGTTATTGGTCTATTTTAGCCATTATATAGGGAGATATGTGATATATCGTCCATTCAATATCGGGCGCTATAAAAAGAAACACCACTAAGATTTGGGTAAGGTTTCAAACGCAATCCCAATGAACCCTAATCCATTGTCTTCTAAGTGAGAAAGTGTTTAAAAGAAAAAGAAGGTAAAGGATCCTATCTTCTCTCATCCTTATCTTCCTCTACCAAAAATTTACCATACCATCTCTCCTCTCGTTTCTGTACGCACTTCCTCTCACTGCCTTGATGTGCAACCACATCCTCTCTCTATCGTTGCTCCTCTTCATTTGACAACTTCAACCACAAAGTCTTTGTATTCAAATTTGATTTCATGTTTACTACGTCCTTATGAAGCTTGATGGTCAACAGATACTTAAAAGAGACAATTTCCGATATTTATGCTCGATTATACAAAGATGGGAGATTTGTGAAGATGTTATACATAGGATCCAAGCAGGGTAGCTTAAGTGAAAAAGTATCAGTGGTGTTTTGCGTGACAAACGTATACCTTTAAAGTTGAAGGAAAAATTTTATAGGATGGTTGTCGGACCATCAATGATGTATGGAGCAGAGTAGTGGGCAACAAAGAAACAACATGTCCAAAAATAAGTATAGCAGAGAAAGTATCTCCATAATCTAGGCCGTAAATCTGGGTATAACCTTTGGCAACCAAGCGAGCTTTAAGGCGATCAATCTTTCCATCGGCCCCAACTTTTATAGCATATACCCATCGACAGCCAACAGGTTTCTTGCCTGGAGAAAGAGGAACCAGCTCCCAAGTACCATTATGCTCCAAAGCCTGCATTTCATCAATCATGGCTTGTCGCCATCCTAGATGATCAAGTGCTTCACAAAGATTTTTAGGAAGAGAAACAGAAGATAAAGAGGAAACAAAAGAATGGTACGAAGGAGTGAGACGATGATAACTTAAGAAGTCAAAAATATGATAAGGTTTACGTGTAGACCGAGTACCTTTCCTAAGAGCAATGGGCAAGTCAAGATTCTCTTCGAGTAGGTCTGCGGTCGGGTTGTCTGCTGGAGTAGGACATGATTCAGCTGGTCTTTCATTACCTTCAAGTTCTATCTTAGGAATTCGAGGACGACGCCGATATACGATGGGTGATCTTTGAGTCTGCTCAGGTGGAGGATTGTCAGGAATATCTACAATTGACTCTGATTCCTGCAAAGAAGGTGATGGACCAAGATAGGGAATAGGAAAGACTTCTTGAAGAGTATTGGACTTAACCATGGTGGGAGCAAAGTATGGCTTTTCTTCGAAAAATGTTACATCTGTAGAGATATAATAACGATTGTGAACAGGAGAGTAACATCGGTAACCTTTCTGTAATCTGGAATATCCAAGGAAGACACATTTGATGGCACAAGCAACAAGCTTATCAAGACCTGGAGACAAGTTATGAACAAAACAGGTGCAACCAAAAATACGTGGATCAACATAAAACAATGGTTCTTTAGGAAACAGAATGGAATATGGTATTTTATTCTCAATAGAGGAAGAAGGCATCCGATTTATCAAAAAACAGGCTGTTAAAACAGCATCACCCCAGTGTCGGACAGGTACATTGGCATGAAGTAATAATGTCCGAGCAGTCTCAACAAGATGCCTATTTTTTCTTTCGGCAATGCCATTCTGTTGAGGAGTACGAGGACAAGAGGACTGATGGAGAATGCCCTGCGCCGACAAAAAGGAAGAAATAGCAGAAGAAAAGTATTCTTTTGCATTATCACTTCTAAGGATCTTAATTGTCTTACCAAACTGAGTTTTAATTTCATTAACAAAAGAAGTGAGAATGGACAAAATTTCAGGCCGTTCTTTCATTAAGAAAACCCAGGTGCATCGAGAAAATTCATCAATGAAAGTAACAAAATATCTATAACCCATAGAAGAAACACGACTAGGACCCTATATATCAGAGTGAATAACTGAAAAAGGGGAATCAACACGACTTTCAACATGCCTAACAAAAGAAGAACGAACATGCTTTCCTAGTTGACATGACTCACAAAATAGGTTCTTTATTTTTTCAAGACTCGGAACCATTATTTTTAGTTTAGATAAATGTGGGTGTCCCAAACGTTCATGAAGGAGCTTTGGTGATGTAGCAGCACTGCAAATCCAAGAAAGGCTAGGCTTGAGGTAGTAAAGACCATGAGATTCATGTCCTATGCCAATCGTTCGACCCGTACCACGTTCCTGTATGACAAAGGAGTTAGCATCAAATGTTACTGAACAATTATGAGAACGAGTAAGTTGACTAAGAGATATTAAATTGAAAGGACAATCAAGTATGAGCAAAACAGAGTTTAAGGACAAATAAGAAGTGGGTGATACTTTGTCGATTCCTGTTGCTGCAACTCTAGAACCGTCGGCTAAAGTAATGAAATGAGGAAATTTAGGAGGATAGATGGATAAAAATAAAGAACTATTACCAGCAATGTGATCAGAAGCACCTGAATCAATTATCCATGGACTTTGATTGTTACCAGATTTGGAAATGCAAGCAGTAGAGTTATGACCACTTATAGCAGATGATGTTTGAGATTCCTTGGCAGCTTTTAGCTGGAGGTACTTTTGATTGTCAGCTTCCGAAAACTTTGTCTTAGATGTTTCAAACTTTGAAATATTCACAGATTTTTCAGGGAATCCGTGAATAGAGTAGCAAGTGTCTTGTGTGTGGCCCATTCTCTTGCAGTAAGAACATTTAGGGCGACCTCCTCTTCCACCTCGTCCTCCTCGGCTTCCATGACCACCTCGTCCCCCTCGATTAGAAACCATGGCAGAAGTTTCAATACTGTCAAATGAACTTCCTTCTGTTTTTGGTGAGGGGACTCGAAGGAGCCGGGTAATTAGATTCTCTAGAGAAGGAACTTCTTGGCCGGTTAAGACTTGATCACGAATGTGATCAAAATCTGGATGCATCCCACGTAGTACCAACACCATATATAGATTATCAAGTTTCGTCTTCACATCTTCAAGTTTATCGGCTTCCAATGATAATTTTAACTCCTCTACCGCAGATTGGGCTTTCGAAACATAGGCAACCATGTCATGATCAGTTTGTTTGAGAGTGGCCAATTTTTTAGCAGCATCATACAATTGTTGAATGTCATTAGCAAAAACACTTTGTGCCTTCTTCCAGAAAGAATGACAAGTTTTGAAGGCTCTGAAATTTGTCAATATAGTTAGCTCAACAGATTGCCATAAGAGAGCACAAAGCTGATAATCAAGTTTCTTCCACTGCTCGGGTTTGTCTTCTGAAATATTTTTCGAGGATTGCCCCAGATGTTCATGATAACCTTGGCCAAGAAACCAAAGTTCAACAGAGGCTGACCATGCAAGATAATTTTTGCCATTCAATTTTTCCGAAGTGATTGTTGGCGTTCCAGAGAAAGAGAAGACAGGACCATCAATTTTCTGAGAGTTTGAAGCCATTTCAGCACCTAGGCAGAAGGTGGAGAGGCCGGCGATCAGATCTGGGCGAGCGCGCGATGGTTAGGGGGCAGCGCCGGCGATGCTGGATGGTGTTTGCTGCTGCTTGCGACAGCACCAGGAGGGTGAGCGAACGGCTAGCCGACTGCGGGGAGCACAGGAGCAGTCGTCAGCGGCGAGTGCTTGTAGGTGCGTGCGACATGGTGCTGCTGCGTCGCTGCGGCGAGGAGGGAGTCGCTGCGAATCTGTAGTTGAGCGGGAGACAGCGTAGGTGGCCGCAGTCTGGCGTTCACGGCGTCAGGACTGGATTGGTTGTCGACGGAGAAGCATAGAGATGGGCGGTGCAGTCGCAGGTGGAGAAGGAGAGATGGGCGGTGCAGTCGCAGGGTTGGAAGTCGGGAGGATTTGGAAGTCGAAGTTGCTGAAGGGTTGGGAGAGGCGGCTGGTGTTTAGCACGAGGCAGAGAGAGGGAGGTTCTGCTGACCAGATGCAGAAACCTATTAAAGAATAAACAAAGTGGCTCTAGATACCATATTGAAGACACTAGAAGTTGTAAAATGCTTGAGTGCCTAAACCCACTCAGCTGATCTATATTTGTATATACTTAGGGAGTAAATACAATGTGAGATTTACAAGAATATTAATGAAGGTCTAGTTTCAAAGTACATGCATGTGAATTCCTAGGTACATTAATAACTAATGTGAATTCCTAGGTACATTAATAACTATGATTTATTGGAACAACTACCCATACAATGTGTGTAATTCCAACAATATATATAGCTCGACGTAGACGACAAACATGACGAGGTGTGGTAAGGCCAAGTGGGGGATGCATGTAAACAACGTCAGATAAAATATCATGAAGAAAGACATTCTTCACATCCATCTGGTATAACGGCCACTGACAAATGGCGGCAACGGCAAGGAGAGTGCGAACTGTAGTAATTTGTGCAACTGGAGCAAATGTCTTATCATAATCAATGTCATGCTCCTGAGTAAATCCTCGGGTAACTAGACGAGCCTTGTGCTACTCAAATGGAGCCATACCTTAAAGATCCACTTGCAACTAACAGGCTGGATGCCTACTGGCAGTGGAACATTCCAAATGCCAGTCTGATCAAATGCACTGAACTCATCAACAATAGCTTCCCGCCACTGGGGATATTGAAATGCTTCTTGATAGGTTCTGGACTCACGTGTGGAGTGTATTGCAGTGAGATATGCATGCAACTGTGGTTAGTAAGCTAGGGTGGCAAAACCAAACTCTTCAGAAGGACCAGTGGCATCAGGTGTATAACATGCAAGTGGGATACCCAAAATGGAACGTGTAGACTGACGAACCAGTAGTTGATTGGCAGGGTTTGGGGTGAGGTCAATAGCGTGGGTGCATGCAGCGGTGGGGATGCAGGTGGTGTGGGTACATGCTGCTAAGGTGATACAGAAGGTGTAGGAGGAACAATAGGTGTAACATCTGTATGAGATGGAAAAGGAGTCAAAGGAGTGGGATCGAAGGGAATGCGTGAAGATATGTCCGGGGAGGTAGGCCCAACAACGGGAGAATCGAGAAAGCTAGTATCCTCAGGTGATGACAAGTAGTAAGGAGAGTCTTCCACTATGGGGATATGTCGGGAAATATGGATACAACCCGCCAAAGAATCAAAATAACGATATCCTTTGTGCTCTAAACTTATACCTAAGTAAACGCACTTAGCAGCGTGGGTGGTCAGCTTCGTGCGCTAAGTGCGAGGGAGAAGGATGTAATAGGTGCACCCAAAAATACGGAGCATACAGTAGTCCGATGGTGAGTGACGAAGAGCCTCGTAAGGTGTCGTATTAGATAGAGTAGACAAGGGAGCGATGTTAATAAGGCCAACAGAAGTCATGACAACTTCAGCCCAGAAAGGATGAAGAACAGAAGAAGAGAGTAAAGGAGCGCGAGCCGTCTCAAGAATGTGATGATTCTTGCATTCAGCTACACCATTATGCTCGTGTGAGGGCATGATTGTTGAAAAAGCGTGTCGTGAGGATCGATCTCATAGTAATGGAAGTGTAATCTACCACCGTCTATGCGAAAAATCATGATATGCGCACCGAACTAAGTGAATCATGGTCTTAAAGAACTGGTAAAGAATCTCATATCATTGGCGCATAAGAAAAACTCATATATACCGAGTTAAGTTATCGATGAAGGTAACATAATAAAGATAACCTTTGCAGGAAGGTAGAAGAGAGGGTCTCCATATGTCAGAATGAACAAGTTGAAATGGATGGGTGATTTGAGAAGTGTTTTTTTTATTAAAAGGGAGTGCTATGTGTTTGGTCAACTGACAACCCTCACAAATAGAAAAAAGTGTAAAAGAAAGAGAACTAGGAGCACCACTATGGGCTAACGTCTTGAGACGACTCACTAACATGACCTAAATGTTTGTACCACATATCAGCATTAGAGGACACAACACCAGCAAAATTAGGATTAGATTTATGTGCATGTAGAAAATCTAGATAATATAGACGACCATGCCGATTTGCATGCCCAAACTTTGACCAGTGTGTGAAGCCGTAATAGAACCTAAAGAATCGAATATAACGACAAAACCATTATCGCACAGCGCATCAATCGAAATAAGGTTCATAGATAAATGGAGAGCATATAGAGTATAAGGCAATGAGAAAGTGGGAGAGCTAATAGAGCCTGAGTGTGTAGTGAGAAGTTGTGAGCCATCGGCGGCGTGAAGGGATAGAGTGAGAGGAAAGTGTAGTGCTGGTGATGAGCAGTGTATAATTACTAATTAAATGATGTGATCCACCAGAATCTAAAATTCAAGAAGAATTCATACCGGGAGTAACAAAGAATGCAGAGGCAGAGGGACCAACATTGACAGACTGACCCAAGAGCTTGAGTTCCAGCTGAGCGAGGCGATGCTGAAGATTGACCCAATCAACAGGATATGGCAAAACTGGAGTAACGGTCATAACAGAAAAAGTAAGGAGAGAAGGAATGAGACTGGTGATGTTGTGGAAGGAAAAAGACGGCGATGGTGTTGTTGTCGGGTCGGGATGTTGTTACTAGTGCCGGAGTCAGAAGAAGTGGTGGGGCAGGGATAGGGAAGATGCAGTTGGTGTCGATGGATCATGGATGAGTGAAAAGGAAGATGCAGTAACTGGGAAGTTTGTGGAGACGGAAAGATACTGGTGAAACAGGGGTTCCATTTAAGAAGTACTAGTACCTGCAAAAAAAAATCTGATTTTTGTTTTACAATGACAATAGACGACGACGGCAGCAAACGAAACTGGAGTATGGGGAAGAAGGGTTAGTGCGTGTGGGTTTGGATTTGATTTGGGTTAGAGTTAGGTTTTGGTTAGGATTTCGAGTTTCGTTTTTTGATGTGGGTTAGGGTTTTTTTAAACAGAAACGGGTTTCAGGGTCGGGTTGTGGGTTTGGATATGGATTTTGGGATTAGATTTGGGGGGGAATAGATTAGGGTTAGGGTTGATGGCAGCTAGGGTGAGCAGAGTTTGATTTCGGATTGAGGTCGGCAAGGATTAGCAGAGGTGGGTCTTCGAGATGAGGGTCGTCGAGCTGGTGGTGGTGCTGTGGGAGGAAAATTTGAAGACTAAGTACAATGTCTCCTATATATAGGAGGGAACCAAATACTAAATTAATACATAATCTGATATGGGACTAAATATATTACACTATCTAAGCTTGTATTAGGTTATTTGTTTTTTGTGATATATAATGTACGTAAATTACAGGTCATCTAAATCACATTCAGGATATATAACTTCATCCGATATATTAACAAGATTTTTTTAGATTCACCTATATATCCACTATGACATGATAATATGCCTTCCAATATAATACCGGAATTGGATATGTTAACAATATATAATATTCAAAGCATTGTAAGCAACATAATCCTCTCAGCTACCTTAATAACTAAGGTGTCCCCTGTTTAGAGTTGATTAGTATATCTCATTTTATTCTTGTTCTGATTCATCACATCAAAAAACCCTTCACATAGTTGCAGTCAGCTACTTGAATGCTTTTCCTCAATTCAGTTATATTAATATTCACACATCTTATTCTCAATTCAGGCTACCTGAATGCTTGTTTCTCGCACAAATACCTTACAATCACTCCTCTTAGCTCAAGCAGTAATCCAAGTCGAAAGATTCTAAGTTTCTAACTCACCTATGCTCAACTCAAGCTTCAAGCATCTAATGCTCACTTATCTTATCCTTATCTTTTAGTGTCTTTCCACTTTGCACTCAACTATCTCAACATTCTCATTTCAAATTATCCTTTTTTCAATGTCTAGATAATCTAACATTGTGACTAATAACGCTACAACCTTAGATCGGATCACAGGACATCACAGGTTAGGCAGCTGTCACAGGAACATATGACACTCTAGCAGAGTTTCAGCATGATTACTAACTTCATTAGTTCTCTGCACATGATCCTTCAATTTCACAGTGAAAGAAAAAAAAAGAACAAAAAGGAACATTTGATCCTAAAATTTCACAGGAAGATATAACGCTCTAGAGGAGTTTCAACATGTTAACTAACTTTGATGAGAACATCGGTTCCGGATGTTTTGGGTGCTTCTATCAGCGCAGGCATTGTTTGAGATGACTATTTTATTAGCCTAGTTATTTTCATATCAGCACTTATAGTTGTCTTTGGCATTTGGATGACTATTTAGCAATATGTAGTAGTTTTGCTATTTGCACCCTTTATTTTCTGCACATATTTTTTACATTTGTTTTGAGCCTATATATAGGCCTTTAGACTAATGAAAAGATATGTTTTGATTAATTAAAATTTGGTGTTAAGTTTTGCTCTTTATTCCTCTCTTGTGTGTGAGACATTGAGAGGATATTAGGGTTTGTGAGAAACCCTAGACTAATCACCCCATTACTTCTTTAGCCATCTCTCATCTTCTAAAGTTATGCTATTTGCACCCTTTATTTTCTACACATATTTTTTACATTTGTTTTGAGCCTATATATAGGCCTTTAGACTGATGAAAAGATATGCTTTGATTAATTAAAATTTTGTGTTAGGTTTTGCTCTTTATTCCTCTCTTGTGTGTGAGACATTGAGAGGATATTAGGGTTTGTGAGAAACCCTAGACTAATCACCCCATTACTTCTTTAGCCACCTCTCATCTTCTAAACCCATGTTGATCTTCTTCTTCTTCGCCTTCTCCACACCCCCAACCCGACCACTGCCACCATCTTCATCACCACAGCCAAGCCCCCGACTGTCTCCTCTCCTCACCATCTCACCCCCGACCTCCATTGCTTCACCACCACCCTCACTGCTTCCCAGCGCAACTTCTCCACCGAAACCCATACACCCCCGATGCCTCCTCACTCCTAAGCCCCTCCACTGCACCATCCCGACCTCATCACACCACCGAACAGCCGAGACCTCTTTCTCCACTTCGCCTTGCTGTTCGACCTCCACACCATAGCCCCCACCCGCTCCCTATCTCTTCTCACCTGACTACTCCGACCCCCTGGCTCCCCCAACCCGACACCAGATCCACCCATCTAACACCCCCGAACACCCCTGGCCGCCCTCACCCTCTGACCATCCCTACAACCCTCATCTTCCTAATCATCATTCAAACCCTAACCCTAATCCCCAAATTTTCATTCAAACCCTAAACCCTAATCCTCACATCAAGAGAATGACCTATGGAGGAGTACAGCGTCATGACTTCGACGATTGGCATCTTCTTCCTCTTCATCCGTGACGGCGACACTTTCATCGAATCCCAGTAATTTCTTTCCATTCCTCAATTCCTTGTGGTACTGCCTATCATCTCTAGAATCTTATCTAAATCTTCTGTCGTCCACAAATATTGAACGTGTGTGCTTCTATTTGCCAAATAGCGAACGAGACACTATTGAATATCCTACTTGCTAAGAATGCATAAGTATAATCATTGATTCTAAACTTGAATCTTTAATTGGGACTGTTAACTTATTCAATTTTTTTAAAATCCATCAAACCAATCACTAGTGTTAATTTCTAACTTAATTGGTACTAGTTGTTGGTAAACTTAATCTTTAATATTCTTGGAAAATTCTCTATCTAGGGTTAAGTTTACATCAAACTTCCTTAACTCTCTGCACACAATCCTCGACTTCACAGAGGAAAAGGGGGAAAAAAGAAACATGTGATCCTTAAACTTCACAGGAACATATAAAATTCTAGAGGAGTTTCAACATGTTTAACTTCATTTCTCAACATAGCATACCTTCATTTTCAAAATCATGATGATAATTTACGCCAAGTAGAGAAGGCAATCTTCTAGCCTAGGTATTGCTTAGCTATAAAATCAACTCTACTTCTTATCATGCAAACTTTATAAGGAGTATCCAACCTTATCCAAGAGAAATTCATATTTAAAACTTTAGTCATTACTATTCCACAACTGACAGGCACAAACAATATCAATGGCATACTCTACCACACAATATCAAAAAGAAAATAAACCAATCTGATTGATCCTGAGATAGATTTGGGATTTAAACCATTGAAGCATGACAGTACCACAAGCAAAGCAATAGAGAACATCAATCTAGAATCAAGAACCAACTTTGTAAACCATATGTCAGAGCATCCTAGGTTTTGATTGAACCACATAGAGAGAGTCAAGAAAAAATACCTCCGCTGCTGCATCAAAATCAAACAAATCTAGTTCTTTTCCCAGTTGAAGATGATCTTTTACAGGAAAGTTAACCTCATAGGGGCTGCCAACCTAGAAAATAAAGAGCATATCATTATCAGCTTAATAAATCAAACTTAAATAAAGAAAACATGTATCGTAAACCTGCATACCATCTTTCTCAAAGAAGAACTGTCTTCATCACCAATAGGAACATCTGGATGAGTAATGTTGGGTATGCATTGCGCTTCCACTTGAAGCATATCAGTGAGCTGAACAAGATCTTCTAAGGTAACTAGCTGTTCCTTCAAATTCTTCCCTGCCAAGGAAAATTTGAGGACACGTATCTGGGAAGAGATTACCAAAATTATAGACGTGGACATACTAGTTGATACCTTCTTGAATAAGAGCTTGGCTCACAGTTGGCTCTAATTTTCCTTTCATTTTATTAGCAACTGTGTTTCTTTCACCTCGGAGCCGTTCAACCTCCTGCAATCTGTGAGTGATAATTAGATATTCATTTAACAAAAGTAAGGTTGTTTAATTCGGATAAATAAGTAATCTACTTGTACACTACACTTTTGTAATATACACTTGTTTCTACAAATTCTTCAGAATTACTTTCAAGCTATTCTTTATGGACAAATAAAAAGTAAATTGGAAGGAGATAAATTTCGTGAAACCCTACCCACTTTTCACCAATTTGCAGGTAACAAACCCAATCCGTTTTTACAAATTGATTTTACCATATGGAAAACAAGTTTTCATGCATATTTTTGTGTTGGATGGAGGAAAAAAAACACTGGAAAAGTTTTCCACCATATGGGTGGCAATCCTATTTCTACTTGGATTCGGATCCTCTTAGAAGCACCAAAATTAGTAAACCGTTCACTTATTTCCTTATAACCGTCCATTTAAGATGGATGGTTACAAATAATTTCAAGTAATTTATTACAAAATCAGATTTAAATATATGCCGAATTCACTCCTACAAAATTCAATTGTAAACCTATAAATTTTTCCGCCCTTCCCTTTTTACAAAAAGATCCCTAGATTAAATACCTTTACTAAATTGGCTATAAATGAAGTGTTCAATCATATGCTTTATATGAGTTATTTAAATTAATAGTTACTTTTAAAAAAATTATTTTAGGCAAATGCAAAGTGTTACTACTTTTTATTCACTATTTTGGTACCACTAGAGTCATGGTAGTAGATCCCATGTGAAATCTTCTTGCAATAGTTGCTTGTGGCTCCATCCTTATGAGTGTAGTACCTCCAAAGTAGTGAAAAAAAGAGTAGTATAATTCGCATTGCTCTTTTTCTTATTTTTGCCAAGTATAATTAATTGTCATTTAATAAAAAATTTTATTTTACTATATTTTAGTTCATTACATTGGAATTATTCTCATACCCAAAATAATTGTTTTTAAAGGTAAAAGAATATTATTCAAATTTGGAGAGTAAAGAACGAGGAGTTTTTTTCTTAAAGGAAGAATATAATGAACTTATGTTTAAAATATACTAATATAGATAGTAGCCAAAAAGAAATTGTTTAAAATATAGAGATGCTATTTTGAGAGGCTAAATTGTAAAATTGTACAAAATGATTTGAGACACAAATATGTGAAGGTTTTTAATCTAAGGATCATTTTGTTAAAAATGATAGGCAAAAGATATCTTGGCTTGCAATTTAATTTAGTTGGAGTGAAGTTCAGCACCTATTTAGATTTAATTTCATAAATAACCTGCTTGTAGTTATTTGTAATCATCCATCTTAAAATGGACGGTTACAAATAGTGAATGGCTCACTAATTTTGGTGCATCTAAGAGGATCTGAATCTCTTTCTACTCTAATATTGATGTAAAACCAACCCTAAAATAGAGAATTTCCAAGAATTTTAATGGGTTAATTTTACCAACATGAAAGTGCGGATCTAAGTTGGAAATTTTAACAGTTAACAGGTTCGATGGGTTTTCAAGAATTGAATAAGTGTAATAGTCCCAATTAATAAGTCAACCTTACAATCAATCAAATCCCTACGTGTTTTAGCAAGTAATAAGTTCAATACTGATTCGTACTCTACTCTAGCATGTGGAACACTCAATCTCGGTTATTTTGTGGACGACAGGCAAATTAGATAATATACTAGATAATAGGGCAGTAAAACACAAATATTTAATAAGGAAACGAGTTTACCGAATGCGAAGAAAATAACGTAGATCTCTGCCAGAACACAGCAATGGCAGAGAGTAACTCCACGAGCAAGTTCACGATGATCGGCGGCGTCACTGGTCGACGTCGACGACGGCAAGGGACGGCGCTGGCGACGGCGGCGACGTCGTCGAGAGGTGGGGCGAACGGGGCGCACAGGAAGAGAGAGGGCAATCGAGGCTGTTGGGGATCTGTGGGGATTAGGGTTTGGGTAGATGGGTTGCGGAAGGATCCGGGTAGGTTTGGGGTGAGGATCGTGGTCTGGAAAAGACGGGAGAACACGGATGGATGGAGGGGGCATGGTGGTAATGGGTCGACAGCGAGGGTGTGCAGGATGGAGGAACTGGGGTGACGATGGGTTTGAGTTCTTGGGGTCGGGAGTTGAGCAGGGTTTTGGGAGAAGAGGAAGGAAGGGAGAAGAAGAATGGGGAGCGGCTGTAGACGCGGGGGGGGGGGGGGGGGGGGGGGGGGGGATTAGTTTAGGATTTTGATATTTGGGATTAGAGAAATTAATGTTAGAGATTTGTATTTGGGGGATTTTAATTTAGGGATAGATTTTAGAATTAATCACTAACTCTAAAAATGTATTACGATTTATCAAAAACCCTAATAATGGGAATCTCAGTTGTATCACACAAAAGAGAAGGAGGAAGTGCAAAAACTCAACATAGATTTTTTTATATCAATAATGGCATCCTTTCTCATTAATCTCAAGGCCTTTAAATAGGCTCAAAATACAACTTGATACAAATCTCCAAAATATTCTCAAAATCTAAAAAATACAAAAAGATTATATATGGCTATAATTGCCAAAAATAAAAATGGTAGTGAAATAAACTAAACAGGAAAGATGTCCTCATCATTCTTTCCGGGTGGGAGAGAGCTCGACCCAATCGAGTCAAAACCAGTGATCCTGTCATCGTGCTCCAAAAAATCTAGATCTAGTTGCGGGAGCCCGTTACGATCACTGCAATTATCATCCGACTTCAGCTTGTTTTTCCACCTCACCAAATACTTGTGCATACCACCATCTCTTGTGGAGATTACCTGATTATCTAAAATATTATCAAATTCTTCTGTCGGTGGGTGAATAGTATCAGGTAAAGGGATAGATGTGGAAATCTCACCATTAGGCTGCAGGGTAGGCTCATTTATAAAAAAAATTCTAGGGTTGAATTTTGAGCCTTTATAAAGTACTAGATCCTCAATATTGAAAATCTTACTTATGCCAAAACCTTCAGGAAGGTCAACGACATAGGTATTATCATTGATTGTATGTAGAATCTTAAATGGGCATGCAGCACGTATGTTCAAGTTCTTAACGGGTCCAACAGGAAACCGTTCCGGATGAATCCGAACCATCACTTCGTCACCAATATCAAAAGTTATAAATTTCCTTCTAGTATCTGCTATTAACTTGTAGTTAAAATTATTCTCATTAAGTTCCTTGGAAATTTCTCTATGCAAGTCATGAATGTAATATGCAAATGCGGGTGCAGACTCTGTGACTTTGTGATGTTCTAACATAGGGGTAAAATCTATGGGTTGCCAGGTGACTTGAGAAGGAATGAGTGACTCAGGTATACTCAATAGAGGTGACTGAACAGGCTAAAAACAATTGAGAGACTGGTCATCCTCTTTTTCATCAAAGTCATCACTTATATTAGGTTCATAGGTAAACTCGTTGTCGGGCTCATCAGCGATGACTGCGGTACCCTCTACTATATTGATCCTACTTGGACTAGGACAGTTGCCAGCAACATGGCCATATCTCTTACATTTATAGCACTTAGTGAGAGGATCAATCTTAGAATAGTCTCTTTCCGTGTTCTTACCTGTGTTGTCATTTCTATGTGAATAGGAATTTGAAGTATGTCTATGTGGGTAAGACTTGTTAGGGTACTGAGGAGAGGAGTGCTCCGGTCTATAGAGGTCAGGAGGATTCATTTTAGAGGAATGATCCATCGAATCGCTGGACTTGTAATGGGAACTAGCTTTAAGGGAATCCATATCGCGGACTAGGGCGTAGGCTGCCGCTATTGAGTCCACATTTCTATAGATTAGCTCGTTCCTAAGGTCAGCTCGTAGCCCAGCTCTGAACCTAGAGAGAGTTTGTTCTTCACTCTCTTTACCTAACGCATTGCACCGAATAAGGAAGTCATCGAATTTATCAACATACTCTTGTGTGGATCTACTTCCTTGATAAAGTTGGTTCCACGAATCTAGCAATCGGGTGTGGAACGATAACGGTACATATCTCTCAGTGAGCTTCTCTTTCATGGCCTCCCAAGTGGCTATGGGTGCCAGGCCTCGGCCTCTGCGGGCATGTTCAAGATTGGTCCAATGTTGTTGAGCTTTACCCGTTAATTTCATAGTGGCAAATTTAACTTTAAGGGCTTCGCTCATGTCGAACCACACAAAGTAGTGGTCCATGGTACGGATCCAATCGAGGTAAGCTTGGGGTTCCATGTGGCCTTCAAACTGGGGAACGTCAGCCTTAACGTTCTTTTTATATTGTTCGTCAGGGTCACGTTCATGACGTCGATCGTCATGAGCATTCCCTTGAGGGATCTGACGATGGGCATGAAGCTCAGGGACAATGGTCTGATTTAACTCAACTTTCTCAAGCCTCTGATTGATATTGGCAAGAGTTGCTTGGATGGCAGCTAGGGTAGCGGAGATATCAGGGTTGTTCATTTCAGGTCTGGGAAGTCTAGGGTTCCTAATTGGGTGATTGGGAAGGGAGCGGAAAGGCTCTTCAGGATCTGTGATGGTGCTGCAAAGACGCATTCACCAAAAGTGGAAACTAAGGGTTGTGTGTGTATTTTTTTTTTTTTAATAAATGAAACCGAAATAACCTAAAATAAAAGAAAGACAAAAATAAAATAAAAGACTAAACAATCATAAATGAGTGCAAAAAAAATGATGTCTACGATGCAAGAACTAGGGTTTTAAGAACCTTCTCTCTGATACCAAAACGATGTAAAACCAACCCTAAAAAAGAGAATTTCCAAGAATTTTAATGGGTTAATTTTACCAACATGAAAGTGCGGATCTAAGTTGGAAATTTTAACAGTTAACAGGTTCGATTGGTTTTCAAGAATTGAATAAGTGTAACAGTCCCAATTAATAAGTCAACCTTACAATCAATTAAATCCCTACGTGTTTTAGCAAGTAATAAGTTCAATACTGATTCGTACTCTACTCTAGCATGTGGAACACTCAATCTCAGTTATTTTGTGGACGACCGGCAAATTAGATAATATACTAGATAATAGGACAGTAAAACACAAATATTTAATAAGGGAACGAGTTTATCGAATGCGAAGAAAACAATGTAGATCTCTGCTAGAACACAGCAATGGCAGACAGTAACTCCACGAGCAAGTTCACGATGGTCGGTGGCATCATTGGTCGACGTCGACGACGGCAAGGGACGGCGCTGGCGACGGCGGCGACGTCGTCGAGAGGTGGGGCGAACGGGGCGCACAGGAAGAGAGAGGGCAGTCGAGGCTGTTGGGGATTTGTGGGGATTAGGGTTTGGGTAGATGGGTTGCGGAAGGATCGGGGTAGGTTTGGGGTGAGGATCGTGGTCGGGAAAAGACGGGAGAACACGGATGGATGGAGGGGGCGTGGTGGTGATGGGTCGACAGCGAGGGTGTGCGGGATGGAGGAACTGGGGTGACGATGGGTTTGAGTTCTTGGGGTCGGGAGTTGAGCAGTGTTTTGGGAGAAGAGGAAGGAAGGGAGAAGAAGAATGGGGAGCGGCTGTAGACGGGGGGGGGGGGGGATTAGTTTAGGATTTAGATATTTGGGATTAGGGAAATTAATGTTAGAGATTTGTATTTGGGGAATTTTAATTTGGGGATAGATTTTAGAATTAATGACTAACTCTAAAAATGTATTAGGATTTATCACAAACCCTAATAATGGGGATCTCAGTTGCATCACACAAAAGAGAAGGAGGAAGAGCAAAAACTCAACACAGATTTTTTTTTATTATCAATAATGGCATCCTTTCTCATTAATCTCAAGGCCTTTAAATAGGCTCAAAATACATCTTGATACAAATCTCCAAAATATTCTCAAAATCTAAAAAATACAAAAAGATTACATATGGCTATAATTGCCAGAAATAAAAATGGTAGTGAAATAAACTAAACAGGAAAAATTTCCTCATCAAATATTTTCTCCAAAAATTGCGGAATTCAGTGGAAACCTCATTTATACCATTTTAATAATTACATTTTATTTTCTCTTATATTATTTTACCTTTCTCACTTTTTCAACAAACTTTTCTTTCATCGAAACAAAACTCTTCTAGAAAAATCTTTTTCATTTGAGGCAACCAATGAAAATATTTCTTCCTGGAAAATCTTAGTAATAAAAGATTTTTTATGTATTGTAAAATTTACATCATTCCAAGTGATATGGCTAAAAATAGGATTAAATCGGGATGGTTCAAATCGGGCACGAATCTTAAAGCTCTCAGGGGTAAAACTGTAATTTCACCTACAAACGGGTCTGAAATGAGAACTGGGTCTTTCTTCAAAGTCCAATAATCCATAAACGGATCTGTCCTACTGGGTATGGGTCCCAACCCATTACAAACCAGTTCAGAAGGATAAAGAAGAATTCAGATTCATAATTATCTCTAAGAGTTGGTTTTAACCACTTCTATCCATCCACACCGGGAAGTAGAGATTTGTTCTTATCTCGAAACGGATCCCTAAGGCGACTATAAAAA
This sequence comes from Hemerocallis citrina, assembly GCA_017893485.1. Classification (NCBI taxonomy): domain Eukaryota; kingdom Viridiplantae; phylum Streptophyta; class Magnoliopsida; order Asparagales; family Asphodelaceae; genus Hemerocallis; species Hemerocallis citrina. The sequence continues at coordinate 76,374,818 of CM030363.1, read as the reverse complement.
CCCCTCTCCCCACCATAACAAGGTAATCAATATTTTTCTACATAAATCTCTTTCATAATCTTCCTGATTACTGACAAGAGCGTCGGAGGATACGTCGCCGGGATCCATCCTGGTTTTCGCACTTTTTGCAGGTTCGCAGCAGCAGCAAGAAACCAAGTTAACACGTTGGTGAAGGTCAACAGGTCAACAGGTTTACCTTATTCATTTTCTCAAGAATCCACAAATTCATCTGTTTGCTCCCACACCAAAATCAGCAGCAACAGATTGGCGCCGTCTGTGGGAAGCGAAAAAACAATCCAACCTAACTTCATCAGCGAGATTAGTTTCAAGCCATGTATCCAAAAGAGACGGGGAAGGCAGCGGTCTCCAGCCGAAGAACCACTCCTTTTCCTCCTCTTCCTCCTCTTCTAGCTCAAGGTGTTCTTTCTCAACAGCCTCCTCCTCAACAGACCCCTCCAGGATCTCGGAGGGGCTACCGTCGAAGTCGTCCAAAGCAACATCCTCCTCATGACCATGTCGCGGTTCCCAATCCTCCAGTTGACTCTATGGCTTCTCAAAACCCTCCCAAGCGGGATCTCCGTCAAGTGATTGTCAACCGCCAGAGGGGGGTCAACCTCCGAACTCGCCTGAATGAATAGCGAGCCCTTGGGGGAGCCCATCAACCTGAGCACCCAGGGGTCTCAAGAGTCCGGACCCCTCGCAGACCAAGGACCAGAAGATCCCCTTCCCCGAGGAGGCAAAGAGAGTCCCCTCAATGCCATCGGCGAAGTCATACTCCAGTAAACCGAGCCACATAGGGACCGCCAGGCTAGAGAGGCACCAGTCACAAGGGCGGAGTTCTAAGATTTTCAAGAGGCCGTTCTGCGGGCCCTCAATGTCGCTCCCAACCACGCGCAACGGGCAACTAGTCCTCAACCTGCCCCAAGCCATCACCACCGCACTCCTAGTCCCCTTTCGCATGGGAAAGAGTCTAGGGGCTCGGCAGGATATGACCGAAGGGAAGACTCGGTCTACCGCCGTTGCCACGAGATGAAGAGGCGCTTTGGCCGACTTGACAGAGAAGAGGAACAACGGGCGTGGAATTTCCGTCCGAACAGGCCCCCGTTCTCCCGAGCCATCATGGAAGCCCCGGTCCCGCAAAACTTCAAGCCCCCTAACTTTGAGTCATACAACGAGGAGTCGGATCCCGCTGACCACATCGAAAGTTTTAAAACTCTCATGATGATCTGCCAGGCGTCGGATGCGCTCCTTTGCAAAACCTTCCCTGTCACGCTGAAGGGGCCTACGAGATAATGGTACTCTCGACTCGCCCAGGCCTCCATCTTCTCGTTCGATCAGCTCGAAGGGCTCTTCCTTACTCATTTCGTGGGTAGCTGCCGGGCCGAAAAAACAAGTGTACCTTTGGTGACCCTCAACCAAAGAAAGGGTGAACGCCTAGGAGATTACGTTCGGCATTCACTGCCGAAGCCCGATCTATTGCCTCCCTCAACCAATCCGTAGCCTCTGCGGCATTCGGGTACAACATCACTAACGCCGACCTCAAAGCGCCTCTTGCCAAGAAGCCTCCTAAAGACTTCTCAGAACTCCTGCTTAGGAGTGAGAAGTACATCCGAGTGGAAAAAGCTCTCAACCCCCCACTTTCGAGGAATCTCTTGCGGGAACAAACGGAAGAATACGGGCAAAGAAGGGTCCCAGAACTCCAGAGAGACGACAATGGCCAACACCGCCCAACTCCTCATTTTGAGAAGTTCACCCCCCCTCAATACTAGTATATCAGCAGTTCTTATGGAGGTGGACAAGGAAAGGCTACTCCGCGCTCCCCTAGAATAAATACCCCTGGCAAGAAAAAAAACAGGAATAAGTGGTGCTGCTTTCATAGGGACCACGGCCACGACACGGATGATTGCTGGGCTCTTAAAGAGGAGATTGAAGAACTCATACAGCGGGAACACCTGACCAAGTTCGTCCGAAGAAACGGGGCCGATCCTCCACCCCGAGGAGCCTACAAACGAACAGAGAGATCCGCCGAGTTCCAAGATTCCGAACCTGGGGCCATCCTCCACCTTATCCATGGAGGTCCAATGGAGAGAGAACCAAACTCCTCCCAAGAGGCCCTCACCCTATCGTAGAAGTAGGTTTTCAGTTTTCAATAAGGCCGATGCTTGTAACACGGCCAAGAAGCATGTAATAATGGTTCGCCCTATCGAAGCGGCCATTTAGTTTATTTTAATAAAACTTAAAACTTTTGTCTACTATTGCACTTGCTTCATTTCTACCTCTCCTAGTCACGTCTACGACTCGTCCAACGGTAAGTTCGGAGCCCAGTTTGTCCTACAGAGCTGCTCCCACAACTTACTAAGCTCAAAAAAGGAGTTTGGAGTCCAATACTTGGTTCGACGTTGCCTTAGCCACTTGCAAACAAGCAACTGCGGGGCAGCTCACCGTTCGGAATTGCTCCTACAACTCGTTAACTCTCTTAACAAGTTCGGAGTCCAATATTTGGTTCGAAGTTGCTTTAGCTGCTTGCAAACAAGCAAGTGCGGGGCAGCTCACCATTCGAAATTGCTCCCACAACTATTAAAACTATCTTAAACAGCAAGTTCAGAGCTAAAACTCTCCCTTAGAGTTGCTCTTCAAACTTGTCTCCCAAATGGCTCTCTCCTAGAGCCTAGTGATGCTCTTCACTCCGCTCGCCTCCAGGGCGGACCTCTTCTCAATAAGTTCAGAGCTAAAACTCTCCCCTAGGGTTGCTTCTCAAACTTGTCTCCAAAACGACTCTCTCCTAGAGCCAAGCTCTCCGCTCCGCTCGCCTCCAGGGCGAACCTCTTTTCAACAAGTTCAAAGCTAAAACTCTCTCCTAGAGTCGCTCCTCAAACTTGTCTCCCAAATGGCCCTCTCCTAGAGCCTAGTGATGCTCTTCACTTCGCTCGCCTCCCGAGCGGCCTTCTTCTCAACTGGTTCGGAACTCAACTCTCCCCTAGAGTTGCTCCTCAAACTCGCTTCCAAGAATGGAACTTCCCAAGAGTCATACAAAGCTCAACTCAACCGTTCACCAGACAGTGCCTATCGTTCGCCACGTTCGACAGCTTGTTCGACACGTTCGCCGCTGGTTGTCGAACAAACGTGATTCCGAACTCAAAAGGAGCAAAGCACGTTGATTAGTCAACGTTGCCAGTGCCACGTGTCGTTCCCCAGTCATTCGCCACGCTCAACGACTCGTTCAACACATTCGCCGCTGGTTGTCGAACAGACGTGTTTCCGAACGAAAAATGGGCAAAATACTGTTGACTAGTCAACGGCTTAAGAGCCACGTGTCGCTCGCCTATCGCTCGCCACGTTCGCCAGTACTCGCCGAACAGACATGTTTCCGAACGAAAAATGGGCAAAACACTATTGACCAGTCAATGGCTTAAAAGCCACATGTCACTCACCTATCGTTCGCCACGTTCGCCACGATCGCCAACAAGCCGAACAGAGCTGTCTCCGAAAAAAAATGAGAGAAAAACTCTATCTCAAAATCCGCACTCAAATTTGGATCAATGGCTCGGATTCGCACAACAAACAAAAAGCAAATAAAGAGAGAAAGGAAGTAACAGGTTAACGGGTCGGACCCATTATGGACCCAAACCCGTTACCCCTACTCCTTCTCTTCCAACTTTTCCCGCCAAAAGATCCACAGAAGCTGCTCCTTCAACCTCCGCGTTCGCCAACCGCCTCCACTGCCAAGCTCTCCCCTCCATCGACGAGCTCGCCAACCTCCACAAAGCTCTCCGCCGAACATCCCTTACGTCGTTCGCCTTGCTCGCTGAGCTCACTCCAAACCCAACTTCGCCGACCTCAACTTCGTTCGCCAAGCTCGATCGTTCGCCGAGCATCTCCTTCGCCCAAGCTCCGAACCCACGGTGCCAAAGCTCCACACCTCCAAGACATAGCTCCATCTCCATGAATCCAATACAAGAGCCAAGCTTGACCTCATTGCCATTGTTGACGCTCTACTTCGAGCCCTCGAGCTCAACTCCTCATCTTCATCGTCGAGCCATCCCACTGTCGAACGCGTCAAACATTTCATCGCCGAGCTCCGAACTCGTCTTTCGTTCGCCGAGCTCGCCCAAGCTTCGCCACGTTCGCCAATAGCTCCACAGGAGCTCCTTCAACCTCCGAAGCGTCGAGCTCCCCCTCGAGCGAAGCTCCAAACCCACTCCTCGAGCTTCGTCGAACCCAACATCTCAACTGCCGAGCTCCCCTCCATCGACGAGCTCGCCAACCTCCACAGAGCTCTCTGCCGAGCGTCTCCTTCGTTCGCCGAGCTCGCCGCACTCCGAGATCCAGCGCCACCTTCGCCATGCTCGACAAACTCAAACTGCTCGCCAACTCCTCGTTCAATGAGCTCCACCTCGCTGTCGAAGCTCCACCTCCATGACACGAGCTCCTTGACCAAACTCCTCCCCTCGCCAAGCTCCACCTCCACCGCTTCCGTCGAGCTTCATCTCCCACGAAGACGACGTCGAAGGAGTGAGGTTGAACGAAGAAAGGGTCGAAGAGGGCGAGAAAGAAGTCGAAGAAACACGTAGTGAGAAGAATGCTGGCGAAGGTGGGAAAGGAGGAACAAAGACGAAGGTGGAAAGAAAAAGAAAAAAGAAAAAAATTGCCACATGGCGGTCAACGTTGACCGGCCACGTGGCGCTTCCTGGCTGGCTGTCGAACGAAAACGTTCGGAAGGTGTAGAACAAAGCAGTTCCCGAACAAAAAATGGAGAAAAATGCCCTGCTTCGCGATGCGTGCTCCCTAATCTTGATCAACGCACAGGATTGCACCACGTCATCAGGTATTAATTAATTAATTTATTTATTTAATTAATCGAATTAATTATTTTTAAAAATCCGAAAAATTATTTAAAAATCGAAAAAATTAATTAAAAAATTCTTAAAATAATTATTAATTCAGAAAATAATTTTAAATTCTGAAAATAATAATTAATAAAATTTTTTCGATAATTAATTATTTAATTCGAAAATTGAATAAAAAATTCGAAAAAATTCAGAAAAATCTGAAAAAATCACAAAAAATGCAGAAAAATCTGAGAATAATTTTGGGTATTTTGCAAGCTCAGAATGATACCGTTACACCTCGTGTAGAACCCCGTATTTTCAAATATTATTTAATTAATTGAAAATGAATTTAAATGATTTTTGAGGATTTAATTGATGTTTTTCCAAGAAATTTATCTTTTGTACACGTGCAAAACACGTGTAAATGATTTTTAGAAGTTTGAAAAATTAAGATTTCTTTATGAAAAATCATTATTTATTATTTAGAATTTATGTAGTATTTTTCCAGATTTTTCTGAAGTTAATTGATACTATTTGCAATTTTTGAGAAAAGAAGGACTTATTTGCAAAATTGACAATTTTAAGGGTTGAAGTGCAAAAGATGTTTTCTGGACTTTCCGATCAGTACTTATTGAGGGTTGAAAATATATTTTTCTATTAGATCCTAAATTAAATGATATTTGATTTAATTTTCAAGAATACAATTATATATGTAAGATGTACTCTTAAAAGGATTATTTTGCAAAGTGGGAATTAAACCCTAATAATTCAATCCGGCATATTTAAGGGAAATTCTTTTCCCAGCCGTCATTGAGTATATTCAGATTATTGAGATTCGTTTGAGGAACAAGAAGAGGATTCTTGGATCTAGCAAAAGGAGGAAGCTTTTTGTGGATTTTTCTTCAAGAACAAAGTGAGTGGTTGTTTTGTTTTGTTTTGTTTGTTTGTGTACTTTGTTTGCTTGATTAATGATGGACATGAGACCTTTGTTATGATTGTTGTGATCGTCATGCTATTGTTTGTTAATCTCATGGTATATATGATATGGATCTTTTATTTGATATGGATGATTAGAACTTTTATTGATATTTGGACCATGATGAGAAAAGATTTAGATTCGTTGAGGATATGTTGATTTATGAGACCATGTTGTTAGAAAGCAAATTAAGAACTGATTATGTTGTGATCAGATATTACACATCTGGATCTAGTGATTGCAAACCAATCTTGTTTATGTGTTGAGGACGACATTTAGTTTTGTTGAGAAAACCCTAATCAAAGGATTAAGAGTTTAGATCATGAGGAGATGAGATTTGAGTATTTGATTAATTGAGAAATGTATCCATGATGGAGATCTTTGAGAGTTGTTTAATTGCCTGGATACAAGTTAATTTGGTGATCAGTAAATCTTTAGAAAACTCTAGTTTTGATTTGTGTTCAGATCTATTCTGTTTGGAAACCTGTAGCCGACGGTCGACTGGCATGTAGAGCAGCCGACTGGTTCGAGCCTACTGATGTACTTGTAGTCTTTGAGATTTGTTCGGGACAGTCGACCTAGACTGAGGTCAGTCGACTGATCTTCTGTTTGTATTTTGTTCAGTCCTTTCGGGACAGTCGACCTATGAACCATTTCAGTCGACTTATATACTTAGAATATTTTTGATGAAACTTATTTGTTTTTGTCTCGGGGTAGTCGACTGACTCCTTGGTAAGTCGACTGACCATGCCTCAATTTATTTTTGAGAAATGTTGGATTATGTCCTCTGGACAGTCGACTGGTAAGATATGCAGTCGACTGGTCCTGAAGGATATTGATATTTTGTTCAGTGTTTGATTTTGAGACATTTTGTTCAGCATATATTTTAAGATGTTCAGTTCAGTATTTATTTTGAGATGTTCAGTTAAGAACATGATTTTGAGATATTTTGTTGAGCCACTTGTTTAGTGGGAATTTGTTCAGTTATTTGTTTTTGAGTCTCTAGAGGTAAGTGACCCTAGTATACCGGTGTTGAGATATTTGTTCAGTTATTTGTTGAGGCCCATTGAGGCGAATTTTCAGTTATTCAGATTTTTTAGTCCGGTAGGGTACACTACTCTAGGAGATTTGTTCAGTAACCCAAACTAATAAGGACAGGCATTAGTAGTGTCATGACGAATGGGAACTTGAGTTATGCACCTCAGTATGGCTTTTGATGTAGGATTTAATCTCCTGAATTATCCAAGTAGTTATCTTGTGATGTGTGATTTATCTCCGGAATTATCCAGGTAGTTAACCTGTGATGTGAGGTATATCTCCTGAATTATCCAAGTAATTATCTTGTGATGTGGGATTGAACTACGGAATTATCGGAGTCGAGGCGATGCTTTTGGGGTATTCTTGTGATTATGAGTCTATGTTTAGATGTGGGATGATCTCCTGAATTATCCAGGGAAAATACCTGTGATGTGGGATCAATCTCCGGAATGATCAAGCATGGGCAAATTATCATAGTTTATCTTCATCTCTTAGTAGTCATCGTTGTCAGCATGTAGTCATGATGTTTTCTTGAATCACTTTCATGCATTTGGATTTCCTGTTTTTACACACACTCGGCTTTTGGTTTTGGTATCACCCGTTATTCTTTTGTTGTTATTTCATACTTTAGTGTTTGATCGTTATTCGTTGGATATTATGTTTTAAGTTCATTTATGTTATTTGTTGATTTGTTACCACTCACACCATTTATGGCTGACCCCGTAGTTTTGGGGGTTAGGGTTCAACTCTAGCCTCACATGTTGCAGGTTATTGCTTAGATTGGAAGTTGGAAGCTTGAGGGGGCATTTTGAGATAATTTCAATTATTTAGTGTTTGGTGTAAAATTGTAAAGGATATTTGAGATCATTATTGAGTTGTAAATAAAATATTATCGTGTGTTGAGATGTTTAGACTTCCGCTGAAATTGTAATAATTGTTGTGATAAAGAAAGAAAATCTTAGTGATTTTGGTTGTGACTATTGTTGTATTGAAGTGGATTGCTGGGATTTCGCCACTTATTTTCTAAGCTCTCATATTAGAAATTTGGGGCGCTACAGAGATTGGTATCAGAGCTCTGCTTCAATATAATAATAGACTTAGTATGACAACCAACCTAGGTGTGGACACTAGAGAGTGAGTACCTAGGTGTGGACATCAGAGTGTGAGTATCACATAGAATTAAAATATGATGTTTGGTTTGAAATTATGGTTTGGGGTATGATTATGGCTTTGCCATAGGGTAATGATTTGAGTATGAATTGTATGTGTGCTCTAACTTTACCCTCGTTTTGCAGTAATCACAATGGTTGCACCCAGAGGTAGAAATGGTGGCAACAATGAGGATGGATCGGGTAGTTCTCGAGGAACGGGAATTGACCTAGAGGCTGAGTTTGCTAAGGTTTATCAGACCTTGAACACATTGATGGCACTCAATGTGGCGCAGCAGCAAGCGCAGCAGCAGAACCCGCAGCCAAATCATGGAGCTGGGCATGGATTGGTGAATGCCGACCCCATCAAGCAGATTGAATCCTTTAAGAGGATGAGGCCGCCAGTCTTTGAGGGGCAAGCTGATCCAACAGCAGCAGACGATTGGATTCGGAAGATGGAGACGATCTTCGAAGTATCGGAGACTCCAGCAACCAGTAAGGTGAAGTTGGCTTCTATGCAACTTGAAAAAGACGCTGGTGTCTGGTGGGAGTCACTGAAGAGGACTCTGGGAGATCAGCCTTTGACATGGGAAGCTTTTCTGGAGGAATTCAGAGATCGTTTCTTTCCTCTTGATGTTCAGGAGAAGAAGGCGACTGAGTTCATGAACCTTCAGCAGGGGAGCATGACTGTTCGGGAGTATGAGACGAAATTTGCTCAACTTTCAAGGTATGCACCAGAGTTGGTCATGGATGAAGCAAAGAAGGCCAAAAAGTTTGAGCAGGGCTTGAGGCCGAACTTGAGGTCAAGGATGGTTCCGTTGGGTATCAGGAGATTCGAGAAGCTGGTCAGGAGGGCCGCGATGACTGAAGAAGATATGGAACTGTTTCAGAAGAAGCAGGATACATGGAACCGGAACAAGAGGCCAGCATCAGGCCAGAGTGGGAAGGGATTCCCCGCAAAGCAGGCGAAGTTCAGTGGACCGGTGCGGAAGGCATCTGGAGCTCAGGGAGTGACCTGCTACTACTGCAAGGAAGTAGGACATTACAGGTCAGCATGTCCGAAGTTGGCAGAGCATGTTTGTTCTCAGTGTGGGAAGACTGGACACTCAAAGCCCCATTGTCCACAACTGAAGAAAGATGGTTCGGGTGGAAGCAAAGTCCCGAAGAGGCAAGGGCGAGTATTTGCATTGACCGAGGAGGATGCGAGGAACTTGGAAGATGTAATACAGGGTATGCAGGAATTTTGATTTCTTTCATTTTTGAGTCAGTGTAATGAATAAAGCTTTTATTTCAGAACAATTTAAGATTGAGTATCATTCTTATTGTAACAGGAGTTGTTTTAATAAATGGAATAAAAGCAAAGGTTTTGTTTGACACTGGATCATCGCATACATTTGTATCGCCAAGTTTTGCAAAGATCTTAGGTTTGGAACCTAAGTTATTTCCAGGCAGGGTTTTGTCGGTGGCAACGCCGTCAGGAGAAGAGCTGGTAGCGGATCGATATTACGAGGGCTGTGATATCGAGATTGGTGAAAGGATGTTCGGCATCGACTTGATCGAGCTTCAAGTGTTGGGAGTGGCTACTGATCCTCAGAAAGTGGAGGCAGTGAAGGATTGGCCCAGGCCGACGTCAGTGAAGGAAGTCAGAAGCTTCTTGGGATTAGCTGGTTACTACCGGAGGTTTATTCAGGGGTATTCTCAGATTGTAGTTCCATTGACAGGTTTGACCCGGAAGAGTGTGGCATTTTTATGGACCAATAAGTGCGAGGAGAGTTTCCTTGAGTTAAAGGAAAGGTTGACTACTGCACCTATATTAGCATTGCCGCAAGCAGGGAAGGATTATGATATCTACAGTGATGCATCTCTCAGAGGTTTGGGTTGTGTCTTGATGCAGGAAGGCAAGGTCATTGCTTATGGTTCGAGGCAGTTGCGTCCGCATGAGAAGAATTATCCGACGCATGACTTGGAGTTAGCGGCTATCATTTATGCCTTGAAGCTATGGAGGCATTATGTCTATGGTGAGAAGGTCAATATGTACACTGACCACAAGAGCCTGAAGTATATCTATCAGCAGAGGGATTTGAATCTTCGTCAGAGAAGATGGTTGGAGGTATTGGAAGACATTCGTCCTGAGATCAAGTATCATCCGGGCAAGGCGAATGTAGTGGCTGATGGACTTAGCAGGAAGAGTAGTTTGTCAAGGTTGATCACTACTCGAAGAGAGTTGGCAGCAGAGATCGATCAGGCAGGTATCGAGGTGGTACTGCGAGGCTTAGGGGCATCTTTGGCTCAGTTGAGGCTGCAGCCGTCCTTGAGAGAGAAGATTGTGGAAGGTCAGAGATCAGATTCAGAGATTCCGAAGATGTTGCAGCAGGTTGCAGAAGGCAAGTTATCAGAATTTCGTGTCCAAGATGGAGTTCTTTGGTTGGGTGAGAGGTTGTGTGTTCCAGGTGATGCAGAGTTGAGAGAGAGTATCTTGCAGAAGGCACACAGCACATTGTTATCAGTTCATCCAGGAGGTACGAAGATGTACAGGGACATCAAACCACATTTTTGGTGGTCTGGTATGAAGCGGGATGTAGCAGATTTCGTGGCAAGGTGTCTGACTTGTCAGCAGATCAAGGCAAAGAATCAGAGACCTGGAGGTTTGTTACAGCCATTACCCATTCTGGAGTGGAAGTGGGAGAATATCAGCATGGACTTTATTACGGGTTTGCCGAGGAGTTCGAAGGGCAATGACTCGATTTGGGTTGTTGTGGACCGATTGACTAAGTCGGCACATTTTCTAGCCATGAAGATTACTTGGTCGATGGAGAAATTGGCTGAGTTATACATTGAAGAGATTGTGAGACTTCATGGAGTTCCTGTTTCGATTGTGTCTGACAGAGATGCAAGGTTTACTTCGAGGTTTTGGAAGAGCCTACAAGCAGCTTTGGGCACCAGGACTGATTTCAGTACGACTTTTCATCCGCAGACAGATGGTCAGACGGAAAGGGTGAATCGAGTGCTGGAAGATATGTTGAGAGCTTGTGTTATGGATTTCGGTGGTAGTTAGGAGAGATACTTGGCATTGGTTGAGTTTGCCTATAACAATAGTTACCATGCAAGTATTGGGATGGCACCGTATGAGGCTTTGTACGGGCGGAGATGCAGGACACCTGTTTGTTGGTATGAGGTTGGCGAGAGGCAGATGTATGGTCCTGAGATCGTACAGCAGACGTCAGAGCAGATTGAGCTGATTCGCCAGAGATTAGTTGAGGCTCAGAGTCGGCAGAAGAGTTATGCTGACACTCGACGGAGAGATTTGGAATTTGAGGTTGGGGATGCAGTTTTTCTCAAGGTTTCTCCGACCAAAGGAGTAATCAGATTTGGTAAAGGTGGCAAGTTGGCGCCGAGGTACATTGGTCCGTACAGGATCGTGGAGAGGATTGGTAAGACCGCATACAGATTGAAGCTTCCAGAGGAGTTGGCTCAGGTGCATGATGTGTTTCATGTATCATTATTAAGGAAGTATGTGGCCGATCAGAAGCATCAGTTGGTAGAAGTTCCCGAAGATCTACAGGTGAACCTAAGTTACAAGGAACAGCCTGTTGAGATCGTTGATCGTAGGGAGAAAGTCCTTAGAAGCAAGGTGATACCTATGGTCAAGGTATTGTGGAGGAATCAACAGTTCGAGGAGGCTACTTGGGAGCCAGAGGATCGCATGCTGAATGATTTTCCTGAATTGTTTGAATGAATGTATTTCTTGTATGTGATCGGAATTCTTTGAATGATTGTACTATTGACTGATATATGATGTATTCTTTGCTTGATTGTGGTGCTATAAGAGATTGTTTGGATTATGTTCTATATATATGAAATACTATTTCCTTTTGTTGGTATGTGTTTGGAACTCATTAGTAGTAGTTCTGAGGACAGAACTCTTCTAAGGAGGGAGTGATGTAGAACCCCGTATTTTCAAATATTATTTAATTAATTGAAAATGAATTTAAATGATTTTTGAGGATTTAATTGATGTTTTTCCAAGAAATTTATCTTTTGTACACGTGCAAAACACGTGTAAATGATTTTTAGAAGTTTGAAAAATTAAGATTTCTTTATGAAAAATCATTATTTATTATTTAGAATTTATGTAGTATTTTTCCAGATTTTTCTGAAGTTAATTGATACTATTTGCAATTTTTGAGAAAAGAAGGACTTATTTGCAAAATTGACAATTTTAAGGGTTGAAGTGCAAAAGATGTTTTCTGGACTTTCCGATCAGTATTTATTGAGGGTTGAAAATATATTTTTCTATTAGATCCTAAATTAAATGATATTTGATTTAATTTTCAAGAATACAATTATATGTGTAAGATGTACTCTTAAAAGGATTATTTTGCAAAGTGGGAATTAAACCCTAATAATTCAATCCGGCATATTTAAGGGAAATTCTTTTCCCAGCCGTCATTGAGTATATTCAGATTATTGAGATTCGTTTGAGGAACAAGAAGAGGATTCTTGGATCTAGCAAAAGGAGGAAGCTTTTTGTGGATTTTTCTTCAAGAACAAAGTGAGTGGTTGTTTTGTTTTGTTTTGTTTGTTTGTGTACTTTGTTTGCTTGATTAATGATGGACATGAGACCTTTGTTATGATTGTTGTGATCGTCATGCTATTGTTTGTTAATCTCATGGTATATATGATATGGATCTTTTATTTGATATGGATGATTAGAACTTTTATTGATATTTGGACCATGATGAGAAAAGATTTAGATTCGTTGAGGATATGTTGATTTATGAGACCATATTGTTAGAAAGCAAATTAAGAACTGATTATGTTGTGATCAGATATTACACATCTGGATCTAGTGATTGCAAACCAATCTTGTTTATGTGTTGAGGACGACATTTAGTTTTGTTGAGAAAACCCTAATCAAAGGATTAAGAGTTTAGATCATGAGGAGATGAGATTTGAGTATTTGATTAATTGAGAAATGTATCCATGATGGAGATCTTTGAGAGTTGTTTAATTGCCTGGATACAAGTTAATTTGGTGATCAGTAAATCTTTAGAAAACTCTAGTTTTGATTTGTGTTCAGATCTATTCTGTTTGGAAACCTGTAGCCGACGGTCGACTGGCATGTAGAGCAGCCGACTGGTTCAAGCCTACTGATGTACTTGTAGTCTTTGAGATTTGTTCGGGACAGTCGACCTAGACTGAGGTCAGTCGACTGATCTTCTGTTTGTATTTTGTTCAGTCCTTTCGGGACAGTCGACCTATGAACCATTTCAGTCGACTTATATACTTAGAATATTTTTGATGAAACTTATTTGTTTTTGTCTCGGGGCAGTCGACTGACTCCTTGGTAAGTCGACTGACCATGCCTCAATTTATTTTTGAGAAATGTTGGATTATGTCCTCTGGACAGTCGACTGGTAAGATATGCAGTCGACTGGTCCTGAAGGATATTGATATTTTGTTCAGTGTTTGATTTTGAGACATTTTGTTCAGCATATATTTTAAGATGTTCAGTTCAGTATTTATTTTGAGATGTTCAGTTAAGAACATGATTTTGAGATATTTTGTTGAGCCACTTGTTTAGTGGGAATTTGTTCAGTTATTTGTTTTTGAGTCTCTAGAGGTAAGTGACCCTAGTATACCGGTGTTGAGATATTTGTTCAGTTATTTGTTGAGGCCCATTGAGGCGAATTTTCAGTTATTCAGATTTTTTAGTCCGGTAGGGTACACTACTCTAGGAGATTTGTTCAGTAACCCAAACTAATAAGGACAGGCATTAGTAGTGTCATGACGAATGGGAACTTGAGTTATGCACCTCAGTATGGCTTTTGATGTAGGATTTAATCTCCTGAATTATCCAAGTAGTTATCTTGTGATGTGTGATTTATCTCCGGAATTATCCAGGTAGTTAACCTGTGATGTGAGGTATATCTCCTGAATTATCCAAGTAATTATCTTGTGATGTGGGATTGAACTACGGAATTATCGGAGTCGAGGCGATGCTTTTGGGGTATTCTTGTGATTATGAGTCTATGTTTAGATGTGGGATGATCTCCTGAATTATCCAGGGAAAATACCTGTGATGTGGGATCAATCTCCGGAATGATCAAGCATGGGCAAATTATCATAGTTTATCTTCATCTCTTAGTAGTCATCGTTGTCAGCATGTAGTCATGATGTTTTCTTGAATCACTTTCATGCATTTGGATTTCCTGTTTTTACACACACTCGGCTTTTGGTTTTGGTATCACCCGTTATTCTTTTGTTGTTATTTCATACTTTAGTGTTTGATCGTTATTCGTTGGATATTATGTTTTAAGTTCATTTATGTTATTTGTTGATTTGTTACCACTCACATCATTTATGGCTGACCCCGTAGTTTTGGGGGTTAGGGTTCAACTCTAGCCTCACATGTTGCAGGTTATTGCTTAGATTGGAAGTTGGAAGCTTGAGGGGGCATTTTGAGATAATTTCAATTATTTAGTGTTTGGTGTAAAATTGTAAAGGATATTTGAGATCATTATTGAGTTGTAAATAAAATATTATCGTGTGTTGAGATGTTTAGACTTCCGCTGAAATTGTAATAATTGTTGTAATAAAGAAAGAAAATCTTAGTGATTTTGGTTGTGACTATTGTTGTATTGAAGTGGATTGCTGGGATTTCGCCACTTATTTTCTAAGCTCTCATATTAGAAATTTGGGGCGCTACACCTCGAGCAAGATCCAACCCCCTCGAGAACTCCGATAAAATCTCGTACGCCATTAGAACAAAACTACTCCTCAAAGGTTGTTAAACTCAGTCTTCAGGAATGGGGGGCTCGTGGTATGTCTAAAAATAGGATTAAATCGGGATGGTTCAAATCAGGCACGAATCTTAAAACTCTCAGGGGTAAAATGATAATTTCACCAACAAACGGGTCCGAAATGGGAATTGGGTCTTTCTTCAAAGCCCAATAACCCATAAACGGATCTATCCTACTGGGTACGGTTCCCAATCTGTTACAAACCAGTTCAGAAGGATAAAGAAGAATTCAGATTCATAATTATCACTAAGATGTGGTTTTAACCACTTCTATCCATCCACACCGGGAAGTAGAGATTTGTTCTTATCTCGAAACGGATCCCTAAGGTGACTATAAAAACCCCTCTTCCCCCACCATAACAAGGTAATCAATATTTTTCTACATAAAGCTCTTTCATAATCTTTCTGATTACTGACGAGCATCGGAGGGTGCATCGCCGGTATCCATCCCGGTGTTTCGCACTTTTTGCAGGTTCGCAGCAGCAGCAAAAAACCAAGTCAACACGTTGGTGAAGGTCAACAAGTCAACAGTTTGCCTTGTTCGTTTTCTCAAGAATCAGCAAATTCATCTGTTTGCTCTCACACCACAATCCGCAACAACACCAAGCACCCCCAAAATGCCCTTTGTTTCTCTTTCTTTTTTCTTCCTAAAGATGTATTGATTTTATTAAGAACATTTTATTCCTCTCAAAATGCATTGTATTATAACGGTGATGTATTTCCTAATCAATATTCTATTTTGTTAAAATGAATTTCCCCTTTATAAGAAAATGTACATTTTCTTTGTCAAAATTTTATAATTATAAAGTTTGGTTATTTTGTATGCCCTTTGTTAACATGTGTAACCTCTTACATACATTGCACGTGCAAAAAAATTAGTAGAATAAATATAAGAGATTTTATTATATAGTTGTTAAGTTTGTCGGATTATGCTGACCCCACACAGTAAAATTCATGGGTCCGCCCATCACCGGACCCTGTTTGGCTTCATTTAAACTGGAAAAGCCAATAAAAACGGACGAAACGGACTAAATCAACTTAACGAAACGTTCGAACTGGGTTCAATAGAACCAACCGGTCTGAATTATTTTATTGGTTTTGAAAAGAAAAAAAATAGTGCAAAATGTGGGATTCGAACCTGGTGATGCTTGGACGAAGGTTCAACACACCAACCAACGTCTCTATTGTTTTTGCAAAACATGAGTATAAATGATTTGTATGAACAATAATATTATATTAATTATAACTCTTTCTATTGAACATGGTTAGTGGTTCAACCCAAGTCTAGGAAGCAATGGGTACTTCCAAACGGCCAACGTACCCGTGTCAGGTGCATATCGGGTACTGATACTTTTTGGGTACTCCCGAGTGCGTACCCAAAGAGTATCCAATTTTTTGATAATTATTTTTAGATGAATGTTTGGGGCCCCAATATAATTTCAAAAACCTGATGTTTTAAGTTATGCTCAATCGCAAAATAAGTATACCCAATGTTTTGATAGTTCGATTATCATTTTTTCCTCGAAAAATTCTTTTAATTATAATGTATGCTTATAGTTCTATGAAATGGTTCAAATATTTGCATATTTAACAAAATAAATAAATATTTATTTATATGTAATATAAAATATATTATATTTAACGTACCCACCAACGCACCTGTATTCTACTTTTTTGTAAAATCACGTATTCCCGTACTCGTTTCGTGTCATACCCGCACCTCGGATCCGTATTTGTGCTTCATAGACCCAAGTTGAACCTTGTTGGATCGTCAGAAAACCAGACCGACCATATTTTCATTTCAATGACCACTTGAGTTCTTACAACATTGATTATACCGTCATAGGTTTTCAATTCAAAATAAGAACTCGGTCAAAATTTCATGAATTATGCCTTTTTGCCAAAAAGAATACCATCGTATAGACTTATTGAAAACTTGCTACTGCTAATGGCATTTGGTAGTTATAATCAACTTTCTTAATGACTCGCATATTCTAGTGAACGTTCTTCAAAAACATACTTGCTCTTGTAACATATATAGGATATACTCCTCAAGTATATAGATCCGAATAGAGGTTGATGTCAAATTAAAACTAATAAAGAAAAACCCAACTTTACACTATTCCAAAGCCCAAATCTACATATGCAAGTATGTCCTAGTCTTACCAGGGTACAAACATAATCAATCTATACTAATATAAAACAAGAGAAAGTGTTTTAGTTCAATTTTGACATGTAATGCATGTGCCTTTTCAAAGCAATATTGGATACCTTAGGTTATATTATGTTTCGAGATAATAAAATGAGGAGAACAAGGAGCCTACTGTGGTACTTTAAGAAATTTTTCTAGAGTGTCACTCATTCAACCTACATTCCTTCCCCGAATGCATGATTCACACAGTTTAATGTGATATACATGTCATAAAACCTATGCACATCACGAGGTTGGACATGTCTTGCCCATGTATAACGTCGTCTCATTTCTTCTATGTTTAGAAACCGTTCATTTTGCAAGTATATGATGATTCTGCAAAACATGTTCAAATTTCATGATTTTGCATATGCATGTGTTTCATGACATGTACATCACATTGAACGGTGTGGATCATGTCTTTGGCGAATAAAAACATGCTGAATGGGTGATAATGTAAGAAAATTTCCTAGAGTGCCACTTTAGGTTCCTTGAACTCTAAAATGAGTCTTCCAAAATGCAATCAGTAAGACCATCTCCAACGGGATCGCCAAATCTCCTAAATTAGCCAAAATAGCGATAATCCCCCAAAAGATTCTCTCCAACGGCCTCGCCAAATCGCTCGCGATCCTGGCGATTCCTTTTTCGCTCGCGATCCGTTCGCCAAATCTGGCAATTTGATTTCAGCTCGCCATACTTCATCCTCTCTTGCTGCCGTAGATGACGGAATTTCCAATGGTAAGATTTTAAGTCTACTGATTTAAATCGAAGTGAAATTTCTTCAATTTCTTCAATCTCTTCAATTGGTGCTTGGTAGATTGCTGATCCTTCATCTTGTTCATCCGGTTCTTCTTCTTGTTCATCGGGGTCTTGTTCGTTGGCTTCTTCTTCATCTTCAGGTAATACTTATTCTTTGTAAAAAAAAAAAATTGTTGTGTGGACAATTCGATGTTTAAAACTTTATCTGAATTACAATTAGTGCTTGGTTATTGCTGCTTCTTCATCTTATTCATCGGATTTTTCTTCTTGTTCATCGGGGTCTTGTTCCTTGGGTTCTTCTTCATCTTCAGGTAATACTTATTCTTTGTAAAAAAAATTTGGTTGTGTGGAGAATTTGAAGTTTAAAACTTTATCTGATTAATTCTGTATGACTATTATTCTGATGGGATTCTTGAGAGGTTGAGATGTTTAGTTTATTCAGAGAATTTGAGATGTTTTGTCTTTAACTGCTTGTGCTTTATTCAGAGATAACCAAGTTTTTAACTATATATATCTAATAATGTGGAATTGGCTTTCCTGAGTGTTAATATGAAATGCTAATACAATTTGTCTAGTCATTTTTTATAAGGGGAAGAAATACTTGATTATGATATCAATTACCTATCAATTACCTTCTCAATTCTGATAACACTTGAATGTATAAGTATCAAGAATGTATATGTATCAGTTTCCATACCAAAAGTTATCAAGATTGTGTAAGTATCAGTTTTCATATCAATTACCTATTAATTCTAATAACACTTGATACTTACCTATCAATTCATGAAGAGGTGCACGTTCACTCCTCTTAATGTGCAGTGACAGTATTGTTACCGCTAAATCTGGTGTGGGAGCAAACAGATAGAATTTGTGGATTCTTAGAAAAACCGAATAGCAAAACTGAAACCTTTTCACCGGAGTTTGACCGTTGACTCTCGCCGTTCACCTGCAAAAAGTGCGAGACACCGGGGTTGTCCTGGCGATGCACCCTCCGACGCTCAAGTCAGTAATCAGAAAAGATTATGAATGAGCGTAAACTGGAAAAAGATTGATTACCTCTTAATGGTGGTGGATGGAGGGTATTTATAGCCGCCTTTGGGATCAGTTTAGGAAGGAAATCCCTAATTCCCCGTGAGAGGATAGAGTGAATCAGGGCCGTTGATTTAATACAATTAGAAACCCTAATTCTATCCAGCTGGACTGGGTTTCTTGCGGATTGGGACCCGCACCCAATTAAAGCGGATCCGTTCGTGGGTTATTGGACCTTTGTAGAAAAGACCCAGTACCCATATCAGACCTATTAATAGGTGAAATAACCATTTTACCCCCAAGCTTTAAGATTCGTGCCCAATTTGGACGGTTCCGATTTAGCCCTATTTTTAGCCATATCACGAGCCACCCACTCCCGAAGACTGAGTTTAACAAGTCTTTGAGGAGTAGTTATACTGTTTTAATGGCTCACAGGGTCGTATCGGAGTCCGAATGAGGGGCGTTGAATCTTTGCATGAGGTATTGTGGTGATTTTCTAAGTTAGTCGCGTGCTCAAGGTTGTTCCTGAGCTCTCCTGGACTCTTGATGATTTTTCTTAATTTTTATCTATTTTTCGGATCACTTATTTAATTTTGTGAAGTGTTAATTCGTTGTTCGGGGGTCTTAATTGACTCTTCTAAGCCATAATTATTTACGTAGGGGCTCAAAAATACTTCCCTGAATTTATAATTATTTTTTCGCAATTTTAAAATAAATAAATCGATTTTACTAAATAAAAACTAATTTTTAATACCGAATTATGTCGTGGCGTAATGTGGGCCCTTCATCAGCATTGAGCACCGTTTTCTGAAGGATCGGACGGTTTGAGTAGCTCGGCACGCTTTTTCCCCATATGCGAAGGTCGGTGCCTCGGCACCTCGGCCCCCTGTACCTCGGTAGCTCGGTAGGTAGCGAACGGCCGAGCTACGTGGCAAGATCTGGATCGCTCATCATGGCGCGAATCACGAGGATGGCGGCTCAGATCACGAAAAAATGCTATCTTGTCGTTTTGTGGGCGTGGCGCAATCTGGGCCGTTCATCGTGTTCTAGCACGTTTTTTGACATGATCCAACGGTTGAGGTGGTTCGGCATCGCTTTTCTTCAAATGTGAGAGTCGATACCTCGGCAGTTCGGCCAAGGCGGCCCGGTGGCTCGGTAGTTCGTCCTCTGCCGATAGTAGCTCGGCTAAGCTGTTCGGCAGCTCAACCGAGCACTCCGGTGAATCGACGGCTCGGATGCTCGGCTAAGCTGTTCGATAGCTCGGTTGAGCACTCTAGTAAGTCGGCAGCTCGAATGCTCGGCTAAGCTGTTCGTAACCCGGCTACGCACTCCGACGAGTCGGCAGCTCAGAATGAATCGTTGGGACACGTGGCTGAATCTGGAACGTTCATCATTACACGAATCGCGAGGACGGGGTTCAAATCACGAGAAAACGCTATCTTGTCGTTTTGTGGGCGTGGCATGTCTGAGCCGCTCATCAGATTCGGACACGAATTTTAAGACAATCTGACGGTGAAACTGGCTCGACGGCATTTTTCTCCATATGTGAAGGTCGGTACCCCGTCAGTTCGGCCAGAGTGGCCCGGTGGCTCGGTGGCTCGTCCTCTGCCTACAGTAGCTCGATGGCTGGGCTGAGCTGTTCGGTAGCTCGGTTAAGCACTCCGGTGGCTTGGCAGATTGGATTGAGTCTTCGAACCACGTGGTGGGATCTGAGACATTCATCATGGCTCGTATCACGAAGTTGGAGGTTCAGATCACGAGAAAACATTATCTTGTCGTTTTATGGGCGTGACATGATCTGAGCCGCTCATCAGATTCGGACACAAATTTTGAGACAATCTGACGATGAAACTGGCGCAGCGGCATTTTTCTCCATATGTGGAGGTAGGTAGCCCGTCAGTTCGGCCAGAGCGGCCTGGTGGCTCGGTGGCTCGTCCTCTGCCCACAGTAGCTCGGTGGTTGGGCTGAGCTGTTCGGTAGCTCAGCTGAGCGCTCCGGTGGCTTGGCAGATTGGATCGAGTCTTCGAACCACGTGGTGGGATCTGAGACACTCATCATGGCTCGTATCACGAAGTTGGAGGTTCAGATCACGAGAAAATGTTATCTTGTCGTTTTGTGGGCGTGGCATGATCTGAGCAGCTCATCAGATTTGGACACGAATTTTGAGACAATCTGATGGTGAAACTGGGTCAACGGCATTTTTCTCCATATGTGGAGGTCGGTACCCCGTCAGTTCGTCAGATTGACTTGGTGGCTCGGCGAGTCACGAGTCGTCAAGCGGTGATGTTAAGCGAACCGACGCGTCTTTCCTCTGAACCGTCGCAGCTTTCTCTTTTTTGTCATTTTATCTTCCTTAATAGGCCTCTAAGAGTTTCGAAAACCTAACGGTCACTTTCTTGGCTATAAGTTCTCACCCCCCTCACCCCTTAGCTCATTTCTCACTTTTACCTCCAAGTTTTTACTTTTGCTCTCGAGTTGCTCTACTAGTGGCGATTTGTGCTCCAAGGCGGTTGTGCTAGCTGTCACGAGGGCCAGGCAATTTCCGGCGAACTCTTTCCGACCGTAAACGTACTTCAAGGATACGTCACATCAAGGTCAGTCTTTTTTGCCTTAGATATTTATTCGAGATGTCAAGAGTAAGCACGGAAAGTGAGGCATCGTCCTCGGGAGGTCAGAGTGCCGAGGAGGGGATAGAAGTAGTGAACCGTAGAAAAGGGAAGGAGATAGTAGGGTCGTCCACGGCCGAGGGGAAGGGAAAGGAAGCAGCTCGGTCTGTAGTAGTCGAGGAGGTGGTCGAGGTTGAAAGGCATGCGGGTGAATCGGGTCGGATGCCGACCGTGCTGTCCGGACATGCCGGGATTAGGCAGTATAGCGGCGAACTGCTAGCCAGGGCAGTCGTTGGTCGCGCGGCGACCTACAAGGAGAACGACCCGAGGGAGATTTCCGAGGTGGACGACCTCCCCACGGTGCTAACCGAGCGGGATCTACTCAGGATTAGAAAGGGGTTCGCCATCCCTCAGGAGTACAAGCTGGTCCTCCCTGGCCCCGGGATGCGAGCGAACACTGTCCTGTCGCCGGACACATGCGTCTTCGCCTACGACGCCATGAACGCCGGTCTGCGCTTCCCCTTTCATCCCTTTGTGACGGCCGTCCTTCAGTGGTATTGTTTGGCCCCCATACAGTTATGCCGAACACTTGGTGACACGTGCTCGGCTTTCTGCTTCAATGTTGAATTGCCAAAGCGGAGCCGGAGCTCGTCATCCTCCGCAGTTTATACCGAATCAACAGGATGAGTAAGCTCGAGCCTCGCTATTACTTGTCACCCCGGAGAGGGGTTAAGTTAATAGAGAATCCTGATTCGATAAAGCTGTGGAAGGAAAAGTTTTTTCTGATAAAGGGGCCCTCGACATTGGATTTCCCGACTCGGTGAAAGGAGGAGGTACCGAAGTTTGCAAAGGCCGAGCCGGTGTTGACCTCTGCCGAGGCGGAGGTGGCGGCCAAGCTGATCGCCCTCCCGATGTTGAGCTGGAGGGAGATGATCGAGGAGGTGCTGCACGGGTCGAGCCTTAGTCCGATCGACCCGAGTACGCTCCTGACATCTCACTTTGCAATTCTCTTTTATCGCCTTGTACATTCTTCTAACTCTTTTCTTTTTCTTTGGACAGAGGCGCCGAACATGGACTTTAAGGGCATGATGACGGAACGAAACAAAATTGCCGACGGCAAGAAGAGGAAGAGGGCGAGCACGGGTCCTTTGTCAGGCCGACCCACCAAGGCACCCTCGGCCGTCGCCGCTCCTGCTCCTCGGGAACCGTCTTCGGCGGTAGCCGTCCTCCCTACCTCGTCTGCCCCTGCAAGTGAGGCTTTCTCCGTCTCGGCGGCGCTGGCGCTCGAGGCCCGCCCCTAACCGAACACGCCGAGGATATTCTAACCAAGGCGCACAAGAAGATGTTCGTCCCCAACTGGCGAGTGAAGAACCACGATGGCTTCTTGGGCGACTTGGGGATGAGCATGCAGGCGGTTAAGCATCTTCCGACCTCGAAAGACCGAGCCGCCCTAAAGGCGGGGACGACAGGAGATGACGCTCTCGAAGTGGCTCGGTCGCTCATGTCGGTAAGTTCTCTTTTGCTGTTTAAAATTTTTCTTGAAAATTTTTTAAGTCTTTAGCTCGGTTTTTGTGGTGTTCTAACCGTTTCTTCGTGCAGGCTAATTGCCACTTTGGCCATCTCCTCGCGGAGTATTCCGAGCGGGAGAGGAAGCTGAAGACCCTCAGTGACAAGGACCGAGCGGAGAGGGCGGTGGCCGTGAAACAGCTCGACGTGGAGCAGCGTCGCTCGGACGCTTTGGCGGCTCGGGTCGCCGACCCCGAGGCGGCCTTGGCGCAAGCGAAGGAAAAGCTCGCTGCGGAGGTCGCTAAGGCTGCCGAGGAGAGCGCCGCAGCGGCGAAGGCTTTGGAAGCGGTGAAGTTGGAACAAGCCGAGGCCGTGGAGAAGGAGAGGAAGAAGATCAAGGATGAGGCGAAGAAGCACATGGCGGCCAACATGGAGCTGTCTTATGCCAGGGCGCTCGACCATGTCGAGTCTCGAGTCCCTAGCTTCGAGAGGGTAGGGTACCGGCTGTGGCCCCGCGGCGAGGAAGAAGACGAAGAGGAGGAGGGAGAAGAGGAGGAGGGCGAACAGCAGGATGACGAGGTGCCTACCGATCCCGAGACTGTGGCAGCCGACCCCCGAGCCGGAGCGACAAGGGACGAGGGGCCGTCCACCGAGGTGCCTGTTTTCGAGCTGCCACCCCAGGTGGACCCTTGATTTCCTCGTTCTTGTAAATTTTCTTTTTATGTACTGCCTTGCAGCGGACTGGCCACCGCTTTTGATATGAATAAAGTTTTGTTCGAACTCTCTTCTCAAATTTGACTAAGTGTTGGATTGAAATCTTTTCAAAATTTTGACTAAATGTTGAGCACCGCCTCTCGTTCTTCGTGTTGATACCCTTCTGCTTTTCAAGTTGTCGAGCCGAGCCCGGTCTCCGAAGCATCTCTCCTTCGTACCGAACTAGAAGAGACGAAGGAAGCCATCTCTCGCAGCCGAGAGAGTTTCCTCAAGAGCGAGCTGAGATTAGAGGACATCAAAGCGACTGCGAGAGGATATTTCTCCAAGCTGAAACAACTGCGGAAGTGATCTCGCGAGGCTCGTCTCGAAGGCGAGGTGGAGTTGCTCAGGAAGACGCTATTCGACGTTGAGACAGAAAGGCGAGTTACTAGCGGAGGTTCGCCATCTGGAAATAGCCGAAGAAGAACTCTCGGCAGAGGAAGATGAGTTAGCGTCGGCAGTGGGTAAACTGATGATCAAGCGCGACGAGTTGACGGCGAGAGTCGAGCAATTGTGGAGAGTTACAGTCGATAAAAGCATCGAAGTGACCCACCTTCGTCGCATTATAGCCGACAGCGCCGATGCCGCAGGCTCTGCCAAACTTCCTCGTTTCAAAATATCTGTGAAGGACGATGCTTTGAAAGATAGGATCATCGAGCTCGAGGAGGAAGTTGCTCGCCTTAAACCTCATCCTGTAAGGGTCAATGTTCGGAGTACGTCGTGTACTCGCAAAGAGAGCGGCAGGGGGATCTCGTTTTACGAGCTCGCGACTCGTTTGCCTATCGTTAGGCGGAGCCCGGCCGATGCTCAGAGTGGGGTGGCCGCTTCGTCTAGTGGCGCTTCGGTGGGAGCCACAGTCAGAGTCAGCGCTGAAGAGGCATCTTGGTTCGTTGGTTTAGAGACGAGCTCGGAGGTTAGGCGACGTCGCCCCCGTTTGTCCCTGAATTGAAACATCCCTTTTCCAAAGAAGTGTTAAATAAGTTGTATTATGCTCCTTTGAGTTTTTGTAGTACCCTGTAGTAGTAGCTAGGTCTTGTAACTTGAACGCTTTTGTGCATTAGCATTTTATATAAATGAAAGCTTTTGCTTCTCTTCTGTGTTCATGTGCTTCTGTTGGTGGGCATTTACTCAAGCACAACCCCTCCAACTTTTGACAACTACTCAAAATCAGAAGCAAATCTTTCTTCTTGTAGGCGCAGAGTGTCTAACTTTAACTTCAGACGAAGCCGAATGGCGAACCACTTCTAGCTCGCTTAAGAGCGAGCCTGCGAAGCGGAGTCGAGCCAAGTGTTGGACTCCGAACTCGTCGTTTGATTATGTTTCAACGGTTGTGGGAGCAATTCCGAATGGCGAACCACTTCTAGCTCGCTTAAGAGCGAGCCTGCAAAGCGGAGTCGAGCCAAGTGTTGGACTCCGAACTCGTCATTTGAGTATGTTTCAACGGTTGTGGGAGCAGTTCCGAATGGCGAACCACTTCTAGCTCGCTTAAGAGCGAGCCTGCAAAGCAGAGTCGAGCCAAGTGTTAGACTCCGAACTCGTCGTTTGAGTATATTTCAACGGTTGTGGGAGCAGTTCCGAATGGCGAACCACTTCTAGCTCGCTTAAGAGCGAGCATGCAAAGCGGAATCGAGCCAAGTGTTGGACTCCGAACTCATCGTTTGAGTAAGTTTCAACGGTTGTGGGAGCAATTTCGAATGGTGAACCACTTCTAGCTCGCTTAAGAGCGAGCCTGCGAAGCGGAGTCGAGCCAAGTGTTGGACTCCGAACTCGTCGTTTGAGTATGTTTAACGGTTGTGGAAGCAGTTCCGAATGGCGAACCACTTCTAGCTCGCTTAAGAGCGAGCCTGTGAAGCAGAATCGAGCCAAGTTTTGGACTCCAAACTCTTCGTTTGAATATGTTTCAACGGTTGTGGGAGCAATTCCGAATGGCGAACCACTTCTAGCTCGCTTAAGAGCAAGCCTGCAAAGCGGAGTCAAGCCAAGTGTTGGACTCCGAACTCATCGTCTGGGTAAAAGAAATTAAAAACAGAGAGATGTACACAATCACGAAAAGAATGTAAAAAAGAAGCTTTTTATTGATAACTACTTAGTCAGCTGCTTCTAAGTTGTAAGCCTCTATTACAATAAGAAAATAATGAAGCAAAATACAAGTGAAAAGATGGAAATGGCTCGCCACTTGAAGTCACTTAGAGAGGCGTTAAGGCGCTCTCTTGGTACTTCAGTAGGTGGTCGGCATTCCAAGTCCTGGGTATCTCTCTGTCCTCAAGGTCTTCAAGACGGTATGTTCCGGGCCGAACTTCTTTGGTGATCTTGTAGGGTCCCTCCCAATTCGGAGCTAGCTTACTCTTCTGGCTGGGGAAGGAGATAGCTAGTTTTCTAAGGAATAAGTCCCCTTCTTTGAGATTGGTTGGTCGGACCCTCTTGTTGTAGGCTAACTCGATCTTCCTCTGATAGTTTTGTTGGCGAATCGAAGCTCTTTCCCGTAGCTCATCAATCAAGTCCAAGTTTGCCCGAAGCTCTCTAGCATTCTGTTCTTCTTCATAGGCCATGAGGCGAGGAGAGGGTAGTCCGACTTCCAAGGGGATCACAGCTTCGGACCCATAGGTGAGGTTGAATGGCGATTCACCTGTGGGGGTCCGCTTCGTAGTGCGGTAGTTCCACAGTACGTTGGGGAGCTGATCCATCCATAAGCCTTTCGCCACCTTATCTAGCCTTTTCTTGATACCGGAGAGGATCTGCTGGTTGGCATTTTCCACTTGGCCGTTTGTTTGAGGATGGGAGACGGAAGAGAAGCGTTGCTGAATGGCGAGGTCTTCACACAGAGATCGGAATGCCACCCCTGTAAATTGTGTTCCATTATCAGTTATCAGGACCCGAGGCACCCCGAACCTATAGATGACGTTCTTCCAGAAGAACTGAAGCACTTTGTTCTCAGTGATTGTAGCCAAAGGCTTAGCCTCTATCCACTTTGAGAAGTAGTCGATCGCCACAATTAAGAACTTGAGCTGTCCGGGAGCCGGTGGAAACGGGCCGAGCAAGTCCATCCCCCACATTGCGAAAGGGATCGGACTTGAGAGGGAGGTGAGTTGTGCTTGGGGCAGGCGACGAATGTTGGAGTACTTTTGACAAGAGCTGCATTGCCGGACATACCGTTCAGCATCTTGGAGGAGAGTCGGCCAGAAGTATCCATAGTTCAACACCTTTTTGGCGAGGGACCTTGACCCTGAATGTGCTTCGCCTATACCTTCGTAGAGCTCTTGTAAGGCATATGTTGCTTCTTCCGGGGAGAGGCACCCGCAAGTAGGGTCTGCTGTCTACTTGGGTGTAGGAGTGTTTGTACAAGACCCCCTCAACAAGGGTGTACTGCTCCGCTCTGGTCCGGACTCTACGAGCTTCCTTTGGGTCTTCGGAGAGGAGTCCATCCCTTAAAAATTCCATCAGAGGTTTCATCTAGTTGTCTTGAAGTTGGACGGGCAGCGACTCCATCGAGTCGGGAGTTTCATCTTCTATGCTCGGTCTGAGGAGCACTTCAATCAGGACGGTCTGCTCGAGTCCCTAAAAGGAGGAAGAGGCTAGCTTAGAGAGGGCATCTGCTTGGGAATTTTCTTCTTTGGGATTCGCTGAATTAGCACCTCTTCGAATGAAGCCATGAGAATTTGAACCTTGGCTAGGTACTTTGCCATTCGGTCATCTCTTGCCTCGTACTCACCCAAGACTTGATTCACGACCAGCTACGAGTCGCTAAATATCCGGAGGCATTATGCCCCTGCCTTGCGAGCCATACCGAGGCCGGCTATAAGGGCTTCATACTCCGCTTCATTATTGGAGGCTTTAAAGTTAATGCGGAGGAAGTATTGGAGAACAAAATCATCTGGGCCTGCTAGAATGACCCCGGCTCTGCTTCCCTCAGTGCAAGAGGATTCGTTTACATATACCATCCAGAGAGGAGGCCCCTTTGCTGCTTGGCTGACCTCTGGCATAGTGCTCTCAACAATGAATTCAGCTAAGGCTTGAGCCTTGATTGCGGTCTGAGGCTGGTAAGATATGTCATGCTGACTCAGCTCAATCGACCACTTCATCAGCCGGCCCGAGGTCTCGGATTTGTGCAGAACTTGCTTAAGCGGTTGGTCAGTAAGAACGACCACCGAGTGGGACTAAAAATAAGGGCGAAGCTTCCTAGCTGCCATAACCAGGGCGTACGCCATCTTCTCCAGCCTTGGATAGCGGAGCTCGGCATCCCGAAGTACCTTGCTCACGTAGTAGATAGGCCTTTGAGCCTTGTCTTCTTCCTCACCAGGACGGCACTGAGGGTTTGTTCGGAGGCAGCTAAGTAGAGGTAGAGTGTTTCCCCGGGGATAGGCTTACTGAGAAGAGGGAGGTTGACTAAATAGGCCTTCAACTGATCGAACGATTCTTGTTGCTGTTGGCCCCATTCGAAGCCCTTAGCCCCCCTGAGGGCTTTGAAGAAGGGATGACACTTCTCCCCTGACTTGGACAGAAAGCGCCCTATGGCTGCGAGGCGCCCCATGAGTTCCTGGACCTCTTTCACATTTTTGGGAGGAGCCATGTCCAAGATGGCTTTGATTTTCTCGGGATTGGCCTCAATTCCTCTTTGGCTGACCATGAAGCCTAGGAATTTCCCGGACGAGACCCCGAACACACACTTGTTCGGGGTTGAGCCTCATGTCATGTTTCCTCAATACATCGAATGCCTTTTGCAGATCGGCCCCATGGAAGCTCTTGACCAGCATATCATCAACATATACTACCATGTTTCGGCCAATTTGGTTCTGAAAAACTTTGTTGACAAGGCATTGGTAGGTCGCACCTGCATTCTTCAAACCGAAGGGCATTACCCTGTAGCAGTAGAGTCCCTGATCGGTGACAAAGGAGGTCTTCGGGATATCTGGGGGGAACATTCGGATTTGGTTATACCCGGAGAAGGCGTCCATAAAGCTGAGCAACTCATGACCCGAAGTGGCATCAATCAGGGTGTCGATGCTTGGGAGAGGGAATGGATCTTTAGGGCATGCCTTGTTCAGGTCCGTGAAGTCGATACAAATCCTCCAACTCCCGTTAGACTTCTTAACCATAACAACATTGGAGAGTCATTCAGGATAGTTGACTTCTTGGATGAACCGGGCCTTAAGGAGCTTGTCCACTTCTTCCTTGATAGCATGTTGGCGCTCAAGGGCAAATTTGCGCCTTTTTTGTTGGACCAGTTTGGACCCCAGAGTAACACTCAAGTGGTGGACGAGGAGCTCTTCGGTGATTCCTGGCATGTTGGCAGCCAACCATGCAAAGAGGTCGCGGTTCTTTCTGATGCATTGAACTATGTCGGAACATAGGGCAGATGGAAGGGTCTTGCTGATGAGGAACTTGCGGTTTGGATCTTGCTCGGAGAAGAGCACTTCCTCCAATTCATCCATCGGTTCGGACGTTGGCCAAAAATTCTCTTAGGAAATCTCAATAGTTTCGAGGGAGAGGACTGGTCCCCCGATGGTGGTCATGTAATATTTGTGGGCCATCTCTTGACTACCCCTTACTTCCCTACTCCCGCCCTGGTGGAGAACTTCATCTTGAGGTGATAAGCCGACGGGACGACCTCTAGAGCAGCTAGGCCAGGTCGGCCTAGAATTACATTCTAAGCAGCGGGGACATTGACGACCATGAAGTCCATCGGCTCCGTTCGGGTAGTAGGAGTTTTGCCAGCGATTACGTCAAGGGTGATTTCCCCTTCGATAGTCACTGGCACTCCCGTGAACCCGTGGAGTGTGTAGCCGGCGGGCCTGAGCCCTTTAAAAGCAGCGAGGAAGAGGACGTTAACGGAGCTATCATTGTCCACCAATATCCTCTCCACTTTAAAATTCGCCATATGGAGGTTGATAACTAGTGCGTCACAATGGGGGGTTCGGACACTCTCAAGGTCTTCATCTGAAAAAGTGACCGGTACTACGAGGCCTTTGGGAGGGGGCATGCCATGTACTGAGTTGACCTCCCTGATGAAGGACTTTCGAGAGGAGTTGGAGGTGCCCCCCATAGGGCCTCCATGAATAAGATGTAGGATGCGCTCCTCTTCGAACTCGGGAGTTTCCTTGCGCCTTTCAGGATGCTTGTTGGCCCCCCTGGGGGGAGGAGGAAGATCGGTCCGGTCCTTTCTCACAAATTTAGACAGCTGCCCCCTTTGGATGAGGGCCTCGATTTCATTCTTCAGGGCCCGACAATCATTAGTGTCGTGGCCGTGGTCCCGGTGATATCGGCACCCCTTCTCTTTGTCCCTCTTCTTGCCAGGAGTATTCATCTTCGGGACAGGAGGCAGAACTCCTTCCTTCTCAACCTCCATGAGAATAGTGAAAATGTTGGCATTAAGAGGGGTGAACTTCTCAAATCCGAGAGGTGGGCGGCGCTGGTCCCCGTTATCCTTCTGGAGCTTCTTAGCTCCTTCTTCAGCTGCCTTTCGCTTGGTCCTGGAGGAAGACCCCTCAAAGGAGGGGCGATGCTCAGCTTCCTCAGCCCGAATATACTTCTTGCTCCTAAGGAGGAGGTCGGAGAAGTTTTGCGAAGGCTTCTTGGCTAGGGAGGACCGAAGGTTGGAGTTAAGGACATTTGACTAGAAGGCTGCAGCAGCGACCGACTGGTCGAAGGAAGCAATGGACCTAGCTTCCGCGATGAACCTTTTCACATAGTCCCTGAGCTTCTCCCCCTGCTTCTGACTAAGGTAGAGTAGCGAGATGCTGGACTTCTCTGTGCGGCGGCTACTTACGAAGTGGCTGACGAAAAGGGTCTCAAATTATTCAAAGAAGAATATGGAGGACGGGGCGAGGCGAGAGTACCACTCCCGAGCGGGACCTTTGAGAGTGGCCGGGAAGGTTTTGCATAATAGAGCATCGGAAGCTTGGTGTATCAGCATGAGGGTCTTGAAACTCTCGATGTGGTCCACAGGGGTCTGACTCCCCAAAGTAAGTTTCGAACTGTGGGGACTTGAAGCCTATTGGAACGGGCGCCTCCATGATTGTTCGAGAGAAGGAATGTCGGCTCGGACGGAGGGTCCTTCCTCTAAGCTCCTCTTCCTTGTCTAGCTGACCCAAGCGCCTCTCTATCTCGTGGAGACGACGGTAGACGGTGTCATCCCTTCGACGGTAGCCAAACGAGCCTCTGGACTCGTCTTCGTACGAAGGGGAGCGGGGGCTACGACGACGGTAGCTCGGAGAGTGACGAGGACTAAGGTCATGATGGCGGTTGCTGGGAGCTGGGGGGAGGGGATAGGGACCGATGGCGAGGACTTTGGATCGGAGGAGGAGTGGGGACCCCCGGAGCATTGTCGTTGTTGGGTCGGAGATGGAGGGCTTGCAAGATGGTTGCCTGGAATTGCTGGAATTCGGCACGGGTGATAGGAGCATTATCATCCCTCGGGGGTCGCCGACCAGTAGGGGAGCGAGGCCTTCTTCTATGGTGCTCAGGGGACTCTCTCCATCTTCGGTGAGAAGGAGACCTCCTATGTTCTCGGCGATGAAGAGATTGCTCATTTGGACGTTGTTGGCAGGAGGCTCCCTCTCGGGCCTGCCTTTCATCCAAACGGCGGCGAAGATACTCTTCTTTATGCCGATTGTTGAGGGTGTTGCGGAGGTCATCGGAGGTACGGAGATTGTGAGATGCCATGGAGTCGGTAGAGGGGTTGTGCACGGAGATGTGGTCATGTTGGAGAGGTTGTTTCTGAGGATTGGGACGGGAGCCCCCCGCACCGGCATTCTGAGGTCCGGTTTGACCCCGAGGGGCTGAAGATTCTGAAGAGGAGGTTGGTCCTGCAGCAGGGCTTGGTCGGGCTGAGGAGGGAGGCCCTGTGGCTGGACTGTTTGGAGGGGGATCTCCTGCTGTTGGGAAGGAGTAGGTCCACGGTTGGACCCCCTAGATCTAAGTTTCCTTGGAGGCATGGCTGGAGATGAACTGACCGGTGGGAGGAGGAAGGATTACTATTCGTAGGTTCCCACAGACAGCGCTAATCTGTTACCGCTAAATCTGGTGTGGGGGCAAACAGATAGAATTTGTGGATTCTTAGGAAAACCGAATAGTAAACCTGGAACCTTTCTACCGGAGTTTGACCGTTGACTCCCGCCGTTCACCTGCAAAAAGTGCGAGACACCGGAGTTGATCCCGGCGACGCACCCTCCGACGCTCAAGTCAGTAATCAGAAAAGATTATGAATAAGCGTAAACTGGAAAAAGATTGATTACCTCTTAATGGTGCTGGATGAGGGGTATTTATAGTCGCCTTTGGGATCAGTTTAGGAAGGAAATCCCTAATTCCCCGTGAGAGGATAGAGTGAATCAGGGCCGTTGATTTAATACAATCAGAAACCCTAATTCTATCCAGCTGGACTGGGTTTCTTGCCAGTTGGGACCCGCACCCAATTAAGGTGGATCCGTTCATGGGTTATTGGGCCTTTGTAGAAACGACCCAGTACCCATCTCAGACCCGTTTATAGGTGAAATTACCATTTTACCTCCAAGCTTTAAGATTCGTGCTCAATTTGGACGGTTCCGATTTAGCCATATTTTTAGTCATATCAAGTATGATCTATAAGTGTAAAGTTTTAATGCATCAAAGCCTCCATGGTAAATTGGTATTACCTTACTAGAGGGTTTCAATCTAAGCTTTATTGAAGAACTTTTTGTAATGTTTTTTAGTGTTTCCATATAAAAGCCTATTGTCTGGAGCTTTTCTCCATTCTTCACTATCATATATCAGTGTCAATTTTGTATACCTGACATAGTACTTGATGCGGTTTGTTTCTGGAAGACGTGTGGATGTACCAGGTGTGAGTTCTTACTCGATTTGTATTTGAAGGAGAAAGCTTCTAGTCAGACGACCCTCGGCTGGCCGAGCGGTACCGGTGACAGGCTGGAGTGAGGCGAGGCTGGATGCTCTGCTCGGATCAGGTGGCTCGGATCCGAGGTCTTGTGTACTTGCAGACGATCTAGAAACACCGGGGTCGGTACCGGTGGCAGACCCTTCGACGATCTAGTCAGTCTCTGAGAGAGAGTACAGTAACTAGGGTTTTGTGGATAAAAGATTGATTACCTGTAGGCAGGGGGGAAGGTCTGGTATTTATAGGGGAAGCCAATCGGGTCCAGACCCGTTTGGGGCCGGGTCTGGTCCCGGTTGCCTGAGTGGCTGAAGCGGTGGAAAGCCGGGCGGTATAGGGCTGACATGGCAGATGCCGGAGTGGTTTTCGATCTGACGTGGCTGTGTTCCGGGCGGTTTTCCAATGATGACGTGGCAGATCAGAAGGATCAGATGGGGCGCGCATCTCTGAGGGGATCCAGTGGTCCAGGATGGGCCACGCTATTTCTGACCCATATCACAAGCCCCACGCTCCTGTAGGGCTGGGTGATCCAGTCGTGTAGGAGCGACTCTTTGCCTCTGGGGGAAGAGCAGAAGTCGGGGTGAGAAGGTAGGGTCTGTGCTTTTCCTTAAAGAGGCCAGGGGTCAGGAGTAATGGATCCCTCTTGGGAGTTTGCGTGGGAGGCTGTGTGGCAGAGTAAGAGTCATTAGTGTTTTTGCGGCTCGGGGGTCGGTGACGAGGTCAGAGGCTCGGCAGCGAGCCCCTAGGGTCGGTGGACAATCGTCGCGCCGGCTCGAAAAGGCGGGAGGTCGAGGCCCTTCCGCAGGGTTCGTTGGGCGAGTGTGAGGAGTTGGCAGACGACCGTCTCGCTAGTTGGAAGAGCGAGGGGTCGTCGAGGCCCTCAGGGGTCGATTTTCGAGCATGAGGGGTCGGTGGACGAACTCTAGGGGTCAGCAGACGGCCGCCTCGCTAGTTGGAAGAGCGAGGGGTCGTCGAGGCCCTTCCTTGGGGATCGTTCGTCGAGTGTGAGGAGTTGGCAGACGACCGTCTCGCTAGTTGGAAGAGCGAGGGGTCGTCGAGGCTCTTAGGGACCGATTGTCGAGCATGAGGGGTCGGTGGACGAACCCCAGGGGTCAGCAGACGACCGTCTCGGTAGTTGGACGAGCGAGGGGTCGTTAGGCCCTCAGGGACCGATTGTCGAGCGTGAGGGGTCGGTGGACGAACTCCAGGGGTCAGCAGACGGCTGCCTCGCTAGTTGGAAGAGCGAGGGGTCGTCGAGGCCCTCCCTTGGGGTTCGTTCGTCGAGTGTGAGAGGCCGGTGGCTGTGACCTAAGGGAGTTTAGTCCGATCCGAGATCGAGCCCTGAATGAGGAAGGGGG
Organism: Hemerocallis citrina; assembly: GCA_017893485.1. Lineage (NCBI taxonomy): Eukaryota > Viridiplantae > Streptophyta > Magnoliopsida > Asparagales > Asphodelaceae > Hemerocallis > Hemerocallis citrina. The sequence continues at coordinate 76,340,960 of CM030363.1, read as the reverse complement.
AGGCACCGTGGCTCGAGCTTCGATCCGAGCTCCGAGTCCCACTCGAGAAGGGAAAGGCGGCCAGGCTCGAGATTCGATCCGAGCTCCGAGCTACCACTTGAGAAGGAATAGGCTGACTTGGCTCGAGATTCGATCCGAGCTCCGAGCGGCAACTGAGAGAGGAAAAGACCGCATGGCTCGAATTTCCATCCGAGCTCCGAGTCCCTATCGAAGAAAGGAAAGGTGACTGGCTCGACATTCGATCCGAGCGTCGAGCGAAAACTGAGAGAGGAAAGACCGCACGGCTCAAGTTCCTATCCGGGCGTCGAGCGACAACTGGGAGAGAGGAAGACCGCATGGATCGATTTCTTATCCGAGCTCCGAGTCCCAATCTGAGAAAGGGAAGGCGGACTGGCTCGAGGTTCGATCCGAGCTCCGAGCCCCACTTGAGAGGGGAGATGTCCTCTTGAGAAGGCGAAGGCTCGTACGGCTCGAGTTCCCATCCGAGCTCCGAGCCCCAATCTGAGACAGGAAAGGCTTGTATGGCTCGAGATTCGATCCGAGCGTCGAGCGGCAACGGAGAGAGGAAAAGACCGCATGGCTCAGATTATCATCCGAGCTCTGAGCCCTCATCGAAGAAAGGAAAGGTGGCTGGCTCAACATTAGATCCGAGCGTCGAGCGGCAGGCCAGAAAGGGAAGACCACATGGCTCGAGTTCTTATCCGAGCTCCGAGCTCCAATCTGAGAAAGTGAAGGCGGACTGGCTCGAGGTTCGATCCGAGCGTCGAGCCCCACTTGAGAGGGGAGTTGTCCTCTTGAGAAGGCGAAGGCTTGTACGGCTCGAGTCACCTTCCGAGCTCCGAGCCCCAATCTGAGACAGGAAAGGCTTGTATGGCTCGAGATTCGATCCGAGCGTCGAGCGGCAACGGAGAGAGGAAAAGACCGCATGGCTCGGATTATCATCCGAGCTCCGAGCCCCCATTGAAAAAGGAAAGGTGACTGGCTCGACATTAGATCCGAGCATCGAGCGGCAGGCCAGAGAGGGAAGACCACATGGCTCGAGTTCTTATCCGAGCTCCGAGCTCCAATCTGAGAAAGGGAAGGCGGACTGGCTCGAGGTTCGATCCGAGCGTCGAGCGGCAACGGAGAGAGGAAAAGACCGCATGGCTCGAATTTCCATCCGAGCTTCGAGCCCCAACCTGAGACAGGAAAGGCGACTGGCTCGACTTTGGATCCGAGCGTCGAGCCCCAATCTGAGAAATGAAAGGCTTGTATGACTCGAGATTCGATCCGAGCGTCGAGCCCCACTTTAGAGGTGAAAAAGCTGTATAGCTCGAATTATCATCCGAGCTCCGAGCCCTCTATCTTGGTGATATTTTTCCTGTCGAGAAAACTGGGAGGGGTAGTGTGGTAATCTCACGCCTTTTTGCTGACATCATGGCGCGAAGATCTAAGTTGGTTTAGATCTTGGCAGCCGTTGGATCTTGCCAGATAAGATCCAACGGCTGGATCTTTATTTACGAAAATCGAGGAGTCGTTCTCCTCTATAAAAACCCACATCCTCCTCCCATTTCTTTATTTACATTCTCACTCAACATTTTTCAATTTTTAACTAGGGCAGGCATTTCCATCGCTGTCGGCGGATTTTCACAGAAAACGTAACCTTCCACGCATCAGGTTAGTAATTTTTCTTTTTAGAAATGTCGCGTACTCAGTCTGGATCCGAGGCTAGTTCGTCTGGTCGCTCGGGGTAGGAGTCGGAATTGGAAACGTCCTCGTCCCTGGGTAAGTACCAGGTCAAAGAGGAGGTTTTCTCCAAACCTGGCTCCGAAGGCGACGATGACGTAGTCTGCGTGGTGCAACCGCTGAGGTCTAGGAGGCCAGGGAAGGAGCCGATGGAAGAGGGTGGTGCGGACGAGGATAGTAATGATGAGGACGAGGAGTCGGATCAGGACGCCGGTGATGGTGAAGAGGAGGGGGGCGATGATGAGGAGGATGGGGATGATGATGAAGAGGGTGACGAAGGAGAGCAGGTCAACGCGGAAGGCGAGGGAGGAGATGGTTTTGGTGCGCAGGAGGCCGGTCAGGGTATGCCGGAGGGGACAGCCGAGGTCGGAGAAGATCTTCCTCCGTTGCCCCCACTGTCGACGCCCTCCCTCGAGCGTAAGCCTCGACCATGTCGGAAGAAGAGAGTCCTGACAATCCCTCAAAGTCCCTCTCCGCTTGACGAGGATGCGCTGCGGATGGGCCTTGATGTTCCACCGGTTACCTTTCGGAATCCCGTGTCGATACGAATGTATCCTGACGATATCAAGGACATTCAACCGATCCTTCCCGTGCCTGGGGAGAACACACGGACAAAGATTCGTGCAGACAACACCCCGAGCATCTTGAGATCGGAGTATCTCAATATCATCAGGGCCGCTTACTACATTCTGAGGGAGTACGAGCTCCTACGACCGAGCCCGGGTATTCGCCCTACCACAGTGTTGGCTCCGGGCTATTGCATATTTCCAGAGGATGCCTTCATCTCGGGACTGAGGCTGCCTCTGCACCCTTTCATAAAGAGGGTCTTGAACTGGGCGGAGCTGTCCCCCATGCAGTACGGCCCCAACTCGTGGAAGCACCTTATCTGTTTCATCTTGAAGTGCCAAGAGAAGGGAGTGAAGCCGAGGCTTTCCTACTTCCGGGCTATTTTCGGTATTGGTTCGCTCGGAGATATTGAGGGCGTATTCTACTTCATGCCGAGGCCGAACAAGAAAGTGGTGCACGGCCACCAGGATTCGATTAAGCTTTGGAGGGATAAGTACTTTGTTGTGAAGACCGAAGGGTTGTGGGATATTCCGACTCAGTGGAACTTCGTGAAGCCGAAGCGCAAGCCTCCGAAGAGGAGCGAGTTATCTGCCCGGGAGTGGGGGAAGGTCGATGAGATAGTCGGGGGTCACAACATCTCATGGCCTCGGGTGACCTAAGTTCACCTAGCGAGGGCCGGACTGAGTCCCGCCGACCCTAGTATGTTTCTTTCCTTATTTTTTCATCTTTCTGCCTTCGTGTTAACGTTTAGCCTTTCTTTTCTTATCTTGTTGTAGGGATGTCGGCACAACAGGCACAAGCCAAGAAGATTCTGCTCGCCGCGGCCGAGAAGACGAGGCAGGAGAAGAAAAAGAAAGAAGAACAGGATCGTCTTGCTACCGAGAAGAAGAAGTTGGCTGCCTAGGCTCCGCAAGCCGGAGGGACCTCGCAGGCACCCCCTCCAGAGCCCGAGGGGCAATCGCCTGCCAAGAAGCAGAAGAAGCAGCACCAGCACCACTCCCGCTCGACGAAATCGGCTCGGGACGCGGCAGGTGGCTCGGGGAAGACAGTGGAAGCGCCGTCGCAACAGCTTCCTCCAGTTCGACCGAGCGCTGCGGAGCTGGTGGGGAGGATGGCGACGATGCCTTTCGTCCCCGACTGGTCGATCTTGAAGGGGGACACTATCCTCGACGGACCCGTTTCGATGGAGTTCGTCTCGAAGGCCATCACCGATCGTGATGGGATGGCCCTGGCAGCTCAGACGGCCGACCAGGCGTACATGCGATGGGCCCAAGCCAATCTCTCGGTAAGTCGGTCGAGGTCTGTTTGTTGACTTGGTTTATAATTGTCACTAATATTGGTCTCTTTGAAACAGGCGATGCTCCACGGCCAGCACGTCCACAAGTGCCTGGAGAAGGAAATTCTCTACGAGCGGAAGCAGGGGGAGAAGTACCTTCGGGAGCTAATTAAGGCGACGGACGACCTGAAGGAGGCCCGGGACCAAGTGACCGTTCACGAGGCTCAGTTAGAGTCTCTTGTAAAGATCCATAAGCAGGACCGGGAGGACCTGCTGAAGAAGATCGCGGCCGAGGCGGCTGAGAAGGACAAGGCGAAGAAGGCCGTGGAGGATTTGGAGGGTGTCTTGGGGGAGACTTTGGTGGCGGCGCAGGACGAGGCGTATGAGCAGGCCAAGTCCCACTTCAAGTATATCTACCCCGAGTGCAGCGTCGACCACCTCAGCTTCGGATGGAAGCCGGACCTGCCTCCGACCCCTGGCGGTGATGGTGGCGAAGAAGGCCACGGCGATGAAGAGGTGCAACTCGACCCCCAAGACTAGATGTTTTTGTTTTTATACTTTTTTGATGTAAATGCCTTCGGCGGACTGGCCCCCGCAACTTTTTGTACCAAAATTTTGAGATGAAATGAAATAGACTTTTTGTCCCGACCCTTTGACACTTGCGCTTTTGTGATGTCTGTTTTTCTTTTGATAGACTTTGGCTCGTCAACATAAGTTGGCTCGGGACCGAGAGGCCGCCAAGAATTATTTTCTGAACAAGTCAAGAGAGCTTGGCCTAGAGGTGGCTCGTTTGAGAAAAATCGTTGCCGACCGGGACTGGTGGGTCATCGAGATGGACTGGTCGGCTTCGAACACCTCTAGTGGGCGCTCGGCTTCGGAGTCTTTTCTTCGCGAGGCCGTCGTGGAGAAAGAATTGTAGGTTCGTCGGCTGAAGCTCATTTTGGGTGCGGGCCTAGTTGAAGAGGCGAGCAACTCCACCCCGGGGCGGTCGTTGCCGTTCTCGCTGGTTGAGGCCCAGCCGGATGATGCTGGGAACTCGGTGATGGGGGCGTCTTCAATGATCGGCCCAACCGAACGTAATAAGAGCCCTGAATTTGAGTTCCCCGCCGAGTGCGAGTGAGTTGAGTTTTTTCATTGTATTTGTATTGACGTTCGTCGAGTTGTAAGCAGTGAGCAATCAATGAGTAATCAATAAGAACATTTGTTTCTCGGATCCTTGTTTGCCTCGGGTGCCGAGGGTGCCAGGTTGTGAAATCTACGAAGGGTCGCAACTGACGCGACCGTGCCATTAATTGCGACGTTTCGCATTCCGATGAACAATTATGGCGACGTTTCGCCTTCCGCCGTTTCGTATTCCCAGGCGCAATAAATGAGGGTCTTAGTGGGCTATATAATCACCACTCCCCTTGTCAGTTGTCATGTAGTGAGTCCTCTGACTCGGGTGTCTGCCAAAGGCGGGTGCCCATAGAAAATAATATTCCCGTGTACCTCGGATCGGAGGCACACCGATCACCCTCGAACTATTCGGGGTTCAGGCCGTCAGGGCCGTGAGACCCCGGGTTGTTTGTTGGTGAGCGGTGGGCCGACCGATCGTTTAGAGGGTCGGGAGAGCCGAAGCTTGGTGGCGCATCTGTCGTCCGGGAACAATTCGGGGTTTCGGGTCTGTAAAAACCACAAACCCCGAATTGTTCTTGGGCGAGAGGAGGGTCAGCTGACAAGCTCGAACGCCAGGGGCACATGTTCCGGAACGGGGAGAGCAGCGGGTCGGTGGCCCCCCTTGTCGCCCTCGAACAGTTCGGGGTTTTGGTTTGGAAAAGCCGTAAACCCCGAGTTGTTCGCGGGTGAGAGGGTGGTCGATAACCCGACTCGAGGCTCGGGGACGTCTACCGAAGGCGGACGCCCTAAACCTTAATGAGAAATTTTTTCAACACCTGGTGAGGGAACCAGTTGCGGTGGCGATTGAGGGTCGCCCCCGAGTGTCAAGGTCGGGGTGCCTTGGAGAAGGCACCCGCCTCGCTCGGGGGTCGATGCCGAGCTCTTGCACATGTTCTCGGGAAGAGGACGGTGCGGGCGTGGCTGCGGATGTCGCCTCGAGCATCGGTTGATGGTCTCCGAGGAGGCCAAACCGAGCGAGGGACGGATGTCGAGCCCCCATACCGGTGAGAAAGGCAATTGCAGGCGTAGTGGAGCGTCGCCGCCGAGTGTCAAGGTCGCGGTACCCTCGGAGAGGGCACCCGCCTTGCTCGGTGTCGACGCCGAGCTCCTGCTCATGTTCTCGGGAGAGACGGTGCGGGCGTGGCTGGCGGATGTCGCCTCGCGCATCGGTTGATGGCCTCCGAGGAGGCCAAACCGAGCGAGGGACAAATGCCGAGCCCTCATACCGGTGAGAAAGGCAATTGCAGGCGTAGCGGAGGGTTGCCGCCGAGTGTCAAGGTCGCGGTGCCCTCGGAGAGGGCACCCGCCTTGCTCGGTGTCAACGCCGAGCTCCTGCTCATGTTCTCGGGAGAGACGGTGTGGGAGTGGCTGGAGGATGTCACCTCGCGCATCGGTTGATCGCCTCCGAGGAGGCCAAACCGAGCGAGGGACGGATGCCGAGCCCCCATACCGGTGAGAAGGGCAATTGCAGGTGTAGCGGAGCGTCGCTGCCGAGTGTCAAAGTCGCGGTGCCCTCGGAGAGGGCACCTGCCTTGCTCGGGGTCGACGCCGAGCTCCTGCACATGTTCTCAGGGGAGAGACGGTGCGGGCGTGGCTGGCGGATGTCGCCTCACGCATCGGTTGATGGCCTCCGAAGAAGCCAAACCGAGCGAGGGACCCATGCTGAGCCCCCATACCGGTGAGAAAGGAAATTGCAGGCGTAGCGGAGCGTCACCGCCGAGTGTCAAGGTCGCGGTGCCCTCGGAGAGGGCACCCGCCTTGCTCGGGGTCGACGCCGAGCTCCTGTACATGTTCTCGGGGAGAGACGGTGCGGGCGTGGCTGGCGGATGTCGCCTCGCGCATCGGTTGATGGCCTCCGAGGAGGCCAAACCGAGCGAGGGACCCATGCCGAGCCCCCATACCGGTGAGAAAGGCAATTGCAGGCATAGCGGAGCGTCGCCGCCGAGTGTCAAGGTCGCGGTGCCCTCGGAGAGGGCACCCACCTTGCTCGGGGTCGACGCCGAGCTCCTGTACATGTTCTCGGGGAGAGACAGATTGAAAGCCTGTTTGGGGCTCGCGCCTTTATCCGAGCGCCGAGTCCTAGGCTTGCAAGAGAAGTCTGTTGGGGCTCGCGCTTTTATCCGAGCACCGAGACCCAAGCTTGGAAGAGAAGCCTGTTTTGTGCTCGTGATTTTATCCGAGCACCGAGACCCAAGTTTGTAAGAGAAGCCTGTTTGGTGCTCGCGTTTTTATCCGAGCGCCGAGACCCGGGCTTGTAAGAGAAGCCTGTTTGGTGCTTCGCGATTTTATCCGAGCGCCGAGACCCAAGCTTGTAAGAGAAGCCTGTTTTGTGCTCGCGATTTTATCCGTGCGCCGAGACCCAAGCTTGTAAGAGAAGCCTGTTTGGTGCTCGCGATTTTATCCGAGCGCCGAGACCCAAGCTTGTAAGAGAAGCCTGTTTTGTGCTCGCAATTTTATCCGAGCGCCGAGACCCAAGCTGACGTAAGAGAAGCCTGTTTGGTGCTCGCGTTTTTATCCGAGCGCCGAGACCCAAGCTTGTAAGAGAAGCCTGTTTGGTGCTCGCGATTTTATCCGAGCGTCGAGACCCAAGCTTGGAAGAGAAGCCTGTTTGGTGCTCGCGATTTTATCCGAGCACCGAGACCCAAGCTTGGAAGAGAAGCCTGTTTGGTGCTCGCGATTTTATCCGAGCACCGAGACCCAAGCTTGGAAGAGAAGCCTGTTTGGTGCTCGCATTTTTATCCGTGCGCCGAACCCGTGGGGTGCCTTTTTTGTCTACAAGATTGGGAGTTATGAGCTCGTTTTAAGAAAGCTGGCATGTTTACAATATAGGAGCTTTACAAAAAGTCTAGGTACGATGTGCCATTTACAGGACTTTACAAAACACAAGGCACAACGTGCCGATTACGATCGCTACATTTTTTACATGAAGGTTACTCTCCTAAGAACTTAATCAAGTGCTCCGCATTCCAGGGCCTCTTGACGGGCTTGCCGTCGGTGTTGGTCAGGCGATAGGTACCCGGTCGTACGACTTCTGAAACCTTATAAGGGCCCTCCTAGTTTGGTGCCAATTTTCTTTTCTGGCCGGGGTTGGACAAGATCTGGCCAGTTTCCGGAGGACAAGATCTCCGAGTGCAATGTTCGTTGGGCGCACCTTCTTGTTGTAGAATCTCTCGATCCTTTGCTGGTAGATGTTCCTTCTAATGGCCGACTTCTCCCTGACCTCGTCAATGAGGTCCAGGTCTGCTCGTAGTTGCATGGAGTTACTTGCTTCGTCGAAAGCCATGATTCGGGGAGAGGGGATGCCTATTTCCAGGGGAATAACGGCCTCAGCACCGTAAGTTAAATTGAAAGGTGACTCCCCCGTCGGGATTCTTTTCGTCGTTCGGCGGGCCCAGAGAACGCTTGGCAGTTCATCGACCCATAACCCCTTGGAGAAAATATCGAGTCTCTTCTTAAGACCGTCGAGGATCTGACGATTCGCGTTCTCGGCCTGCCCGTTGGACTGGGGATGGCATACTGAAGAGAAGCGCTGCTGAATACCGAGGTCTTTGCAGAACTCGCGAAAATGCTTGCCTACAAACTGGGTCCCGTTATCCGTGACGAGTACCTGGGGGATCCCGAATCGACAGACAATGTGCTTCCAGAAGAACTGTTGAGTCTGTTGCTCGGTGATCGTAACTAATGGCTCCGCCTCGATCCATTTTGTGAAGTAGTCGATTGCAACTATAAGAAACTTTCGTTGCCCTGTCGCCTTTGGAAAGGGGCCTACCAGATCCATCCCCCACATTGCAAAGGGGGTCAGACTGGCCATGGATCGGAGGTTTGCTTGCGGAGCCCTTTTGATGGGCGAGAATCTTTGACAGGGGCCACATTTTTTGACAAGGGTCAGAGCATCCTGCAACATGGTGGGCCAGTAGTATCCGTGGTTCAAAGCCTTTCGCGCGAGCGAGCGACTTCCCATGTGACATCCGCCAATCCCCTCGTGTAATTCCCTGAGAGCATACTTGGCTTCATCGGGAGTGAGGCAGCGGAGATAGGGTCGACCATCCGAAGTAGTGTAAGACCTCTTGAAGAGTGTTGAGTCGATCATTGTGAACCTTTCCGCTCGGACCCTGACCCTTCTTGCTTCGGCTCGGTCTTCGGGGAGCTCTCCCTTGACGAGAAATTGCCTAATCAGAGTGGTCCAGTCTTTGGGGGGAGCTCCGTCTTTAATGCACAGGACCTCTGGGATATCGATGCTTGGTTTTAGCATGACTTCGATCAGGACCGTGCGGTCGAGACCTTCGAAGGAAGAGGAAGCCAGTTTTGATAAGGCATCAGCCTGGACATTCTGGTCCCGGGGGATTCGCAAAACTGCCGATTCGTCGAAGGACGCGAGTAGGCGTTGAACTACAGCTCGGTACCGGACCATGCGATCGTCGCGGGCCTCGTACTCCCCAGTGATCTGGTTGACCACGAGCTGGGAGTCGCTAAAAGCCCTGATCTGCTTGGCGCCGGCCTGATGAGCTAGAGTGAGCCCGACGATCATTGCCTCGTATTCGGCCTCGTTGTTGGAGGCCGAAAAGTTAAGACGGAGGCAGTATTGTAGAAGAAAACCGTCCGGGCCTCGCAGGATGATGCCCGCTCCGCTGCCTGCCTCACAGGAGGAACCATCGACGTAAACTTCCCACGTCTGGTCGCTTTCCTTGCTTGCAGGGTGCTCGGAGATGGTGCACGCCGTGATGAACTCTGCGAGCGCCTGCCCCTTGATGGCTGTTCTGGGTTGATAGCCAATGTCATACTGGCTGAGCTCAATCGACCACTTCACGAGTCGGCCCGAGCTCTCCGGCTTGTAGAGTACGGCCTTCAGGGGTTGGTCCGTCAGCACCTGGACAGAATGGGATTGAAAATAGGGGCGGAGTTTTTCGCGAGGCCATGACCAGGGCGTACGCTACCTTCTCCATCCGAGAGTACCTGGTCTCGGCATCGAGCAGGACCTTGCTGACGTAGTACAGAGGCTTCTGTGATCCCTCCTCCTCCCGAACGAGAACGACGCTGAGCACCTTCTCCGAGGCTGATAGGTAAAGCCAGAGTGGCTCTCCTGGTTCGGGCTTGCTGAGGAGGGGAGGGTTTGCGAGGTACTCCCTCAATTGGGCGAAGGCCTCTTGTTGTTGGACTCCCTATTCGAACCCACCAGTGCCGCGCAGGGCTTTGAAGAATGGAAGAGACTTCTCTCCAGACTTGGAGAGGAAACGGCCGATGGCCGCCAGTCTCCCCGTCAGTCGCTGGACCTCTTTGATGTTCCTGGGAGGAGCCATGTCTAGAATTGCTTGGATCTTCTCGGGGTTCGCTTCGATTCCCCGTTGGCTGACAGTAAAGCCAAGGAACTTTCCCGCGGAGACGCCGAAGGCACATTTGCTCGGATTGAGCCTCATATTATGAGTCCGAAGTACCCCAAAGGCCTCCTCCAGATCGGCCACGTGGTCCTCCCCTCGCTGGCTCTTGACGAGCATGTCGTCCACATATACCTCCATATTACGCTCGATTTGCTCCTTGAAGACCCAGTTGACGAACCTCTAGTATGTGGCACCGGCGTTCTTCAGCCCGAAGGGCACGACCCTGTAACAGTACAGCCCCTGGTCTGTAACGACGGACGTCTTAGCGATATCGAGAGGGAACATGCGGATCTGGTTGTAGCCGGAGAACGCATCCATGAATGATAGGAGCTCGTGACCCGATTCGCATCGATAAGAGCATCGATTCTAGGGAGGGGGAATGGATCCTTCGGGCACGCCTTGTTGAGGTCCGTGAAATCTATGCAGATCCTCCAGCTCCCGCTCGCCTTCTTGACCATGACGACGTTCGCCAGCCACTCGGGGTAGCTGACCTCTTGGATGAAGCGCGCGGCCAGGAGCTTGTCGACTTCTGCATTAACTGCCTGTTGTCACTCTGGAGCGAACTTACATCGCTTTTGGACCACTGGTTTCGAGTCGGGGATCACGCTGAGTTTGTGCATGATGAGCTCCTCGAAAATGCCGGGCTTGTCAGATGGCTTCCAGGCGAACAGATCGACATTGTGCCGAATGCAGGTGATGAGGTCGGATTTAAGGCGGGATGTGAGGGAGCGACTTACTCGAAATTGCTTCGACGGATCCCCTGTCTCAAAGGAGACATCCTCCAGCTCGTCTGCCGACTCTGGCTCTGGCTGGGTCCTTTGGGGCTGCATCTCCATGGCGTCAAGGGGAAGCACTCCGCTTCCTATTGCTGTCATGTAGCATGAGCGAGCGGCTTCCTGGTTCCCCCGGACCACCCCTACCCCGGTACTGGTAGGGAACTTCATCTTCTGGTGGTAGGCCGAGGGGACAGCCTGGAGAGAGCAGAGGCCTGGACGGCCGAGTATGGCGTTGTAGGTTGCATTGACGTTGACAACCATGAAGTTCATGGGCTCGGTTCTCCGGTTTGGGGCCGCGCCTGCCGTGACGTCCAGCGTGATGATCCCCCCGATTATCACCGGAACTCCAGAAAATCCGTGCAGGGTGTATCCTGCTGGCTTAAGCTTGCTACGGGGCAGCTTTAGGTTCTCGAAAGCATCGAGGAACATAATGTTGACCGAGCTCCCGTTGTCTACAAGGATCCGCCGAGCATCGAAATTTACCATGCTGAGATTGATCACGAGGGCGTCGCAATGCGGGAGCCGCACCCCCTCCAGGTCGTCACCCGAGAAGGAGACGGAGAGTGGTTGAATTTGAGGGGGGAGAGGTCCTTGGATGGCGTTAACATCTCAGATGAACGCCTTGCGGGAAGTGTTGGACTCCCCTCCCATGGGCCCCCCGTGGACGCAGTGTAATACGGCTTGGCCATCAGGCTCGTCAAGCTCATGCTCTCGCTCGGGGAGCTGCAGTGGAGCTCGAGGAGGAGGTGGGGTTCTCTTGTTCCTCGTGTCCCTCTGCCCCCGAGCATCGTCCCGCTTGTACTCCTGGAGGTACCCTCGCTGAATGAAGGCCTCGATCTCGTCTTTCAGGGCACGGCAGTGATCGGTGTCGTGCCCGTTGTCTCGGTGGAAGCGGCAGTAGAACCGTCGATCCCTTTTCTTGCTAGTGTTGTTGGACGGTCGAGGGGGATACTGAACGAGGTCCCTATCCTCGATTGCCAGGAGTATGGAGGACACATTTTGGGTGAGTGGGGTATACCTCTCGAAGCGAGGGACCGGCGGTACTTTCTTCAAGGTGCCCACGTCCCTTGGAGCTTTTTTAGAAGGCTCGACTTCCTCGGCCTTCCGCTTTCCTTTTCCGGGTACTTCCCTGGACTCATCTGGGTTTAGTGCTTCCTCCGCCCTGATGTATTTCTCAACCCTGTTGAGGATGTCGGGAAAATCGATGGGAGGCTTCTTCGCCAGAGAGGCTTTCAGCTGCCCATGACGGACGTTGTGCCGAAATACCTGCGGAGGCGACGCCCGGATCGAGAGAGGAGACCGACCTTGCCTCTGCTGTGAACCTCCGGACGAACGCCCTGAGTGATTCTCCCTCCTTCTGTCTGAGTCCAAGTAGGGAAGCACTTGTCTTCTCGGCCTTCCGACTGGTGACAAAGTGGGCGAGGAAATTGCCTTCCAGCTGATCGAATGAGTAGATGGAACCGAGCGTCAGTTTGGAAAACCATTCGTGAGCCGGACCCCGGAGGGTGGCAGGGAAGGCTCGACATAGCAGGGGATCCGAAGCGCTGTGAATCATCATGAGGGTTTTGAAACCCTCCATGTGATCAGCAGGATCTCCCTCGCCGTCGTAGGTCTCGAACTGAGGTGGTCGGAAATTCCGAGGTATTTCCGCTTGGAGGATGAGGGCGGAGAAAGGGGGTCGGGCAGGTCTGTACCCCTGAGCCGCTCCTTGGCCGCCGTCGCCTATGTGATCGAGGCAATTTTCCATTTCTTGGAGGCGCCTTAGGAGTTCGCCATCGTCCTCCGGCGGGTTTGTTAAGGGGCGGGACACGCTTGGACCGGAGGTTGCCTTCTGACTTGGCTGAGCGCTGGCCTCCGTTCTTCCGGCGGTGGTCTAGGATGGTTCGGGGCCGAGTTGGAAGCGGCCCTCCCCCCACTGTGACTAACCTGCCAGTTGGTGATTACCCTTCGTAGGTCGGGCTGGACTGTACGGGTGGCACTCCGCTGGGATCCCTGATGGGAAACCCTGTGCTTTGATGTGCGTGGCCCGGCATTGGCATTTTGTGGGGGTGTGTCCCGTCGGTTGACGGAGGACGCAGCCCCCTTGCCTTTGGAGGCCATGGAAGTTCGGCTGTCGAGGTACCTTGGCGGTCGGACTCGGGTTGGCTTCTGAAGTAGCTTTTCCCACAGACGGCGCCAACCTGATGTGGTTTGTTTCTGGGAGACGTGTGGATGCACCAGGTGTGAGTTCTTACTCGATTTGTATTTGAAGGAGAAAGCTTCTAGTCAGACGACCCTCGGCTGGCCGAGCGGTACCGGTGACAGGCTGGAGTGAGGCGAGGCTGGATGCTCTGCTCGGATCAGGTGGCTCAGATCCGAGGTCTTGTGTACCTGCAGACGGTCTAGAAACACCGGGGTCAGGTACCGGTGGCAGATCCTCCGACGATCTAGTCAGTCTCTGAGAGAGAGTACAGTAACTAGGGTTTTGTGGATAAAAGATTGATTACCTGTAGGCAGGGGGGAAGGTCTGGTATTTATAGGGGAAGCCAATCGGGTCCAGACCCGTTTGGGGCCGGGTCTGGTCCCGGTTGCCTGAGTGGCTGAAGCGGTGGAAAGCCGGGCGGTATAGGGCTGACGTGGTAGATGCCGGAGTGGTTTCTGGTCTGACGTGGCTGTGTTCCGGGCGGTTTTTCGATGATGACGTGGCAGATCAGAAGGATCAGATGGGGCGCGCATCTCTGAGGGGATCCAGTGGTCCAGGATGGGCCACGCTATTTCTGACCCATATCAGTACTCATTTTGTATACCTGATATAGTGCATCATAGATCTGAGTGTTTATTTTCTGTACCTGACATAGTACTCATTTTGTATACCTGATATAGTGCATCATTTTGTATACCTGACATAGTACTCATTTTGTATACCTGATATAGTACTCATTTTGTATACCATATATAGTGCATCATTTTGTATACCTGACATAGTGTTCATTTTGTATACCTGATATAGTACTCATTTTGTATATCTGATATAGTGCATCATTTTGTAAAGCTGACATAGTACTCATTTTGTATACCTGACATAGTACTACTAATCTAACTTAATGTATCGGATTTTTTTGTACCTGATTTTTGTACAGATTTCTTATCTAACTTAACTACAAAATTTATAGATGTTTACTATTGATTACTTATAACAATTTACTATTGATTACTTAATGGTTTCCTGTAGGCAAAAAGTTCACAAGAACCATATATAGTACAATTCTTATGTAGAAATTATAGTACAATCTAACTTAATGTATCTTATTTTTATGTATGTGATTTTTGTACAGATTTCTTATCTAACTTAACTACAAAATTTTTATGTAGAAATTTTTGTACAGACCATACTAACTACTGTATCTGATTTTTATGTATCTGATTTTTATGTACAGACCATACTAACTACTGTACAGACCATACTAACTACTAATCTAACTTAATGTATCTTATTTCTATGTATCTGATTTTTATGTATCTGATTTTTATGTACAGACCATACTAACTACTGTACAGACCATACTAACTAATAATCTAACTTAATGTATCTGAATTTTATGTATCTACTTTTTGTACAGATTTCTTATCTAACTTAACTACAAAATTTATAGATGTTTTACCCTTGATTACTTATAACAATTTACTATTGATTACTTAATGGTTTCCTGTAAGTACAATTCTTAATCATCCAAGCATCACCCTGTTAGACTACAATACCAATACCTGCTGCTTGTGACTGTGCATCGATTTTTGGAGGAGCTGCTGCTCTCAATGCTGCTTCTTTTTCACTCTTTCTCATGTATTGGTCTCTACATCTTTGTTATTCAATTTTAGTCTTTTTCAGTCTATCTTCTTTAGCTTTAAATAGAGTTAAACATTTTTAAGAATTCTTTTCTGCAAACTATAATCTTTCTTTTGTCTTGTTATCACTTTCAGGTAGGAAAATCATTGTAGTTACAGTTTGAGGCTACTTTTCATTCTTTTCCAGCTCCCTTTGTCATTCACAAGGTTCCTTTCCATTTCAGTGAAAGCTTTAATAATGGTGCCACACTCTGCTGCGTGCTATAGCCTATAGCTAATTGTAACACTCATTTAATTAGTAGATTGAGTTCATAGTATTGCAATATCATGTATTTGTTTAGTGCTATGGAAACTAATATTTCATTGGATTCCAAAATTCTTGAGGAATTAGAATGTTGTCATTTAAAAAAAAATATTATTATAACTATTTATTAGTGTTGCCGCTAAATTTGGTGTGGGGGCAAACAGATAGTATTTGTGGATTCTTAGGGAAACTGAATAGTAAACCTGTATACCTGTTCCGTCGGAGTTCTGATCGTCGCTCCCGCCGTATACCTGCAAAAAGTGCGAGACACCGGGGTTGTTCCCGGCGACGCACCCTCCGACGCTCAAGTCAGTAATCTGGAAGACTATGAAAGAGCGCAAAAACTGGAGAAAGATTGATTACCTCTTAATGGAGATGGGTGTGGGGTATTTACAGTCACCGTTGGGATCAGATAAGGAATGTGATTCCTGTGATCTGATAAGGCATAAAATCCTCGTAATCAGATTAGGAATGTAATCCCTTAATTCCCGGTGAGAGGATAGTCGCGAATCAGGCCCGTTGATTTGGTTCAATCAGAGACCCTAATTCTATCCTGTCAGACTGGGTTTGTATCGGGTCGGGACCCGTACCCAGTTGAGGTGGATCCGTTCACGGGTTATTGGATCTGTGAGAAGGAGACCCAGTACCCGTTTCGGACCCATTTGTATGTGAAATTACCGTTTTGCCCCTGAGCTTTAAGATTCGTGTCCAATGTGAATGGTCCCGATTTAATCCTATTTTTAGCCATATCACGAGCCCCCCACTCCCGAAGACTGAGTATGATCTGCCTTTGAGGAGTAGTTTTACTGTTCTAATGGCGTACGGGATTTTATCGGTGTTCTTAAGGGTGTTTGGAATCTTGCTCTGGGTGTAACGGTATTATTATGGGCTTGTAAAATGCCCAAAAATATTCTCAGAATTTTCTGGATTTTTGGTGATTTTTCCAGAATTTTCTGAATTTTTTCTCATTTTTTTGAAATTTTTATTCATTTTCCGAATTAAATAATTAATTATCAAAAATATTAATTAATTATTCTAATTTAATAATTATTTTTTCAGAATTTAAAAATAATTTTTTTCTGAATTACTAATTATTTTCAGAATTTTTAATTATTTTTTTCGATTTTTAAATATTTTTTTCGGATTTTTTAAATTAAAAAAAAGAATTAAATAAATAAATAAATAATTTAAATATCACCTGGACACGTGGCGGATTTCTGGCCGTCCATCATGATCAGATGAGCACGCATCGTGAGGCAGATCACGATCTGGACACGTGGCGTATTTCTGACCGTCCATCATGATCAGATGAGCGCGCATCGTGAGGCAGATCGCGATCTGGACATGTGGTGCGTTCCTGAGCGTCGATCGTGTCGCGACGCGAATTTTGAGACGATCGGACGGATCGTGTGGGTCGGCGAGTATTTTCCCCATATACGAGGGTCGGTCGCTCGGCACCTCGGCTCGTCACTTCGGCGCGGCGATTTGAATCTGCCGATCATGCAAGATGATGCCACGTGGCAGTGCCACGTGGCCTTCTCCCTTTTTTTTTTTTCGCTTCGTCCCTCCTCTGCTTCTTTCTCTTCTTCTTCTTCTTTCCCCCGCTGCTTCTTTCTCTGTTGTTCTTCGACCATCCCTTCGTCTCCCGAGCTCGTTTCGTCGTGAAGCTCGGCGAAAGAGCTCGGCGATGGAGTTGAGAGGAGGCGTCGAGCTCGGCAAGGAGAAGAGAGCGCTCGCCGATGGCTTGGCGAGGGAGGAGCTCGAGCTCCGAGGTGAGGAATGGAGCTCGGCATGTCGAGAAGGACAGCTTGGTTTGATGGCGAGGTCGAGCTCGGCATGGAGCTCAGTGCTCGGCAACGATGGGTTCGGCGAGGAGAGGGTTCGACGTGGAGCTCGGAAAGAGGGAGAGCTCGGCAGTGACTGAGGTGATGGGTTCGGCTTGACATTGCGCTCGGAGCTCGAAGAGAGGGAGAGCTCGGCAGTGACTGAGGTGATGGGTTCGGCTCGACATTGCGCTCGGAGCTCGTTCGTGGAGCTTGGAGGAGGAGAAGATGATGGGAGCTCGGGGCTCGGCGCTTTGGTCGGAGCTTTGTGAGCTCGGCATTGGAAGTAGAAGGTGGCGAACGTGGAGCTCGGCCATGGTGGAGCTCGCTCGAGGTGGGAGCTCGACAGAGCTTGAGGAGATGACGGAGCTCGGAGCTCGGCATCGTGGTCAGCCATGGCGGAGCTCGAGGAGGGAGCTGATGGCGTGTGGAGACGAGCTCGGCAGAATGAGCTCGGTATCAAGTTTGATGTCGACGAGGTCAGAGGTTGAAGGAGGTGTTCGCGAGCTCGGGACGGAGAGTTCGACGCCGGAGCTAGACGTCGGAGGGGGTGAGCTCGGCAATGAAGATGGAGCTCGGTAGGTGTTGGGTTCTCTTCTCTCTGGTTTGTTTTGGCGGGAGAGTGGAGAAGGAGATCAAGTGGGTCGGGTTCGGATCCCTTAACGGGTCGACCCGACCCCCGTGCCAATTTTTTTTTTTTTTTCTTTCTTTCTTTCTTTCTTCCTTCTTCTTCTCTCTCGCTGCTGTTCTTCCTTGTTGCTCGGCAAATGAGTCTGGTTCGGCAGATCCGAGCACGAATTTTGAGGAGAATTTTTTCCCACTTTGCTGTTCGGTAGGTCGGTAGTTCGGATTTGAGATCTGAGCTACGTGGCTCAATCTGGACGGTTGATCACGATCGTGGCGCGAATCGCGAGACAAGGGGCTCAAATTTCGAGAAAATGTTATCTTGTCGTTTTGTGGAGACGTGGCAAGATCTGAGCCGTTCATCATGTTTTAGCACGAATTTTGATACGATCCGATGGTGAGATGGGGTCGGCCGAATTTTTCTCCATATGCGGGGGTCGGTACCTCGGCACCTCGGATCGGCAGCTCTTCTGAGAAGAAAGAGGAAGGGGAGGAGAGGCATTTGGGTTCTCTCCTCTGCCTTGTTCTTCCGCACAGTGGAGAAGAGGAGAAGAGGAAGGGGAGGAGAGGCAATTGGGTTCTCTCCTCTGCCTTGTTCTTCCGCACAGTGGAGAAGAGGAGAAGTGGAAGGGGAGGAGAGGCATTTGGGTTCTCTCCTCTGCCTTGTTCTTCCGCACAGTGGAGAAGAGGAGAAGAGGAAGGGGAGGAGAGGCAATTGGGTTCTCTCCTCTGCCTTGTTCTTCCGCACAGTGGAGAAGAGGAGAAGTGTTGGGGAAGAAGGAGAAGAATGAAGGAGCTAAGAAGGGTATGGGTCGGACCGTGGGTATCGGATCCGACCCCGACCGTTAGCCTCTTTTTCTTTCTTCCTCTTCATCTGCTTGCTTTGTTCGGCGAATCCGAGCACGGATTTTGAGGCACATTTTTCGCCGCTTCGCAGTTTGGTAGATTGGCAGATCCAAGCTACGCGGCTCAATCTGGACGGTTGATCACGATCGTGGCGCGAATCACGAGACAAGAGGCACGAGTTTTGAGAAAACATTATTTTGTCATTTTGTGGTGACGTGGCGCGATCTGATCCGTCCATCACGCTTGAGTGCGAATTTGGAGATGATCTAACGGTGAGATCGGGTCGGCAGAGTTTTTCTCCATATACGAGGGTCGGTCCCTCGTCCGCTCGGCTCGGTGACTCAGTAGTTCACCCTCTGCCCGTAGTAGCTCGGAGAAGAGGAGAAGAGGAAGGGGAGGAGAGGCATTTGGGTTCTCTCCTCTGCCTTGTTCTCTCGCACAGTGGAGAAGCGGTGCTGGGAAGATCCTCGTAAGAGCCATGGGAAGACCCATTCTTTGAAGTGAGTGCAAGGAGCAACTCTAGGGGAGAGTTGTGCTCCGATCTCGTCGAGAAGAGCTATTTGAGAGACAAGTTTGAGGAGGAACTCTAGGAGAGAGTTGCGCTCCGATCTCGTCGAGAAGAGCTATTTGAGAGACAAGTTTGAGGAGGAACTCTAGGAGAGAGTTGTGCTCCGAACTTGTGGAGAAGAGCTCCGCTTTGGAGGTGAGCGGAGTGAAGAGCTCGGCTCTAGGAGAGCCATCTGGACAAGGAGTTTGAGGAGCAACTCTAGGAGAGAGTTTTAGCTCCGAACTCGTTGAGAAGAGCTCCGCTTTGGAGGCGAGCGGAGCGAAGAGCTTAACTTGTAGAAAAGCCATCTGGAAGAGGAGTTTGAGGAGCAACTCTAGGAGAGAGTTTTAGCTCCGAACTCGTTTGAGAAGAGCTCCGCTTTGGAGGTGAGCGGAGTGAAGAGCTCGACTTGTAGAAGAGCCATCTGGAAGGGGAGTTTGAGGAGCAACTCTGGGAGAGAGTTTTAGCTCCGAACTCGTTTGAGAAGAGCTCCGCTTTGGAGGCGAGCGGAGTGAAGAGCTCGACTTGTAGAAGAGCCATCTTGTACAGTTGATCACGATCGTGGCGCGAATCACGAGACAAGAGGCACGAGTTTCGAGAAAACGTTATCTTGTCGTTTTGTTGTGACGTGGCGCAATCTGATCCGTCCATCATGTTCTAGCGCATTTTTTGAGATGATCCAACAGTGGGATGGCTCGGCAGCATTTTTCTCCATATGTGAGGGTCGGTTCCTCGTCCGCTCGGCTCGGTGACTCAGTAGTTCACCTTCTGCCCGTAGTAGCTCGGTGTAGTGGAGCTCATAGTTCGGACGGCTCGAGCGTGAGGAGAAGCTCGGTGAGTTGATGAAGGGGATGGGTCGATGAAGCTCTGCTCCTCGGCTCGGGAGGATGGGTCGGCATATGGGAGAGGTGAGGGTCTCTGAAGCTCTGCCTCTATTCTGTTTGGTTTTGGAGATTTTTGAAGAGGAGCTCCACTCCTAGGAGAAGAGGTGCTAGGAAGAGGTGCTGGGAAGACCCATTCTCTGAAGTGAGTGCAAGGAGCAACTCTAGGGGAGAGTTGTGAGCTCCGAACTCGTTGAGAAGAGGTCCGCTTCGGAAGCGAGCGGAGTGAAGAGCTCGACTCTAGGAGAGAGCCATCTGGAAGACAAGTTTTGAGGAGCAACTCTAGGAGAGAGTTGTGCTCCGAACTCGTTTGAGAAGAGGTCCACTTTGGAGGCGAGCGGAGCGAAGAGCTTGGTTCAAGGGTAGAGCCACTTGGAAGACGAGTTTGAGGAGCAACTCTAAAAAAGAGTTTTAGCTCCGAACTCGTGGAGAAGAGCTCCGCTTTGGGGGCGAGCGGAGTGAAGAGCTCGGCATTAGAAGAGCTATTTGAGAGACAAGTTTAAGGAGGAACTCTAGGAGAGAGTTGTGCTCCGAACTCGTTTGAGAAGAGGTCCGCTTTGGGGGCGAGCGGAGCGAAGAGCTCGGTTCTAGGGAAGAGCCACTTGGAAGACGAGTTTGAGGAGCAACTCTAGGAGAGAGTTTTAGCTCCGAACTCGTGGAGAAGAGCTCCGCTTTGGAGGCAAGCGGAGGGAAGAGCTCGGCATTAGAAGAGCTATTTGAGAGACAAATTTGAGGAGCAACTCTAGGAGAGAGTTTTAGCTCCGAACTCGTTTGAGAAGAGGTCCGCCTTGGAGGTAAGCGGAGTGAAGAGCTCGGCTCTAGGAGAGAGCCATTTGGAAGACGAGTGTAAGGAGGAATTCTAGGAGAGAGTTGTGCTCCGAACTCTTTGAGAAGAGCTCCGCTTTGGAGGCGGGCGGAGTGAAGAGCTCGGCTCTGGGAGAGAGCCATTTGGAAGACGAGTTTGAGGAGCAACTCTAGGAGAGAGTTTTAGCTCTGAACTCATTGAGAAGATGTCCGCCTTGGAGGTAAGCGAAGTGAAGAGCTCGGCCCTGAGAAGAAAGAGGAAGGGGAGGAGAGGCATTCGGGTTCTCTCCTTTGCTAGAAGAGCAGAAGTGTTGGGTACTTTTTGTGGGAAGACTGAAGAAGGAGAAGAATGAAGGAGCTAAGAAGGGTATGGGTCGGACCGTGGGTATTGGATCCGACCCTGCCCGTTAGCCTCTTTTTCTTCTTGCTCTTCATCTGCTTTGCTGCTCGGCAGATGCATCTTGTTCGGCAGATCCGAGCACGAATTTTGAGGCACATTTTCCGCCACTTTGCTTCTCGGTAGATGGGTAGCTCGGCTCGGTGGTCATGGGGGCAGTTCGGAATGGCCATTTTCCTCCGGCCCGTTTAAGGATGAGCCGGTGAAGTAAAGTCGAGCCATAGGACCCCGACCATCGTTAGGTTAGTTTGATGGCTGTGGGAGCAATTTCGAATGGCGAGCTACTTCTAGTTCACTTAGAAGCGAACTTGCGAAGTAGAATCGAGCCAAGTGTTGGACTCCGAACCATTCAACGGCTGTGGGAGCAATTCCGAACAGCGATCTACTTCTGGCTCGCCTATGGGCGAGCCGGGAAAGTAAAGTCGAGCCGAGTGTTGGACTCCGAACCATTGTTAGATTAGTTCGAGGGTTGTGGGAGCAATTCCGAATGGCGAACTACTTCTAGCTCGCTTAGGAGCGAACTTGCGAAGTAGAATCGAGCCAAGTGTTGGACTCCGAACCATTCAACGGCTGTGGGAGCGATTCCGAACGGCGATCTACTTCTTGCTCGCCTATGGGCGAGCTGGGGAAGTAAAGTCGAGCCGAGTGTTGGACTCCGAACCATTGTTAGATTAGTTCGAGGGTTGTGGGAGCAATTCCGAATGGCGAACTACTTCTAGCTCGCTTAGGAGCGAACTTGCGAAGTAGAATCGAGCCAAGTGTTGGACTCCGAACCATTCAACGGCTGTGGGAGCAATTCCGAACGGCAATCTACTTCTGGCTTGCCTATGGCCGAGCCGGGGAAGTAAAGTCGAGCCGAGTGTTGGACTCCGAACCATTGTTAGATTTGTTCAATGGTCGTGGGAGCAATTCCGAATGGTGACCCTCTTCTAGCCCGCTTAGGAGCGAGCTTGCGAAGTAGAATCGAACAAAGTGTTGGACTCTGGACTCGTTGAGATGAGGTCCACCTTGGAGGTGAGCGGAGCAAAGAGTTCGGCTCTGGAAGGGAGCCGTTTGTGAGACGAGTGCGAGGAGGAACTCTTGGAGAGAGTTGTGAGCTCCGAACTCGTTGAGAAGAGGTCCGCCTTGGAGGTGGGCGGAGCGAAGAGCTTGACTATGGAAGAGAGCCGTTTGGGAGGCGAGTTTGAGGAGAAACTCTAAGAGAGAGTTGTGAGCTCCGAACTCTTTGAGAAGAGGTCCGCTTCGGCGGCGAGCGGAGGGAAGAGCTCGGCTCTGGAAGAGAGCCATTTGTGAGATGAGTTTGAGGAGCAACTCTAGGAGAGAGTTGTGAGTTCCGAACTCGTTGAGAAGAGGTCCGCTTCGGCGGCGAGCGGAGGGAAGAGCTCGGCTCTGGAAGAGAGCCATTTGTGAGATGAGTTTGATGTGCAACTATTGGAGAGAGTTTTGAGCTCCAAACTCGTTGAGAAGCGGTCCGCTTCGGCGGTGAGCAGAGGGAAGAGCTCGGCTCTAGAAGAGAGCCATTTGTGAGATGAGTTTGAGGAGCAACTCTAGGGGAGAGCTGTAGCTCCGAACTCGTTGATAAGGGATTCGCTTCGACGGCGAGCGGAGGGAAGAGCTCGGCTCTGGAAGAAAGCCATTTGTGACATGAGTTTGAGGAGCAACTCTTGGAGAGAGTTTTGAGCTCCGAACTCGTTGAGAAGAGGTCCGCTTCGGCGGCGAGCGGAGGGAAGAGCTTGGCTCTGGAAGAGAGCCGTTTGGGAGGCGAGTTTGAGGAGCAACTCTAGGAGAGAGTTGTGGGCTCCGAACTCGTTGAGAAGAGGTCCGCTTCGGCGGCGAGCGGAGGGAAGAGCTCGGCTCTGGAAGAGAGTCATTTGTGAGATGAGTTTGAGGAGCAACTCTAGGAGAGAGTTGTGAGTTCCGAACTCGTTGAGAAGAGGTCCGCTTCGGCGGCGGGCGGAGGGAAGAGCTCGGCTCTGGAAGAGAGCCATTTGTGAGATGAGTTTGAGGAGCAACTCTAGGGGAGAGCTGTAGCTCCGAACTTGTTGATAAGGGATCCGCTTCGGCGGCGAGCGGAGGGAAGAGCTCGGCTCTGGAAGAGAGCCATTTGGGAGATGAGTTTGAGGAGCAACTCTAGGAGAGAGTTGTGAGTTCCGAACTCGTTGAGAAGAGGTCCGCTTCGACGGCGAGCGGAGAAAAGAGCTCGGCTCTGGAAGAGAGCCATTTGTGAGATGAGTTTGAGGAGCAACTATTGGAGAGAGTTTTGAGCTCCGAACTCGTTGAGAAGCGGTCCGCTTCGGCGGCGAGCGGAGGGAAGAGCTTGGCTCTGGAAGAGAGCCATTTGTGAGATGAGTTTGAGGAGAACCTCTTGGAGAGAGTTTTGAGCTCCGAACTCGTTGAGAAGGTCCGCTTCGGCGGCGAGTGGAGGGAAGAGCTCGGCTCTGGAAGAGAGCCATTTGTGAGATGAGTTTGAGGAGCAACTCTAGGGGAGAGCTGTAGCTCCGAACTTGTTGATAAGGGATCCGCTTCGGCGGTGAACGGAGGTAAGAGCTCGGCTCTGGAAGAGAGCCATTTGGGAGATGAGTTTGAGGAGCAACTCTAGGAGAGAGTTGTGAGTTCCGAACTCGTTGAGAAGAGGTCCGCTTCGGCGGCAAGCGGAGGGAAGAGCTCGGCTCTGGAAGAGAGCCGTTTGTGAGATGAGTTTGAGGAGCAACTATTGGAGAGAGTTTTGAGCTCCGAACTCGTTGAGAAGCGGTCCGCTTCGGCGGCGAGCGGAGGGAAGAGCTCGGCTCTGGAAGAGAGCCATTTGTGAGATGAGTTTGAGAAGCAACTCTAGGGGAGAGCTGTAGCTCCGAACTCGTCGATAAGAGGTCTGCTTCGGCGGCGAGCGGAGTGAAGAGCTCGGCTCTGGAAGAGAGCCATTTGGGACCGCTCACCCCGACGTTGTTGGCGGGAGGCTCCCTCTCGGGCCTGCTTCTCGTCCAGACAGTAGCGCAGGTCCTCTTCCTTCTGCCGATTTTGAGGATTGTGGGAGGCCATGGAATCCGTAGAGGCGTTGTGTATGGAGACGTGGTCTTGATGGAGAGGTTGCTTCATGCGGGAGCCCCCCGCACCAGCATTCTGTGGACCAGCAGGACCCTTGGGGGGTTGCTGATTCTGAAGAGGAGGCTGATCTTGTTGAAGAGGGTCCTCCACTTGAAGCGGGGGTTGTCCCTGCTGCGGAGCGGGTTGGACGGGGACTACCTCTTGCTGATCGACGGGGTTGGGCTCACGGTTGGACCCTCTGGACCTGACTTTCCGAGGAGGCATGGCTGGAGAAGATCGGACCAACGGGAAGAGGAGGGGCTACTATTCGTATGGTTTCCCACAGACGGTGCCAATCTGTTGCCGCTAAATTTGGTGTGGGGGCAAATAGATAGTATTTGTGGATTCTTAGGGAAACTGAATAGTAAACCTGTATACCTGTTTCGTTGGAGTTCTGATCGTCGCTCCCGCCGTATACCTGCAAAAAGTGCGAGACACCGGGGTTGTTCCCGGTGACGCACCCTCAGACGCTCAAGTCAGTAATCTGGAAGACTATGAAAGAGCGCAAAAACTGGAGAAAGATTGATTACCTCTTAATGGAGATGGGTGTGGGGTATTTATAGTCGCCGTTGGGATCAGATAAGGAATGTGATTCCTGTGATCTGATAAGGCATAAAATCCTCGTAATCAGATTAGGAATGTAATCCCTTAATTCCCGGTGAGAGGAATGTGTTTTCAAAAGAATCGCGAATCAGGCCCGTTGATTTGGTTCAATCAGAGACCCTAATTCTATCCTGTCAGACTGGGTTTGTATCGGGTCGGGACCCGTACCCAGTTGAGGTGGATCCGTTCGCGGGTTATTGGATCTGTGAGAAGGAGACCCAGTACCCGTTTCGGACCCATTTATATGTGAAATTACCGTTTTGCCCCTGAGCTTTAAGATTCGTGTCCGATGTGAACGGTCCCAATTTAATCCTATTTTTAGCCATATCAATTAGCAAATAAAAATTAAAACATTTATGGCTAGCCAAAATAGATAGCATGGTTGGAGTGTGAGCCTTATCGCTAGCCAAATTATCCATTTGTTATCTATTTTGGCTATACTAGCTAGCCAAAATAGCTAGCGTGGTTAGAGATGCTCTAACACAATTAAAACACAAACACATGTGCTGCATGAGCTGATAATCTAGTAATCTGAGTTTGAAAGTGCAAGGCGTATCGCTCCACAGTGAATTTATATGTCAATTAGACCTTTTCCGAAAAAAATGTTACAATTTTGCACGAACGTAACATATCAATTTACTACATAATGCAACAATTCGCAAGAAAAGCATTAGAAACCAATAAAATTAAATTAAATCATAATTTCAAACAAATCGACAGCCTCAACTTCTGAAGATTGGGGATGTTCTCGTACAAATCAAGAACAAGCTCCAAATTCGCAGTCGAATTCCGGTTCTTGATATTGACAGCCACCAACTCCTTATTCTCCCGAATCCATTTGAAATCGGTAGCCGCTCTCCACTGCGGCTTCGCAGACTCCGTCGACTTCTCTTCTCGCGTTTCATAAGGACTAGCGATCTGAAGAGCGGGAGAAGAGAATGCTCCGAAGAGAAGCGGTTTCCAGAGAGTTAGAGTTTTCAAGGTAGAGAGGAGGGAGTGGGATTTGTAGAAGGAGCGAGCTTTACGGTTTGGAGTCCCAAGTAGCAGCTCGATGTAATCGCCATTGGAGAGTTGGGGGTGGTGAGAGAGAGAAGACGATAGTGTTTTGAGTAGGATTCTAGTGTTACGATCTGTTTGGTTCAAAGGAGGGGAGGGGAGGGGAGGGATTTTAATGGAGAGGAGGGAAGGGGAGGGAAAGGGAGGGGAGGGATTTAATGAAAACTCTGTTTGGTTCAAAGGAGGGGAGGGGAGGGAAAATAATAATTTTCTTGTTTGGTTCACAAAGGGAGGGAATGGATTTTATAATAAAATTACTTTTATACCCTTTTGCGTATAATAAGAAATTCATACAACCACTTCATACAATAAGAATTGAAACAACAACGAAATAAAATAACAACTTCATACAATAAAAGTTGCAGAGTACTAGCAATAGGTGAATTTATTAACCACATATTATAATGCACACATGTTTTAAAGTTGCAATATGCAATTTTCAAAGGGATAAGGGAAAGAACTGCACCTATAGCTGATGTCAGTAATATATGCATTTTAGTACTTTAATTTTTTTAGTACCTATATGCATTTTAGTACTTTAATTTTTTTTATAGCTGATATAGGCTTGCATTGTCAAAAATATTTATTGCATGTTTACTAAATATAATTTGGAATGAGAATGCCTTGTGAAGATTTATTCAATGGTCTCCTGAACAAGATTATGCTTCTCAGTCATTGGGTTTATTAGGATTTTTGTATAATGATTCTTTGGGTTCTCTTTTTAATATTATTTTATGTTGCTGTTTGAACTGCTAAATCCATAGATGGTCACCACAATTGCACTTTTCATGGTTTATTTTAACTGTCATTCACACATATAAACTGTATCACATTGCATTTGGAGAGGACTGATTCCAAAATTGAATCAAAACGCAGTTTTCTACATTCGGCTGCTAGTAGGGAGAAAGAGAGAGGTCTTTTATTATATTGAGATTTAGATTTTAAAGGGCAATTTAGTCTAGCCACTTTAAAAAGTTAGCCATATTTTCTCTTCCCTCCAAATCCTCCCACTTTTGGAGGGGAGCCAAAATTGGCTCAGGAGGGGTGTTGCCCCCCCCCCCCCCCCCCCCTCCTCCCCTCCCCTCCTAAAAATTGAACCAAACAAGAAAAGTATTAAAAAACCCCTTCCCTCCCCTCCCCTTCCCTCCATTCCCCTCCAACCAAACAGTGCCTTAAAGAAATCTTGATAGGGGTGAGCAAGCGGCTCGGGTCGATACAGGCATCCGGATTTGTAACCGGACGTTTAGTACGTGCAATGTGCATGTTTTATTTTCTTTGTGATGCATCATAAACTACACAGTTGTTAGCAATTTTTAATATGTATTGGCTACTTGAAGTAAAATTTACAAGTTGTGCATGTGCTCCAGCACATGCGAGAGCACCCACAATCCTCATTGTGTAAATTATGCATATAGCATTTGGCTATTGTGTTGCAGTTGTCGAATGCTATTTTTTACATATTTAATTTAAAATAATAAAAATTTCAGATCAGACGGACGAAAAAAAAAATCCAAAATAGACGGACGACGGATGCAACTTCATGTTGCGTCGGAAGAAAAAAAAAAATTTAAAAATGGTCAGACGCAACTTCATGTTGCGCCCAATATTTTTTTGATTTTTTTAGTTAACCAAAAAAAAAAAAAAAAAAAACCAAAATGGTCAGACATTTTGATGTTGCGTCTGACATTTTGCTTGTATTTTTTTTTCTTTATTGAGATTTTTATGGTTTTTTTTTGGTTAATTTTTTTTTTATTACGGTTAATTATTTTTTTCTTGAGGGACGCATTGTGAAGCTGCGTCGGAGGAATAAAAAATAATTTTTTTTCGTCGGGCGCAACTTCATGTTGCGTCCTGTATAATATGCATAATTCTCATATGCACTCTCATTTATAGCAATCTACTGTAATAAAATATGTATAATTAGCAAACGACTGTAGCGATTTTTTTGACAAAATATGCATATAGGCATATTTAGCCAACGACTACACCCTCCAGGAGCACATGAGATGGAGACAAGCTATCAATCATATGTATATTTGAGATTGACATTTTAGCTTTTTTTTTTGTATTTTTCCAGAAAGGAGAGAGAGATTGGTTGTTTAGTTATAATAGACCATCCTAATTTAATATAAGAGTCTGTGGAATATTTGAACCCACTTGATGTAGTACATCAGTAACGAGTTTTTTTTTAAGGAAAAATATAGAATATAATCACCATATTTTATTAATAAGATATTAATAAAATAAACCCGAAGTACAGACCAATATACATAAACTATAAAACAGAAAATAAAATATAATACCACCAACAAAGTCCTGAAGGGTGAGATAGGGTTGGCAAACGGGTCTGGCGGGCCAGGACGCGTCGAACCCGCCAGGGTTTGCACCCAACTTGGGCGGGTTCGGATCGAGTCGAAGAGTTAAACGGGCCAGACCAGGCCGGGTCACCCGCCCAACCCGTGAACCCTTTCGGGTCCAACCCGGGTCAGGTCACGTGTTGGCCCGGCTAGAGTTAACTTTTTTTTATTTTAAAAAAATATAATTTTAATAATAAACATTAAAAATCGTAATAATAATAATAAGATTGAAAGAGTGAAATTGTCAAAAAAAATAATATATTATTCATATGATTTCAAATTATACAAGTTTCACAATTTGTAATAAGAAATAAAGATTTTCTACAAATTTGTTTTATACAATAACAAATTTCTTATATACAATTTCAATTTACTTCAATTTTTCTAATTTTAAATAACAAGCAAAGATTTAATACAATTTTTTTTTTATCTATTTACAATTGTCTTCAATTTGATGGCCTTCAATTTGTTGTTGTTGACTTGTTGTTGTTGGTCTTAAATTCTTCATTTTGGTTGTTATTGTTGTTCTTCTTCTTCTTCTTCTTCTTCCGGCGATGTGCTCCCACTTGTGGACGTCAATAATGTTTTTCCTTGGGTTCTATCTTCAGCCTTCAACCAGTTTTCTGTGCAGACGAGCATCTCTAACGATTGGGGCTTCAAGCGATTCCTGTAATCAGTTAGAACCCTGCCACTTGAAGAAAATGCACTTTCAAAAGCAACTGTAGAGACATGAGGAGTTAGTAGATCTTTAGCCATATATTTAAGAATACTATAAGTGTGTTCATGGTCTTTCCACCATTGTAAAATATCTAGTGAAGAACTAAAAGACTCAGAATCTTGTTGGTTATACCAATTTAATTCATTTGGTTGATTATTCCTAGATTTTTTTGATTGAATTTGTACAAGTAAATTAAATGTTCTATCGTCAAATTTACTCTTACCCTTACCTTTAGAAGTAGTAGAAGAAGAACTAACTAAAGAAGTTGTACTACTAGAAGTAAAACATCTATCATAATAATCATACAAGTTATTTAATGTCGATTCAAATTTAACTAAAAAGAAGCGCAATCAATTTCTTTATCATCCTCCCCAAGTAAATTAAAAAACATTTCAATTAAACTCTTCGTACCTTCTAATTTGATACGAGGATCCATCACAGTAGCAACGAATACAACATAGGAGGAGGGTTAAAATACTTCAAAAATTTTGTGTATGCAGGTTTACAATATCACCAACAAAAGCATCATCGATCATTTTTTTAAAAGTTTGCATCATAGTAACTACTGAAATAAAAATGCTACTAGAAGTAGATTCATAAGATTTTGAAAACATGAAAATTGTGATTTTAAAAGGTTCTAAAAATTTCAACAAAGATTCGGCATAATACCAATCGACGGGAGTCATTTAAAAATTGTGCATATTTTTTGCAATACAAAAATTGTTTACTCGTTATTTATATTCAGTAACAACATGCAGCAAATCAAAAGTAAAGTTCCATCGGTGTTAAACATCCTTTGGAAAATTTCTAAAATGAACATTTTTAAGCCTACACCAAGCTTTCCATTCTTGAAATATGGTGCCACTTAATGCAATAAAATACAATTTCTAATTTTAAGTATATATGGTTCGACTATTTTTAATGTATCTTGAACACATAAATTTAAAATATGACATGCACATCTAACATGAAAAATATTGTCAGATGGAGGGTTTAATGCGGTTTTTAAAATACTAATTGATGCATTATTGTTAGAAGCATTATCAAAACTTATACACATAATTTTATCGCGAATATGAAAAACATCACAAATTTCTAAAATACGGTTTGCAATTTCATTGCCACTATGGGGATAGGGCAACGCAGCAAGTGATATGATTCTTTTTTGAAGAATCCAATCACTGTCGATCCAATGACAGGTTATTCCCATTATTGGAATATTGTTGCAACTCGTCCAACAAATCGGAAGTTAAACTAATTTTACAAGTTAAACTCCATAAAATTGTAATCAAAACTTTCCTCATTTCATTGTACATTTTAAAACAATCCGATTTGCAAGTATTCCTAGGGATTCTTCTAAAATGAGGGTTTAAGGCGGTTTGATTAAAATTTTCCAAGTCCCTACTCCCGGGATAGGAAAATGGTAACTCTTCATTGATTACTAATCGGGCCGTTTCTCGATGAACAAGTTCGGGATCATAAGGGTGGCTATCAACTAGACCGGTCCTAGGGTGAATTTTTTGTTGGCCGGGTAGGTCAACAAGAAGTTCTTTATGCACATTTAGGATGTGTCGCTTAATTGTATCCGTGCCCTCACTCCTCTTCTATTTGTATGCCTTCGAACATGTTTTACACACTTTTAAACCTACACCCGGTACATTTTCGTTCGGAATATAATCATAAAATTTGTGTCAATCACTACTTTCCCCTCTAGTTTTCCGACTAGTAGCCGGTTGTGTTGTTTCAGTGGCTTGTTGTTGTGGTTCTTCTTCTAATTCTATGTCTTCTACAAACTCATCGTGTATACCCCATTGTTGGGGAAGAGGATTAGGGTAGTCTTCGTCGAGGTCATTTTGTGGGACAATTGGAGGCCTACGGAAAGTGCCGGTAGAATCTTGTCATTTTGGCTACGGCCGCTACCGCGTGATCTAGACATGTTGATATGTAGTAGTGTATGTAAAAAATTAAACACAATGTAGGCTCTATAAGTTGCAAAAAAATCTAGAAAATAAGAGGATTATGAGAGAGAAGATCAAAAAACCAACAAACAAATATGATACAAAAAATTATAACTACAAAAGAAATAAAAATAGAAGAAGAGGGATATGAAATTTGATACCGTTCATCGTGGATATTAGTATATAAAAAAACCGTAAAAATAAGAATAGAAGTAGAAGTATAAGTTCGGAACTGAAGACTTGAAGAAAGCTTGGAGGAGAGTTGAAGACTTGATCACTTGGAGGAGAATTGAAGACTTGAAGACGATCAGAATTTTGAGTTTGATACGATCGGAATTTTGAGTTCGATACGATCAGAATTTGTCATTTGATCATGTATATGTCTTGCTACCTTGTTTGTTGAATTGTTCACAAATTGAAATGAATTGAGTAATAATAGTAGAGAGAATAAGAGAGTAAGGTGTGAACTTTTTGTTTGGGTTTTAGGGATATTTATAGGGGAAAAAAACAAAACAAAAAACAAAAAAAAGGGGCTAAAAGAGTCGTTAAAGGCTCTCGGGCTGGGGGATCAGCCCGTTGGACTCGCGAGTTCGCGAGCGGGTCGAGTACTGTGCATACGGGTTAACGGGCCGGGTTTATCGGCTTAAATTCAATATTTTACGACCCTGGTCGACCCGTTACTGTTAACGGGTTCGACCCGAACCCGAACCAGAATTTCGCAAACCGGGTTAAACGAGCGGGTCGCGGGTCGACCTGGCCCGTTTGCCATCCCTAGGGTGAGACATGTCCAAATCAGTACAGACCTAACACAAGAAACAAAACAAGTACAAACAAAGTAACGGATGTCCCTCCAACAAAAACCCTATAGAGTGGGTAACCAATCTGCAACGCTCCAGTTAGTCGAGTATAGAGCAAACCACAATCTCATTGTCATCGTACTCGTCCACCCGAAAGGCTCTTGCGATCCTCCCTCTTAGTCCCATCACCGCAGCTGTGGCCCAAAAAAAATAAGATGCATGATGTGAGTTAGATAACTAGGAACATTATTATAAGTCCCACAAAAGTAAAAGTTATTTCTGTCAAGTCAAAAAACTCAGGTCGTTGTGGCGATGGTGATATGCCACACCTTCTTCATCTCTTCTCTCTCAGTTGCAAACATGGGACATACCCACAGTCCCTCACAAGATTGGGGATACGCATTTGTTCCAGTGACCCTCAAGACCTCTACCAAAACTGATTTGCTCCTATGACAATCAAGGAAAATTTGGTTTCTCGTCTCCGTGTGTGTACTGCAGAAGCCACAGTTGGTCGCTATGTTCGGCTATATTTTAGCAAGTTTCTCTCTAGTTAACATTCCATCGTTTGGAACCAGCCACAGGATGACTCTAACTTTCAAAGGGGCTTTGGTCCATCACATAATTGATGACCAACTAGGTATACAACCCCTAAAGTTGGTGCAGTTATAAAGAAAGTGATTGCGAATGACTCATTCTTAATCTCAATTTCTTTAATCTACCTGGTCAAACTGGCAGCCCTATGTATTTAAAAGCAAAACTATCAAATTTACAGTTCAGGGGGGTAGCATGTGTATGTGCTTCCACTTTTATGATAGTTAATCCGAACAGGGGACCATACTTCAAAAGTAGGGTATCGTCGATATATTATAAAACTGTACATCATGGTCGGTTTCTTTCACTAGCTACAGGGGCGATCCATCCAGCTTGTTTGCAATTGTCCAACATGGATTTAAGAACATCTGTGACAATCGTAAATATGAGAGGGGATAGTGGGTCCCCTTATCTCATACATCTTCGACAAGAGTACGGTAGTCCAACCATGCCATTAACGAGGATGGACTTCCTACTCGTGGTCAAGCAGTGACGAATCAATGTAATCCACCTCTCCCGAAAACCTCTGCCCCTCAAATGCTTCCAGCAGGCAATCCCATTCAACTGAATCGTAGGCTTTCTCAAAATACAGTTTCAACAGATAACTATTGTCAATCGAGATATGACATTAAGGAATAGTTTCTTCTGTTGTGGCAGTGCAATCTAGAATACATCGGCCTTTGATAAAATAAATCTGTTCTCAGCTAATCAAGCCATCCATAACCTTTCCTAGCCTGTTCAGGAGGACCTTGGTGATTATTTTGATTGAACAATTGAGGACACTGATGGGTAGAAAGTCCCCCACTTTGTGAAACTTCTCTTTTGGAATACAACCTCCGCAAAGTTGAGTCTGTCGAGTTTCAATCTATGATCGTAGAACTCAAGCATGACTGCCAGGACGTAGTCTTTGATTTCTTTCCATAACATTTGGTAAAATAACAATTACTAGTTAACCTAAAGGTTGTTGTATACACGTGATATAATTGTTATCTTTGTGCACTATATTTACTCGGCTCCTTAATTTTGTTATCAAACATCAGACATGGAAGAAAATAATGTTTATTTATAGAACGGATATTACTTTAATATGAATTGGCACGGGAGCTACTATACATAGGTCCAGTTCTATGTACCTAGATTATTTCTTCGATTTAGATATTGAAACAAAATGAGACCTTGTCATTCTATATGACTAGTAATTTATCGCACGTCTTAATAAATATATATTTTATTAAAAGTAAAAAACTTCAGTGCAGTCTAGTCTTGAATCTAATACCTCCTTTATATTATATATGCACGGGCGATACACAAATTTATTTGTTTACAAATATTTGTATTTATTGAATTTAATTTGAACGTGTATTACACGTGTTTGTCTGATTACAAAGTTAGGGTTTGTTTGATTACAAACCCCAACTCTCCCATTAAAATAGAAGATATATTATATTTCATCCACATAAATTTCTTCCTTATATATCTGCATCTTCTCTTCATGCGCAATGTTATTAATTTTTTTTTTTTTTGGCCTTTTTCTCTGGCCAATCTTAGTTAGTATTGAATTTTGAAATATTACATATCCAAGAGCTCATGCTCATCAATAAAATCAGATAAACTTCATAATTCTTATTCAACTGAATAATATTCAAATTAAACAAAGAACGATGTTGAACATGACACATATAATGCCAATATAATTATAGGCCACATATAAAAATTCAGGTTGCGTTTGGTTTGTTGTTTTGAAAACAATTTTTTGAAAATAGTTTTATGAAAAGAGTTTTCTGAAAACGAGAGTGTAAAAGCTGTTTGGTAATAATTTTTTATGAAAACAGTTTTTTTAAAATGAGAGTATAATTTATGTATAAGTTTGGTTGTATGTATATAATGTATACAGTATATATACTCTGATACATACATGTTGCATACATATACATACATACTGATATATAATAATATAAAATATTTTATTATAATAAACATATTTAATAATATACATATATATATATATAATAATAATATATATGTAATAATAATATATTCAAATTATATATTAAACAATTTATTATAATAATAAAAAATTATATAATAATATATATAATAATATATAATAGTAATATATAATAATAATAATATATATTATAATAATAATAGATTATTATAATAGTATATATAAAATAGTATATATGAAATAATAGTATATATAAAATAGTATATATAAAATAATAAGATAATATAATATATATATAATAATAATATAATATAATTATAGTATATATTATAATAATATAATATAATAATAGTATATATAAATTAGTTTATATAAAAATATAAAATAATAATATATATAATAACAATATAATATAATAATAGTATATATAAAATAGTATATATAAAATAATAATATATTATAATAATTGTATATTATATAATAATATAAAATAATTTATTATGATAAACATATTTAATAATATACATATATATAATAACATATAATAATTATAATAATAAATATGTAATAATAATCTATTATAATTATATATTAAACAATTTATTACAATAATAATAAATTATATAATAATATATATAACAATATATAATAGTAATATATAATAATAATATTATATATTATAATAATAATATATATTATAGTAATAATAGATTATTATAATAGTATATTTAAAATAGTATATATGAAATAATATATATATATATATATATATATATATATATATATATATATATATATATATATATATATATATATATATATATATATATACATCCCTTCAGTTGCACACTACTTTTGGTGAGCACTCCGTGAGCACTCATGAAATAAAGACCCTATAAAAAATCCGAACCGCTCATATTGTTCTATATGCCTAAGATAACCTAACAATAAAAAATCAAGTAATTTGAAGTTCATTTGCCAATCCATCATGCTGTTAGAATTTTCAGCCATACAATTTTGTGATGAAGTAAATCATGGACAAATGAATTTTAAATTAATTGTTTTTTTATTGTTAGGCTATCTTAGGTATATAGAACAATATGAGCGGTTCAGATTTGTCATAGGTGCTCTATTTCGTGAGTGCTCACGGAGTGCTCACCAAAGTAGTGTGCAACCAAAGATTTCTCTCTCTCTCTCTCTCTCTCTCTCTCTCTCTCTCTATATATATATATATATATATATATATATATATTAAAAAATAATATATATGTAACAATAATATATATATAACAATATATTATAATAATAGTTAATAGTATATTATATAATAGTGTAAAAAAAATAATAATTCATATAATAATAATATATATAATATAATAATAATAATAATAGTATATATAAAATAGTATATATAAAATAATAATATATTATAATAATTGTATATTATATAATAATATAAAATAATTTATTATAATAAACATATTTAATTATATACATATACATAATAACATATAATAATTATAATAATATATATGTAATAATAATGTATTATAATTATGTATTAAATAATTTATTATAATAATAATAAATTATATAATAATATATATAATAATATATAATAGTAATATATAATAATAATAGAATATTATAATTGTATATATAAAATAGTATATATGAAATAATATATATATATATATATATATATATATATATATATATAGATATATATATTAAAAAATAAAAATAGAAATACAATATAATATATTAATAATAATAATAATAATAATAATAATAATAATAATATAAATAATAATAATAATATATATGTAACAATAGTATATTATAAATACATAATAATAATAATAATAATAATAATAATAATAATAATAATAATAATAATAATAATAATAATAATAATAATAATAATAATAATAATAATAATAATAATAATAATAATATAAATATGTTTAGAAAGAGGATGTGAAAAAACAGAGAATAGTTGAAGTGGAGTTTTGTAAAAACTGTTTTCACAAAACACCCTAACCAAACAAGTTTTGGGGTTTTGGAAAAAGAAAAAAAAACATCAAACCAAACAGACCCTAACAGGCATTGACTATAATGGATGAGATCATTTAACAATGACCAAAATGAATGCTTAACCTTTATTATACATTAGTATGATGTACGTGCGATGCACATCTACAAAAAATATAGTTATCAAATTAAATGAATAATATATAAAATAAAAAAAGAAATAGTTGTATATTTGAATGTTTTAATTTGGGCTATATGTGCAGTGCACGCTTATATTTGTTAGGTATAAGTTGGACGTGTATTGCACGGATTTGTTTAGTTACAAAATTAGGATTTGTTTGATTAATGCAAAGTCCAACTCTCCTATTAAAATAGTAAAGATTTATGCATAACAATACTTAAACTTCATTTAGAGGGTAGCAGTATTTAATATAGACAGTTCATTTAGATATTCCATATTTCCCAAATAATTAATATTTTAAAAAACTGAAAAATAACCAAAACAAATTTTACTAAGAATTAATATGTAAATCTTTATCTTAACAAAAAGGAATTAATATGTAAACCATGAATCTATAGTAGTAGTCCAATTATACAAATAATAAATATGCCAGGCCCCAAAACGTCAAATGTATGTGTTTCCCTCCATCAAATAAGGCTGCCACACACACTCACTCACTCACACACACTCTCACACACACACTCTCTCTCTCTCTCTCTGTCTCTCTCTCTCACTCCACTACTAATCGGAATGGATATAACAGCATATCTATCCCGGCGTGTACTCCAAAACGCCGCGATAGATCGTCATTATAATATTTTTTTAATATCGGGCCTCTATGACGGCGTTGCTATATTACGCCGTTATATATATAATATATAACGGCGGTTTTATTGGCACCGCCGTTATAGGTGCCAATAAAATTTGTGCCGAATTAATCCTCCCGCTCCACTATTCATTTCCCCCCCACCCCCAAAAAAAAAACCTCTAACCCTAACACGCCGCTCCACTCCGTCTCCAAAATCTCCAAAATCTGTCTCGCTCCGTCTTCAAAATCTCTCTCTCTCTCTCTCTCTCTGACCACTCGCCCCTCTCATCCGTCTTACTGTTCGTCCCCTCTCCCCATTCGGCGCCATCTTCCCCTCTCCCCGTTCGGCCTCGTCTTGGTCGTATTCAGAAGTCTTGCCATTTGCCATTCTCTATTCAAGAAGAAGCTCCGTGGATTCATCGTCGAAAAGAAGAGCGCTCCGCTCATGCTCCGATTGGCGTACGATCTCGATTTTTGCTCCTTTTTTTTAGTTGCTATGATTTTTGATTTTGCTCCTTTTTTTTGGCTTGCAATTTGTGCATGTGAGTTTAAAGCAATAATGAATATGAAGAAGAGGAGCTTGAAATGGACTACTTTTAAGTATTTGTAATGGTGGAAAAAGACATCTTTTTGAATGGGCATTTGGCAATGGTCCCCTTCCTAATCCTATATCAGGAAACTGGGTTGATTGGTTTTGAATTGGAGTTGTAATGAGGAATCTCTACAAAAAAATCCAGACACGATTTCTCTATCTCAAGGGTTTTGATCAAAGGGTTCTTCTGCAAATTGATTTCATACCCCCCCCCCCCTCTCTCTCTCATAATGATAAAATTATAAAGGAGCAATTTTGATGTAAGTTGAATTTGTAACTTTGTTAATTTGAAGTGTTGTTGCTGGATTGTAGGTGATCACTTCAAAAGGAAAACAAAGGAAGAACAGAATTGGTGTTGGTATGTATATCTACCATCTCTTCTTCTCATCTTGATTCTTCTTTTGGATTTAATTTCAGTGATATAAGGTTGGAGCAAAGCTTATGATTTAATTCGGTGGTTTACGTAACAGTTAAAAAATGCAAGAAAGGTATAACTTGATCGTGATTTTCTCTTTACTTTGGGATTTATTTCAATTTAAGCAAAGTAAATTCAAGTAGTCTAAATTTAGTAGGGTGCAGGTTGTGGTTAATTAGCTAGAAGGTGATGATTTCACATTCCTTTTTGGGGGATGGGTTATGATTAGTTTGGATAGATTTCCATATAACCAAGTGGTTTTTTGAGGTTAAGGAAACATTTTACATTTGCATTGATTTCAGACTCCTGATGTGTTGTTAAATATCTTTCTTTGGTTTCAACTTAACAATATATTTGGATCTGTTTGGGAACAGAGTTAAGTTTGTTTGGAAGGGAGTTAAGTTAGCATCATCAAAGTTAAGTTTATTTTGTCATTAGGGCATTTGAAAATTTTAGGGCATTTGTTATTTGTTGTTGTATCTAAGTTTCTAAGCAAAAGAAAACGAAGTTGATCAAATTTGTTAGCTACTAGATGCTCTTTGCCAGTCAGTCAGGCATCTGTTTCTGTAAATGTAGCTATCCCAATGAGCAAAACTGTTCACAAAATAGGGATCCTGGTTAACTTTATAAAAACAACGATTTTTTATTGTTGTTGTTGTTGTTGTTGTTGTTGTTGCAAGAATCACCTTACTTTCTCATTGGAGTTAATTAATTTTCACCCCTTGTTGTTTTTTTAAAATTAAAACAAAGGCCGTAGCCACACATGAACACCGCACACACACACACCCTCTCACAATAATTTTATAATGAAGGGATGATGCAAACGGAGATTGAATCCCCAACCTCTTTTACCACTACACCACAGTGGCAATTGCATTTTCATCCCCCTTGTTGATATTGCTATTTATTCTGTTGTGGTTGCACATATAGATGTAGTCATGGGGGTTTCTCTTGATAATAGTTAGAAAGAATGCTACATATTTCATTACTGTAATAAAAGAAGTCGTAAAACTTTTTGTCGAAATGCACTCTACATAATTTTTTAACTTTAATATAAACTAGCAATCTGAACGGCTGATGCATTCATTCGTTTTAAAAGATGTCTCTTCACAAATTACTCCCAAGGACAACAATATTTATTTTGTATGGATTGCAGCAGTTTCACAGTCATAAATTAATATGAAGTTTGAGGATGGTATGGTAATTAGATAATTTATTCGAAATGGATGATTAATATAACTCACTTAAAGATGTAAATTAATCAGGTTGGTTTGTCTACAAATTAAACAACTCCAAAAAGACTTCAATTCTTGAGTTATAGTGGTGTGGTAGATATATAAAAGTAGTAATTATAATTTTTGAAGTACAGTTAGCATTTTACTACGATTAGCATCTCTCTATCTCCCTCTCTCAACATCTACTCATAATAAATATATATAATATTCGGGATAGACTTGGACTATGTGTTCACTGTTGGATCAAAAGTGCTGAGTTCTGACTTACACTAGAGCCAAAAATGGTGGTTTTCAGTTTTGTTCCATTGGAGTGTTGGCATGCTAACATTGTGATCTAAAATGAGATGCGATTGTGACAAGGGGAAGGAGACTAATTAATTTATGTATCTCCCTAGATTTAGACTGCTTCTATACATAGGTTTCATCAACAGACAATTAGATTGCATCCTATTAAATCCAAAGTAACAACAAATCAGTAGATAACTTCAATAATTTCATAAAAACTATCTATAATTAATTATTAACAGTGAGTGACTCATATTTTTCAAAATGTTTAACAGTGAGTGACTCATGCTTATGTTGATCCTAACCTACTTATATTTCAGATTGACTCATATTTTTCAAAATGAATAAAAGTTGGATTAATAAGCCACGATTATCTAAAGCGTATCGGGGTGGTGTTAAAGAATTTATTAACTATGCAAAAAGCAATTCTCCTGATCCGAACATGATTTTATGTCCATGTGTCCGATGTTCAAACAGTGATTTGAGGACGTGCGGCGTAGTTGAGACACACTTGATTTGCAATGGTTTTCTACAAGGGTATACACATTGGTTTTGTCATGGAGAATCTGTTCGTTTAGCTTCTACTACTCCGGCTGTGAATGACGACAAGGCTTTATTTACAAGTGATCTAAGTATTGTTGATGAAATGCACTCTTTAGTGTGGGATGGGTTAGGATTCCATAACTTCGAAGCTCACATTAATAATCCAATCAATCAGGCCAGAACGAGTCAGCAGAAACATCACATCAAGGCGATGGGGTGGCAGAAGAAATGCCCAGACCTGAAACTAATAAAGAATACGAAGCATTTCATAAGTTGTTAGAAGATGCAAATACTCCTCTGTATCGTGATTGTCACAAGTTCTCTAAGTTTTCATTCACTGTTAGACTGTTTCAGATTAAATGTCTAAATGAATGGTCTGCCAAGTCCTTCATTTTGCTTCTTGAATTGTTGAATGAAGCTTTTCCTCAAATCTGTATCCCCAATTCAGCCCAAGCCACAAAGAAATTCCTCAAGCAATTTGATTTAGGGTATGAGAAAATACCATCATGTCCATATGATTGTATGCTATTCCGGGGGGATAAGAAGACTCATGAAGATTGTGAAGTATGTGGTACTTCAAAATGGGTGAAAACGCCGACGGAGGAAGAGAAAACTGATGAGCCAATTACAACAAATAGGAAAAAGAAGCCGGTAAGAATACTGCGTTATTTTCCTCTAATTCCTAGGCTACAAAGGTTGTTCATGTCATCTAAGACATCTTCTGATATGAGGTGGCATGCAGAAGGTCGCAAGAATGATGGAATTCTCAGGCACCCAGCTGATTCCGAATTATGGAAAATTTTTGATGAAAGATATCCTGATTTTTGCTGCAGATCCTCAGAATGTGAAACTTGAATTGGCCAGTGATGGGTTTAACCCATTTAGGCAAATGAGCAGCGCTTACAGCATATGGCCCATTGTGTTAATTCCATACAATCTACCCCCTTGGTTGTGTATGAAGCAGTCATCCTTCATTTGTCCATGATAATTCCTGGACCAAAATCTTCTGGAAATGACATAGATGTGTATCTGCAGCCGTTGATTGATGAACTGCAACTATTGTGGGAGGGTGTTCCAACATATGATGCAACATCTAAAGAAACTTTTTGTCTCCGGGTTGCCTTGACTTGGACAATCAATGATTTTCCTGCATATGGAAATTTATCTGGTTATAGCACGAATGGGCGTTATGCTTGTCCTTGTTGTGCTGAGCAAACTATTTCAAAGTGGCTATATAAAGGCAGAAAGTTCTGCTACATGGGGCATAGGAGATGGTTGCCTACCACATATTTTTTCAGGGCTGAAACAACGACATTTGATGGTACCGATGAGTGGAGACATGCTCCTATAGTTAATTTTGGGCCAGATGTGTTAAGATGGCTAGAAGGCCAGCAGTTCACTTTGTCAAAGGAACCCGAAGTCATTAAAAATGCCAAGAAGCGAGCTAGAGATGAGCAACAGAACACTGATGAATGTGATGCAGATGAACGTGATAGTCCTATCGGTTTAGGATCATGGAAGAAGAAGAGTATTTTTTTTCAGTTGCCGTACTGGGAGTTCAACTTACTGTGCCATAACATTGATTTGATGCATCTTGGAAAAAACATTGGTGAAAATTGTGTAGGAACAGTAATGGGGGATGACCGGAAGACAAAAGACAATCTTAAGTCTCGCCTTGATTTAGTAGAAATGGGCATAAGGCATAAGTTGCACCCTGAAGAATTACCCAATGGCAGAGTACGACTTCTTCCTGCAATCTACTCAATGTAAAAAAGCGAGCTGGAGATGTTTTCCAAAGTATTACAGGATCTTAAGGTCCCTAATGGTTATTCATCTAATATATCAAGATGTGTCAACTATAAGGATAAAAAGTTGCAGGGTCTAAAGTCACATGACTACCATATCTTAATGCAAGATCTCCTTCCCATTGCTCTGAGGTCTTTAATGTGTGAGCAAGTCACTTCCGTCCTGAAAGATTTATGTAGTATATATAAAGGATTTTGCTCGAGATTGCTACGTGTTGAAGATATTGAAAAATTAGAGCAGTGTGCTGCATTGACACTTTGTCAAATGGAGAGGATATTCCCGTCATCATTCTTCACTATAATGGTTCACTTGATAATCCACCTAGCCGATGAAGCAAGACTTGGTGGACCAGTACATTATCGGTGGATGTATCCCATTGAGAGGCAGTACTTCATCCCTCATTAAGTTCATTAATTAAGTACTTTTTTGGTGTGTAATTTCCAAATGTTTTCCAATCCAAATATTCTTGTTTAGGTACCTTTACCGACTTAAGGGTTACGTCAGAAATAAAGCTTATCCGGAAGGCTCTATAGCAGAAGGTTATCTTTCAGAGGAGTGCTCCAATTTTTGTTCAAGGTATCTTCAGGGTGTGGAGATATGTCTGACTAGACCAAGGAGAAATTCAGACATTTCCAACCTCAATGGAGCTAAATATCTCTTTCAGATTGCGGGCACTACTTTCGAAAAATCGATGCGACTGAGTTAGATGACTTAACATGGGAACAAGCACATCGATATGTGTTGGATCACCATGCATCTTGTGAGCCTTATCGAACGTAAGTTGGATTTGTTAGTAGTGTGAATTTATTTCTGTCAATTAAAAAGTAGTTAACCTAAATTTTAATTTACATTCGTTCTTGTTTTGTTCCAGTGAATTTATCAGGAAAATGAAAAGAAGACATAGACCCAAAAACTTGAGGCCACGTGAGTAACATAAATTAATGAATGAGCAATTCCACAAGTGGTTTGAAACTCACGTAAGTGACCAACCAAGGTTTGAATTAAAGTACTACAAAAAATAATTTAAAGTCTTATGCTAATACAGTTTACTATATCATTGTAGGTTTCCTCGTTGGGTAATGATGATGTGTCATGTGAAGTAAAGATTCTTGCCAAAGGTCCCCATAAAATGGTTAAAAGATACAACGGATATATATACAACGGTTTCAGATTTCGAACTAAGGAGTGTGAATGCAACTTGAAGTCTCAAAATAACGGTATTGTAGTGACTTCAAAAACAAGAAGCTATGTCTCTAATAAAGACCGGAATCCTATTGACGGGGATGTTGACTATTATGGGGTGCTAACAAATATCATAGATTTGGATTATTACAGGCACTTTCGAGTAGTATTATTTCGTGGTGATTGGGCTATTTTAAGTAACAACTATCACGATAAGTTGGGCTTTATATGTAACCCCTGTTTTCGTTAAATTGTATTTTCAAGTATTTTCAAGTATTTTACCGTATTTGAAATTTAAAATATTCTCTTTTAATTTAATATGTTATTCAAACTATTTTTGGTGAAGCCAATAATTGATTATTCAATATTTTATTATGTGAAATATTTTGAACCCAATTTCTATTACAACACCAGTAAATTTAATTAAACCCAATAGTCTAATTATTTATTTGGGCCCAATTCTATATTAATTAATTTAAGCCCAATGACCAAGCCCACCCTATTGGGTCTTGATCTGTTAACCCAAACCCAAATGTTGACCAGATCCAACAATTAATATTCCCTTTGATCTGCATTCCAATCAGTTATTTGATCCCCTAATTCTCTCTCCCTAAAACCTCTCCTTTAATTCTCCTCCACTCATTGATTTCCGTAACTCCCTCCTCATTATTATATTCCTTTTATTATACTAATTTATCTCTCCCCGTAACCCACTCCCTAAAATCTCTCCGATCCCTATTAATATATTCCTTATATTATA
This sequence comes from Hemerocallis citrina, assembly GCA_017893485.1. NCBI lineage: Eukaryota > Viridiplantae > Streptophyta > Magnoliopsida > Asparagales > Asphodelaceae > Hemerocallis > Hemerocallis citrina. The sequence goes on along the minus strand of CM030363.1, from coordinate 76,297,268 downwards.
ATTCTAATATCTTCTCTCCGTACTCTCTCTCCCCTCCTTCTTCTCTGATACAAAACCAAACAAATCAAAACGAAACAAACAAACCAGCCAAAACCAAAACAAAACCCAAACAAATCACAAACCCATCTTCTTCTTCCCCTACCTCCCGCTCACTCCCCCACTCTGTTCGGAGCTCAAGCAAGATCCACACTGCAACAACCCCGTCACCATCGTCATCTCACAACCACCATCATCCCCACCATCGAACCCATCTTCCACCTCCATCCCGCCATTGCCAAAAACTTCGCCACACTCCCACTCGACCCTGCCCTCCACCTCGACACCGCTCTCCGCCTTCCCCCGACCTCCGCAACCTCCTGCTCACTTCTCCGCTATCCCTCTCCCTCAGACTTCCGAAGAACCCATTTCATCTTCATCTTCAAACCGCCCAACTCCCGAACTCTCGACAACCACCCTCGACGCCATTATCCATCGTCCATTGCCTTGTCATCTCCTCTCCGCGTTGCCCCCACCCTCTCATCCTTCGTCGCGTCGCCACACACCACCGAACCCATCTCCCGCTCTGCCTCCCCTGTTTCGCAGTGAAACAGAGCTGCCCGTCTCCACGTCGCTCCTCGACGTCGCGACGCCACAGTTCGCGCCAGACGTTGCCGCAACCGCCTCCGCAGTCGCTGCCCACTCCCGCCGTCGGAGATCTCCCGATCGCCGCACTCTCTCTCTCTCTCCCTCGCTCTCCATTCCGTCGAAGAAGAAGAACGAAGAAGGAGGAGACAGCCGATTAAGAGGGATTGAATCTCGAACGTTGGATTGCTTCGAGATCCGAGCCCATCTCTCCCTTATGATCGCTGTTTGCTGTTTGTATACAGCGGATCCGTAATTGCTGTCCGCTGTTTGGTCTGGGAACCAGTACGGGGACGAGATCTGATTGGAGCGTTTCGGTGTTTTGCTGTTTTGGCGCAACAAATCCAGACCTCTGTTTGCTGTTCTGGCTGATCGAGTGTGGGATTTCTTGCTCTAGTTGCTGACTTTATTGCTTGGATTACTTGCACGTATTTTCGCGCACAATTTTTGTCAAAAAGGTAAGTAATTCTCTTGTACAATTTTATTGTTCTAGTACAAGCTATTTGTAAAAATACCGCAAGTCTATTTTTTTGACTCCAATTCGCATTCATAAGTCGAATTGATACCCGTTTATATTCCTAATCCGCCGATCCTGTATTCACACGAGATCGTGAATACTTTGGTATCCCATGCATGACACGAACACCACAAATAAATACAAACATATGAACTTTTAGGGATTCTACATATTGTTGTGAAATGACTATTTTGCCCTTGATGATTATTTAAGTGTTCCATATTATCCCTAAAATTTTAATTAGTTTTATACATGTTATTTGTCACTTTATAGTTGTAGTATTATTTTATATGACCCAAAAATATTATGGACTCATCATTGTAATGATAAATTAGACCCATATATGTATTAATAAAATAGACCCAATTATGACATTAAAACTATATGTTTCGCATTTCATGACTTAAGAATATATTGCATGCAAAATTCCTTGTTGTTCTCTGTCCATATCTTGACTTCATCTCATTGCATTATGTTTGTGTTAACAAATTAATAAAAGTAATAAGCCGGGGTTTAAGGGAAAGATTTAAGTAGTGGGCAATATAGAAGAGCGTACTCGGACGGGAGCTCGTGGTTTCCCGATGCAAGTTGCAATTACAAATTGCAAGATTGCGAATGATATGTTTACATGTTTCACGTTATATGTTTACACTATGTTTGACTCGATATGTTCCACGTTATATGTTTGCACGTACTTCGGTACAATATTGAATGATATGTTTCCCGAGTACGTGACCTATAAAACCCACCACTAAATCTAAACGAAATTGTATTGACTGTAGCAACCATGTAATAAAAATATGGGGTGCATAAAGTGCTACCTAGATAGAATCAAGACATTAGACATAAGATTAACACGTGCATTTTCATGATCCAACCATATGTTATATGTTCATGTTGATTCGATACCTGATTATTTGTTTTATATGTCACTTGTTTCGTAACGCCATGTTCATACCATGTTTATATGTTGCATTTTGTTCCTATTTCGTAACTATCGATTCCTTGTTCTTCCCTGTTTTTCTGTTGTTTTGTTTTACATCTGTTCCCTTAGCTTGTACTCCCCTTGCGGCCCGTAACTTGTATTAACGGGTCTCCTTGTTTCCCTTTTCTTTTCTTTTGTTATAATATACTTGCAGGCCCAAATGGAGAGTTACCAGAAGGTGTCGCAGACCAAGTGTTCTAGTTTATCGTTTTTATGTTATCTTTAGTTTATTTTATTTCTTGCAACTATTTATTGTAATCCGGGCTTGTTTGACCCGTAATTATTGTATTTCCCAGTTGTTGGTTATTTATGGATTATGTCATGAATTTTCATTATCAAATTGTGATTTATATGCCTGCGTGGTTTGTTTTATTATATTGTTGTTGAGTTTACTTGTACAGCTTATGGATGGTGTGTTCGCACCATTCGCTGGGCCTTAGTCTCGCGCCCGTATTCTCGTGTTTTGGGAAGCGGGGCGTGACAGGGTTTTTAGTGGTATCAGAGCTCAGGTTTGGGCTAATGTGTTAGTTGACTAATGCATTAGACAGACTTGACTCAATCAAGTTAACTCAACAACATGTACACCACGTTGATCACATGGATAATGAATAACCAACATAATCTGGATACTCCTTTGATTTGATTCCTCTTTGAATCTTTCACATTCAGTTCTTCCATTTCTCAATTGTTTCGTCCCCTCCATTCATTCATACTTATTGATTTCTTATTAGGTATAGATTCTTCCTTTTTGTACCCATATTATTTTGATTCCGATGCCTTATTCTTTTCTCCCTGCTCGGTTCGTCGATTGGTGCCATGTGGTCTACAACGACATGTCTGCAGCTTGGAACACCGCCATCAGAGTAGCGCAGCGGAAGCGTGTGGGCCCATAACCCCCAGGTTCTAGAATTTTCTTATTGCTTTCCTTTCCTTGTGCTGCTTGCTTTTCTTCCACACATTTGCATTGTTTTCATTCATTGAACCTCTAGTGGACATCATTCTAGGCCACCCCATTCTTGTCTATGATTTCTTATTCTGGTATTGCCACCGTCTTAACATTTCTTTGAATTCCTTGTTTGTTATCCCCCATAAGAGTTTGCTTTGCATTGTCCTATATACCGCCTACGCAAATTTCGAGGACGAAATTTTGTTGTAAGGTGGGTAGGATTGTAACCCCTGTTTTCGTTAAATTGTATTTTCAAGTATTTTCAAGTATTTTACCGTATTTGAAATTTAAAATATTCTCTTTTAATTTAATATGTTATTCAAACTATTTTTGGTGAAGCCAATAATTGATTATTCAATATTTTATTATGTGAAATATTTTGAACCCAATTTCTATTACAACACCAGTAAATTTAATTAAACCCAATAGTCTAATTATTTATTTGGGCCCAATTCTATATTAATTGATTTAAGCCCAATGACCAAGCCCACCCTATTGGGTCTTGATCTGTTAACCCAAACCCAAATGTTGACCAGATCCAACAATTAATATTCCCTTTGATCTGCATTCCAATCAGTTATTTGATCCCCTAATTCTCTCTCCCTAAAACCTCTCCTTTAATTCTCCTCCACTCATTGATTTCCGTAACTCCCTCCACATTATTATATTCCTTTTATTATACTAATTTATCTCTCCCCGTAACCCACTCCCTAAAATCTCTCCGATCCCTATTAATATATTCCTTATATTATAATTCTAATATCTTCTCTCCGTACTCTCTCTCCCCTCCTTCTTCTCTGATACAAAACCAAACAAATCAAAACGAAACAAACAAACCAGCCAAAACCAAAACAAAACCCAAACAAATCACAAACCCATCTTCTTCTTCCCCTACCTCCCGCTCACTCCCCCTCTCTGTTCGGAGCTCAAGCAAGATCCACACTGCAACAACCCCGTCACCATCGTCATCTCACAACCACCATCGTCCCCACCATCGAACCCATCTTCCACCTCCATCCCGCCATTGCCAAAAACTTCGCCACACTCCCACTCGACCCTGCCCTCCACCTCGACACCGCTCTCCGCCTTCCCCCGACCTCCGCAACCTCCCGCTCACTTCTCCACTATCCCTCTCCCTCAGACTTCCGAAGAACCCATTTCATCTTCATCTTCAAACCGCCCAACTCCCGAACTCTCGACAACCACCCTCGATGCCATTATCCATCGTCCATTGCCTTGTCATCTCCTCTCCGCGTCGCCCCCACCCTCTCATCCTTCGTCGCGTCGCCACACACCACCGAACCCATCTCCCGCTCCGCCTCCCCTGTTTCGCAGTGAAACAGAGCCGCCCGTCTCCACGTCGCTCCTCGACGTCGCGACGCCACAGTTCGTGCCAGACGTTGCCGCAACCGCCTCCGCAGTCGCTGCCCACTCCCGCCGTCGGAGATCTCCCGATCGCCGCACTCTCTCTCTCTCTCCCTCGCTCTCCGTTCCGTCGAAGAAGAAGAACGAAGAAGGAGGAGACAGCCGATTAAGAGGGATTGAATCTCGAACGTTGGATTGCTTCGAGATCCGAGCCCATCTCTCCCTTATGATCGCTGTTTGCTGTTTGTATACAGCGGATCCGTAATTGCTGTCCGCTGTTTGGTCTGGGAACCAGTACGGGGACGAGATCTGATTGGAGCGTTTCGGTGTTCTGCTGTTTTGGCGCAACAAATCCAGACCTCTGTTTGCTGTTCTGGCTGATCGAGTGTGGGATTTCTTGCTCTAGTTGCTGACTTTATTGCTTGGATTACTTGCACATATTTTCGCGCACAATTTTCGTCAAAAAGGCAAGTAATTCTCTTGTACAATTTTATTGTTCTAGTACAAGCTATTTGTAAAAATACCGCAAGTCTATTTTTTTGACTCCAATTCGCATTCATAAGTCGAATTGATACCCGTTTATATTCCTAATCCGCCGATCCTGTATTCACACGAGATCGTGAATACTTTGGTATCCCATGCATGACACGAACACCACAAATAAATACAAACATATGAACTTTTAGGGATTCTACATATTGTTGTGAAATGACTATTTTGCCCTTGATGATTATTTAAGTGTTCCATATTATCCCTAAAATTTTAATTAGTTTTATACATGTTATTAGTCACTTTATAGTTGTAGTATTATTTTATATGACCCAAAAATATTATGGACTCATCTATGTAATGATAAATTAGACCCATATATGTATTAATAAAATAGACCCAATTATGACATTAAAACTATATGTTTCGCATTTCATGACTTAAGAATATATTGCATGCAAAATTCCTTGTTGTTCTCTGTCCATATCTTGACTTCATCTCATTGCATTATGTTTGTGTTAACAAATTAATAAAAGTAATAAGCCGGGGTTTAAGGGAAAGATTTAAGTAGTGGGCAATATAGAAGAGCGTACTCGGACGGGAGCTCGTGGTTTCTCGATGCAAGTTGCAATTACAAATTGCAAGATTGCGAATGATATGTTTACATGTTTCACGTTATATGTTTACACTATGTTTGACTCGATATGTTCCACGTTATATGTTTGCACGTACTTCGGTACAATATTGAATGATATGTTTCCCGAGTACGTGACCTATAAAACCCACCACTAAATCTAAACGAAATTGTATTGACTGTAGCAACCATGTAATAAAAATATAGGGTGCATGAAGTGCTACCTAGATAGAATCAAGACATTAGACATAAGATTAACACGTGCATTTTCATGATCCAACCATATGTTATATGTTCATGTTGATTCGATACCTGATTATTTGTTTTATATGTCACTTGTTTCGTAACGCCATGTTCATACCATGTTTATATGTTGCATTTTGTTCCTATTTCGTAACTATCGATTCCTTGTTCTTCCCTGTTTTTCTGTTGTTTTGTTTTACATCTGTTCCCTTAGCTTGTACTCCCCTTGCGGCCCGTAACTTGTATTAACGGGTCTCCTTGTTTCCCTTTTCTTTTCTTTTGTTATAATATACTTGCAGGCCCAAATGGAGAGTTACCAGAAGGTGTCGCAGACCAAGTGTTCTAGTTTATCGTTTTTATGTTATCTTTAGTTTATTTTATTTCTTGCAACTATTTATTGTAATCCGAGCTTGTTTGACCCGTAATTATTGTATTTCCCAGTTGTTGGTTATTTATGGATTATGTCATGAATTTTCATTATCAAGTTGTGATTTATATGCCTGCGTGGTTTGTTTTATTATATTGTTGTTGAGTTTACTTGTACAGCTTATGGATGGTGTGTTCGCACCATTCGCTGGGCCTTAGTCTCGCGCCCGTATTCTCGTGTTTTGGGAAGCGGGGCGTGACATTATAGTTGTAGATTTCTTGTATCTGATTCACACTGGGACACACATTAGTCATGAACCATTTGTGTTCTAATCTCAAGTGCAACAAGTTTTTTTATTCAGGACCCAGTAGTAGAATAAACTTATGTGGCTCTACCTATGCAACCAAGAGATGTATTTCAGCTGGGAGATGATTCAGATGACGAAGATGATGATATTGAGAACAATTTCACTGCTTCTAAATTCCCTACATTTGATGTAAATGTTTTTGATGTTAATAGTTGCCCTACCTAGCTCCGTACGGATGGAGAAGAGGGAGATCTATTTGATGATGTTGTAATATAGTATCTTATACACATTTTTGTAAATTGTGCTAGTTCATTTGTTTGTCGATTGTTTTCATGAATTTCAGTGCAGTTAATTAGTGGAACTTATTGTTTTTATGATTATAATTAATGTTATTTGACGTAAAAGTATTCAAACTAATTAACAATAATGGCAGTCCTCTTATTGATCACATCAGAATGAAAGTATTCAAACTAATTAACAATATCAGTTACCAGATGAACATCCATTAAAGAAAACTATGAATATTAGTCACAAGTAAATAAAAAGTTTAAATTCATCAAAGCCATTTCAGAAAGAAAGGTTTTAAATGCTTCATAAGAACTGACACACCTATACCATAAACTAACTGCATCAAATGCATAAATCATATGCTTAATACTTTGAATCATCTACAACATTTCCCAAAGTGAGATTTAAATGCTTACTTAAAAAGAAAAATTACATCTATAAGCAAGTCTGTTTTTTGGTTGCTAACACTTGAAAAGTGTGGCACTATCATTGGGATAAGACGATCCACTTCATCTTTTTCACTCTTTGCCTGATGTCAAGATCGTTCTTAGAAAAATTGAAACCGAAGGATCTATCTGATAGGAGGAATTTTTGTCCTCTCTAGTGTAGTTGCAAGGAGTCACATTTTAATTAGTAATAAGTTTGATTGTTCAGCTAAATAAAATAAGTGGCTCGAGAGCAGCTACAGATATCTAGTATTAGAAGGAAGTTCTATATATTTAACTGATGATTAACTTGAGATCACTAAGGTAAAGTAACAAATGATTTGTTTTAAAATAAGATATTTTAGAGAAACACATCTAAAGCACATAGAAATAGTTGAAATGGCCATTCTTTACTGTCGTGCCACTACAAACAGTACTCTAATCGCCGGCGTTTTTTTACTACAATGGCCGGCGCTTTCCAACCGCCGGGGAATCGTACCTGGCGTTTTGTGAAGCGCCGCCGCAAGCGCCGTCCATACCGCTGCCGGGGAATCTTATTCGAATCCCCGGCGCAAATAAACGCCGTCCTTGTTTTGATGATACCCCGGCGTTTGAGAAACGCCGGGGTTGCTCTTTTGAATTTTTAAAAATCTTACCGTTATTGAACATACCCCCGGCGTTTAATCCCCGGCGCAAATGAACGCCGGCCATGTTTTGATGAATTCCCGGCGGTTGAGAAACGCCAGGGTTGTACTTTTGATTTTTAAAAAAATCTTACCGTTATTGAACATACCCCGGCGTTGGTAAATGCCGGAAAATGTTTTATTCTTGCATCCCCCTCCTCCACAAATTATGAAACCGATGGAATTATAATCATATTATTGAAACTCACAAATTATCACAAACTCCACTACTCTCTCAATCAAACAAATAATCAAATATTCAAAAACAAAGACTCCTTCAAACTCACAAATAATCAAACAAACATTCCTTGAAACTTTTATAAAACAAAGATCTTTCATTCATAGTACTCTATATACATCACATAAAAGAATTTCAACTTCAAAATATAGATCACATAAAGTTCTTTCACATAAAGAATAGTGAAAACTACAATAGTGAGTAGAAGTTGATTTGTTGATAAAGTTCTTGCAAATCTCCATGAGTAGAAGTTAATTTTCAATCAGAACATAACAATGAGTTATCAGCTCCCTTCTACAACCCATTCATAGACTCCCTGCCTCTAACAAGCCAATCAAGGTTGCCTTAGTTTTGGAGCAGCTACTTTTCAACTCAGTACTAACAATGCTCCCATCCCTCTGGAACTGCGATAGTGTTGACTGGTGACGGAATATATCTGAAAGTATAGATATGAAGAGAATAAGAAGTAAGAATCATTCTTATAGTAAACATCAGTATACATCAGTATAGGAATTTACTGAAGTGAACTTCAGTAAATTCACACTAATTAAAAGTGTTAATCGGACTATGCCTGTACTGCGCACATCTTAAGAATCAAACTTTTGTAACTAAAAAGTATGAAACTGATGATCCTACAATCCCATGGAAGATGTAAGTCCTGACAAAGCTTATTACTTTTATTTTGTTGTAGGAATGAATTGTAGGATGATAACTGTCCTCTAGAGATAATATATCTGCTCACATGCAAGTGTTATATTCATGGTTTTCAAATATCAGCTGAGACCAAAAATACTCCCGAGTGTTCTTAATTTTTTGCCTACCAATTCAGTACATACATAAAGAATCAGTATCAATAATTACAGAGTAATATCAAACGAGAACAAAAGAAAGGATCAATGCTAAGCAATTGAAACCTAGATCATTGAACCCGTGAATGATATTAATGTCACTGACGAGGAATGGGATAAACCAAAATGAGAGCGTCTAGAGAGACAACAGAACTGACAGAAGAAAATAGAAACTTTCACTGTACTTGTAACTACAATATTTGATTAATTGATTATATTGTAACTTAAACGTATCTGTTTTGCTATATATATTTTAGATGATCTAAATTTGTATTTTATAGCATAACTCTATAACAAAATAAAATTTATAGACAATATACTTTGTAGACGAAAAGGGCACAAATAAAATAACTATATTCTAATATTATGATTATAATATACTTTGTGAACCAAAAAATCCAACACACCAAGTTGGTAGCCTGATATTTTTCAGAATGCCAAAACTTATACCAAAATCCGTAGGCTGACACTGAATCCCTTTACCACGTTTTCAAACCGTGGTTCTTATATAATACATATTCCAAACCACGTGATGCAAAACTTTTATATCAAACCTATCAACTAGAGTTGTCTAACCTCTGAACCCAACAACCCTTAAGAAAGCAAAATTTACACCTACAATATACACATCTAAAAGTTATACTAGTGCTTTTGTGTACGATAGATTACTTGAAGTTGATCCCCTTGGTATCATATGGTTCCAGGAAAGTAAGGTTTGGTAAAACCTAACTCCTCTTAATATTATCTGCAGTTACAGTACAGAAACCCACCAAATCACAAATATAAACCAACCTAGAAAACTGCCCCTTCGAGAGAAAAAATTTGAGTAGGATGACCAACCAAATAAAGCACATGGATAACCCAAGATTTTCCAGTGACCAAATGTATGAAATCTGAATGTACCTTTAATATCTTCTAGCGATGTCGTCGAAGGGATCACCAAGGTCGTCGGCTTCCTCTTCATTCGGACGACTGGATGATGTCGGCTCTCTAACATCATGCTGTATAAGAAATAAGTATGAAAGATGCCATCAGATCAAAATATAAAATGCTAATGCTAAGCAATTGGTAGACACAATTAGATAAGAACAATACTCTATATAATTTCTAACCTGTCTCGGTATGTTAGATGGGTTTTGAACATTTGTTCCCCTTACCATCTGTGCTAATTCTGCAACTGTTGCCTTAAGCTCTGCGACTGTTGCCTCTAGATTAGCTATCTTCTCATCTCTAGGATCCGGCTGTGATGATGAAGAAGCACGAGTACGAGAGGGTGTTGGTCCTAACCCCTTCCCACGCACACGGCCAGGGCGCTCCGGACCAATGCTTTCGACCAACGCCTAGTGTTGAAGCTGCACTATATCGGCGGTGGGAGCGGATGACAGTTCGGCATACCTATTCCGAGCAGTTGCCTGTTTTAAAAAAAATATCCAAATTCATTGTTAAGGCATATTACACATCAAATAAGCAAATTTAAGATAGAAAAACTATTACCGATATCGTCGCAGCCTTTGAGGACGGAAATACGCCTTGTGAGTTCATGTGGGTTGCATCGAAGAAATCTAAATCACCGTACTGATCCGTCACCTCCTCGCTCCACATCCTACATATATTAAAATCGAAATCAATTGAACTCGATTCGAAAAAACGAAAGTTTTTTGGTATTAAGAGTTACTCTACAAGTATTATAGTGAAGAACAAAACACTTAGATATACCATCATTGCGCGTCGCCGTGCAAAGCTTGTACCTCCTGCAGTGTGCAGTACGTCCTGTGCATCCCTACTTGCACGACCTCTTTCAGCTCTCTTCTGCACATAATATAAAATTATTACACAGATAATAAAATTTAATAAGCCATATATCATATCAAAATATATTGCATCATATACTACAATTTTTTAATTACCTTCCCTTCAGGTGTATTCCAAAAATGGCATAGAAATTCCCAATTAGCACGCACGACACCTCTCGGGACTGCTCTTGCGTTCTCAGCCACTGTTCGGTTCTCGTCATAATATTTTGCCTTAAGCTCAACCTTATAGTCTCTCCATTTCTTAGACATTGATTTATTCAGCCAATCAGCATCAACAACCGCCGGGAAATCAAATTTTTGCTGCAACAGTCATGAATCAATATCATATATTAAAGAATTTACGTCATAAGATAACTACCTCAAAGCATTAAACTACAACTACAAGATAATGACTATGGTTTACTATAAGGTGATATCAGCTTATGTATATGATCTACACTGTGCTTCTTTGTATGCATACTTGCATGTATCATAGAAATCATAGTACCTTGAGTATTATTGGAGATGGTTCATAAAAGTATTTTAGTTTCAGTATGTATGTAATGGATTTGGAGACATCAAATTAGAGGAAAGAAACAAGAAGTCTGTATACTCTGCTAGTTGTAGCTCTGGAAATAAAAACTAAATGCAGATTTGAAACATCATTGCAGAAATCTCCTATTTCTCAAGAGAGCTCAATTTTCAAGGGATTTCAAATAGGGGGTGATTGGCTAGCTGTGTCAAGAAAAACTTTGTCGCTCCCCGGATCTTTTTTTTGAAGGGATTTCAAATAGGGGATTTTAAAGTTAAAGAGTAATAATGAAACAAGAAAACAAAGCAGCCCAAACAAAACAAAACAAGAAAAAAGCTACATGAACAAGTGTATGGTTTGTCATTAATGAAAACTGTTGACTATTGGAATTGCATTACAAAATCTATATTCCTTTTCCACCCACTGCTTTGCTACTATTGTGAGTCACACATGAGTTTCATAAATATCCAATTAACTAAAATAAAATCAGTATAACTTTTGTGATACAACTAGCATTGTTCAACACTACTTCCAAATGGTAACTATTTTGCTGGCACGTTTATTGTCGAATATATATAGTTATCTGCATGTTTAACTTATGCATTTGGATTGAGAGACTGGTTTGGAAGTTAACGTCTAAATTACAGTTAATTTTTCTTAAAGAAATGCCACATTGTTTAAATGATAATATTTTTAATATGAATGAATATACATTGACCATATCTTGGAAGTCAATTTTGCTGTTTAAATATCCATTGGGGGAGACCCATAGCTTGATAGCCCCCAATGGATATTTAAACAGCAAAATTAACTTTTGTGAAAGTATAAAAGGAAAACAGAACATAAGAATCAAAATTATACAAACTATTTAAGAAATACCTATAACCAAACTATTTAAGAAATACAGTAAATATAAATGGTACCTTGATAACTTCAATAGCTCTAGTCCTTGTCGCTATGGGGATTTTTGTCCATCTATCGAATGATAGTGGAAGATACTCGGAATTCCGAACAATCACCCCAATGAATGTTGCGAAAGTCACTGCACTTTTTCCTACAGGCTGATGATCCCCATTTATCTCCACTTTTATTTTTTGACCCGCGGGTAGCTTCCATACGTCAACTAACTTTGTCGCTCCCCGGGTCTTTTTTCGGGGGGGTGGCTGGGTGCTCCCCTCACCTACCTCTACGTGGGTATCCTCCTCGTTTAGAGGCTCCTCAATCCTTCTTCTAAGCGCCGTATTCCGTCGCGGCATAATTCACACCTGCTAATAAGAATTATGTAGCATACATTAAAAAATTAAGAACTTGGTATGGATGAAAGCTGTTCAACACTGAGAAACTACACATGAAAGGAATGAAGTTCATTCTGGAATAATAGGCATTTAACACTGAGAAACTACACATGCACAGACCAGATACTATGACCTCAATCATCCATAACGCCATTATAATTTCATGTGAACAGGTGAGATAGTCAAAATACATTATGTCAAATAACAATCTATAACCTGCAGAATGCACTGGCTTTTTTGAAGTACAGTTAGTGTCCCATTCAAAACATCAGATGCAGTTGTGATGCAATGCTTTTCATCGGGTGAATACTGCATTCATCATCCATTCTATGACTGATATTTTATTTCGTCAATGAACCTCCAACCTATAATGTATTCATTAGATAGTCTTAAAAGCACTCAACTTATATATAGCTGAAATTAAGATGAAAAGATTGTTCAAAAGAGTACTCAAAATTCTGTAAGTTGTGTACCATGTCCGAATGTGTTCTAAGTTCTAATTGATTGTGGTGCATTGGTGATGAATACACATTGAACATCAGCAAAACTTTAAATTGGCATGTTGTCTGTCACTAATTTATAAGAAAAATACATAAAAGAATGGTTGTACCAAAGTGAATATATATATATATATATATATATATATATATATATATATACAAGTATTATTGGAGATGTTATCAAGGCAGAAGATAACAAACTCTATAGTGATATAGATATTAACTTTATACAGATATAGATATAAGCAACATTAACTTTATACAGATATAGATATCAAACTCTATAGTGATATATATAAAACTGGATAAATGTAATGGAGCTATAACAAAACTTGTATATTTCATATTTCATGGGAGAATCTTAATACAAGTGTATAATGTTCAAATCCAGAAATGTCTAGCATAGCAAAAGGAACATATTCAATCAACTCTTTTCCATATCCAATACATCCTCTGGCTCTCCATCCGTGCGTAGCCAATTAGGTTTACTGTTGTCATCTGATATGTTTACATCAAACCTAGAAAATTCAGCAGCAACAAAAATGTTTACATCTTCGTCCTCATCATCTGATGTCTCTCCCAACTGATATACATCTCTTGGTTGCATAATAAGAGCCACGCAAGATTTAGGCGAAGCTGGATCTTCAACATAGAACACTTGGAGTACTTGAGATGGGAACACAAATGGTTCATGGCTGATGTGTGTGCCAGTATGAATCAAATTTGAAAAGTTTACAATTGTGAAACCTAAAGTATCCTTGTTTTGGGGATAATTCTTATCCAAGGCAGCCCAGTCTGCGCGAAATAAGACAACTCGAAAATGACCGAAATAGTCTAACTCGATGATATCAGTGAGAACCCCATAATAGTCAACATCTTCATCAACTGGATTTGTGTCATTCTTAGAAGCATAACTTCTTGTCTTTGACGTCACTACAATTCCACTATTCTGGGACTTTAAATAACGTTCACGATCCTTAGTATGAAATCTGAATCCGTTATATATATATCCCTTAAATCTTCTAACCATCTTATGGGGACCTGCAGCAAGAATCTTGATTTCAGGTGATACCAAATCATCATGCAACTTCGGAACCTATAGGATGTGATTGTAAACCATATTAGTAAAATTAAGATTATTATAACAAAAAAAGAAAGTACTTGATAATTTGGAACACTCTTACATAGTCTTTAAGCCACATATGAAATCTTTCATTCATCATCTTATTTTGGTCACGTGGTCTTAATTTCCTTGTTCTAAAATTCCTTTTCATTTCACGGATAAATTCTCTGTAAATATTTAAAAGAATGAAATATAATTAGATGTACATTGTTCGAATCGAGTTTAATTAAATATAAACCAACCCAATTATGACTTACTCTCGGAATGGCTCAACTGTTGCATGATGATCTAGCACATATCGATGTGCTTGTTCCCATGTTAAGTTATCTAACTCAACCGCATCAACTTTACCAATGGTATTTCCAGCAGTTTGAAATAGATAATGTGCCTCACCAAGGTTTGACCCAAATGGGTTTCTCCTTGGTCTAGTAAGACATGTCTCGACACCCTGAAGATATCGGGAACAAAAATTGGAGCACTCTTCCGAGAGATAACCTTCTACAATTGAGCCTTCTGGATGAGATCTATTTTTAATATATCCCTTAAGTCGATAAAGATACCTATACATGTAAATGGTTAGATCAAAAAAAGGATGCACATTATCCGAATTTGAAGTATATAATTAACAAATATGAATAACTACCTCTCAATGGGATACATCCACCGATAATGTACCGGCCCACCAAGTCTTGCTTCGCCTGCTAGATGAATGACCAAGTGAATCATTATAGTGAAGAACGAAGGGGAAAATATTCTCTCCATTTGACAAAGTACCAAAGCAACACATTGCTCCAAGAGGTTAATGTCTTCAACACGTAGAACCCTTGAGAAAAGTCCTTTATAAATGCTACACAGATCCTTGATGACGGCAGTGACTTGGTCGCACATTGAGAACCTTAAAGCCACAGGAAGGAGATCCTGCATCAAGATGTGGTAGTCGTGTGACTTTAGACCCTGAAGCCTCTTCTCCTTATCATTGACGCACCTTGCTATGTTAGATGAATAGCCATCGGGAACTTTAAGCTCCTGTAGAACTTTGCAGAACGATTCCAACTCCTTTTTAGACATGCAGTACATTGCTGGAGGAAGGCGCACTCTGCCATTCGGTAAATATTCGGGGTGCAACTCATGTCGTATGTCCAACTCAGCTAAATCAAGACGACACTTAAGATTGTTTTTTGTCTTCCGATCATCTCCCATGATAGTCCCTACACAATTTTCACCAATATTTTTTCCGATATGCATCACATCTAAATTATGACGCAATAAATTGAATTCCCAGTACGGCAGTGTAAAGAAAATGCTCTTCTTCTTCCAGGACCCTAACTCAACAATGTCATCACAATAATTTTCATCGTTGTCGTCATCCCTTGCTCTTTTCTTGCCCCGTTTTATGGCTTCTACTTCCTTACCATAATTGAAATGGTGACCATGTAGCCGCCTTAACACATCGGACCCAGACGATATTTCAGGTGAATGTTCCCACTCCTCAACCCCATCAAAAGTCGTAGTTTCCGTCCTGAAATTGTGTGTCGGGCAACCATCTTCTATGACCCATGTAGCAGAACTTTTTCCCATTATATAGCCATCTTGAAGTAGTTTTATCAGCACAACAAGGACATGCATTACGCCCTTTGGTGCTATAACCGGATAAATTTGCATACGCAGGAAAATCATTGATTGTCCAAGTCAATGCAACTCGAAGACGGAATGATTTCTTCGTTGTTATATCATATGTTGGAACACCCTCCCACAACTGTTGCAGCTCATCTATTAAAGGCTGGAGATAGACATCTATATCATTTCCAGGACTTTTCGGTCCAGGAACTATTGTGGACAAAATAAATGACGATGGCTTCATACACTTCCAAGGCGGTAGATTATATGGTATCAACACTATAGGCCATATGCTGTATGTACTACTCGTTTGTCGGAATGGGTTAAAACCATCACTGGCTAATCCAAGTCGCACGTTGCGAGTATCTTCAGCAAAATCAGGATATCTTTCATCAAAACTTTTCCATGCAGCAGAATCCGCCGGATGTCTGAGAATTCCATCATTCTTTCGCCCTTCAGCATGCCATCTCATATCAGAAGAAGTCTTAGATGACATAAACAACCTTTGTAGCCTAGGAATCAAAGGAAAGTAGCGCATCTGTTTTGCTGGCTTCTTTTTCCGCCTTGATTTAACTATACCACTTGCATCTTGTTCTTCATTCGGAACACCTTTCCATTTTGAAGTACCACAAATTTCACAGTCCTCCAGACTCTCCTTATCCCCCCTAAATAACATACAATCATATCGACATGCAACTATCTTCTCATACCCCAGATCAAAATATTTAAGGAATTGCTTTATTCCATATGCTGAATTTGGGAGACAAATTTCAGGAAATGCTTCATTCAACAATTTAAGTAACATTGTAAAGGATTTGGCAGACCAACTATTCAAACATTTGATCTGAAATAACCTCACGATGAATGAGAACATCGAAAATTTGATGCAATCATGATACAAGGGTGTACTAGCATCCTCCAACAACTTACTGAATGCTTCAAATTCTTTGTTAAATTCAGAGTTTTGCCTACCCTCCTCCACTTCACCCTCGTCTCCATCAGTGTGCGAAGTTTCGGTCGGTTCATCATGGACTTGAGTTGTTGAACTATTTGTGTGCATTGGATTGTTGTGAATCCCAAAAGCATCCCGCACTAGATTTTGTATCTCATCGGCAAGACTGTTGTCGTCATTCAATAAGGGTTCATTTTTCTCTTCCAACAATTCTTGTCCAACCGGAATCGATGTGTCACGCTCTCCATGGCAGAACCACAGTGTGTACCCTTGCAGAAAACCATTAATCACCAAATGTGTTTGTACTTCGTCGCATGGAAGCAAATGACAGTTTACGCATCGGCGACATGGACAAAGGATAAAGTTGGGATCACGAGAATGTTGCTTGGCAAAGATAATGAAATCTCTAACACCATCTTGATACTCTTTGCATAATCGTGACTTACTCATCCAACTTTTATCCATTTCAATAATATCACTCAATCTGAAAATTAATTTTCATAAAAAATAGCTTTTCAGAAACAGAGATTGAAACTCTCACAAATTAAAATATTCTTTTTAATGAACACTTGGTCAAATATGGAGTGGATGAAGGTTTGGTATGCTTTTGAAAACAATCAAATTCATACTTCGCATTGTAGGTGTGAAGGTGAACTAAGAGAGAAATAGAAACTGACATAGATGTAATACAAAACTTGATCTGAGTGTTCATCCTAAAACTTTGTTCTACACTAGTTTTTGTAGTCTTGCAATTAGTTCTCTTCTAATAGTATAAAAGCATATTAAGAATGAGAATTTCCCTTAAAAAAAAAGAAAGATAAAAACTTGAGCATGAGGAGTTTGCTTTGATAAAATGACTCTTCATCTCCATGAAGAAACAATTTGCCATAGGCAAGAATCGAGCTATTGTCATCTACAGGTGGATTACCACAAACTACTAATTAGATGTAACTGAGTATTTGTAACTACTACAGTAGAATTAATTAACTTACTTTCACAATCTAAAAGGATGTTGGAATTAAAGCACGACGCAAAATACATTACAAAAGTATCTTTTCATGGCTAGTTGGCTACAAGCCTACGTCTACGTCATAGCTAGTCTCCAGCCGGAAATCTCTTTTTACTCATCCCAACTATTTATCATATGTGCTACAACTTAGCATACATTGTTTGCTTTCACGTACACTACTATAAACGTGCAATGCACATCTAAAAAAGTAAAGTCATCAAATTAGATGAATATATATCGAATAAGAAAAAAAAATAGTTTATATTTGAATATTTTGATTTGGACTACTTGTGCGGTGTACATTTATATTTGTTGGCAAACCAAATTGAGTAGCATCTAAATTCACACTTTAATTAAAATAGCGAAACGTCTAAAATGATAAACATGACAAATCTGCCAAAGGCAATTGCATTCAAGTATAAGACAAAAATAAAAACAAGGGCTAAACAGTATGCCATCTCATTATCATTAAGATAGGACTAGAAATTAAAAAAAATCTAGAAACTTAAAGTTAAGCAAAGAATTCATGCAAGATGAACATAGATGAAAAACTGAACACCCAAAGTAGTAGACATCGTAAATGATGTGAGAAGTGAGAACCCAAAAAACCAGGATCACTTCATCAGCAATGTGCATCGTTGTTTCTTAGGTAGTCATCATGAAGCATATCAGACGAATATTTTACACTAACACCATTTAATAGTATGGGAAATTACAATGAGATATGCAGTTAATGACATAATCCAGATTGACATCAACCAAAACTGTGTACTAAGAAACAGATCTCAACCTTCCCAAAGGCAAAAGATGATGTGATGATTCTAGGGTTTTCTCTAATGGTTTATACTGATATACAAAAATGGCAATTTGAGAAGTATCATCCTGAAGAACATATAATGTTTAACAAAACATGCAATGAGAATCTAATTGATAAAGCTAACTGGAAGGCTTTTTGTATGATGATAGAAGGTTTCGTGTAAAGCATAAATCAGATACAAGATACAAACAACAGTGTGACTGTATGAACTCAAACTTCAAGAGATTCAGAAAGGCCCACTAACCCGAAGAAGTATCATTGAGATGCAATTAGTTCTCTTCTAATAGTATAAAAGCATATTTTGATGATGCTACTATATACTTCTACAATTCTTCATTTAATCCTCAATTAAATATATCTTTGAAGGAAGTGAACAAAACCAAATAAAATTAAATTAAATAAAAGATTACCTTGAAGGAAGTGATCAAAGGGAGGGGCCTTCTACTTGTTCTTCTTCTTCTACCTCCTGTAATGGGCTAATTAAGCTTGATGATTGTACAATATAATAAATGGTGACAAAGATCACTACAATGAACAATATAATTACTAATTCAATCAAATAGCAGACTGAATATACCTTATAAACAGACTCAAATCCACCTTACCCAATCTTACAACTTGTTTGGAACCCTTGCGCACAATCCCTCAGAGTCTCGTCGTCATTCACTAACTAAACTCCTACCAAAATCAACCATATACGCAGATTCAATATCCACACCATAAACCAACAAAATTCACATCATAAACCAACAAATCTATAATGCTGATTCAACATCAACACATCATAAACCAACACATCATAAACCAACAAATCTGTTTATATGGTAAAGGAGTCTTCTTCTTCAATTCCTCGGATGCTATTCGATTGGACCTATAATGCTGTTCATGATATCTGAGACTAGATCCTAAACCTCCATCTCCTTCTTACTTTTGAAAACCCTAGAATCTCATTTTGAAGAATCCAAATCTAATCCAAATCAAATCCCCAACAAAATCAGATCCAAAACAAAATCCAAATTCAACAACAAAAAAATCCACACCATATTAGCAAATTGCATAGTAACTAACTCACCATCTTCACCAATCCAACGGCGGCGGCGACGAGATCCAACGGCGGCAAGCGGTAGGCGACGAGATCGAGAACGACGATATCGAAATCGAAGAAAGAAAAAGGAACGAAGTGGAGATTGGGGCGTCGAAATCGAAGAAAGAATGAAAGAGGATCGAAATCGAAGAAAAAGGCAGGCGAACGAAAAAAGATATAGGGTTTTAGGAGAAAGGCGCGGGTGGGGAAATTAGGGCGCGCGTGATTTGGGGCGAACAAAAAGAGAGAGAAGTGGGGAATGTAGTGCGTGGGTAGGGGGTTTTCCCCGGCGTTTCCCAGCGCCGGGGATATATGGAATGGCCGGCGCATTAATAAAAAGCGCCGGGGAATTTTCCGGCGAGAATCCAAAGCGCCGGGGATTTTACGCCATATATTCCTATTTATTTTGTAGTGTGCGCATTGATAGTTGTTTATTACATTTTATTTGTTTTTAAATTACTAAAAATTTCCCAAAATAATCGTGAGCAAGGTCTTGTCATCATATACTTATATTCTAGATATGTTTAACTAGTATCATGCACGTGCGATGCACGTGGGGAAAGAAGGAAAAAGACAAAAAAAAAAATGAAAATAATTTCCAAACCGATCCACTGTCGAAAATATTTACCAAAATGATCCACTTTCGCACGTGCACGTGGAGGAAGAAAAAAAAGACAAAAAAAGGAAATTAATTTCCAAACTGATCCACTTCCGAAAATATTTACCAAACTGGTCCACTTTCGAAAATATTTACCAAAGTGGATCATTTTGTCAACACGTGCGCTGCACGTGTTGGCTTCGAAATGACGACAATGACAGATGACACTAACCCCTTCTCCCATTATAATAGTAGAGATCTATTCTTTTCAATTCATCTTTCCATTTTAAGCATATCAAAACTGTTTTTTTTTTGGCATACTCATTTTCTTTTGTTTTCTCTGAACCTAATTTTTGTTTATCAATCATATTATTCATGTGTACATTTTTTCAGGTGTGATCATACATGTATACCTACTGCTTAAGTTATACTATATATGTGGATGGAATTCTTCAGGTTTATGGGTTGAGCACTGAGATTTCAACCCTTATAGAAAATGGTTTTCTTGGCAGTTTTCTTGATATGAGATATACCGACTCTCACTTCTACTGGCTTAGTCAATCTGGATGCTGAAATAGAATTGCACAAGTTTCAAAGAATCGATTATAATATGAAATATTCCTGAAACTGTTATTGCTTAATCAATTGGTAGACATCTTTGCTGAAAAGAGTTCTTTGAAGCTCCCGATATTATAATGCTTAATCCTGGGAATTCCTCGTAGCACAGCAAACATTGATTTAAGTTACATTGATTTATTGTGTTCCATCATCTTTCATGTTTTGCAGCAAAAGTTTGCAATCCCTGACGCTGCTGAAGGATGGCTCAATAAATCGATTTCGAAAAAATGGAGGGATCACAAGAGCTTCTTGAAAGGGAAGTACTATGACGAGGAGAAGACCGAGGTCGAAAATGCAAGGTCAGTCCCCGAATACGTGACGCCACAGGATTGGCATTTTCTTGTCAAATATTGAAATCGGATGCTGGAAAGATAATCATATTTCATTGTTTATATCATAAATTGATGATATAAATTATTAATTTTGATAAACATAAGCATTTATTCCAATTATTAAAATGGCATAGAGGAAAGCGGAGATTGGTCTAAGCAGCCGTAGGCAGATGAAGATCAAGCACACTACAGGGAGCTGCAGCTTTGCTGTTGTGCGGGATGAGATGGTAATGAAATTTTATTTTATAGCAAGTCTGTTTTTAAAATGGTGGGGAGATTTTTTTTGTCAATTTCTGCGTTGGTATGATTTAACTATTTCATTTGACTTATATATAGGATACGTCAGTCGAGGGAGAGAGTGTCGGTGAGGTAGATTTTTTTGAATCTACCCACACAAGTAAGGATGGGACCTTTCGGGATGAATTTGCAGCTGATATAGTGGTAAACATGAAACTTTCGAACTCAAATTTCCATTCTGCAACTCAAATTTGGATATTATTTACAACTCAAATTTGGATTTTAATTTGGTCATAACTTACAAAATTTCAAACTAATTTTCAGCCCAATTTTTGGTATTAATGTTGTGTTTGCTCTTTTTTGTAGAAAGAAGCTAGAAAACTGATTGAAGAGAGGTCGACATCTTCTACAGCAGATCGATTAACCATCCAGCATGAAGCTATGACTGATGTGAGGGGGAAAGAGCGACCCGGTCGTGTGCGGGGAATGGGATTGCGGCCAACACCCTCACAGGTATACATATATATAATCAGTAGGTTTACCAAACTATTCCAACATGATCCTGACAAGCTTACAATTACTGGGGTTTGGACTATTATATACTACACTTATAGATGTACAATTAGCACACTTTGAAATAGTGATAGATTATGCAACAAGTGGTTTGATCAGCATACTATTTGAAACCTTTGAATTCCTTGTGCAGTAATCTTATACTACTTCTTTGGTGTTGATAAAACTATATAAACTAGTATACTGATTAGTATACTACTTCTTTGGTGTTGATAAAACTATACAAACTAGTATACTTCCTTGTGCAGTAATCTTATACTACTTCTTATAATAAAAAAAAAACTATACAGCTATATCTTATAAGCTCAAACAATGAATGCAAAGCAAAGTCTGAATTCCTCCACTTGGACTAAAGAGGTTGAATGGAAAGAGAACCAATCTTAACTCTACATTTAGTTGATCCGCAAGCCTACATTATCTTTCTTTTTATTTTTTTTAAAGAAACCTACAGTATCTTTTTGATTCTTTACAGTTAAGGAAGAGAACATAACCATGCACAGTTGGACACCCTATGTTTAAAAGTGTTTCATATCATGAGGAAACTTCTTACAGCTCTCTATGGGAAATTTCTCACCTTGGATGGTGCCTTAACTATCCATATGAAAGTTAACAATTCATAAGGAAGACCCCTCAGATTAGAAGTCTTTATACACTGATAAAACTGTAAATTGACCTTTGTTAAACCATTAATGGTAGTGTTGTGCCTATTCGTCGAAATGAAAACACCATATGTTCTTACAACTGAGAGACGTTTCCATCCTTAACTCTTGTATCCTGGCTACGTCAAAATAGTTATGGAATCAATAGCTTATTATGAGTCATTATAAGAGCTGCTAATTGCCAAATCTAGTCATGACAATGGTGACTTCTTTTCGTTCTTATATAAAGAAATAATATTAATTTTTGATTCCTATCAATTCTAAATCTTTTGTTGTACTTATGTTAACTTTAAATCTCAACTTAGTCCATGTTTTTGAGCTGTATATAACCATCATGAATCTAAAAATTCTTTTTTGTGTGTGGGCATTGGGAAGGACCACCCGGTAATAGAATTGTGTTTATCCTCCTTACGTCAAATGTCATTCTTTGAGCTGTATATACTGATCAGTATACTAGTTTGATCAGTATACTAGTTTCCTTGACACTAACTTTTATAAATGAAGTATTAGAAATTCCGAGTTTTATTATAAGCTTTTTGTGATCTACCTCATTGACACAGGTATTTGGTTCTTGTGCATCTACCTCCAATCGTACAACGTATCCGGACGTGTTCAAGATGCAAGTCAAGATGCAGGAAGAGATTGACGGCTTGAAAGATATGATTGCTTCTTTAATCTCCCAACAAAACCACAACTCTAACAATCCAGTACATAGAACTGTAAGTATTCAGCAACATTTTACGATATCAGTATGAAATTTAACTATTGCATTTGACTGGTGTGGTGACTAGTGTAATGAATAAATTAATAAATGACACTATTGTGAATTATACAGAGCCAGCGAATTCCATCGACTTCTAGTCACGCACATACATCTGGGCGAAATATCAATAGGAATGAAAGCAATGCCGAGACACAGCAGTAGACTTTGCCATAGTTTAGTTTAATTTGGACTTTAGTCTTTTTATGTTTTGTCGAAACTGAATTTATGTTTTGTTAAAGAAATTGATGTATAACACGTATATTTCTAACTCTTCGTATGGCTATTTTTAGACAAGTAATTATTGTTTATTGTGGTCCATGATTATATAGTTGTTTATTATGGTATTAGTAGTTTTAAGATTTGAACTTTCAAATTTGATGTGACTACAGATATTTTGAATTTGTGACCTATTTTTAAAATAGTGGGAAAAAACCCGAAACCCACCTATCAATCCGTTTGAGATAAATATGACGGGGTACATATCGATCCACCAAACATGGCGAATTATTTTTTTAAAAAAAATTGAACCTATACCGGCGTTTAGGAACGCCGGTATATGATATCGAAATAATTCAGAAAATATACAATGGTGTTCACAAAACGCCGACGCATGTGTCTATCACGGCATTTATGAAGCGTCGTAATAGACCTACGACTTGTAATGGCAGTCTAAAAAAGCACCATAATAGCCCTACGACTTGTAACGACGGTTTTAAAAAGCGCCGTAATAGACCTACGACTTGTAACGGCGGTCTAAAAAAGCACCGTAATAGGCCTAGGACTTGTAACGGCAGTTTTAAAAAGCGCCGTTACAAGCCGTAGGTCTATAACGGTGCTTTTTAAAAGCGCCATTATAGACGTACGACTTGTATTGGCACTTTTTAAAACCGCAGTTACAAGTCGTAGGTCTATAACGACGCTTTTAAAAAGCACCGTTATAGACCTATGGCTTGTAACAACGGTCTAAAAAAGCGCCGTGATAGACCTATGGTTTGTCCCGACACTCGATACAACGGCGTTACGCGCGGCGTTATTATTATCGCCGCTATCATCTATGGCGGCGTTTATAAGCGCCGCCATAGACAAAAAAAAATGCCGTTATATCCATTCCGATTAGTAGTGCTCACACTCAAACACACACACACTCTATCTCTCACTCTCTCACACTCACACATCTGGTTGAATTTTGAAACGTGAAACTGAAAAGTATAGAAAGAGACAAAAGTGCTTTGAGGCACTCTCTCTCTCTCACTCTCTCACGCTCACACATCTGGTTGAATTTTGAAACACGAAACTGAAAAGTATAGAAAGAGACAAAAGTGCTTTGAGGCTTAGCGTTTCTATGGTTTTATCTGCCATGACCGCCACCGTCACCTCCAACACCTCTGATCCCGACTTTCATGGCTTCTCTACTACCCTAAGAATGACCAGGGCCTATTTTGAGAAATAAGAGGCCGTGTGTGGAACTTAAGATTTGGTCATAATACAAAAAAAATATTATCGATTTATTATTTTATGGCTTTGATTGTTCTCATAAAGCAAAATATAACCAAGATGTTCAAGAAAAAGTATATTCAAAATTTTTATTATAACCGAATCCATATGTAGTCACTAAACAAAATCAAGCTCTAAAACAAATGTTCAAACTTTACAGTTATAATGAACATGCATTAGATAGAAGACTAATTGTCAAAGTCCTGCTCAAAACTTCCTACAATCACTTTGTTCATGAGAACAAATAATAAAAAAAGCAGTGCTCAAATGAGTAGTAGTCACACAATGATTAAAATTAAAAGTAACAATAAAAACTTATTTGAAAATTACTGAGTATTTCCATTGGGTCTTCAACAATTGAAACTATTACTAGACTTTTACTAAGAGAGAAAAAAATGACAGCTAGTGCATAAAAAATTAACTCAGTCCTTTGTTCATATTCAGAATGATTGCAGAAAGAATTAACTCAATTGAAGAATAGCTATGAAAGTAAAGAATAAAAAGGATTGCAACAAATAATCTTTGAGAATTATTGACTTTTGAGTTTGGAGGATAATAATTAGTTACAGAGAGTGAGAGAGATGACGTTGTATCAATGATAAAGATTGAAACTAGCATTGGTATAAATACCCGAAACCCGGATTCGACCCGGACCCGACATTGGACCGGAACCGACCCGGCCTATCCGGATCCGGGTCCTTGTACATTCGGATTTGGGTCCGGGTCCGCTCAAAAGAGACCCGACCCGGACCCGGACCCGTTAAAAAAAACTCAAAAAATCAACATAAAAATAAATATTCTATCCTCATCCCCCTCCTTCCTCCTCAATTCTAAATCTTCCTCTTCCAAACTCAAAACTCATACATTTTTCTTCTCTCATCTATTCTAAATCATCCACTCACGACCTCCGCTCGCCGCTTACACTCCCACTCCTACCCGAACGGGTAGGAATATTTTAATAGGATCCGGACCCGGAACCGGACCCGGTCCTCACGTGTCTAATTGAACATTTGATTTAAGTGTGAGAAAGTAAAAAAATTATGAAGAAGAGAGTTTTTTCTTTTGTTGTTCCTAGTTGGGGACTGACATAGGTTATACGTGCAATTTTAGTTTTCTTTTAATAATAGGGTTGCCAGAAAAAAATGACCTAGTATGATTCGAACCCAACATGGTCACCACCCTAAACTTCTTCAGCTTCGCCAATCCCCGACACTTCGTCTACTTCGTCAACCTCCCCTCCCCCACTTCCTCCATCCTTGCCTCCGACCATGGCTGACTCATCCTCTACGACTCCTACATCTCTGGTTCCCTCTCCCTCTTTAACCCCTTCACCAAGAACCACCTCCCTCCTCACTCTCCCCGACTTTCGTAGCTCTGAATCCTCCTCTGACAAAATCACTCTAAACCCAAACCCTTTCTTCCAACTCCAATTCCTTCCGCTCCGAAATCATCTTTCAATCCATCCTCATCCCCCAACCCCACCAACTCCCCCTCCCAAACCCTCTCCGGCAACAGCCTCACCGTCTTCCTCGTCCTCCTCCACCCTCCAACCAACATCGCCTTTACCAAACTTAGCCACCACCAAATGGAGGAAGACGGTTGATGAGGTCTGGATGGATGTCGTCTGCCATGTCAACGACATCGAACATCCAGATACTGTTATCCTAATCTTCGATATGGATGAACTCAAACTCATCAAAGAGCATAGAGTTGTTCCAGATGAGATGGAGAAGTTAGTGACTATTAAAACTGATAGCACTATCATTGCCCATGACTTCTTTGCATCTCCTCGGGTCACAGTGATCTCCATCACAAGGGAGTTTGGCGATTGGAAGGAGTTGCATGTTCAGCATATGGGGGTTTTCTTGAATATAAGGGAGATAACCTTCTTTGTAGTTTCGTCGCCAAATGGTCAGGTATGGAGTGTGAGGGACGAGTCAATAGGAGTTCAGTTTTGGTGAAGGTGTACAGGATGGATATGCTGTCGAAGAAGGTGGGAGTTTGGATGGGTATGCAATCTGATATGGATAAAAATAGAACCAAATTGGGACTGTTCAAATCAGACATGAATCCTAAAACTCTCAAGGGTAAAACGGTAAACTTTACCATATACGAGATCGTAAAAGGAAGTTTGGCCCTTTTTAAGCCCAACAACCCAAAAACAAGCTTGTCATACTGGGTTTCCATACTGGCCGAACATGAAGGAATTCAAAATTATCTGAAGTATCATCTTAAACTTTCTATCTCTTAAAGGTAACCACTTCTATCTCTCCATATATAAGAGAGGGTTTAACAACCCTATATCTTTATCAAGAGAAAAGTCCAAAAATCTATCTTACAACTACTTATATCTCTTCATGAAGAATAACGTCTACTAACTCTATCTCTTTATCAAAAGAAGATTAACCGACTCTATATCTTCATGAAGAAGAGAATTACCAACATCATCAAAACACTGAAAAATAGAGATAAATCAATATCTTAAACTGCCCCCCTAGCGACTATAAATACCTCATAACCTATTCAGAAACAAAATAATCGCAAATTCCGCTCTCCAAACTTTTCATATCTTCTGTGTTTTCTAACTTGGGCATTGGAGGGTCTGTCATCAGGGCCAACCCCGGTGTTTTAGACTATTTTACAGGTCAATTAGAGCGATCACAACCGTTCACATCAGTGTTAGGTTCCGATGGTAGTTTCAGATCAAATACACAGTGGAAAATTACAAAGAAATATCAAAACCTAGCAATGGATCCATGCGAAAACCATAAATCGTGTTTAGCAGTTATACCTTGAAGATAGATCTGCTGTCTCCAATGAATGTCGATCACAATACTGCAATATTGATGTGACTCTACGGTATCCACATGAACAGATCAAATCAAGCTTTCCCTTACGCCGCGTGCTAGCTGTGGGAAGGGTATGTTCCTTACTATCTCTCTCTCTCACAATTTCAGTGACAGCTAAGGTTTTCTGATGTAACACTTTTTCACAGATACATATCATATATATAGCTGTAGAAAATCAACCCTAAGAGAGTAATGAGGCTGTTGGACTCACAATCTGATCTGGTTCAGATTCATGTGTGGGCCTTTGAACTTTAGTCAGCCCATATAATCTAATTAAATATCCAACCAATGTCAGGAGTCCAAGTCCCCAATTAAATTCACTGTATGAATTTAAATCTCAATTTCAATCAATTCTAAGTGTGTGACCTTATAGGTTCTCGCTACGTTAACAGTAATACTAAAATCATATTCTAGTATTACAAACTGTCACACCCTGCTTCCCATTATACAGGAACACAGGTGCGTAATTGAGGCCCAGCGAATGATATAAGTATACCAACTCATATCATCCATAAGATGTACAATGCTAGTAAGCTCAACAGTATAATAATAATAACATAAACAAGAATATAATTCAATAACCAAATATGGGATACAAGAACATATAGATAGCCGGAGACTATACATGCAATAACAGTCTGGTAAGATTCTTTAGTAATCCATCATCAGTACCTGTATAAACAATAACTCAAAAGAAAGATGAAGAATACCTATTAAAGCAAGCTTCGGGGACAAGTAGTAGCAAGTAGTGAAGGAAGTAAGAGATTATATAACAATAACAAAAAAATGGAATGATATCAGAGTCAATAAATGATAAACGATAACAAGATCAAAAGTCAATAATCATTGGTACGATGGTCGATAAATAATAGTCGATGACCAATAATAAATAGTCAATAATACAGTTATCAGTGACAATGATCGATAACAAAATCAGGTATCACGAGTCAATATCAGGAATCAGTATTCAAGAATCATTAATCAGTTATCGGTGTCAATGTTCAACATTAATCTTATATCTATCAATCTTTTACCAGTCTATCTAATGCACGCAGTTCTGCATCGCATACCATAGATTCGGGTGCATACAATTATGTTAACATTTAGACGCTAGTGGTGAATTCTATAAATCATGTACTCGGGAAAAACATGTAGATAAGAAGCAAGATCCAGTTATTCAGTCATTCAGTTATTCAGTTATTTAGTCATTCAGTCATTCAGTCATTCAGTCATTCAGTAACAGTAGGGAAACCACGAGCTCTCTTACAAGCACAGCCTCTTATATTATCCACTACTAGGCCTTACCCTTATTTCTTCGGCTTGTTACTATTTTATTAACAATTAGTTATGAACATGTAATCAATATAATCCATGAGAACGGTAGTGTTAATATAGTGTCAAGAAGATATCAAGGTTGTAAAATACATGAAATATACATGGTTCAATTCATTATATATGGAAAATATCGAGTTTATATGCAAAAATATAACAATACATGTTTTGGACAACAGCACCTATTGGTACGCAAATTCACTTTCCCGCTGCTACGGGAATGCAAATATGATTCTGTTAGAGATTCTAGAAAGTAGACTCTTTGCCGGTTCCTGTGCATATTCACACAATACATGATATGTCATGCCCTACTTTCCAAAATATGGGAATACGAGCACGTAACAAAGGCCCAACGAATGATTTATACATCATCCATAAGCTGTAACAGATTAACTCAACAATATACAAAAGAATACAACTACGCAAGAAAAGAATAATCACATAGGCAGTGAATAAACTTCAAAATAATCATGAAATAAATTCACCAAATAATATCCAATATCTGGGAAAAAGTAAACTTCGGGATACATAAGCCCGGAATACAAAGTACAATAAGAATAACAATGTTCAAAGGAAAGATAGTAAAGATAATTCTAGCAGTATATTCTTATGCTCCATCTTCTAAAATCGTTGCTCACCAATTTCTTCTGGTAACTCATCTTCAATACATGTAAACTCGTGATTTAAAAATAGAGAGAATAATGTCCTTAGAGCAAGTCACGGACAACACGTAGTGGAAAACAGAGAACAATAAAAAGCATGGTATATCAAAAATTAAGGACTCGATCAAAGTCAAGAACAAAACAAGGATTGGCAATAATGTCAAGGGTCTTTATTCAATTATGCAATAATCACTAGTTACATTTCATGATCAATAACGATGACAATAAACGGGATCAAGCATGAAATGTCAAGTGAAGGTTATTATTCATTTTATTAACCCATCTAATGCATGTAGTACTACGTCTCATTCCACAGGTTCGGTGCATACAATCAATGTTGTTTAGACTATAGTGGTGAATTTTATAGGTTCATGTACTTGGGTCTTACAATATCAATGACCAATGACCGATGACCGATTAACAAATGACCGATGAACGATGACCAATACACAATACAATCATGATATCGTAGTCAGTAATCCATAATCGATCGAGGACCAATAATTAATAACATGTCCAATAATAACGACCAATACGGGAAACACGGGCCCCCTTTCGAGTACACTCTTCTATATTGTTCACTATGAGGTCTTTCCCTTATTACGCTGGCTTGTTGGTATTTTATTTTATCCTATGTGAGTGATGATGGTAAAAATTACAGCAGATCATAGCCGTACGATCCCTGCATGGATCTCAATGCGTCTACAGGCAGATTAGCCATCACATGCCTATTTTACAGGCCTGGGCCCACTCCGAGACATGGGCTTCTCTCAAACCCATAAAAAGTGACAGGCTAGTCCCACTAAGAGAGACACCTAGCCATGTTGGCTAGGAGTCAAATCTCTTATCCCCTAACAGGGATATCTTATCTCTTTGGGGGGGGAGACATGAAAGATCCAACGGTAATGATTCGATTTCTAGAATGTCTCTCAGGCCTATAAATACCTCTCCCCCTCTTCAGTCACTAGGTAATCAAAAATTTACCAGTTTCCAATCACTTAATCTCTCTCTTTATGGTTCTTACTTGAGCGTCGGAGGGTCTGTCGCCGGGGGCCACCCCCCGATGTTTCAGGCATTTTGCAGGTCCATTGGCCACATTACAAACCATCGAATTCAAATCACAGGAGGTCAATCAGTGATCCAGATTCATTCTCATGGGCTCTAACCTCTTTTAACGGCCAAGACACAGGTTTGACTTTTAGTAGTTTCCATCAATTATTAACTATCTGTTTGCTTCTACACCGAAATAAGCAGCAACTGATTGACGCCGTCTGTGGAAAACTACACAAGTAAGACTTATCGCCATGCTCCAAAGACTAAGAGGTAAAGGGGCTGCCTCCAGCCGTCTCACTACCACTCTTCGTCAACTAGCTCCTCCTATGGAAGATCAGATTCCCCTTCAACAGTCACCCCGACAGCCTAATCACGCTCCTTCCAACGGAAGGCACCGGAGGGCTCCTGAGAAAACCGTCCTGAAAAACATCCTCAGTACGACCGCATCTCAGTCCACGATGCTTCAACTGGATCCCGAAAGAAGGATGACCAAGTCCTTCGCCGTATCCAAGAATTAGAAGATCGCCTAGAATAGATGGAGAATGAGAGAAACTGCTCCAACAGGGCTTACCGCCCAAATCAACGTCCCTTCAGTAAAACCATCCTCGATGCACCCGTTCCAAGGAACTTCAAAGCTGCTCAATTCGAATCCTACAACGGGAAATCAGACCCGACGAACCACATCCAGAGCTTTAAAACACTTATGATGTTCTATAACACCACTGATGCACTCATGTGTCGGATATTTCTCGCTACACTGAAATGATCAGCTAGGGAATGGTATTCACGCCTGAAACACGAATCCGCATTTTCTTTTGATCAACTCAAGGAACACTTCATTGCACACTTCGATATTAGCCAAAGAACTGAAAAAACTAGTGCCTCCCTCCTAGAAATGAAGCAAGAAGATGCAGAACTGCCAAAGGACTTCGTCAAGCATTTACCAACTGAAGCAAGGTTAATTTCTGCCTTGAACACTTCAGTCGCAACTGCAACTCTTTCGCCACTACATTACTAACAAAGACCTGAAAGCCCCCATCGCCAAAAAGCCACCCAAAAGTTTCACCGTGCTCTTGAAAAGGAGTGACAAGTATATCAGGGTCGAGGAATCTCTCTATCCTCAAGGCAAGAACGATTCATCTTTCGGGAACAAACGAAAGAACACAAGCAAGGAAGAACTCAGGAAGTTTCAGAAAAACGGTGCAAGTTCACGCTGTCCAACTCTAGCGTCACGCTTCGACAAATTCACTCCTCTCAATGCAAGCGCATCAGCCATCCTCATGGAAGTGGAGAAGGACAAATAATCTGCCTTCCCCCCACGATGTCAACGTCTAGCAGAAGAAGAGAAAAAAATAAGTGGTGCACATTTCACAGAGATCATGGACACACTACTGACAACTGTCGAACCCTTAAAGAAGAACCGGAAGCCCTGATTCGCAGGGGCTATTTCTCTAACTTTGTTAAGAAAGACAACGACGCTGAAAATCCTCTGTCCCGAAGGGCTAATAAGCATCAGCAGAGGTCATGCGAGTCGCAAGACTCTGAACACATGATCGTCCTCCACTCCATTCATGAAGACCTGATGGGGGAAGATTCCAACTCGTCCTGTAAAGCTTTCGTCAGCAAAGTCAACTCCATAGATAACATTCCGTCTGCCAAATGCACCAGAATCCCAATATCTTTCTCCGACAAGGACTTAGAAGGCGTCCAAACACCTCATTGCGACGCATTGGTCATAAACCTTTGCATGCTAAATCATGAGGTACGCCACATCCTGGTGGTAAATGACAGCTCAGTAAACATCCTCTTCATGGCTACATTTCAGGCTCTCAAGCTCTCTCAAGACTTACTCAAGCCAGCCGGTTATACACTTCATGACTCCTTTGGTTCACCTATCCAAGTCAAGGGAATTGTCGCACTGGACATAACAGCAGGGAAAGCCCCCGCTATTTAAAGAGAAGCACTGGACTTTATGGTAATCGATGTCAAAGCTGTATACAATGCTATATTCGGCCGTCCCGGCCTAGCGGCATTCCATGCAGTTGCTCCGTATTTCACATGAAAATGATGTTCTCAACAATAGCTGACGTAGGCCAAGCTGTAGGAAGCCAACAGGTGGAACGAGCATGCTACACCGCTACAATGGGGGGCTCCATTCTCCCTCTCGACGCCACAGAATCACTGCCAAAAAGTAGCAACAATAATTCAAAAACTGGAAACGAGCTTGAAGCCTCTGCCATAACCAACTCCACCAAGAACTTCTAAACTTGACACCTCATCTTTCACTAGGTCCAAACTAGTTCTCATCATGACACAATAATAAATCCAAATCCCTCGCCTGAAGCCACTCCACTTATTCAATTGAGACATTTCATGCCTAAACACATTGGTGCATCAGAAGATTCCTCTTTCACTATGCAAAATAATGGGGACTCCCTCAAAAACAGACAAGTCCAGGCAAGGTCTACCAAGATGTTCGCCTGACGGCTCATCAGCTTGAAGACCCGGGGGGCAAGGAGATATCAGCAAGGACTTGGAAAGTAGAACACCTTGTGAAGTACAACGAGTTGGGTGCCAAACTTGTACACAAAATGTAACCCCTGTTTCCCATATATATGTATTTTTCGGGTATTTTCTGTAGTTAAAATTTTTGTAAATTAGTTTTTCGCTTTCGAACTATTTTTGTTAAAATGTATTATTGGACTTTCTATTAAAGTCTACTTTAATCAATGGTTTTATCTGATACTATTTTCCAACGAATTTATATTATAATACCAATCTTATTATTTTCACTATTACCTGGGTTTCTATTATCATTACTACTATTATTGTTATTATTGTTAATGGTATTGTTTTCATTATTATTATTAGTATTCTATAAAATCCAAACTATATATTATTTATTTATTTATTTATTTATTTTATTTATCTTATTTACTTATTTATTTATTTATTTATTTATTTTTACCCAAACCCATCAATTAAATAAACCCAAAACCCATTTAACACCCTACCCTATGTAAAACCCACGATCCATTTCCTTTATACAACTCCTCCCCATTTACACTACCCACATCCCCATTAATCCGACCCGTTCTAACTTAACCAAACTTGAACCCACCTGTTCAACCTAAACCCTATTTCCCCACCCTTTATATCCATCCCTATATATTTCGAAACCCTGTGCCCAGCCGCCTTATTAAACCCATATTTTTTCACCCATGCCCTGCCGCTTCGTCTCCCTCCTGCTCTCTTCGACTTCAAACCCCCCCCCCCCCCCCCCCCAGCGCGCAACTACCACCACCCTCCCGAACTCCTTCCTCTCCCGACCTTGCCTATGATCAACCTCTCCCGGTGCGCGCCCCTGTGTGACATCCTCCCCTGATGTGCCCCCGCCTCCTCATAGTGTTTTGACAGCCTACAACGACGCAACAGTGCCTCCTCTCTACGGCAGCAATAGCCAGTCGCTCAGCCAGGGGACCAGCGACCAGCAACCAGCAACAGCGGCAGCAACCCACTGCCGTTGCCACCAGCCCGTGCACCGTTTGATTTTCCCCGCAGCACCCCTACCGGCATTTCCCTATAAAAGACAGCCCTCCGACGCCGACAGCGGGCAGATAGCGGCCAGCAACAGCCGCAGTGCCGGCAGCGACCTCCCTTGACGTCGCTGTCCCCGCTTTGCCGCTGTTGTGTGTTGTGCGGCGTGCACGCGCTTCTCTCGTGCATGTGTTGGTTCGAGGTTTTGCCGTGGTTCGTTTTGATAGAGGTGGTGTTCGTTGTTCGGGTGTTTGTTCGATATTTGGTTCGTTGGTTCGGTTCGTAAGTTCGTCCATTGTTTGTTGCCTGGGAATCTGTTTCCGTTATTCTTGTTCCTTGCATCGTTTTCATCGTCGTTTTGCAGGCAAGTAACTTGTACTCCAATTTCTTTGTTTGATACAAGTCAAAAATACCAGCTATAGTGTAGATGGGTTCAAGAGACAACTCGAGTGTGTGTTATCTTTGATGGGTTTTGTCTCTATTGTGAAAACTTGACAATAGTTGCCTCACGACATTTATGACATGAGTACAACTTACGATTTACCGTTTATTTGAGGTGATTCGAATCTGTGAGTTAGTTATGAGAAATTGTGGATTTGTTGGATCCATATGATACACTTGTTATGGACATTTAGTATACCCTATTTCATGTAGTTTAGACACTTATTAGACTCGATTCCATGTTTGGTTGTGTTTGGATTAAGTTTCGTTGAATATATGTTGATTTTGGTTTTTGAGAAAATTCTGTGTTTTGTTGATATTCTGTCTTGATCAGTAATTTAGACCATCTTAGGGTCAGTATCTTAATTTCAGTATACAACATGAGTTTTAGAGGAATTCATCTTCTTTTTAACCCCTCTGACCTTGATTGATTTCGTTTTTATATCAGGGAGTTATGACTATTTGTATATCAATTCCAGATTTCGTTTCTTGTTGATTTTGATAAGTAAATTATTTTGATACTTGTGCTACCCATATTATTTTGATCTAAGGCTTTGGTCAGTATTTCTATATCTATCTAGGATTACCCAGAGTTTTGGTGGATTTTATTGATGAGTTTTATGTGACGTTTCATGCTTGTTTATGAAAGCTATACTTGCTGTATTTTGCTCGCTGTTTTATAAAGAATCGTATTTTCACCCAATTTTCTTCTACTGTATGGAAAATATTTATGAAATATGAAATTTAGGTTAATTTTTATATTTTCATCTCCCTTTTGCGGATTTGGATTTTGTTTCACGACATGCGAGATATTTTGGTTTTCGTACAACAGTGTTGGAAATTCCAGATTTGCCAAACTATCGTTTTTTGATGTTTTCTTATTTTTGATGACTGAACTAATTTTACTGGAATATTATGAAACTTTATATTTTGATTCTGACATATAGGGAAATACCCCAAAATTTTCCTGGATTTATTTGAGAGGTTTTGATGCTGTTTTTCTGACTGAGAATTCGTTTTACTGATTTCTGACTGAACATGTTTTCTGGATTCAAATCAGTTTTGAGTTATGATTTTGTGAATTACTATGTGACTTATTTATATTCGCTGAATTTGGTTGGGAGTATATTTTCCAGATTCTTCGACGGATCCAGATTTGTCTTTCTGTAGTGACAGGATTCACTATTTTTGTACTGTACTATCTTGCTGTCCTAATTATGAACATACACTGTTTTGCTCGTTTATGTGATTGTATATTATCTATGCATGTTTATTTATTTCCATGAACCTAATACTTATTATACCATGTTAGTTTGACACTATTTTGTACACATTCATGCCTATTTGATGACCATAATAAAAGTAACGAAGCCGGGGTTAAGGGGAAAGATCTAGTAGTGGGAAAGCATAGAAATTTGTACTTAGAAGGGGCCCGTGTTTCCCATATGATTATCTGTTATCTGTTATCTGACCCTGCCTACATTACTTCCTATAGAAAGGTGCAGGGAAGAAGAGAACCACTAGGTTCTATCTGTCTGTTTGGATCTGTTATCTGACCCTGTCTACATTACTTCCTATAGAAGGTGTAGAGAAGAAGAAAACCACTAGGTTCTATCTGTCTGATCTGTTATATGATATCTGTCTGAACCCTAAGTACACGGCCCTATATGATCCCCTACAAAGTCTAAAATGAAACTGTTTGAATGTAGCAACCATGTAAAGTGGGCTGCATGAAGTGTTACCTAGATAGTAATCACACAAGACTTATAAGAACATGTATGTTATCTGTATCTGTTTATCTGATATCTGTTATTTGATTATCTGTTCTCTGTCTGACTATCATCTAACACTACCATCTGTATATCTGTCTGCGTACTATCTGACACTTGACACTTGACACATGTTAGTATAATATGCTAGTTGATTCTGCTATACCATGCTATATCTGTTTCTCCTATTATTTAGATTTGTTTAGTTCTCCCATGTGCTTGTATCCTACATTATAAGTGGCCCGTAACTTGCAATTGATGGGTACTTGTTTTCTTTTTCCTTATCCTGCAATTTATTGATTGTAGATCAGGATGGTCGGCTGCCAGATGGCATTGGAGAAATGATGTATTAGTGCTGGATTTTCTGCTTTATTATTATTATTATTTGTTGCTTGAACTTGAATAATTGTATTTGATATTTGGATTATTTGTAATTGGGCAATGTGACCCAGGATATTATTAACTGTCCAGACTTGATTTATTTGAGATTATATTATATTTTGGATTTCAAGTAAATTTTTGTTGATCTATTTGATTCAATTGTTCTGTTGATCTATTTGATTCAATTGTGCATGATTGGTTGATTCTCTTGCTTCCGACTCTGATTATTTTGTGAGATGTTGTAAAGATTCCTGAACAGCTTATGGATGATGAAAATCATTCACTGGGCTTTTGTTGCATATCTGTATTTCGTATTCTTTTTGGAAAGCGGGGCATGATACAAAAACGGCACCAAAATCGTTAAAAGCTTCCTATGAGACGGGTTCGGAGCCCACATCCATAGTGCGAAGTTACTACAGAAATTTACAATGAAACAAGTTCAGCGTGCTTCGTCATTCGATATGCTCCTGCAACCTGTTAATTCATCAAAGCAAACAACGAGCTACATGCCCAACTTACATTTAAAGCGGCGCTAGGCACTCGTTACAAGCTTTCCTCAATGCATGTTCGGAATCCAGAACTCGAGAGTATGCAGCGTGCAATCATGCATGCTTAGACACAACTCACCGATCGATCTGTTCTTGCAACCAGTTGAACTTCCTTGGAGGCTCTGAAACAACAAGTTGAGTGCCACACTTATACACTTAAGCAACACCAAACACTCGTTGCGAGTCTCCCCGTAAGATGGATTCGGAGTCCATACCCATGGCTCGACAGGGACTCTAACAATTTGCAATAACGCAAGCTCACGGTGCACTTCGCTATTCAATCTGCTCCTGCAATCCGTTAATGCCTCGACGACCGGTTCGGAGTCCATGTTCATGGTTCAAAATAGACTCTGTAAATTTGCAAAGAAGCAAGTTCAGAGTGCGTTTTGCCATTCGAGCTGCTCCTGCAACCTGTTAATACTTAAACTAACAAGTTCGGAATCTATATTCATGGTTCAGAGTTACTCTCGCAATCTGTAATGACACACGTTCAGAGTTCAACTCGCCATTCGATCTGTTCCTGAAACTAGTTAAATTTCCTCAACAACAGATTAATAGGTCCAAAATCATTGATCGAAGTTACCCTAGAAACACTTGTACAAAGCAGCACTTGGGGTTCAACTCTCCATTCGATGTGACTCTCACAATCTGTCAGAGGCCCTATACAGCAAGTTTGGAAAACAACTCTCCTTCAGAGTTGTCCCTACAACTAGCTGGGTTCAAGTCGGAGCAATGCTAAACTCCATCATACACCGTCGAATAGTTCTTTAAGCTATACGCAACAGACTTGAGGCCCTACTATTTAGCAACAAAGAACCCGTCGATGGCACATCAATCATGACAGTAAGGATCAAGCATATGAAATGAATCTCGCAAATCACAGAACTATCAAAAACTCGTATGATTAGATCTAGTAGCAGTACAGACGTCTGCAAATGCAAAACGGCTAGTCCAAAGTCTAACTCTCCTAAGAGCAGCTCATACGACTAGCCAACCCCCAAGACGATGTATCACAAGACAAGACACCGGCATGTAGAAGACTTCTCATTCCAAAAACTACAAGTCTTATTACAACAACAAAGTTACAATGACTCCACGATTCACGTCTAAGAATCACTACCGAAAGTCCTGCGAACACTGTACAAAAAACTGTCATGAAAGCTGTTCTTCCAGCTATACACATTGGAAAGATGCACTACCTAAGAAAAACCAAACTCCTCGCCGGCCTCCTACCAGCTAACAGCTCCATAGGGCCACCTCAACTCTTGATGATACTATTCAAGACAAGTCTTCCTTAGACGAGCAAACTCCAGATGTATCCGACCACCTTCACTTGAGCATGCTCCAACTCCGTCTCGCTTGAAGCACTGTGCAAATGGGAGAGTTCCAACTCCGTCAAGCACAACGTATCACGAAGGAGAGCAAGCTCAGTGTCCCAGAGAACCTCGTTCGATGCACGCAACTACTTTTTAGTGAAGAGAAGAATGGAATCATCTCAACGCTGAATAAACACAAGTGACTTCACTTCCACACTAAGAAGATTCAGAATACCCACAACTCATCGCTCTAACAATGAGTTCGGCGCTCCGCGCCACTTGAGTTCCTCCTGCCAACCGCTCGTCAACATTGAGCAACGGGTCCAACACCCCATCTCTGCTCTCCTATTGAGCTCCATCAACAACTCGTTGGTCCCAAACAACGAGTTCGGTGCTCTGTATGCCGCTTGAGCTCCATCAACAACTCATTGGTCCCAAACAACGAGTTCAACACTCCGCTCGCCGCTCGATCTGCATCAATAGCTCGTTGGCTCCAAACAATGAGTTAAGCGCTCCGCTCGCCGCTTGAGTTCCATCAACAACTCGTTTGTCCCAAACAACGAGTTCAGTGCTCTGTTCGCCGCTTGAGCTCCATCAAAAACTCGTTTGTCCCAAACAATGAGTTAAGCGCTTTGCTCGCTGCTCGAGCTCCATCAATAGCTTGTTGGCTCCAAACAACGAGTTAAGCACTCCGCTCGCCGCTTGAGCTCCATCAACAACTCTTTTGTCCCAAACAACGAGTTCAGCGCTCTGATCGCCGCTTGAGCTCCATCAACAACTCGTTTGTCCCAAACAACGAGTTAAGCACTCCGCTCGCCTCTCGAGCTCTATCAATAGCTCATTGGCTCCAAACAACGAGTTAAGCGCTCCGCTCGCTGCTTGAGCTCCATCAACAGCTCGTTTGTCCCAAACAACAAGTATAGTGCTCTACTCGCCACTTGAGCTCCATCAGCAACTCGTTGGTCCCAAACAACGAGTTCAGCACTCTGCTTGCCACTTGAGGTCCATCAACAACTCGTTTGTCCCAAACCATGAGTTCAGCACTTTGCTCTCCGCTTGAGCTCCATCAACAATTCGTTGGTTCCAAACAAACGGTTCAGTGCTTCGCACTCTGCCTGGGCTCCATCAACAACTTGTTGGCTCCACGCAACGATTCCAATGCCTTGGTCTTCGCTCAAGCTCTACCAAATAGCTCATTGGCTCCAAACAACGAGTTCGACGCATTGCTCTATGCTTGAGCTCCGTCCATAACTTGTTGGCTCCAAACAATGAGTTCAATGGTCCACTCTACGCTCATTGGTTCCCCACAATGAGTCCAATGCCTTGGTCTTCACCCTAGCACCACTAACAACTTGCCGGGGCCAAACAACAAGTTCAAGCTCAAGTGCATCTCATAGCTATCCCTACAAACTCGTCGGGATCAAATGGCAATTCTACATCAAATCCACCACGGAGCCTCCCCTACAAACTCACCGGGATCAAATGGCAGTTTCTGCATTAGCTCTATCTCAGAGTTGTTTCTAAACTCGCCGGAGTCAAACAGCAGTTTCTGGACCAGTTCAATCAAGAAGTTGTCTTTACACGCTTGCTGGGCACAAACAGCAGGTGCAACATCCAACTCCGTCATAGAGCCATCTCTAAGCTTGTTGGGAACAAACAACAAGTTCAACACACAGCTCCACCACGAGTTGTCTCTACAAACTCGCTGGGATCAAACGGCAGTTTCTACAACAGCTTTATTTCAGAGTTGTCTCTAAACTCGCCGGAGTCAAACGGTAGTATCTGGACCAACTTAATCAAATAGTTATCTCTACACGCTTGCTGGGTGCAAACAGCAGGTGCAACATCCAACTCTATCATAGAGTCTTCTCTAAACTCGCCGGGATCAAACGACAGTTTCTACATCATCTCTATCTCAGAGTTGTCTCTAAACTCGCTAGAGTCAAACGGTAGTTTCTGGACCAACTCCATCAAGGAGTTGTCCCTACACGCTTGCTGGGTGCAAACAGCAGGTGTAACATCCAACTCTGTCATAGAGTCTTCTCTAAACTCATCGGGATCAAATGATAGTTTCTACATCAGCTCCTCCTACGAGTTGTCTCTAAACTCGCCGGAGTCAGACGACAGTTTCTGGACCAACTCAATCAAGGGGTTGTCTCTACACGCTTGCTGGCCGCAGACAGTAGGTGCAACATCCAACTCCTTCATAGAGTCCTCTTTAAGCTTGTTGGGAACAAACAACAAGTTCAACACTCAATTCTGCCACTGAGTTCTCTCCAAACTTGCTGGGAACAAACAGCAAGCTTTACGTCAACTCAGTCAAAAAGTTGTCCCTCTAAACTTGCGGGTGCAAACGACAAGCTTGAACGTTCCACTCTATCTCGGAGTCGTCTCCAAAC
Organism: Hemerocallis citrina; assembly: GCA_017893485.1. Lineage (NCBI taxonomy): Eukaryota > Viridiplantae > Streptophyta > Magnoliopsida > Asparagales > Asphodelaceae > Hemerocallis > Hemerocallis citrina. The sequence continues at coordinate 76,256,029 of CM030363.1, read as the reverse complement.
TCGCCGGGACCAAAAGACAGTTTCTACATCGATTATACCACAGAATTGTCTCTCCCCACTCGCTGGGATCAAACAGCGAGCTCTGTGCAAACTCAGCCACGAGTTGCCCTTACAAACTCGCCGGGATCAAACAGTGGTTTCTACATCAACTCTATCTCAGGATTGTCTCTCCACACTCGCTGGGATCAAACAGCGAGCTCTACGCCAACTCAGCCACGAGTTGTCTCAACAACTTGTTGGGATCAAATAGCAACTCTGCAAACGACTCTCATAGGATAGCTATATGTGTACAAGATCCACCAATCGACGGTGATAGAGTAAAAAGCTGGTTATACACATATAAGTAATTATATATATATATATATATATATATATATAAGTTGTTGCATATACACAACACTAAATATATGTATAAAAATTTATATGCAAACCCAAGCCTAAAAAAGCTTTAACAATCCAAGCACAATATTGATCCTACCTCAACGAGAAGACACCGCAACGGAGACGACCCAACTCCGAGCAAAAGCGAGATTTTTGAAAGACTAGAAGATGGGTATACACATATGAAGATGTATGTATATGTATTTGTTGCCTATACATGAAACATATACATATAAATATTTTTGTATGCAAAACCCACTCTCGAAAAACTCCAAAATACTTCAAAACCCCCCAAAATGAGCTTGCGGTTAGAAGAGCGATGGGACGAAGCCGGGTCGGGTTAGGATCCATAAACCAAGACCCCAAACCCTCCAACGAACTCAAAGAAGTAACTAAGGGTGTCAACGGGTCGGATCCAAACCTGAAACCAACCACACCCGCTCCGCTTCTCCTACAATCTTCTTCTTCCTCTTCGATAAATTCCCGCCAAAAGAGTTTTGAACCACTTCGTTAAGAACCAAGAGCAGAGGCTCGACGACTCGCCCCTCCTCCTCGCACCAACACCGAGCTCCCACCTCGGCTACTCCTCTGCTCGCTGTCAAGCCCCCATGGTCGCTCCAAGACACAATCCTTCTCGCCGAAACCCATGGAGTCCGAAAATAGGGCTCAAAAAATTCTAAATCCATAGCTCGGCGGAACGAGCTAGCCATAGCTCGACGAAATTGCTAGCCCCCATAGCTCAGCAAAACGAGCTACCATAGCTCGGCGAAAGCTCCGAGACCACCATAGCTCAGCGAAGAGAACCCATAGCTCGGCGAGAAATTGCTAGCCCCCATAGCTCGGCGAAACGAGCTACCGTAGCTCGGCGAAGCTCCAAGACCACCATAGCTCTGCGAAGAGAACCCATAGCTCGGCGAGAAACTCAAGCTCCATAGCTCGGAGAATTCGGAGCCTCCATAGCTCGGTGAAACGAGCTATCATAGCTCGGTGAAGTTTCGAGCTCCATAGCTCGGCGAACCTAAGAGCGGCCATAGCGCGGCGAGAACGAGTCTCCATATCTCGACAAGTGCTCGATGACCATAGCTCGGTGAGCACTCAAACACCATAGATTGGCGAAATGACCTATCACCATAGCTCGGTGAGAATTCGAAGTCCCCATAGTTCGGCGAAAAGCACACCATAGCTCCACCACGGTGAAGCTTTGATAGTTCGGTGAGAGCTCAACGTCCATAACTCCGCAATCGCCTACTGGAGCCTCTGCTGAGCTATGTCGAAGAAGATGAAAATAGCTCGACATGTTTGTTCGCCGAGCTGAGGGGTAGAAAAAGACAGCCCAATGCCGTCGGATCTCCAAGAGTTTCGCGCTAGCTCATGATCAGCGCTCAGTTTATTTTGGCTCGTGATAAAGGCCTCTCCGCCTTCAGATCTCCTCAGCGTGCGAGCCAAGCCTTAATCCGCGCCTCAGATCGCTTTAAAAAGAAAGTCAGATCTCGATAAATCAGAAAATCATTTTAATTCGAAAAATAAATTCAAAAATTCAAAAGTAATTATTTTAATTTGGAAAAATAGTTTAAAAATCCAAAAAAATAATTAAAATTGAATTTATTAATTATAAAATTCGAAAGAGTGATTTTGAGATTGTAGAACATTCCATAAAATTCGAAGAAATCCGAAGAACTATAGAAAAATTCTAGAAAATTCCAGAAAATTCGAAAAAAATCAAAAAAAAAAGGAAAATCTAGGAAAATATTCACTGCCTTTAGAAGCCACATATCAGTTTCATGTATCTCGAAACACTCCGACTGCTAAGATTATTCGCCAGATTCTAAAAAAAAAGACGTACTATTTCTCGAAAGCCATAAAAATTGCCTTCTCGAAAGCCATATTCACTGCCTTATGATGATGATAAAAATCACAGCAGATCAGAGTCGTACGATCCCTGCACGGATCTCAAAGCGTCTACAGGCAGATTAGCCATCACATGCCTATTTTACAGGCATGGGCCCACTCCGAGACATGGGCTTCTCTCAAGCCCATAAAAAGTGACAGGCTAGGCCCACTAAGAGAGACACCCAATCTATATTGGCTAGGAGTCAAATCTCTTATTCCCTAATAGGGATATCTTATCTCTTCGGGGGGGAGACATAAAAGATCCATCGGTCACAATTTGATCTCTAGAATGTCTCTCAGACCTATAAATAATCCTCACCCTCTTCAGTCACCAGGTAATCAACAATTTTCAAGTTTTCACTCTCTTAATCTCTCTTTTTATGGTTCTGACTTGAGTGTCGGAGGGTCTGTCGCCGGGGGCCACCCCCCTGGTGTTTCAGGTTTTTTGCAGGTCCATCGGCCGCATTACCAAACGTCGAATTCAGATCACAGGAGGTCAATCAACGATCCAGATTCATTCTCAGGGTCTAACCTCTTTTAACGGCCAATGCACAGGTTTGAGTTTTAGTAGTTTCCATCAATTATTAACTCACTATCTGTTTGCTTCCACACCGAAATAAGCAGCAATAATGAGCATGTAGGAAGGTTTCAAGGTTGTGTAATTCAAGGTGTGACTAATTCTACTCATTACAAGCAAAGCAAGAAGCATTTATATTAAATCAACACAATTCATACAATCTGGACAACATGACGTTACTGTACAAAATAGATATTCCCGCTACTACAGAAAAGCAAATATGGATCCGTTAGAAGTTGTAAAAACTAGACTCTCTGCCGGTTCCAGCGAATATACATACCATATATAAAAATCACATAAACTAGGTTCAAATTCTTATTATTTACAGATGTTATGTTCAGGCAGCATGTTATACATTGTGTTCACATATATATATCAAGTCTGAATACTCATCAAATAATTCCACAAAAATTCAGGGTGATACCTACATATGTCTAGTCTCAGCCAAATTAATTTCACAATTTAATTTTACTGTTAACATGTTCTGTTTATTAATAAATCAAGGTGATACACATAAAATTGTGAATCTGGAAATCCAGACCTAACAGTACTAAAAGTCCGATATCTAGCAGATTATAAATCGGAATTCAATTCTGTCGAATGTTATGGAAAGTAGACACATGGAGCTACAATCTATGTTTACAAAGTTTATTCAAATTATTACAGTAGCAGTTCGAAAGTCTGATACAAAAAAAGACAGTAGGCCGTAAAATAATTTAGCATAATAGATAGTAATTTCATCACACAAGCATGCAATATTATGGAAATAAATTAAAAAAAGTTTTATTTGGCGATTAACATGCAATACTAAGATTTACGAAGCAATTTGCAATCAAGGTAATTAATTCATGGAAATAATATTCGATTGGCAACATTCTAGTCATCAAACAATTCTATAACATGACTTTACTTGTTTTCATGTATAACGTGCATATGCAATGTGCAATAGGGACTAGGGTTTGAGTCGAAGATATTGACACAGAGTTGAGAATATCTGGGTTAGCTCATGTAAATCCTCAATATACTAAACAGAAGATGAATAGTATAACAATACAAAAATAATTGGGATCTACTTGCGGGGATCAAAAGAAATCTTGAACAATAACAATAAACTAGTTCAAGAGAGACTTGCATTTTAGACGGTTAATCCGAATATAATAGAATAATGGAATTAGGATCCCGACGGCGACACATGCAAGACACGTACCCACAAGAGCACGTGCACACTAAGTGTAAGGAAGCACAATAGTAAGAGCTCACAACAGCAACAGCCAAAACAATCCCAAACAGCAAACAACCTAAACAACCCAACAACAACACAGCAAGATCCAAGTCTCATAACAACAGACAACGATCTTCCAACAGTAAAAAGCGCACATCAGCAGACGGCGGTAATGGCAGCACGGGGACCGTGGTCGACTGTGGCTCGACTTCGTCAGTGATGACGATGGACTGGACGGTGAGCGACGGTTGATGACGGCACAGGAGTAGTCGACGAAAGTGGGGAGTCAGCGAGGGGAGTAGCCATGGCGGAGAGCTTCGAAGCAATGGCGATGGGGTGGAGCTTCGTGGTGAGTAGGTGTAGGGAGATGGCGAGGGCAAGGTGGAGATGGGTTGCGACTTGGAGGCACGCGGGGATGCAGAGGGGAAGGAGCAGGCGGTAATGGCAGAGACAGCCATGGCGAGGGCGTTCGGGGACAGAGGCGACGGAAAGGTGGTGATGGAGGATGCTTTGTTTTTGGATGAAAATAGGGGAAGAGAAAGGATGACAGAGTGGGTGGAGCTCAGGGTTGCTGACAAAGATGAGGGGATGATGATGGTAATGGTGGGGTGCTCGGGAAGGTGAAGACGTGGCGATGAGGATGAGCGATGAGAGGAAGAGGACGAGGCAATAGGAGGAGGGTAGCACAGGTGGAGTATCAGGCGGCTCGATGGGGGATGGCCGGGGGAATTGCTGTGGCGGCGCAACCCAGAGGAAGAGGATCGATGGCGATGAAGGTGAGAGAGAGTTGGTTATGGGAGAACAGAGGAAGTTAGGTGGTGGCTTTCGAAGTTAATAGAGCAGGAGGAAGAAGGGTGAACAGGGGAATAGGGTTGCACAGTAGGGGGGTTGAATAGCGGTGGGGGTAGAGGCTAGGGTTGTTTAGTAGGGTAATTAGGGTTTGGGAATAGATTAGTATTTATTGAGAATAATTAGATTGGGTTATTGGGTAGCGGGTTGCGGTTAGGATCCAAAGATAAAAGAGGATATAGGGTTTGGGTTTAAATCCAACACGGAAATGAATAAATAATTAAAAATAGGATTTAGATTACAATGGAACAAATAAATCAACAGTAATATAATTGTACAAATAAATCAAATAGTATAAATAAAACCTATACTCCAATAATAATAAAATATAGATAGGATTTCACAAATTAATAAATAACAAAATATGAATTTTAAATAAATAAACAATCAAAAGTAATTGTCACGCCCCGCTTCCCAAAATACAGAATATGAATACGTAACGTAGGCCCAACGAATGATGTAAATATCATCCATAAGCTATACCAGGCTAACTCAACAATATGAAATAACAATCACAACCCCGCAAGGAGATATAATCACATAAACAAGATCAACTTCAATAATAAATGAGATAAGCCAAATAATAATCCAATATCTGGGATAAAACAAACTTCAGGTCATAAAATCCCAGAATACAAAGTATGATAAAAGCAATAAAAGAAGCAAATAACAAGAGATAGCTATAGTAGTCTAATGGTCCAGCTCCGATCTTCAGAGAGTGTGCTCACCAAGTCCTTCTAGTAGTGTTCCTTCAGTACCTGTAAACTCTTGATCTAAACAGAGAGAAAATAATGTCCTTAGAGTAAGTCATGGACATCAAGTAGAGAAAACAGGGAGTAACGGAAACATAGTATATCAAAGTAAAGGGACAGGATCAAAGTCAATAACAAAATCAAAGATTGGCAATAATATCAAAGGTCTATATTTATTCATGCATGTAATGAATGGTGTCAATTTAAATTCTATCTTGATGATGATATACAAGATCAAGCATGGAATATCAAATACAAGTTATTAATCATTTTATTAACCTATCTAGTGCACGTACTACTGCGTCCCATTCCACAGGTTCGGCACAAGCACACAGTGAACGTTTTAGACTGATGGTGAATTCACGAATCGTGTACTCGGTAACAAGATGGCAAGATATCATGATAGCGTGATCACACAATGAAAAGCAATTCTCTACCTTCCATGTAATAAATCATGCAAGCTAGAAGGCCTTTACCAAGTACATTTTTCGATCGTTCACTACCATGTCAACCCATAATACCCCATCTTGTTAATAGTTTATTTTCATCCTATGTGCGCATGCAAGAAGGTGTCAAGGTTTTATTATGTTAGGTGCGACTAATTCTACTCGTTATAGACAAATCAATAAGCAACCATATTAATTATACACAAATTACACAATCTGGACAGCATGACATTGCTGTACAAAAACACAGATTACCACTACTATAGAAAAGAAAATCTGTATCCGTCAGAAATTCTTGAAAATAGACTCTCTGTCAGTTCCAGTGAATATATACATGACATATAAAAGCTACAGAAACTAGGTTGAAACTCCTATTCTTTTCTGATTTTATGTCCAGGCAGCAGGTTGTGAATTATATAAATACATGTGAAACAGATCAGAAAACTCTTCAATTAAATCTACAAAAATTCAGGGTGATTCCTACATATGTCTAGTCCCAGCCAAATTTATTTCATATTTTTATTTTACCGTTATCATGTTCTATTTAATTATGAAACAAAAAGATATGCAAGAATTTCTAGATCTGGAAATTCAGACACAGTTATACTAAAAATAAGATATCTCACAGATTATAACTCAGAATTCAAATCCATCAAAAGTTCTGGAAAATAGACTCATGGGGCTATAAATCATATTCAGAAAGTGTCACGGACGCTTCCTCAAAAGAATACGAAATACGGATACGCGACAAAAGTCCAGCGAATGATTTTCATCATCCATAAGCTGTTCAAGAATTTTTACAATATCTCATGAAATAATCAGAGTCGGAAGAAAAAGAATCAACCAACATGCACATATGAACTAAAGATACCAACAAGAATAACCGACATGTATTAATCTCAAATAATCATGATCTAAATAAGTCAAATATCCTGGGTCACATTGCCAAAATACAAGAATAAATCCAAGTACAAGAATACAATATTGTTCAAGCAACTATAAGAAATAATAATAAAATCCAGCACTAATACTTCATGTCACCAATACCGTTTGAAACCTGTTCTCCAAAATCTGTAATTTAACAACTGTAGGGATAGGAAAAAGAAAACAAGTACCCATCAATTGCAAGTTACGGGCCGCTTGTAATGCAGGATACAAGTACATGGGGAAAAACTAGCTAATAACCTTGAATAAGCATGATGTCAAAATAAACAACTGGCATGGCAAAGTGAACAAGTGTAAATGGCATGAATCAAGTGCAAAGTAATCAAGTATCATGTAAACATGCATCAAGTGTCAAGTATCATGTAATCATGTATCAAGTGAAATGTAAACAAGTCTAATGTATCATGTAGTCAAGTGTCAAGCAAACATGTATCATGTTCAAGTATCATGTTCAAGTCTTATAGTGATTACTATCTAGGGAGCACTTCATGCAGCCCACCTTACATGGTTGTTACAACAAACAATTTCGCTTTAGATTTCATAGTGGACCATAGAAGGCAGTGTACTCAGGGACAAGTATCAAGTAATAAGTATCAAGCACGAGCCACGAAATCGTTAACATGTGGTAGCAAGTAGTATCAAGCACGAGTCATGTAATCGTGAACAAGTGGCAACAAGTAGTATCAAGCACGAGTCACGTAAAAGTGAACACATGGCAACAAGTAATATCAAGCATAAATCATGTAATCATGAAACATGGAAACAAGTAATATCAAGTATGAATCATGTAATCATGAAATATGACACAAGTAATATCAAGCATGAATCATCTAATCATGAAACATGGCAACAAGTAATGGGAAACACGGGCCCCCTTCTGAGTACATATTTCTGAATTATCCACTATTAGATCTGTCCATTTAAACCCCAGCTTGGTTAATTTATTATTAATGTCAAACAAACATGTAGGTGTGCAAAACATATCAAGAATAACATGGCAAGATCATGTGGCAAGTTCAAGTTGCAAGGTAAACATGTACGGGTGCAAGATATCTTATAAAAGAAAAACATAGGCAAATCTCTAGTTCAGGACAGCAAGACCATACTGTAGTAAAATAGTGATTCCCATTGTTACAAACATGCAAATTTGAATCCGTCGAAACGTCTAGAAAATAGACTCCCAACAGAATCCAGCGAGTATAAATAAGTCATATAGTAATTCAAAAAAACATAGTTCAAAATTGGTTTGAATTTAGAAATTAGGTTCAGCCAGAAATCAGTAAATCAAATTCTCGGTCAGGAAAACAGCATCAAAATTCAATAAATAAATCCATGAAAAATTTGGGGTATTTCCCTATCTGTCTAGTATCAAAATATAAAGTTTCATAATTTCCAGTGAAATTAGATCAGTCATCAAAAATCAGAAAACATCAAGAAATGATAGTTTGACAAATCTAGAATTCCCAACACAGCTGTACGAATACTGTAATATCTCGCAAACCGTGAAACGAAATTCAAATCCGTCAAAGGGAGATGAAAATAGACAATATAAAATAACTTTCATATTTCACAAATATTTTTCATACAGTCAAAGGAATCAGGGTGAAAATACGATTCTTTACAGAACAACGAGTAAAATACAGCAAGTACAGTCTTTATAAACAAGCATGAAACGACATATAAAACTCATCAATAAAATCCACCAAAATTCTGGGTAATCCCTAGATAGATATAGAAAAACTGACCAAAATTTCAGATTAAAATAATATGTGTAGCACAAGTATCAAAATAATTTAACCATCAAAATCACCAAGAAATGAAATTTGAAAATGAAATACACCTCTGTAGTAAAACGGTCATATCTCACACATACAAAAACAAAATCGAGCAAGGTTAGAGGGGTTGGAAAGCAGACGAATTTCTCTACAAGTCATGTTTTATACTGAAATTACGATACCGACCTTAATAAGGTTTAAATTACTGATCAAGACAGAATATTGACAAAATACAGAATTTCCTCAAAAACCAAAATCAACATAAATCCAACGAAACTTGACCCAAACACCCAAACATGAAATCGAATCTACCAAGTGTCCAAACAACATGAAGTAGGGTAATTAACATATCCAAGGCAACCCTATCACATGGTTCTCATCAAATACCCAAATTCTCACAAGAAGTCTCACATACATGATCAAATCAAGAACGGACAAAACCTAAGTTAATTCATGTCAATATTCTTTCGTGAGGTAACTATGGTCAAATCACTATAGAGATAATATCAACAAGGGGTTTTACACACGAATTATCTCTATAACCCAACTACACTACAAGCAGTATTTTTGACTTGTATCATACAAAGAAATTTGAGTACAAGTTACTTTCCTAAGAGACGACAACGGGAACGAAGTAAGAACCAGAATAACAGGAACGAATTCTCGAGGCACAACTAAGATCGAACAAACACGAACCAAGAACGAGAACTAATGATCAAGAATAACGAACGAACGAACAACCAAAAACACGTGCATGGAGAACACAAGTTCACACCACGAACCAACAACAAAACAATGGCAAGAACGGCGAGAGCACACACTCCAACGGCAAGAGCAACGGCAAGAGCAACACCATACACAACGCATCGGCGAGAGCACGGTGCTAGCGTTGAGGGGCTACAGCGGAGAACGGTGGCTGGCACCGTGGCGGCCACAGAGCTGACAGCTGGGATGCGCACTGGGCAGCACGGCCAGGTGGCTGGCTAAGGATGGCATCTACAGTCGCTGCACTGTCTGTAGCGGCCTCGGCGGAAGATTGCGGGAGGAAGAGCAACGGAGGTGCAGGCACGCAGTGCACAGGGTAGTGCCAATGTGGGCAACTGGCTACAGCTCGGGAGGAGGCTGCACAGTGGAGACAGGGTGCTGCACTGTCGACGGGCGCGACTGTGGGGCTCCGGAAGGGACGAGGAGCATAAGGCCGCGGAAGGGAGAGCAGGAGAGGAGGAAGAGGATGAAGCAGTGGCCAGGGGATGAGGGATGAGAACGGGGGAGAGGAAGATGGACGGGAGGGAAGAAGGCGGCGCGACTGCGTGGGGAAGGTGAAGTGGTAGGGGGTGGGTTTAAATAGAGATGGAGTTAGGGTTGCTGAAGGGAAACGGGTATGGGAAATGGGTGACCGGGTTTGGGGTGCAAGCTAACGGGTAGGGGGGTTAGTGGATAGGGTGATATAGGGTGGTAGTGGGTTTCGGGTGGTTAATTAACAGGGTAGGGGATTTTGGGTAGAGTAATTGGGTAATAGATAATGGGTATGGGGTTTGGTAATTGGGTTTAATAGATCTCCAATAGGGTACTTAAAATAACCAATAAAATATACAACTTAGGATTTTATCAAAATACTATTAATAATAATAAAAACAATAACAATAATAATAGTAATAACAGTATTAAAAATATCAGTAATAATAATAATACTGACAATAATAAGAAAAATGATAAAAACAATAGTAGTACTAATAATAACAGTAGTAGTAATAATAATAGAGGTCAAAGTAACTATATAAAAATTAGATTTGTATTATAATGTAAAATTCATAAAAAATAGTTACAAATACAATTATTTATTAAAAGTAAACTTTAGTGGAAGATTCAAAAAAAAAAAAAATACATTTTAACGAAAAGAATTTGAAAGCGGAAAATAATTTACAAAAATTTTTAAATAGAGAAAATACAATTTTGGGTAAACAGGGGTTACAGAAAGTTATTTCAAATTACAAGAATAACAGGGTTGAAAATATGATACAAAATGAAACAAACAACATGCCATAATATAATATTGGTACGAATAGGCAACAACTTTATCATACAACCATATAGTTCATGCTAATTAATAATCAAAGTGATGCTATATGTTTAACCTGCATATTTCCAGTTTTAAGATGCAATTTCATAGGCATTTTAATCAATTCATTAAATCGAATTCAAACTAACATATTCAATTCATCAAACAATTCTATAACACATGGATCTAGTTATTTTTTATGTAAACGTGCATATGCAATGTGCAAGAGGGACTAGGTTTTAGATCAAAGATGTAAGCACGATGTTTAGAATATATCGGGTTAGCTCGTGTAAACCCTCAATATACTTAACGAAATTCAAATAGCAGTACGATAAAAAGATTTGGATCTACTTACAGAGATCAAAGAATCTTGAACAAAACAATAAACTAGTTCAAGAAGAGACATGCCTGTTAGATGATAATTTCGAATATATAGAATAACGGGATGAGAATCTCGGGTGACGAACCACGAACACGGAACACGTGTGAGCTACATTGAATACACAGACAGCAAACACAGCAACAAAACCCAATAGCAACACAACAACTAAACCCTTCCTCTTCACGAACAGCATACACCAACACCCTACTCAAAACAGCAAACACAATCCCTTCCTCCTTCACTACTCTAAACAGCAAAACTCAATCCCCTCATTCCGAACACCAAATAGCGTAAAAGAAGGGAGGGATAGCAGCGGCGATCGGCGACTGGCGACACTGGTGACAGTGGTGCATGACCGTGAGCAGGCGATCGGGGATGGATGACGACGAAGCGCTAGCGGTCGGGAACCGACGCAACGACGAGGATGGCGGGGGAAAAACGAAGCTCTGTTTCTCACCGAAATAGAGGAGGACGAGAAGGCAGGGTTTAGGGCTCTGGACGACGACGACGACGGGGATAAGGAGGTCTTCGGTGGTTGCGGGGGACAGCGAAGGGGATCGACGAGGCAGGATAACGGTGAGGTGGATGGGTTCGATCGGGAAGCGTCGATGGGTTCGGTTGGTGGAGACGACGGGATGAGGGGATGGTGGTGGCACGTGGGTGGGGGTGATGATGAGGGCGATCGGAGGCGGTCAGAGGGGCGACGAGAGGCGGACGGCGACTTGGGCAGAGATGGGTTCAAAGGAAACAGGGAGAGAAAGAGTCGGGATGTGAGAGAGAGAGAGAGTGGGCGACGGAAGAGAGAGACAGATTAAAATATTTAATTAGGGTTTAAGGGGTTATTTATATAGGAGATTAAGATGTGGGGTTTTGGGTTGCGGGTTAATGGGTTTAGGGTATGAGTTTAGTCTCCAAAAAGAGAAAAACAAATATAAGTCAATGAGATAGACATATAGCAGATCAACTCAAACTCACAACACAAAGAGCAAAATTTGTAGTGAGCCAAAAATAGCAGAATTCAAGCCAAAAGAGTACGGAGTAATCAAAAGAGAATAAATGAGCCCAACGAAAGTAAAAAATTTATTATTAAAAAGGATTTCGGATACGATAATCAAGAAAAGAAAAATAAAATACAACAAAATTCGAAATAGAAAAATAGAGGGAAAATAATTAGCATTATAGGGTTTATAAAATAAAATAATCATAATCATAATGGTAACAACAACAATAATAATAATAGCAATAGAAATAATAATAATAGTAACAATAATAACAATAATAATAATAATAAAATAAAAATAATAATCATGATGATGATAGTAATAGCAATAATAACTATAGATTATATAAAATAGGAATTGGGTTTAACACATTTATCAAAATAATCTAATTAGTAAAAATAAATTTGGTTTGGGCTAAAATGTAAATAGTCAATCAATTAGGAATAGAAAACGAGTTCAAATATACCATTATTTGAAATAAAATATAATTGTCGATTAGAAAAACATTTTAATATAAAATTCAAATCGATTTAAACAAATAATGAATTTATAAATATCGAAATACAGAAAATATTCAGGAAATAAATATTTGCGGAAATGGGAGTTACAGTAATAATAATAATAATAATGGAAATAACAATAATAATAATAATGAGAAGAATGATAATAATAAAAATAATCGATTAATTAGGAATAGAAAATAAAGTTAAAATACACCATTATTCGAACTAAATATAATTATCGATTAGAAAAGATCTTAGTAGAAGATCCAAAATGAATTTAAAACAAAATGAATTTATAATTAATCGAAATACAGAAAAATATTCAAGAAATATGTATTTGCGGGAACGGGGGTTACATGGTAGTTACAGCAACTAGGTCAATCAATCAATTCCTTACGGGTTTCGGGCACAGTCTCGATTCTGGAAATTATAACATGCCAGCTAAAATAGTGATAAGTTACAATCTATAAATCAGATTGAGAATCCGTAAAATGTTCCTGATTCAAGACTTAGTGTGCTACAATTTCTATGTACAAGGTTCTAAGTTTCGATGTCAGGAAATGGGTCGAAACCTCAGTACAACTCGGTCAAATGACAGGGCAGTATATTTGAATGTTCAATAATATGATAAATTTATGGTTCAATTTTTACATCAATAACAATGGTACGATAAGAAGACTATGAATCAATAACATGAAGTAATAAATTTTTTAGAAGCGATATTCTATTCGATTACTACTTGCCGAATTTCAAGGAATGTTTTCTTGAACTAGAACAATAAAAATGAGTTCAAGAGATGCTAGTCTATTAGATGACGATTCTGAATGCGAAAGAATAATGGGACGAGCATCTCGATGGCAACACACAGCGGCAACATGTGCAATCTACGTACACTACAAAAGCACGTGCAAACGACGGAATCAACATGTGCAACTCATGAAAATAGCATGTGCAAGCTATGGAAGCAGTGAGACCGCAAGCAATCACAACGAGAGCAACAACGACAATAGCAAGAGGCGACAGGAACACGCGAATACGATGGGCAGCAACCATAGTACGGACAACAACGAACAACGGCAAGAGGCAGCGGCAATGGCAGCAAGGGTTGCTGCTGCACAGTCGGGGAGGAGCAGAGTTGGTTGGCGATGAGGTGGACAAGGCACAACAAGGGCAGCGGCGAGGAGGAAGGGAAGCAGCCGATGGGGGCTATGTCTGAGGAAGGAGGACGAGGTGCATGTGGTTGACGAAGAAGGCAGGAATGGAGGAGGGCATCAGGATCTTGCGGCGATCGGCTAAGTGCTGGCAGCGACAGCGGAGTTCCATTCGGAGGCGTCGACAAAGGGGACGGTAAGGAGGACTTCCTGACGGGGGCTGTAGGGGGTCGACGGAGCTTGGAGGTGAGAGGAGATGATCGAGAGGTTGTGGTTGATGGAGTAGCAAGCAATAGAGGTCGGGGCGGTGCTGGTGGACGAAGGTGGTGTAATGGCGGGGCGCGAAGCAAGGTGTTCGACGGAGGAGAAGAGGGCGATGAGGGTGTTGGGAGGTGGTTTGATGGTCGTACTGGCGATGGAAGAGGTAGGCAGTCGAGGTCGATGGTGGGTTGAGAGGAGCTCGGTGATGAAGTGGAGAGTTGCTCGGGGACTGGAGGATGGCAACGAGGGCGAGGAGGAGGAGCAACGGAAGGATGCGAGGCTGCAATCGTTGGCGCTCGGTGGCTCGAGCGACAAGAGAAGGTGAAGGTGATGAGAATGGGGTGAGCATCGATGGGTTGAAGAGAATAAGGGAGAAGAAGAAGAGGAGGAGGAGGTGGGGCCCAGTGAATAGTAGAGGAAGGGGAGAGAGAGAGAGAAAGTCCGGGAGAGAGAGAGTGCAGGGGATTAAATAATATAATAATATAATAATATAATAATATTATAATGGGTATTGATTATAGGGGTGTGGGGTTACGGGAAGAGATACTGGGCATTAATTAGGGGAAGGTTATGAGTAGTGGAGAATATGGAGGATTTATGGGGGAACGTGAGCGGGAGTTGGAGAGATCTGGAAAAATTGTGCTAGTGGGTTTAAGTTGAGTTAACAGGTTTGGGTACGCCAATGAGGGTTTAATAGTTAGGCTTACACAAAAATGAATAACATTGGGCTTAAACAATTAATATGATAAAATAATTATATAAGGGATTGAGATTTAAAATATGGGCCTAACACAAGATATACATATATATAGTGGTTTAAAATCAAGTTTGGGCTTCATACAATAAATAAACAAAGAATAGATCAGGGGTCTGGGTTTTACAAAATAAATAGTAATAAATAATAGTATGGATCAGATATCCAAAATAAAAGTAGTTTGGCTCCAGGAGAAATAAAGATTTATCTGGGAAAAAATTGAATTTCAATAATACGAAAAAGAAAATAAGTACAAATCTGTATAAATGGGAACGGAGGTTACAATCCTACCCACCGTACAACAATATTTCGTCCTCAAAATTTTCTTAGGCAGTACATAAGATATAACCAAAGTAGGGCATAAAAGATAAAGGAGCAGGGAATTCAGAAGAGAGAAATGAAGTGGTGAAAGCACCAGAATAAGAAACAATATGGATAATATTGATGTCAAATAATGAATGATGACAAGTGGAAGAAAGTATATGGTGTCAGAAGGAAAGAAACAACACATGACTTGTGAGACAACGAAGCAAGAAGGTGAAGGAGTAAGTATAACCGAAATCGAAGAGAGAATGGATTAGGAAGAATCGAACCAATTGATGAGTCGATGGATGAGGGTGAATGCAAGGGACGGAAGGAAGCAAACAATGTAAGGAAGGAGAAACAACATGATAATCCTAGGACATGTGGGTTATGGGCCCACCATGCTTCCACGGCGCCACTCTGATCGGGAAGACTCTGTCATCAGCGTCCATTAACTTCAACAATCTACCTGCACATCTGTGGGTGAACAACAATGCTTCATCTCGTGGTGGTGATCCAAGCCACTGACATGTCGTTGTAGATCCAGCGATGCCGATCAGCGAATCAAGGAGAATATAAAGAATGGATAACACCAGAATCAAAAGAAAGTATGGGTAGGAAAAGAATTAATTTTTACCCAATAAAGAATCAATCAATGAGGATGACGGAAAGAGGCGGAAGAAAACAAAGAATCAGAGAATTGAATAAGAGGGATCAGGATATATCGAATAAGACTAGTATCCAGATGGTTATTACAAGTTCATATGATCAATACGGAGTGCAGATTGTTGAGCTAGCCTGGCTAAACTCCATCATGGTTATAGTCTAACCTGGCTCTAATACAACTAAAAACCCGATATTGTAACCTCTGTTCCCGTTTATATGGATTTGTACTTATTTTCCTTTTCGTATTATTGAAATTCATTTTTTTCCAGATAAATCTTAATTTTCCCCTGGAGCCAAATTGTTTTTATTTTGGATATCTGATCCATACTATTATTTATTACTATTTATTTTGTAAAACTCAGACCTCTGATCTATTCTTTGTTTATTTATTGTATGAAGCCCAAACTTGATTTTAAACCACTATATATATGTATATCTTGTGTTAGGCCCATATTTTAAATCTCAATCCCTTATATAATTATTTTATCATATTAATTGTTTAAACCCAATCCCGCATTAGCGCACCCAAACCCGTTAACCCAACTTAAACCCACCAGCACAATTTTCCCAGATCTCTCCAACTCCCCCACGTTCCCCCACAAATCCTCCATACTCTCCACTACTCATAACTTTCCCCTAATTAATGCCCAATATCTCTTTCCGTAACCCCCCTCCCACCCATAATCAATACACTATAATATTATAATATTATTATATTATTTAATCCCCCGCACACAGTCTTTCTCCCGTACAATCTCTCTCTCCCCTTCCTCTACCGTTCACTGGGCCCCACCTCCTCCTCCTCCTCCTCTTCTCCCTTATTCTCTTCAACCCATCGAAGCTCACCCCACTCTCATCACCTTAACATTCTCCTCGCTCGAGCCACCGACTGCCACCGACTATAGCCTCGAATCCCATCATCGCTCCTCCTCCTCGGCCTCGTCTCCACCCTCCAGTTGCCGAGCAACTCTCCACCTCGTCATCGAGCTCCTCTCACCCATCATTGACCTCGACCGCCCACCTCTTCCATCGCCAATACGACCGTCGAACCACCTCCCAACACCCTCATCGCTTGCGTCTCCTCCGTCGAACAAATTGCTTCGCGCCCCGCCATTACACCACCTTCATCCACCAACACCGCCCCGACCTCCATTGCTTGCTGCTCCATCAACCACAACCTCCCGATCACCTCCTCTCACCTCTAAGCTCCGTCGACCCCCTGCAGCCCTCGCCAGGCAGTCCTCCGTGCCGTCCCCTTTGTCGATGCCTCCGACTGGAATTCCCCCGTCGCTTCCAGCACCTAGCCGATCGCCGCAAGCTCTCAAAGCTCTCCTCCATTCCTTCCTTCTTCATCAACCGCCTGCACCTCGTCCTCCTTCCTCGCACACAGCCCCCGTCGGCTGCTTCCCATCCTCCTTTCCACTGCCCTCGCTGCACCCTGTCCACCTCATCGCCGACTAACCCCCTGCCCACCTACGACCAAATTTGCTCCTCCCTAACTGTACAGCAGCAACCCTTGCTGCCATTGCCGCCGCCTCTTGCCGTTGTTCGCTATTGTTCATACTGTGGTTCTCCCCATTGTGTATGCGTGTTGCTGTTGTCGTTGTTAATCTCGTTAAGATTGCTTGCAGTCTCGTTGCTTCCATAGCTTGGACGTGTTATTACTGTGAGTTGCACGTGTTGATTCTGTTGTTTGCACATGCTTTTGCGGTGAACATAGATTGCACGTGTTGCCACTGTGTGTCGTCTTCGGGACGCGCATACCGTTATTCTTTCATATTCAGAATCGTCATATAATAGGGAAGCGTCTCTTGAACTCATTTTTATTATTCTAGTTCAAGAAAACACTCTTTTGTTGATTCTTGATTTTGATGATCACAATACAATGCAAAGTTTGTTGTGCTACTTCTTATATATTACATGATATACACAAAGACAAAATTTTCTAACAAGCTTTACAAGGCAAGTTGATCAAGCAAAGCTACAAACAAAGCTCTTATAGCTAATTGGTCAAGAAAGCTACATGGTTGCTAGCTTCAAAGAAAAAGACGAAGGCTAAAACTCCATCTCAAGACTCAAGACTTAAGACAAGACCTATGCTTCAAATATGTTGTATTAAGTGCCTTGTAACAATTGTAACTTTTTTATTTTCTTTCTTAGAAATTCTGTAATAGCCTTGTCACACACACTCACACATATCTTTAAAATAATTGAGTGTTTTTTTTCAAACTTAAAAAGATCGAAACAAGATTGAAAAAACTCAGCTGTTAAGTACCAGTCGACCGCCATTAGGCACTAGTCGACTGTCTTAGTACGAAACTGTCTGAACTTATTCAAACTCTGATAAGTCGACTCATAACGGCAACCCAGTCGACTGTTCAAGTCATTTCGACAGTTTACTGATTTCAAAACTTGATTTTTCAAATTCAAAAATTTTATTTCCATTGGTTGACAGTTGGTACAACTGCTTCTCAATGTCCAGTGATTCTAAATCGATAAATAAAGTGTAGAAATCACTTGGACAAGGTTACAACACTACAACAAGTACTTATTTTCAAAAAGAGAACAAGAGTTCACAAGCTTTCAAATTCTCTAAGTTTTTGGTTCTCTGAAATCAGTCTAGCATAACAGTGATTTCGTTTTAGACTGATTTCGGAAGTTGACCTAATAGCCACGCACAAAATCACATTCACAACAAGGCTATAGGTTGATTGTAAACATTTTTATTATTGTTCTTCACTCTTGGGTTGTGAGAGTGGTTTCCTCTCGGTTGGAGAGTAGGGCTCTAGGGTGTAGAATCAGGTTTTCACTCTTGGTGGAAGAGTGGGTTGCTTTCTGTAGTTGTGAGAAAGGACTACGGGTTGGACAAGGTTGTTGTCTAACGCCGTAGGGTATTCTTGTATATTTTTCAAGAATAGTGAAAAATCTCAAGTGGGTTGCTTGGGAACTGATGTAGGTCGGGAGGACCGAATTAGAATACATCGTGTGTACTCTGTGGTTGTATTTCTCTGAATTTGCATTTCATTTACTTGCTTTTTAAGTTCTTTGTGAAACTTGTCTTGACAATCGACTGTGTCCCTTTTTAAGTCGACTGGTCAGACTTGTACTACTTTCTCTCTGGAAACTTGTCAGATAAGTCAACTGGTTCTTATATAAGTCGACTGATCAGACTTGTCTTAAAATACACTTTTTAACTGTCGCCCCAGTCGACTGGTTTCTCTTTTCAAGCCGACTGGTTAGAAGAAAAGTCCACAATTTTTTTTATAAAACACTATTCACTCCCCCTCTAGTATTTCTTGCCTAGCCTACAGGATCCAACACTTGGTATCAGAGCCTGGTTGAGTGCAATGTCAACTACTTCTAATGCAAATCAATACCATGAAGGCCAATCTACACAAAGGCCACCCCTCTTCGATGGAACCAATTACAACTATTGGAAGTGTAGAATGAAGATTTACCTTCAGTCCATCAACTATGTAATATGGAATATGACGGAGACCGAGTACACAGCTCCTACCATTCCATATGCACAATGGAACGATGACATGAAGAACCAAACAATGAACAATGCAAAGGCGATGAACGCGCTATTATGTGCCCTTACAAAGGAGGAGTTCAATCGTGTGTCCAATGCAATAACCACACATCAAATTTTGCACACACTCGAGGTAACTCATGAAGGAACAAATAAAGTAAAAGAATCTAAAATATCTGTTCTTGTTCACAAGTTTGAAATGTTCCGCATGAAGGAGAATGAGAATGTGTCCGAGATGATTACAAGGTTCACAGACATTACAAATTCACTTGTGGCACTTGGAAAGACATACACTCAAGCCGAGATGGTAAGAAAGGTACTTCGTGCACTAACCCCCGAATGGGAGAAGAAGACCATCGCCATAGAAGAAGCCAATGATTTAACACAACTTTCTCTTGAGAATCTTTTGAAAAATCTTATGGCTTATGAGGTACAACTTGAAGAGCGCAAGAAGGATGCCGAACCACAACAATCAAAGAAGAAGACATTAGCATTCAAAGCATGTCGGACTCCAAGGATGAAGACGAAGATGAGGAAGAGATTGCCATGTTCACGAGAAAGTTCAAAAAGTTCCTAAGAAAAGGTAAATTTAACTCAAAATCTAAGGATTCTAATGAACCTCCAACTTGTTTCAGGTGAAACAAGACAGGTCATATGAAGAAGGATTGCCCACTAGAGAACGCAAAATCAAAAGGAAAAGCGTCCAACTTCAAAAAGGACAAGTACACAAAGAACAAGTTCGTGAAGAACAAAAAGGCATACCAAGCAACTTAGGATGACAGTGATTCTTCGTTAGAAGAAGAAATTGATGAGACAAACGAGGTTGCAAACGTGTATTTTATGACATCTCAAAATCAAGTAATGAGTATGATTCTAATGATTTACTTGATGCTTTCAATAAAATTTTTCAAGAACTTAAAAAAGAAAAGATTAGAGTTAAGAATTTAGAGAAAGTTAATCAAATACTTTCTCAAGAGAATCTTAACCTTGATAAAGAAGTAAAATCCTTAAATTCTCGTCTTTCTAGTTTAGATATGGACCTTGAGTCTCTAAAGAAAAATTATGAAGAGATATCCAAGAACGTATCTAAATTTAATAAAAGAAAAGAGAATTTAAATGATGTTCTTCAAAATCATGTGCAATCTAGTCAAAAGTTTGGACTCGGTTTTAAAAAGTCCCTTGAAAAATCTCATTCTTCTAACAACACTAGTGTAAGTAAACCTGTATCTATTTCCAGTGTTAAGTATAAACTTTATGAGTTTTTTGAAAAGCTAAAAACTATAAGTTTTCATGATAATAGAAAATCTAAAGTTCAGACAAGTCGACTGCACCTATCCACCAGTCGCCTGTCCAGGGGTACTGAGTCTCATTCAACGAGACAAATACCTCAGATAAGTTGACCTATACTATCTCCCAGTCGATTGAATAATAGTAAAAGTCGACTGAAAGGTGTTGTAAAGTCGACTCGATAGAGCAAATATGTATGGCTTCCAGTCAACCTGAGTTTGAAAGATAGAATTGCTTATATTAATTCATATATGCTTACTGTATGTAATTCTGCTAATTTTATTTCTGCTTATGGTGGAAAATCAAACTCATCATGGGTTTGGTTTCCCACAAACTAATCTATTTTGGACCCAATGAAAAGGGTACCATATTCACATTGAATATTTTATAGGTACCTAAGAGAGATCGTTGGATACTTGACAGCGGATGCTCGAAGCACATGACTGGTCATGCCAACTTCATATCTTCCATACAAAATATTGATGGAGGAATAGTTACATTTGGTGACAACAATAAAGGAAAGGTCATAAGAATTGGTATGGTCAGGTAAGCACACTAACTCATCTATAGAAGATGTCTTATTAGTTAGTGGACTTAAGCATAAGTTTTTAAGTATTAGCCAGCTTTGTGATAAGGGTTATAAAATCATGTTTGAAAAAGATGCATGTTTAATTTATAATTCTACCATGCAAAATATAATTTTTCAAGGTTTGAGGAAAAATAACATTTATGAATTGGGTTTAAAAGCATATGAGTTTTCTAATAATTTATGCTTAGTAGCTTCTAATAATGGTTCTTGGCTTTGGCATAGACGTTTTGGCCATGTGAATATGAAAAATCTCTCTAAATTTTCTAAGTACAACCTAGTTAAAGGGCTGCCAAGACTATTCTTTGAAAAGGATAAGTTATGTGATGCATGTCAACTAGGTAAACAAATTAAATCTACTTTAAAACAAAAGAAGTAATTTCTACTAGTAGGCCGCTCGAATTAATTCACATGGATTTATTTGGCCCTACTAGAGTTGCTTCTTTAAATAAAAGTAGGTATGTATTTGTTTTAGTAGACGATTTTTCATGATTAACTTGGACTTTCTTTTTAAAACAAGAATGATGCTTTTGAAGAATTTGCTAATTTTTGTAAACGAATTCAAAATAAAAAATCTCTAACCATAGTCACTATTAGAAGTGATCATGGTGGAGAATTTGAAAATGAAACATTTGCAGAATATTGTAACAAGAATGGTATAACTCATTCATTTGCATTTCCTAGACCTTCACCACAAAATGGAGTGGTTGAAAGGAAGAATAGGACTTTGCAAGAATGTGCACGTACCATGCTTGTTGAAAGCAATTTACCTAAGTGTTTTTGGGCTAAGCCGTTGCTACAGCTTGTTATGTTTTAAATAGAATTTTGATTAGGCCTAAGCAAAAAAAAACATGTTATGAGCTATTTTTTGATAGAATTCCTAAGGTTTCTTACTTTAAAATATTTGGATATAAGTGTTTTATTCTGAACACTAAGGATAATTTAGATAAGTTTGATCCTAGATCTAATGAGGGTATCTTTGTAGGATACTCAAATAGGAGTAAAGCATATAGAATCTTCAACAAGTGAACAAGGACTATTGAAGAATCCATGCATGTTGCATTTGATGAATCTCTATCTTCATCGACTTTAATTGAAGATGATGAAACTAATTCATCACCCTTAAATAAAGTAATTACTTCTTTAGAACAAACTAGTCTTGCAGATAAGTCAACCGATAAGGAAGTCAAGTCGACTGCTGTAAATCAGTCGACTGATGGACTTGTCAAGTCGACTGATCCTGTTGTGATGTCTCCAACTTTACCAAAGTCTTTTGTTGAAGTTAGAGATCATCTCATGACTTAATAATTGGTGACATTTCACATGGTATTTAGACGAGATCACATGTGTTAACATGATATCTCACACAGCTTTCTTGTCGGATATTGAACCGAAGAATATACAAGAAGCGTGTGAGAATGAATTTTGGATGAATGCCATGCAAGATGAGTTAAACCAATTCATAAGGAATGATGTATGGAATTTAGTTTCACGACCTCCTGATCATACTATAATTGGTACTAAATGGGTATTCAAGAATAAGTTAGATGAATCAGGACAAGTTGTTAGGAACAAAGCTAGACTAGTTGCTCAAGGGTATAATCAAGAAGAAGGCATAGATTTTGATGAAATATATGCTCTTGTTGCTAGATTAGAATCAATTTGTATCTTATTATCTTTTGCCTGTTTTATGAATTTTGCACTTTTTCAAATGGATGTTAAAAGTGCATTCCTTAATGGGTTTATAAAGGAAGATGTTTATGTTAAACAACCACCAGGTTTTGAACATGAACAATTCCCATACCACTGCTAGTAGACCGGACATTATGTTTAGTATATGTTTGTGTGATAGATATCAGTCAAGTCCTAAAGAGTCTCATTTAAAAGTTGTGAAACACATTTTATGATATATTAAAGGCACGTCTGATTATGGTCTATTTTATCCATCCACTGTCAACTTTTAACATTTTTCATATAGTGATGCGGATTTTGCCGGTAGTAAAACTGACCGCAAGAGCACTAGTGGGACATGTCACTATTTGGGACATTCACTAGTCTCTTGGTGCAGTAAGAAGCAAAATTCGGTATTCCTATCTACTACAGAAGCTGAATATATCGCTGCAAGTTTGGCTTGTGCCCAAATTTTGTGGATGAAACAAACCCTATTAGACTATGGTATTTCATTTGAAAAACCTTCAATAATGTGTGATAATACCAGTGCCATTAACTTATCTAAAAATCCGGTTCAACATTTACGTACAAAATATATTGATATTCGACATCATTTTTTACGTGATCTTGTTTTAAAGGGAGACATCTCTTTAGACTTTATTTCTACCAATAAGCAGGTAGCTGAAATTTTTACCAAACCTCTTAAGGAAGACACCTTTATCACCTTAAGAAGAGAACTAGGGAATTATAGTTTTCATGATGTCTCTTGAATTTTTTTTCGTAAGTCGACTTACAAGAATTATTCGGTCGACTGCCAAGAATCTTTCTCAAATTTTTGTCTAAGTTTTATGCTCTGAACATTCGACTGTGCTTAGTAACCAGTCGACTGACCAGTTGTATTAATTTTCTGTTTGACTCTCGACTAAGTCGACTGCCTCTTAATACCAGTCAACTGTCGCAAATCAGTTTTCTTAAAATTCAAATTTTGGGACATCTTTTGAGGCGACTGTTCATCTTTTTACTTTTCTTTGACCATATCTGAGCCGTTGCTATCCCTCTCCTTGATTTCAGCCATACATTTCTGTGGCAAAACCCTAAACCTACCCCCTTTCTTTCACTTCTACCTTATCTTTATCTCCCAGATCTGCAGAAGATAAGTCGGCTGATGCTGCTGCTGTCAATTTCCAGTCATTTGAAGATCCAACTCCTTTGATTTCTTGTAGTGTTCAAGTCCACTTGAAGCTCTTTTTGATTCTTCTAGAGTCTCTTTGTTGGTATACTTCCTTCCCTCTTTTTTGTTTGAATTTTTTTTTCTGATGGCTCCTAAGAGATCAAAAACATCTCATGGAGAGGATGGTTCATCTTCTAGGGACTATATCCAATATCTTAGAAGTACCCACCTTGTTGAAAAATGGTACATCATATGTTCCATTATGATTTTTACGGGTCGGTTTGTAAATTTTTCCGATCTTGATAGGTTTAATCTCATGTCCTTGTTTCAACATTGTGGTCTTTATGAGTTTTTGTCCTATGAAAATCAACCATACTACTACCCTCAACTCATCTATTTGTTTTATACAAATATGAAGGTTGTTCAATCGGATGATGGTAGTGAGATTTTCATCTATACTTCTGTCAAAAATATGAAGATGAAACTCACCTCCGAAAGAATCAACCTTATTTTGGGTTTAGATGATGAAGGGCTTGACTTAGGAGAAATTGAGATGGATGATGCCACCATTTTATCTAAAATTTATTTGCCAAATCATGGACCCCCTATGTCCAATAGGTCTATTACCCCTGTTGCAAAACTCGTTGCACGCATACTATCTGTTGCCACTAAAATTGGTGTGGGGGAAAACAGATAAATTTGTGGATTCGAGGGAAGTTGAATAGTCAGACCTGAACAACTTCACCGAAGTTTGATCGAGATTCTGCCGCCGTTGACCTGCAAAAAGTGCGAAACACCGGGATTGATTCCGGCGATGCACCCTCCGATGCTCTTGTTAGTAATCAGAAAGATTATGAAAGAGCTTTGATTGGCAAAAGATTGATTACCTGATAACAGTGGGGGGAGGGGGGTATTTATAGCCGCCTTAGGAACCAGTTTCGGGATAAGATCAAATCCCTACTTCCCAGTGTAAATGGATAGAAGCGATTAGGACCATTGATCAAGGTTAATCATAAACCCTAATCCTCCCTTATTCAGCTGGACTGGGTTTCTTGGAGGTTAGAACCCGTACTTCAGTAAAACGGATCCGTTTATGGGTTATTGGGCCTTTTGAAAAAGGCCCAATTCACATTTCAGATCTGTTTGAAGGTGAAATTATCATTTTACTCCCGAGCTTTGAGATTTGTACCCGATTTGAACGGTTCCGATTTAACCCTATTTTTAGCCATATCACGAGCCCCCCACTCCCGAAGACTGAGTTTGATCAGCCTTTGAGGAGTAGTTTTACTGTTTTAATAGCTTACGGAGTTGTATCGGAGTCCAAATGAGGGGTTTTGGAACTTAAATGGGGCATTATGGTGTTTTTCTGAGCTGGTAGCATACTCCAGATTGTTCTTGAGCTCTTCTAGACCTTTGGGGATTTTTCTTGATTTTTTAATTATTTTTCGGATCATCTATTCAATTTTGTGGAGCAGTCTTTTATTTTTCGAGGGCACTAATTAATCATTCTAAGCAATAATTATTTACCCAGGTGCTCAAAAATATTTCCCCGAATTTTATAATTATTTTTTTTAGAATTTTTAATTAATTTTCTTGAATTTTTAACCATTTTCACACAATTTGTTAAATAAACAATTCGAATTAAATAAGTAAAAATAGATTTTTTAATTCTATTTATGACGTGGTGCGATCTGGGCTCTCCATCAGCATTCGGCGTGAATTTTGGGGAGATCTAATGTCTGTGGTTGCTCAAAGGTGTATTTTCTCCTTATTCGGGGGTCAGTGGCGAGTCGCTTCGGCAATGTTGCCAACCCCTGCCCATCACCTCGAGGAGCTGACACGTTTCCGGAAGAAGGCCAAAGTCGAGAGAAGCTCGGAGTCCCTTGTCGAGGTGCAGAGATACCTCGGCGTGGGGACACGTGTCAAGAAGTGGTTCGGCGGGGTCTGCCGAAGTCCGAAGTCATTTTTTTCTCACGTTTGAGCGTCGGTGCCAAGAACGCTCGGCAAGGCGTGCCGAAGTCCAAAGTGAGAGTTTTTCTCACGTTTGAGTGTCGGTGCCAAGACCGCTCGGCAAGGCATGCCGAAGTCCAAAGTGAGAGTTTTTTCTCATGTTTGAGCATCGGTGCCAAGAACGCTCGGCAGGGCGTGCCGAAGTCCAAAGTGAGAGTTTTTTTCTCACGTTTGAGCGTTGGTGCCAAGAACGCTCGGCAAGGCATGCCGAAGTCCAAAGTGAGTTTTTTCTCACGTTTGAGCGTCGGTGCCAAGAACTCTCGACAAGGCATGCCGAAGTCCAAAGTGAGAGTTTTTTCTCACGTTTGAACATCAGTGCCAAGAACGCTCGGCAAGGCATGCCGAAGTCCAAATTGAAAGTTTTTTCTCACGTTTGAGCGTCGGTGCCAAGAACGCTCGGCAAGGCGTGTCGAAGTCCAAAGTGAGTTTTTTCTCACGTTTGAGCGTTGGCGCCAAAAACGCTCGGCAAGGCGTGTCGATGTCTAAAGTGAGAGTTTTTTCTCACGTTTGAGCGTCGGTGCCAAGAACGCTCGGCAAGGGGTGCCGAAGTCCAAAGTGAGAGTTTTTTCTCACGTTTGAGCGTCGGTGCCAAGAACGCTCGGCAGGGCGTGCCGAAGTCCAAAGTGAAAGTTTTTTTTCATGTTTGAGCGTCGGTGCCAAGAACGCTTGGCAAGGCGTGCCGAAATCCAAAGTAAGAGTTTTTTCTCACGTTTGAGCACGGTGCCAAGAACGCTCGGAAAGGCATGCCGAAGTCCAAAGTGAGAGTTTTTTCTCACGTTTGAGCGTCGGTGCCAAGAACACTCGGCAAGGCGTGCCGAAGTCCAAAGTGAGTCTGACAACTTGGAGATGACAGTTGGCCTTTTGACTATTGATCTTCTGACGATTTTGACCGTTAGTCATTAATGAGACGGTACAACTTTTTGGCGTTTTGTGTAAATGGGCCTGACTGTTGGGTTTTTGAAGCCCAATATCCTTTTTTTTTGTGCCAACCTCTATAAGTCTCACCCCCCCTTATTTTTTCACTTCTCCGAATTTTCACTCAGGCGGTCATTTTCACTAGAGAGAGATTCCAGCGATCGTCGACAGTGTTCCGGTGAATTTTCCGATTGCGTCAGTCACTTCAAGGTAATTTATACTTAACTTATTTCAAGTCAAAAATGTGTTCTCTTTCCACTACTTCGGAGCCCTCCCCCTCTGCTGGCAAAGCGCAGTCTCCGAGTCAGGTGCCTCGCGTCGACAAGGGCAGGAGAGTCGATGGTCGGGATACCATAGTGGAAGATCCGAAGCGAATGGAGGAGTTTGGCAGACTGCCAAGCGTCCTGACGGGGCTCAATAAGGTCCAGGAGCTTTCGGAGGAGCACGCAGTGAGAGAGACGTCGGAAGCGGACGACACCGTCTCAATCCTTAACGAGGTAGACCTGACAGCAATCCGGGAGTGCTTTCAGATCCCGGAGGAGTATGCGCTGATGCTGCCGGGTCCCGGGGTGAGGGCCAACTCGCCGATGCCAGTAAACATGTGTTTCTGGCCGGTCGATGCCTTCATCGCCAGAGCACGTTTGCCTCTACACCCGTTTGCCGTTCAAGTGCTGAGATGGTTCAGGGTCAGCCCCATCAAATTAATGTCGAACGCATGGAGGGTCATCAATGGGTTCGTGCTCCACTGTCAGGCAGCCGAGATCGAGCCGGCCTTAAGGGTGCTTCGGACACTGTATCGACTTCATCAGCAGCACAAGTCCGAGTTCAGATACTACTTGGCTCCGAGGCATGGTGCTCGGCTCATCAGCTACCCCGACTCGATAAAGCACTGGCTAGACAAGTACTTCATTGTTCGGAGCTGTGAACCATGGTGTATACCCTCGAATTGGGTGAAAGAGGTGACGAAGAGGGTAAGGGAGCTGCCGATGCTTTACCCCAGCGAAGAAGAGATGGTTCAGATTCTCCTCGACCGGCTGAAGTTCGATTGGAGAGATCTGACGGAGGATGCACTCTTCAGGGGAGGGCTCTGCCACATAGATCCTAGTTTGCGGTTTTATTCGTTTGTTTTTTCTTTTCTAATTCGATTACAACTTGTGTTTTAACCAAACTTTTCTTTTGTTGCAGAAACGATGGACTATGACGCGATTTTGGCTCAGAGAGCGGCCCTCGGCAGCAAAGCACCTCAGAAGCAAAAGATGGTTGCCACGAAGGTGACAGCTTCGACGCCCAAAACGGTCGACAGTGCTGTTCAGGAGGCAGCAGCCTCAGCAACGGTGACCCCGAGGGTGGCGAGAGCAGCGACCTCGACATCGGCAGAAGTCGGTAAGTTCCCGATGGTTGCTGCCCTCGGGATGGAGACGGCCCCGTTGACGGCAGAGGCGGAGGTGTTCCTGACTGAGGAACACAAAAAGATCTTCGTTCCGGACTGGCAGGTTCGAAAACTCGACAGTTTCCTCGGTGACTTGACATCGAGTATGCAGGCCGTCAAGCACCTAGCAATGCCGAAAGATCGAGCTACCATGGACACCGGTAGTGTGGGTGACGATGCCTTCGAGATCGCTCGCTCGGCGGTATCGGTGAGTATCTTGATTTTGTGCTTTTAGACAACTTGCATATTTGTTTTTCTAACTTTTTCAACTTCGTGTTTTGGCTGCAGATAACTGTCCACTTTGGTCATCTCATGGAGAAGATCACTGAGCTCAAGAAGGACCTGAAGAAGGAGGTCGACCGAGCTCGGGCGGAATAAGATCGGATTGCCAATGAGCTTGAGAAGTTAAAGGTCGAGGCAGACAGGAAGACGACGAGGTTGGAGTACCTCGAAGACCTCGTCAAGAGGCTCGAGGGTGATCTGCTCCGGCAGAAAGAAGAGGCGGCAAAGCAGTAGGCTGAGGCCATGGAAGCTACTAAGGTTGCGGCGGCGAAGGAGGCCGAAGCTGCAACTATGGAGAAGGCCCAAGGCTTCCTCGCGGCCAACATGGCCAAGGCATATGCTCACGCCATCGAGCAGGTGTCGGAGCGGTTCCCCGTGGTCGACTGCTCCGGATGGCGACTCTTCCCCAACCATGTCGCCGATTTTGACGATGAGTCCGAGGGGGAAGTCGGGGACGAAGGGGTAGATACCGAGGTTGAGATCGTCGACAAGCGTCAGGGATCCGAGGTGACGCCGCTAGCGATGGTCACGCCTTCGGGGGAGTCTGACCCCGTCCCTTCCCGACGTCCTGGGAAAGAGGTCGCCCCCTGACTTCAGTTTTTTTTTTTTTTTGTACTTTTGTGTTTTTTGATGTATCGCCTAATTGCGGACTGGCCACCGCACTTTTGGAATAAATGAAATCTCTCTTTTTGAATTCGACTAAGTGTGTAAATCTAAGGAAATGAGTTTACAAAAATTTTCTTGAAATTTGGCTAAGTGTTCACGTCGCCCTGCCTAAAGCTTCGGCTACGTGTTCACAAATTTTTTTTTGAAATTTTGCTGTGTTCACGTCGTCTTGTTCAGGAGTTTCGGCTCTGTATTTACCAAATTTGCTAATTTTTGCTAAGTGTTCTCGTCGTCTGCCTTGGAATTTTCAGCTCGTCGAGGTGACACAGCTTGTCAAAGCACCTTATGTGGCTGAGGAGATGCATCCTGAGGTTGGCCTAGGGGCGACGAAGTTATGCCTCGCTAGGTGCCGAGATCGCATTTTACGAAGTTGAGTTGGGGCTATGCAGAGCCAAACGTGAACGAAACCATTTGCAACTAATTGTAGGTCGTCGAGACATCGAGATTCGGAGACTAGAAGTGAGGCTTGGGGAGACGACCCCGGAAGGCAATGATGATGGTTTGTCAACAGCCTTTAATCGGCCTGAGGCTTAGGCGTCTCAGCCAATCCTTGTCGAAGATGACAACGAAGAGAGATGAACTGTTAGCTGAGATTTACGACTTAACGATAGTAGAAGACGAGCTTTTGGCAGGGAGAGATGAACTAACAGTAGTGATGGGCAAGTTGATGACAGAGCGAGATGAGTTGTTAGCAACAATGAGCAAGGTGATGGCGGAGGTTGACGAGCTGAAGAGGGTTACAGTCGACAAGAGCATTGAGGTTACTCATCTCCGTTGAATTATTTCCGACAGCTCTGGTGCCGCAGGCTCCGCTCGGCTCCCTCACTTCAAGATAGCTGTGAAGGACGACTCTCTGAAGCAATGAATCGTCGAGCTAGAGGCGGAGGTCACTCGCCTCAAGCCCCAACCTGGACGGATCAACGTCAGAAGCACCTCTTGTACTCGTGAAGAGAGCAAGAGAGGAATTTCCTTTTACGAGCTTGCGACTCGCTCGCTCATTGCTCGGTGGAGCCCTGGTGATGCACAAAGTGGGGTGGCTGTTTCGTCGAGCGGAGCGTCCGTTGGGGCTACCGTCAGAGGTAGTGTTGAAGATGCGTCTCAGTTTGCCGGTCTAGGGACGAGCTCCGAGGTTAGGCGTCAGCCATACAGCGTTCGCCGTCCCCAGGTGTCTTTAAACCGGAACATCCCTACCCTAAGGAGGCGTTGAAAGAGTTGTCTGTGTTTGTTCTTTTTGTTCTCCAAGTTTTGTCCAAGTCTTGTATCTTGTCATAAGTACGAGAAGTTTGTCTTGTAAATGGACTTGTCCCTCGCTTTTTAATGCAATGATATTTGTTTTGTGAACTTGCACGTATTGTTGGCACCTGTTATTTTTTTATCACATACTTGGAGCGGGGTCGAACCATGTGTTGGGCCCCAGGCTTGTGGTTTTGAGAGTGTTAATGGTTGTGTGATTGATTCCAAATGGCGAACCACTTTTAACTCACTTAGGAGCAAGTTCGCGAGGCAGAATTGAGCTAAGTTTTGGACTCCGAACACGTCGTTTGAGTAAGTTTCAATGGTTGTGGGAGCAATTCTGATGGCGAACCACTTCTAACTCGCTTAGGAGCAAGTTTGCGTAGCGGAATCGAGCCAAGTTTTGGACTCCGAACACGTCGTTTGAGTAAGTTTCAACGGTTGTGGGAGCAATTCCGAATGGTGAACCACTTCTAACTCGCTTAAGAGTAAGCTTGCGAAGCGGAATCGTGCCAAGTTTTGGACTCCGAACTCGTCGTTTGAGTAAGTTTCAACGGTTGTGGGAGCAATTCCGAATAGCGAACCACTTCTAACTCGCTTAAAAGCAAGTTTGTGAAGCGGAATCGAGCCAAGTTTTGGACTCCGAACTCGTCGTTTGAGTAAGTTTCAACGGTTGTGGGAGCAATTCCGAATGGCGAACCACTTCTAACTCGCTTAAGAGCAAGCTTGCGAAGCGGAATCGAGCCAAGTTTTGGACTCCAAACTTGTCGTTTTTTGAAAACACAATTAAGGTTTTAAACAGAGATAAAACGATCACAAAAGAATTATTATGCGGAAGAAGTTCTTTATTAATAATTGCTTAATCGACTGCTTCTAAGTTACAGGCCGTTATTACAATGAGAGAATAAAGAAACAAATACAAATAAAAAGAAGATAGGAATGGCCCGACATTTGATGGTACTCGGAGAGGCATTCAAACACCCTCTTGTTACTTCAATAAATGGTCGGCGTTCCATGTTCTTGGTATCTCCCTGCCTTCGAGGTCTTCAAGACGATATGCTCCTTACCGAACTACCTTGGAGACCTTGTATGGTCCTTCCCAATTCGGGGCTAGCTTGCTCTTTTGACAGGGGAATAAGATGGCTAGCTTTCTAAGGACTAAGTCCCCCTCCTTGAGATCTGTGGGATGGACCCTTTTGTTGTAGGTCTGTTCGATTCTTCTCCGATAATTCTCTTGGTGAATCGAACCTCTTTCGTGGAGCTCATCGATAAGGTCTAAATTGGCTCAGAGCTCCTTGGCGTTCTGCTCTTCATTATATGCAATTAGGCGAGGGGATGGAAAACCGACTTCTAAGGGGATTACGGCCTCAGAACCATAGGTGAGATTGAAGGGCGACTCTCTTGTGGGGGTCCTTTTTGTAGTGCGGTAATTCCACAATATGTTAGGAAGTTGTTCTGCCCATAAGCCTTTGGCCGACTTGTCTAGTCTCTTCTTGATGCCCAAGAGGATTTGCCTGTTGGCATTTTCTACCTGATCCTTGGATTGAGGGTGAGAGACGAAGGAGAACCGCTGCTGAATGCCGAGGTCTTCACATAAGGAGCGGAATGCTGTCCCCGTGAATTGTGTCCTGTTATCTGTTACCAAAACTCGAGGTATGCCAAACCTACAGATCACATTTTTCTAGAAAAACTGCTGCACTTTGTTCTCGGTAATAGTTGCCAGCGGTTCGGCCTCGATCCATTTGGAGAAATAGTCGATTGCCATGACTAGAAACTTGAGCTGGCCTGGAGCTGGTGGGAATGGACCTAGCAAGTCCATCCCCCACATTGCGAAGGGAATTGGACTAGAGAGAGATGTGAGTTGGGCTTGCGGTAGGCGGCGGATATTGGAGAATTACTGAGAGGGGCTGCATTGCCGGACATGTTGCTCGGCATTCCGAAGTAGGGTAGGCCAGAAGTACCCATAGTTCAAGACTTTTCTGGCAAGGGACCTTGATCCGGAATGGGCTCCGCCTATACCTTCGTGGAGTTCTTTCAAGGCATACAAGGCTTCTTCTGGAGAGAGACATCTCAAGTAGGGTCGGCCATCTACTTGGGTGTAGGAGCATTTGTACAAGACTCCCTCAACGAGGGTGTGCCGCTCCGCTCTCGTTCGGATTCGGCGAGCTTCTTTAGGATATTGGGGAAGGTTCCTGTCTCTGAGGAACTCAATCAAAGGCATCATCCAGTTATCCCTGAGTTGGACAGGTAGCGCCTCTATCAAGTCGGGGGCTTCTTCTTCGATGCTGGGCCTTAGTAGAACTTCGATCAGGACGGTCTGCTTGAGACCTTGGAGAGAGAAAGAGGCTTAGTTTTTAGAGGGCATCTGCTTGGGCGTTCTCTTCTCTAGGGATCCGCTGGAGTTGGGCCTCTTCGAACGAAGCCATGATACTTTGGACCTTGGCTAGGTACTTGGCCATTCGGCCGTCTTGCACCTCGTATTCTCCTAAGACCTGTTTCACCACGAGCTGAGAGTCACTGAATATTCGGACACGTTGCGCTTCTGCCTTGCAAGCCATGCCCAAGCCTGCTATTAGGGCTTCATACTCAGCTTCATTGTTAGAAGCTTTGAAATTGATTCAGAGGGAGTATTGGTGAACGAAGTCATCTAGGCCTACCAGAATAACTCCGGCTCCACTCCCTTCAGCGCAAGAAGACCCATCTACATACACCATCCAGATAGGTGGCCCATTTGCTGCTTGACTTACTTTCGGGATTGTGCTTTCCACTATAAATTCGGCTAGGGCTTGAGCTTTGATAGCAGTCTGAGGCTGATAAGATATGTCGTGTTGACTTAGCTCGATTGACCACTTCATTAGACGTCCGGAGGTCTCGGGCTTATACAGGACCTGCTTGAGCCAGTGGTCAGTAAGGACGACCATCGAATGGGATTGAAAATAGGGGCAGAACTTCCTGGCTACCATAACCAAGGCATAGGCTATCTTTTCCAATCTCGGATAGCGGAGCTTGGCATCTCTAAGAACCTTGCTGACATAGTAGATAGGCTTCTGTGCCTAGTCTTCTTCCCTCACTAGGAAAACACTGAGGGTTTGTTCGGAGGCAGCGAGGTAGAGGTAGAGGGTTTCCCCGATTGTAGGCTTGCTGAGGAGTAGGGGGTTTACCAAGTAGGCTTTGAGTTGGTCAAACGACTCTTGCTGCTGCTGGCCCCACTCGAAGCCCTTAGCCCCCCTTAGGGCTTTGAAGAAAGGGAGACACTTTTCCCCGGACTTGGAGAGGAAGCGCCCTATAGCCACGAGGCGTCCTGTGAGCTTTTGCACTTCTTTCACATTTGTAGGAGGAGCCATGTTGAGTATGGCTTTTATCTTCTCGGGGTTGGCTTCAATTCCCCTTTGACTGACCATAAAGCCCAGAAATTTACCAGATAAGATCCCGAATGCACACTTATTCAGGTTTAGTCTCATGTTATGCTTCCTCAATACGTCGAAGGCTTCTTAGAGGTCAGCGACATGGTCGGACCCATGGATGCTTTTTACTAGCATATCATCGACGTAAACATCCATGTTCCGCCCAATCTGATTTTTGAAGACCTTATTGACGAGGCGTTGGTAGGTGGCACCGGCATTTTTGAACCCGAAGGGCATTACTCTATAGCAGTAGAGACCTTGATATGTGACGAAGGACGTCTTCAGGATATCTAGGGGGAACATTCGTATTTGGTTGTATCCGGAGAAGACGTCCATGAGGCTCAAAAGCTCGTGGCCCGAAGTGGCGTCGATCAAGGTGTCAATGCTTGGGAGTGGGAAAGGATCCTTACGGCATGCTTTGTTGAAATCTATGAAGTCGATGCAAATCCTCCAACTTCCATTAGCTTTTTTGACCATCACGACATTGGAGAACCACTCCGGATAGTTGACCTCATGTATGAACCGGGCTTTGAGGAGCTTCTCCACTTCTTCCTTTATGGCCTGCTGGCATTCGGGGGCGAACTTTCACCTCTTCTGCTGGACCAGTTTGGACCCCGGAGCGACACTTAGATGGTGGACTAGGAGCTCTTCGAAAATCTCTGGCATGTCAGATGCTGTCCATGCGAAGAGGTCGCGGTTCTTCTTTATGCACTGGACTATGTCGGAACAGAGGGCAGAGGGAAGGGTTTTGCTGATGAAGAATTTGTGGGTCAGATCTTCTTCTGAGAAGAGCACTTCCTCTAACTCGTCTACCGGCTCCGACATTGGCTGGATGTTCCCCTGGGGAATTTCAAGGGTCTCGAGGAAAAGGACGGGTCCCCCGGTCGAGGTCATATAGCATTTGCGGGCCATCTCCTGACTTCCCCTTACTTCCCCTACGCCTACTTTGGTAGGGAACTTCATTTTCAGATGATAAGCTGACGGGATGGCTTCTAAAGCTGCTAGGCCAGGTCGACCAAGGATCACATTGTAAGCGGCTGGGATGTCGACAACCATGAAGTCCATTGGCTCCGTTCGGGTAGTAGGAGTTTTTCCAACGGTTATGTCGAGGGTTATAACACCTTTGATCGTCACTGGCACTCCCGTGAACCCATGGAGAGTATAGCCGGCAGGCTTGAGTCTGTCCCGTGAAAATATGAGCCCTCGGAAGGTCGCCAGGAAGAGGATGTTGACAGAACTGCCATTATCCACTAAAATCCTTTCTACTTTGAAGTTAGCCATGTGGACGTTAATCACCAGTGCATCACAGTGGGGGGTTCGGACTCCCTCTAGATCTTCATCCGAAAAAGTAAACAGGACTCCAAGACCTTTGGGAGGGGGTAGACTGTGCACCGAATTAACTTCCCTGATAAAAGCCTTTCGAGATGAGTTAGAGGTTCCTCCCATTGGACCTCCATGGATGAGGTGCAAGATGCGCTCTTCCTCGAATTCGGGAGTCTCGTCATGCTTCTCGGACCGCTTGTTAGCCCCCCTGGGGGGTGGAGGAGGATCGACCCGGTCCTTCCTTATAAACTTGGCCAACTACCCTCTCTGAATGATGGCTTCAATTTCATTCTTCAGAGCCCTACAGTCGTTGGTGTCGTGGTCGTGGTCTCGTTGATAGCGGCACCACTTCTCCTTATCCCTCTTCTTCCCAGGAGTATTCATCTTTGGGGCGGTAGGTAGGATCCCTTCTTTCTCTACCTCCATTAGAATGGTTGAAACATTAGCGTTGAGAAGGGTAAACTTTTCAAATCTGGGAAGTGGATGATGCTGACCCCCGTTGTCCTTCTGGAGCTTTCTAGCTCCATCGTCTTCAGCGGCCTTCCTCTTATTTCTAGAAGAGGATCCCTCGAATGTGGGGCGATGTTCACCTTCCTCCGCTCGGATGTACTTATCACTTCTGAGAAGGAGGTCGGAGAAGTCTCGCGGGGGCTTTTTGGCTAGGGAGGACCGGAGGTTCGAGTTGAGGACATTGGACTGGAAGGCGGCTGCAGCGACCAATTGGTCGAGGGAGGCAATAGACCTGGTCTCCGCAGTAAACCTCTTGACACAGTCTCTCAGTTTTTAGCCCTTCTTCTAATTGAGGAAGAGTAGTGAATTACTCATTTTTTCGGAGCGGCGGCTGCTCACGAAATGGGTTATGAAGAGGGTCTCGAACTGTTCAAAAGAGAAGATGGAGGACGGGGCGAGGCGGGAGTGCCATTCCCGAGTCGGGCCTTTGAGCATGGCCAGAAAGGTTTTGCATAGGACGGCATCGGAGGCTTGATGGATCATCATGAGAGTTTTGAAACTCTCGATGTGATCCATGGGGTCTGATTCCCCAGTGTATGTCTCGAACTGCGGGGTCTTAAAATTTGCTGGAACGGGAGCCTACATGATGGTTCAGGAGAACAGAGGTATGCTTGGACGGAGAGTCCTCCCTCGTAGCTCCTCGTCCCTATCGAGTTGACTGAGGCATCTCTCCATCTCGTGGAGACGGCGGTAGACAGCATCATCCCTTCGACGGTATCCTGGTGATTCTCTGGACTCGTTTTCGTTCGAAGGGGAGCGTGGGCTACGACGACGGTAGCTCGGGGACTAGTGAGGACTAGGGATGTGATGGTGGTGGCTCGGAGCTTGAGGAGGACTTAGGGACCGATGGCGAGGGCATTGAACTGCCTCGGGAGTGGGGATCCTCTGAACATTATTGTTGTTTGGCAGGATATTGAGGCTTGCAAGATTGTTGCCTGGAACTCTTGGAATTCTGCTCGGGTGATGGGTCCGCTCTGGTCCCTTGGGGCCTGCTGACAAGCAGGGGAACGGTTCCTCCTTCGACGGTACTCGGGGGACTCCCTCCGCCTCCTATGAAGAGGGGACCTCCTGTGGTTGCGGTGGCGAGGAGATCGCGCATTTGGACGTTCTGAGCGGGAGGCTCCCTCTCGGGCCCGCCTTTCATCCAAACGGTGGCGAAGGTCTTCCTCTTTCTGCCGGTTGATTATGATGTTGCGGAGGTCTTTTGAAGGCCGAGGGTTATGGTGTTGGATTCTGTAGGCGAGATAACAAACACTAGAGGGGGGTGAATAGTGTTAATAAAAACTGCGGAAATTTTATTCGGAGCAGTCGACTTGGTTGTGAACCAGTCGACTGATATGATCAAATAACAGTAAATACAATAACTCGGTGCAGTCGACTTATAGATAAGGCAGGCGACTGAAGACACAATGAAAATACAACTTATACGACACTGACCAGTCGACTGATAGTGCAAGGAGTCGACTGTCCAGACAATTTTTGCAGAACTTAAGTAAACAAGAGTAAATGCAAAATCAAGACAACCAATCACAGAGTACACAAGATATATCCTGGTTCGGTCCTCCCGACCTACGTCCAGTCCCCAAGCAACCCACTTGAGATTTCCACTATTCTTGAAAAAGTTTACAAGAATACCCTACGGCGTTATGACAACAACCTTGTCTAACCCGTAGTCCTTTCTCTCAACCAGAGAAAGCAGACCCACTCTACTACCAAGAGTGAAACAAACCGACTCTACAACCTAGAGTCAAAAAACACTCTCCAACCGAGAGCAAAAAGAACAAGAAAAACTTTACAGTCAACCTATAGCCTTGTTGGTGTATTGTGTTGTTGCACGTGGCTAAAAACAAGGTCGACTTCTATACCCAGTCCAGAGCGAAATCATTGCTATACTGGACTGAGTGTAGAGAACCGGAGAATTTGAACTTGAAAGCTTTTTCTCAAATTTTTCACTTAGAATTTTCTCAAAGAGTGCTCGGATCTCAAAAAATTGTTGTAAGTTCTTTTCAGTGAGATCTGAACTCTATTTATAGAGTTTGATCTCCTGGACGTTGGGGGACAGTTATTCCAACTGTCAACCAACGGATCTTTAGCTTTTGATTTTGAAAAATTGATTTTGAAAATAGAAAACGGTCAAAAGCACTCGAACAGTCGACTGGGTTGCCATATGAGTCGACTGGTCAGAGTTTGAATAAATTTAAAATAGTTTTGTACTATCAGTCGACTGCCAGAGGTATCAGTCGACTGGTACTCAATCAGTTAAATTACTTCAAACTGTTTTGACTCTTTTGGGGTTTTTGAAAAATACACATTATGAATTTTATGAGTGTATGTGTGTGTGATAAGGCTTTACAATCAGACTAAGACTCAACAAAAGTAAAATACAATGTTTTACAAGACATAACAACTTGACACATTTGAGCTTGAGGTCTTGAGTCTTGATTCTTGTCTTGAGTCTTGTCTTGAGTCTTGTCTTGAATCTTGTCTTGAGTGAAGTCTTTGTCTGTAGCCTTTGAGCTTGTTCATTTGTTCAGCTGAAATAATCTTTTGTATGTGCAACCTGCAATGTTAGCTGTATAACATAGACACATGTTGCAATGTGTTGTGATCATCAAAATCAAGAATCAACATTCTCCCCCTTTTTGATGATGACAACACAATTGCTGATAATAACAAATAATATACAAGCATAGTAAAGATATGCTCCCCCTGTTAAAAACACATCATGTACAGATAAAAACGTATCTTTAAAGCATGTATCAGTCGACTTAAAAGTATATCAGGCGACTGATCAGAAAACACATATATAGTAAAATCACAATCACAGATAATAATCACAGATGCAGCAGTCGACTTATATGCCTGTAGCCAGTCGACTGACCAGAGATATTTTCAATACACAGAATCAAATACTTAGAGGATATCTCTCCCCCTTTGTCATCAACAAAAAGCACAAAACAGTCTTTTGCATTACAAAAACATAGAAATAAACTAAGAAATGTTCTCATACATAAATAAGTTCATTAAGACAAAATAAAATAGAAAATTACATAAATAGCGAAAAAATAAATGTCTTCAATTGTCCTCGTCTGAGTCTTCATCGGCAGCATGAGAAGGAGGAGCAAATTGAGTTTTGAAAAGATCAGTGAGATGATCAAGTTTGGAATCAAGGGTATCAAGTTTGGAATCAAGGTTGTGAAGCTGGGTATCCACAGTCTCTGAATGTTGCATGAGATAAGAGACACAATCATAGAGAGTACGTGGATTATCATAATTATCTTAAGGAAGAGATGGACCAGAAGAGGTAGAAGGTCTAGAAGGTCTAGCAGTAGAACCTAAAGGAGCTTAAGAAAGTGGAGGAGAACTAGGAGTGGGTTGGGGTTGTTGAGGTGGAGTATCAAGGAGCTTCATACGTGCTAAACTGGCACGATCGAAACACTCATAGTGCGTAACAACATTGGTCTCGGAATCGAGATCAATACTGAAAGCTACAAAGACACGAGTGAGAAGCCCACCAAAAGGTAAGAAGTGAGTGTGGTTTTGTTAAAATTTAGAAAAGATGATACGACCCCAATTTACAGCAATTTTACCAAATATTGCATAGATAGCTTTTTGTAATTCTAGAGAATACTGGTCATAACTTCCTCTTTTGGGAAGAATGTTATAGGCGAGTATTCTAGCTACTAGCTTAGCAATAGGGGTAATATTTTTGCTAGTCATTGGAGGGCCGTGATGGGGTAGAAAAATTCTAGATAAAATAGAAGCATCATCAAGAAGAACATCATTAAGATCTAATCCTCCGTCATCAAGAGCCATTATTTGAATGATTCGCATGGGTGTGAGTGTCATTTTAACATTTTTCACAGATGAACGGATAACTACATCCCCATCGTGTTTTTGGACAACCCTCATATTTGTGTAAAACAAATAAATGAGTTGGGGATAATAGTTGGGTTGATTAGATAGAGAGAGATAGTCATAAAGACTACTATTTTGAAATAAGGGGATAAGATTAAATCGATCAAGATCATTGAAATTAACAAATCTTCCAGGGAAGATGACAAAGGTACAAATAATGTACCATCGTTCAAGGAGATCGGGACTTAAAAGAAATTGAGAGTAATCTAGAGATGAAGAACTAGCATCACCATGAGTTCTCTTAGATTTCTTGGGTGCCATTGGAAATAAGTGAGGAAAGAATTTTACCAAAAAAATTGGAGAGAGAAACAGTCAATCAAACACCAGGGCAGCAGGCGACTCCTTCTTCTTCTCTGGCTAGGGTTTCATATTTGGGGTAAAAGTGAAAAGTGAAAGATGGAGGCTGTGAAAGGGGGTTTTAACTGAGGGCAGACGGCTGAGATCAAAGAGGGAAGAAATCGACGGTTGAGATAAGAGATCACGGGTGAAAAGAGAAGTGAATTTTATCTCAAAAGCTGCGATGAATAGTCGCTGAAGACAATTGAGCTCGCGACAGTCGACTGGTAGGGTATATCAGTCGACTTAGTCGAGAAGAGACTAAAATTTATATGTCAGCTGATCAGTCGACTGGTATAAGGACCAGGCGACTGGTCAGAGAAAAAAAATAGATATGTTTTAAAGTACAGTACAGTCGACTTACTCAAGAACACAGTCGACTTAACAGGATCAATTTTCAACAAATATCAATAAAATCACAAATTCCAAGTTCTCTTCTTAAGTTAATGAAAGTATCTTCTTTAAGGGGTTTGGTAAATATGTGTGCTACTTGTTTATCAGTAGAGATAAAGTCTAAAGATATATCTCCTTTTAAAACATGATCACGTAGAAAATGATGTCGAATATCAATATGTTTCGTACGTGAATGTTGAATCGGATTTTTAGATAGATTAATTGCACTGGTATTATCACACATAATTGAGGGTTTCTCAAATGAAATACCATAATCTAATAAAGTTTGTTTCATCCACAAGATTTGTGCACATGCCAAACTTGCAGCGATATACTCAGCTTCTGTGGTTGATAGGGACACAGAATTTTGCTTTTTACTGCACCAAGAGACTAGGGAATGTTCCAAAAAGTGACATGTACCACTAGTACTCTTGCGATCAGTTTTGCTTCCAGCAAAATCAGCATCGCTATATGACAGAAGTTGAAAATTATCGGTGCGTGGATAAAATAAACCATATTCAGATGTGCCTTTAATATATCTTTAAATTCGTTTCACTGCTTTTAAATGAGACTCTTTAGGACTAGATTGATATCTAGCACATAAACATACGCTGAACATAATATCTGGTCTACTTGCAGTAATATATAAGAGTGAACCAATCATACCTCGATAGAGTTTTTGATCAACACTCTTACCTAATATATCTTTGTCAAGAGTAGTAGTAGTAGCCATAGGTGTGGATTTACTACTAGTACTATCCATGTTAAAACGTTTGAGTAATTCCTTTGCATATTTTCCTTGATTGATAAATATGCCACTTGAGGACTGTTTAATTTGAAGTTCAAGGAAATAATTGAGTTCACCCATGTGACTCATCTCAAATTCGTTTTTCATGGTATTAGCAAATTCTTGACATAGATTATTATTAGTAGAACCAAAAATTATATCATCAACATATATTTGTATGATTAACATATCATTCTTAACTCTTTTGATAAACAATGTACTGTCTACTTTACCTATTTCAAATCCTGTTTCTAAAAGAAAAGTTTTCAAATGATCATACCAAGCATGAGGTGCTTGTTTAAGACCGTATAAAGCCTGTTTCAATTTATAAACATGATCTGGAAATTGTTC
This sequence comes from Hemerocallis citrina, assembly GCA_017893485.1. Classification (NCBI taxonomy): domain Eukaryota; kingdom Viridiplantae; phylum Streptophyta; class Magnoliopsida; order Asparagales; family Asphodelaceae; genus Hemerocallis; species Hemerocallis citrina. The sequence goes on along the minus strand of CM030363.1, from coordinate 76,214,305 downwards.
ATGTTCAAAACCTGGTGGTTGTTTAACATAAACATTTTCTTTAATAAACCCATTAAGGAAAGCACTTTTAACATCCATTTGATAAAGTATAAAATTCATGAAACAAGCAAAAAATAATAAAATACGAATAGATTCTAGTCTAGCAACAGGAGCATATGTTTCATCAAAATCTATACCTTCTTCTTGATTATACCCTTGAGCAACTAATCTAGCCTTGTTCCTTACAACTTGTCCTGATTCATCTAACTTATTTTTAAATACCCATTTGGTACCAATAATAGTCTGATCAGGAGGTCGAGGAACTAAATCCCATACATCATTCCTTATAAATTGGTTTAGTTCATCTTGCATGGCATTCATCCAATATTGATTCTCACAAGCTTCTTGTATATTTTTCAGTTCAAAATCCAACAAGAATGCTGTATGAGAAATCATATTAACATGTGAACGTGTCTGAATACCATGGGAGATGTCACCAATTATTAGGTCATGAGGATGATCTTTAACTTCAACAAACGACTTTGGTAAAGTTGAAGATATCATAATAGGATCAGTCGACTGGACAGGTTCTTCGGTCGACTGCTTCACTTTAGTCGACTGGAAGTCCTTATCAGTCGACTTATCAGTCAGATTAGTTTGTTCTAAAGATTTAATCACATAATCTAAAGGTGATGAATCAATTTCATCATCTTTATTTAAAGTTGATGAAGGCAGAGATTCATCGAATGAAACATGCATTGATTCTTCAATAGTCATTGTAGACTTATTGAAAATTCTATATGCTTTACTCCTATTTGAGTATCCTAAAAAGATACCCTCATTAGATCTAGGATCAAATTTGTCTAAATTATCTTTTGTGTTTTGAATAAAACACTTACAACCAAATGTCTTAAAGTAAGAGACTTTAGGAATTTTGTTAAAAAAAAACTCATAACAAGTCTTCTTTAGCTTATGTCTTATAAGAATCCTATTTAAAACATAACAAGCTGTAGCAACAGCTTCAGCCCAAAAGTGCTTTGGTAAATTGCTTTCAACAAGCATAGTACGTGCGCATTCTTACAAAGTCCTATTCTTCTGTTCAACCACTCCATTTTGTGGTGAAGCTCTAGGAAATGCAAATGAATGTGTTATACCATTCTTGTTGCAATATTCTGTAAATGTTTCATTTTCAAATTCTCCACCATGATCACTTCTAATAGTGACTATGGTTAGAGATTTTTGATTTTGAATACGTTTACAAAAATGTGCAAATTCATCAAAGGCATCATTTTTATGTTTTAAAAAGAATGTCTAAGTGAATCTTGAAAAATCATCTACTAAAACAAATACATATCTACTTTTATTTAAAGAAGCAACTCTAGCAGGGCCAAATAAATCCATATGAATTAATTCGAGCGGCCTACTAGTAGAAATTACCTCTTTTGCTTTAAAAGTGGATTTGATTTGTTTTCCTAGTTGACATGCATCACATAACTTATCCTTTTTAAATGATAGTTTTGGCAGTCCTTTAACTAGGTTATATTTAGATAATTTTGAGAGATTTTTCATGTTCACATGTCCAAATCTTCTATGCCATAACCAAGATTCATTGTTAGAGGCTATTAAACAAAAATCATTTGAAAATTCAATTGCATTTAAACACAATTCATAAATATTATTTTTACGAAAACCTTGAAAAACAACATTTTGCATAGTGGAATCATAAATCAAACATGCATCTTTTTCAAAAACTATTTTATACCCTTTATCACACAATTGACTAATGCTTAAAAGATTATGCTTTAAACCACTAACTAATAATACATTTTCTATGGTTGGGTTAGAAATTTTACCGACCATGCCAATTCCTATGACTTTGCCTTTGTTGTTATCTCCAAAGGTGACAGTTCCTCCATCTATGCTTTGAATGGTGGATAGCAGGTTGGCATGTCCTGTCATATGTTTTGAACATCCGCTGTCTAGTATCCAGCGTTCTTTCTTGGGTACCTATAAAAAATTTAAGGTAAATATGGTACCCTTTTTATTGGGTCCAAAACACATTAGTTTGGGGAAACCAAACCCATGAAGAGTTTGATCTTCCTCCATAAGCAGGAATATAATCAATAGAATTACACACAGTTAAATTATATGAGTTAATATAAGTAATTCTATCATTCTTATTTAAGCTGACTGGAACCCATATAACCTTGTTCTGTCCAGTCGACTTAACAGTGTCCTTCAGTCGACTGCTAGTCTGAGTCAGTCGACTTGATGGTACACTAGGTCGACTTATATGAGGTTTTGATCTCGTTGAATGAGATTCAATTCCTCTGGACAGTCGACTGGTAGATTGGTTCAGTCGACTTAACCGAACAGTAGATTTTCTTTTATCACTAGCATTAACAACCTTAGGCTTTTCAAAAAATTCATATAACTTGTGTGTAACACTAGAAATAGATGCTGATTTATTTCTACTAGTGTTTTTAGCAGGAGATTCTTTTACAGAAGAATTTTTAAAACCAAGTCCATATTTTTGACTAGATTTTACTTGATGGTGAAGGAAATCATTTAAATTCTCTTTGCCTTTGTTAAACTTAGATACGTTCTTTGAAATCTCTTCATAATTCTTTTTGAGAGTTTCAAGATCAGTATTTAAACTTGCAATGCGAGAATTTAAAGATTTCACTTCCTTATCAAGGTTAAGATTTTCTTGAGAAAGTGTTTGATTAACTTTCTCTAGATTCTTAACTCTAATCTTTTCTTTTTTTAACTCTTGGAATATTTCATTAAAAGCATCAAGACGATCTTCTGAATCATAGTCATTACTTACATGTTCTTGTGAAGCCATGAAACACATATTTGCCACTTCGTTGTTTTCATCAATTCTTCTTCGGAAGACGAATCACTATCATCCCATGTAGCTTGATAGGCCTTCTTGTTCTTGGCAAATTTGTTCTTTGAATATTTGTCCTTCTTGAAGTTGGATGGTTTTCCCTTGTTCTTTGCATTTTCTAAGGGACAATCCTTCTTCATGTGACCTATTTTATTGCACCTGAAACATGTAGGAGGGTCATTAGTATCTCTATTTTTAGAATTAAACTTACCCTTCTTTAAAAATTTCTTGAATCTTCGAGTGAACATTGTTATATCCTCTTCATCTTCTTCCTCATCTTCTGAGTCTGTCATGGCTTTAAAAGCCAATGATTTCTTCTTTGTTTGCTGTGATTCTGTATCCTTCTTTCGATCTTCAAGTTGGACCTCGTATGCCATGAGATTGCCCACAAGATTCTCAAGAGAAAGTTGTGACAAGTCATTTGCTTCCTCTAATGCCGTGGTCTTCTTCTCCCATTCTGGAGTGAGTGCACGTAAGACTTTTCTAACCATCTCCGCTTGAGTGTAAATCTTTCCAAGTGCCACAAGAGAGTTTGTGATGTCTGTAAATCTGGTGATCATCTCGGATACGGTTTCATTTTCCTTCATTCTGAACATCTCAAACCTGTGAACAAGAACAGAAATTTTAGACTCTTTAACTTTATTCGTTCCTTCATGTGTTACCTCGAGTGTATGCCAAATTTGATGTGCGGTTGTAGCATTGGATACACGGTTGAATTCTTCCTTTGTAAGTGCACAAAATAAGGCATTCATTGCTTTGGCATTGTTCATTGTTTGGTTCTTTTGATCATCATTCCATTGTGCATATGGAATGGTAGGGGCAGTGTATTCCGTCTCTGTCATTTGCCATATCTCGTAGTTGATTGATTGGAGGTAGATTCTCATTTGGCACTTCCAATAATTGTAGTTAGTTCCATCGAATAGCGGTGGCCGTTGTGTAGATTGGCCTTCATGGTTCTGATTTGTATTTGAAGTAGTTGCAATAGCCTGTAACCTTGCTTTGATACCAAGTGTTGGATCCTGTAGGCGAGACAACAAACACTAGAGGGGGGGGGTGAATAGTGTTAATAAAAACTGCGGAAATTTTCTTCGGAGCAGTCGACTTGGTTGTGAACCAGTCGACTGATATGATCAAATAACAGTAAATACAATAACTCGGTGCAGTCGACTTATAGATAAGGCAGGCGACTGAAGACACAATGAAAATACAACTTATACGACACTGACCAGTCGACCGATAGTGCAAGGAGTCGACTGTCCAGACAATTTTTGCAGAACTTGAGTAAACAAGAGTAAATGCAAAATCAAGACAACCAATCACAGAGTACACAAGATATATCCTGGTTCGGTCCTCCCGACCTACGTCCAGTCCCCAAGCAACCCACTTGAGATTTCCACTATTCTTGAAAAAGTTTACAAGAATACCCTACGGCGTTAAGACAACAACCTTGTCTAACCCGTAGTCCTTTCTCTCAACCAGAGAAAGCAGACCCACTCTACTACCAAGAGTGAAACAAACCGACTCTACAACCTAGAGTCAAAAAACACTCTCCAACCGAGAGCAAAAAGAACAAGAAAAACTTTACATTCAACCTATAGCCTTGTTGGTGTATTGTGTTGTTGCACGTGGCTAAAAACAAGGTCGACTTCTATACCCAGTCCAGAGCGAAATCATTGCTATACTGGACTGAGTGTAGAGAACCAGAGAATTTGAACTTGAAAGCTTTTTCTCAAATTTTTCACTTAGAATTTTCTCAAAGAGTGCTCGGATCTCAAAAAATTGTTATAGGTTCTTTTCAGTGAGATCTGAACTCTATTTATAGAGTTTGATCTCCTGGACGTTGGGGGACAGTTATTCCAACTGTCAACCAACGGATCTTTAGCTTTTGATTTTGAAAAATTGATTTTGAAAACAGAAAACGGTCAAAAGCACTCGAACAGTCGACTGGGTTGCCATATGAGTCGACTGGTCAGAGTTTGAATAAATTTAAAACAGTTTTGTACTATCAGTCGACTGCCAGAGGTATCAGTCGACGGGTACTCAATCAGTTAAATTACTTCAAACTGTTTTGACTCTTTTGGGATTTTTGAAAAACACACATTATGAATATTGTGAGTGTATGTGTGTGTGACAAGGCTTTACAATCAGACTAAGACTCAACAAAAGTAAAATACAATGTTTTACAAGATATAACAACTTGACACATTTGAGCTTGAGGTCTTGAGTCTTGATTCTCGTCTTGAGTCTTGTCTTGAGTCTTGTCTTGAATCTTGTCTTGAGTGAAGTCTTTGTCTGTAGCCTTTGAGCTTGTTCATTTGTTCAGCTGAAATAATCTTTTGTATGTGCAACCTGCAATGTTAGCTGTATAACATAGACACATGTTGCAATGTGTTGTGATCATCAAAATCAAGAATCAACATATGGGATGCCATGGAGTCGGTGGAAGGGTTATGTACCGAGATATGGTCGCGGTGGAGAGGTTGCTTCTGAGGATTATGACGAGAGGTCCCTATACCAACATTTTGGGGCCCGAGTGGAGCCTGCTGGAGTTGAAGATTTTGGAGAGGAGGCTGCCCCTGCTGCAGCGGCGGATCAGATTGAGGAGGGAGTTGTTCCTGGTGCTGGACGGGTTGGTGGGGGGCCCCCAATTGTTGTTGTTGAGGTGGAATGGGAGTGGGTCCTTGGTTGGTCCCTCTGGATCTTATTTTTCTTGGTGACATGGCTGGAGGTGGTATTGACCGGTGGAAGATGCTGGACTGCTATTTGGTTTTCCATAGACGGCGCCAATCTGTTGGCACTGAAATCGGTGTGGGGGTAAATAGATAGATTTGTGGATTTGAGGGAAGTTGAATAGTCAGACCTGAACAACTTCACCAGAGTTTGACCGAGATTCTCCCACCGTTGACCTGCAAAAAGTGCGAAACACCGGGGTTGATTCCGGCGACGCACCCTCCGACGCTCTTGTCAGTAATCAGAAAGATTATGAAAGAGCTTTGATTGGCAAAAGATTGATTACCTGATAACAGTTGGGGGGGGGGGTATTTATAGCCACCTTAGGAACTAGTTTCGGGATAAGATCAAATCCTTACTTCCCAGTGTAAATGGATAGAAGCGATTAGGACCGTTGATCAAGGTTAATCATAAACCCTAATCCTTCTTATTCAGCTAGACTGCGTTTCTTGCGGGTTGGAACCCGTACTTTAGTAAGACGGATCCGTTTATGGGTTATTGGGCCTTTTGAAAAAAGCCCAGTTCCCATTTCAGACCTGTTTGTAGGTAAAATTATCATTTTACCCCCGAGATTTAAGATTTGCGCCCGATTTGAACGGTCCCGATTTAACCCTATTTTTAGCCATATCACTATCATACAATATCATTCCCAAAACAGGGAGTTATGATCAGTATTCCATAGAGTTGCAACAAGCCGTTTATTCAATATTCGGCAAAATTATATCAATTTGGGTCGTATCATCTTCTCTAGGCTTCATAAGGCTCATACTTCATTTCTTCCTTTTGGTGCCCTTCTTACTCAAGTCTTTTGTGCTTATGGTGTCGATCTCGATGTTGAGACCAATGTAGTAAAGCACTGTGAGTCTTTCGATCGTGCAAGTTTAGCACGCATGAAGCTTCTCTCTTCTCCACCTAGGTCTCTTTCTAGGACTTCCCCTCCTGTTCCTTTACCTACTTCAGCTCATCGGTCTTCTGCTTCTAGCTCCTCTCGTCCTCGAGCAGATTTTGATAATCCTCGCAGTATTTATCATGCTGTCAATTATACCATGGATTATCAAGATGTTCTTGAGTCAAATATTTCTCATCTTACCCACCTCTTCACCACTTAGTTTCCTCCTCCTTCTCATGGTGGCCAAGATGAAGATGATGAAGATTGATGCGCTATTTTTATATATATATATATATATTGTATTTCTTACTTATTGTCGTATTTTCTATCTATTATGTAATCGTTTGAACTAAGAATATTCTCTTTTTATATAAATATCATTTTGCTATGTATTATTTTTGTGGTTTATTTTTTCTCCATTTTTTTTGTTGATGACAAAGGGGGAGAAAATATACGCTATAATTTTTATGTTGCTTTGTGTTTATATTGCTATGTATATGTTGCTTTGTGTTATGTTTTGGTGATACATATCTTTGTGCATGTTTTTGTGCATGTTTTCACACATATGCTTATTGTACATTTGATAGGGGGAGCATATGAGCACTTGTAATTTTTATTCCCATTATTGTAAGCTATTGTGTTGTCATCATCAAAAAGGGGGAGAATGTTGATTCTTAATTTTGATGATCACAACACAATGCAAAGTTTGTTGTGCTACTTCTTATATATTACAGGATATACACAAAGACAAAATGTTCTAACAAGCTTTACAAGGCAAGTTGATCAAGCAAAGCTACAAACAAAGCTCTTATAGCTAATTGATCAAGAAAGCTACAAGGTTGCCAGCTTCAAAGAAAAAGACGAAGGGTAAAGCTCCATCTCAAGACTCAAGACTCAAGACAAGACCTATACTTCAAATATGTTGTATTAAGTATCTTTAACAATTGTAACTTTTTTATTTTCTTTGAGTCTGAGAAATTCTGTAATAGCCTTGTCACACACACTCACACATATCTTTAAAATAATTGAGTGTTCTTTTTCAAACTTAAAAAGATCGAAACAAGATTGAAAAAGCTCAGCTGTTAAGTACCAGTCGACCGCCATTAGGCACTAGTCGACTGTCTTAGTACGAAACTGTCTGAACTTATTCAAACTCTGATAAGTCGACTCATAACGGCAACCCAGTAGACTGTTCAAGTCATTTCGATAGTTTACTGATTTCAAAACTTGATTTTTCAAATTCAAAAGTTTTATTTCCGTTGGTTGATAGTTGGTACAACTGCTTCTCAACGTCCAGTGATTCTAAATCTATAAATAAAGTGTAGAAATCACTTGGACAAGGTTACAACACTACAACAAGTACTTATTTTCAAAAAGAGAACAAGAGTTCACAAGCTTTCAAATTCTCTAAGTTTTTGGTTCTCTGAAATCAGTCTAGCATAACAGTGATTTCGTTTTAGACTGATTTCGGAAGTTGACCTAATAGCCACGCACAAAATCACATTCACAACAAGGCTATAGGTTGATTGTAAATATTTTTGTTGTTGTTTTTCACTCTCGGGTTGTGAGAGTGGTTTCCTCTCGGTTGGAGAGTAGGGCTCTAGGGTGTAGAGTCAGGTTTTCACTCTTGGTGGAAGAGTGGGTTGCTTTCTCTAGTTGTGAGAAAGGACTATGGGTTGGACAAGGTTGTTGTCTAATGCCATAGGGTATTTCTTGTACATTTTTCAAGAATAGAGGAAAATCTCAAGTGGGTTGCTTGGAGACTGGATGTAGGTCGGGTGGACCGAAGCAGGATACATCGTGTGTACTTTGTGATTGTATTCTCTGAATTTGCATTTCATTTACTTACTTTTTAAGTTCTCTGTGAAACTTGTCTGGACAGTCGACTGTGTCCCTTTTTAAGTCGACTGGTCAGACTTGTACTACTTTCTTTCTGGAGACTTGTCAGATAAGTCGACTGGTTCTTATATAAGTCGTCTGATCAGACTCGTCTTAAAATACACTTCTTAACTGTCGCCCCAGTCGACTGGTTTCTCTTTTCAAGTCGACTAGTCAGAAGAAAAGTTCAATTCCACAATTTTTTTATAAAACACTATCCACCCCCCCTCTAGTGTTTCTTGCCGAACCTACAGGATCCAACATCTTTGAAATCCAGTAAGTAGTAATCGAATTAAATATTGTATCTAGTTCATCTAGTTTTTTTTTGTTGAAGAAAAGGTGGAGTCTGGCCATCCTGTTTCATTAATAAGAGATTAATAAAACAAACTCAGAGTACTAAGCTCATTACAAAGTCATACAATCAGAACGAAAGTACATAAACTCCACCTTAAACATGGGGGTGGTACAAAAGCAAACTAGAATAGCTGTAAAGAAATACATCATATCCCCCCAACAAACCCTGGGGTGGTGGGTATTTATGATCAGAGACGGCAGTGCAGGCTATCATTCGATCGTCGGACCGATCTCGATTTCCACATCATCAAACTCCTCGACCTGGAATACACTCGCAATCCTCCCCTTGGGACCTACTGTGGCCACATTAGCCCAAAATGAAACAAAATGCATGATGTGAGTCAAATTTCCAGAAATACTATTGCAGGATCTACAAAAGTAAAGATTATTTCTGTCTAGCCAAAGAACCCAGGTCGTTGCAGTGATGGCGATATACCACGCTTCTCTCATAGAACCCCTCTCCAACGCGAACTTAGAACCTACCCACAGATCCTCGTAAACACTGGGATACTGAGTCGTCCCTAGAGCGCTAAGTAGTTCTACAAGTATCACTTTGCTCTTAGGGCACTGCAGCAAGAGGTGGTCTCTAGTCTCCAGGTTAGCGTGGCAGAAACCGCATTGAGCATCCACACTCGGTTGGTGCTTAGCGAGATTTTTCTTAGTTAGGATCGCATCAATCAGTACCAACCATAAGAAAGCTTTGATTTATAGTGGGGCTTTCGTTCTCCAGATGACGGCTGACCAGTTTGGGATACATCCACTAAAATGAATGCAGTTGTACATGGAGTGGACTGTGAACTTGCCATTCTTCTCCAATCCCCAGGATTTTTTATCAGGACCTTGAGAGCAACCAATTCTAGCGTTGGTAATGTAGGCCTGAAGTTCTGTAAGTCTAAGCTAAGACCCTATATCAAGCGAATGTTTGAAAGGTGGCTTCCAGGTACCTCTTTTCCAGGCTGCGGCCACCGTGCAGTGTGGATGTGACGCTTTCTCATATAAATCGGGGAACAAGGTTCTGAAAGTATGATCAGCACACCACTTATCCCACCAAAATCTTGTGAGTCTGCCATTTCCGATAACTGATTTCACACAACTATTAAAGGGTTCGTAGGCCTTAGTGATGCCTTTCCAGAACCTGGAAACCCGAGGGCCTATCCTGAAGCCAAGATTTCTCGTTCCATTTCCATGCATATATCCTTGAACAAATTGTTTCCATCCTTCTCCATTAGGGTGGAACACTTTCCACCACAATTTGCCCAGTAGTGCCATATTCATATCTCGAACATCAATAATACCTAGGCCTCCATGAATCTTTTTCATGCATGCCTTCTCCCATCTGATAAGGTGATATCCTCCTCGGTCCGGGTCTGCCCCTTTCCATAAGAAGCGTTTCCGAGTCCGGTCAATTTTCTAGATTACCCATCGTGGCATTTCAAAGAAGGAGAGACAATAGGTAGGAAGGTTTGAGAGGACTGCATTAATAAGCGTGACTCTTTTCCATCCTGTTAGCCATTTCTCAGCCCGATCAATAATGGGTAGCCAGTCTATTTTTTTGAGTTTCCCGGGTCTTAGTGGCATTCCTAGGTATTGAATGGGGAAGCTCTCAATGGAGCAATTGAGGATAGTGGCCTGCTCAATAGCCTCTTCCGGTGTCAGGGCGATGGGAATAAGAGCACTTTTGTGGAAGTTAACCCTGAGGCCAGACCAAGCTTCAAAGCAATACAGGATTCCTTTAAAGACTGTAGTTTCCCCTAGGTTGCCATTGCCAAAAAGAAGAGTATCGTCTGCATATTGGAGTATAGAGCACCCTTGGCGATTGACTCCTTTGGCCACTGGTACGATCCACCCTGCTCTACTACACTTGGTCATCATGGAGCGAAGTACGTCTTCCACAATGGTAAAGAGAAGGGGTGATAGCGGATCTCCTTGTCTGAGCCTCTGTTTGTAGGGGAATGGGTGGCCTGCCACCCCATTTACCAAAATAGCCGTTCTGCTGGTGGTAAAACATGTGTGGATCCATCTCCCCCCAAAACCCCTTCTAGCAAGCGCTTCCAACAAACAGTCCCCATCCAACGGAGTATAGGCTTTCTCAAAATCTAGCTTCAGGAGGTAGCTCTTAGAATTCGATATGTGACATTGATGGATAGTTTCCTCAGCCGTTGCTATACTGTCCTGGATACATCGTCCTTTGATCAATCCCGTCTGGTCTTGACTAATGAGGACACCCATTACTTTTCGCAGCATGTTAGCCAGAGTCTTGGTAATGATCTTTATAGAACAATTTAGTAGACTTATAGGGCAAAAGTCTCTAACTCGTCGGGAATCCTCTTTGTTTGGAATCAGCACTACCTCCGCGGAATTGAATCTACCTAATTTGAGTTTATGCTCGTAGAAGTCTACGAACACCTTCAGTAAGTCACCTTTGATCTCCTGCCAGAATATCTGATAGAATAGAATCGGGAAACCATCCCTGGAGATTTATCTTTTCATAGTTGTTGGATAGCTTCCCAGACCTCCTTCTCGGTGAAGGGTGTTTCGAGGGACTGCACCATAGGATCGGGGTTGCCAGTCTGGTCTTGCCAGAAATCGTGTTGGACAGGGACTCTCACGTCTGCTTTGTGCCCAAAGAGGCGCTTAAAGTGGGACTGGAAAGCCACCTTAATATCATCGTCGCCTTGTATCATTCCGGCATCCGAGTGGATCAAGTGAATGAAGTTAGTTCTATGCCGGGCACTGGTAACTCGGTGGAAGAATGCTGTATTCGCGTCTCCCTCTTTGAGCCATGACATTCCTGTAGAGGTGGTCAATTTCCTGTCTTAATTGAAGCAATCAATTCTGCTCTTCTTGTAGCAGGTCCTTAGTTTCTTCAGTCTTCTCCAATTCCTCAATTCCTTCAAGAAGAGATTCCTTCACTCTCCAAATCAGGGCAAATCTGGTCCGGTTCCATTTCCTGAGCTTGCCCCTGAGTCTTCTAATTTTTTCACACCATACTGCGGCCGCATCACAGCCCGTGGTCGAGCGAGACCAACTCTCGTTGACCATGTGGTGGAAGCCTTGGATTTCTAACCATGCTTTCTCGAACCGGAACTCTGAGGGTTTTCTGGGTTGTTCCTCCCCAGAAGATAAGAAAATAGGCACATGATCTGAGGTAGGTTTAGGAAGTGATTTAACCGAAGACAAAGGGAATTTGGTCTCCCAGTCCGTGGAGACCAAGATCCTATCTAACTTCGCTAGAATGGGTGCCGCTTGCATGTTTGACCAAGTGAAAAGCCTATCAGAGATGGGGATATCAACCAGTTCTAGTTTCGTGATAACCTCATTAAATGCTTCCCTATCGAAGTCACTAGATCCTCTACCTCTGTGTTCTAAGGCAAATCTAGTGATGTTAAAATCACCCCCTACCATCCAAGGGTGTGTCCAGTGTGCTTTGACCACTCTAAGTTCCGCCCAGAAGGCCATTCTAGAGGTAGAATTATGTGGTCCATAGACCACCGTAATCGATTGAGTCCACTGGTCGAATTTTCGCTGGAGCAAACCCGACAGAGAAAATTGTTCATAGAATTTGTCTAGACAACAAAAGGATTCGGGGTTAAAACCTAGAGCGATGCCCCCAGACACCCCAACCGTTGGGGACATTCTCCATCCGGAGACTTGATTTCCCCCCAATCTACTAAGTCTAGACATGTGTGAGAGTTTGGTCTTTTGGAGGCCCACAATGTTAGCCTTTAACCTGACTATGACTTTCATAACCATTTCTCGCTTGCCCCCTACCGAGGTCTCTAACGTTCCAGAATAGGGCGTCCATTAACTACGGATAGGGGAGGGATCGTAACTCGTTGTGGGCTTCTAGTTCAAATTAAGGTTAACCCTATCGGTTTCCCACCCCCTAATCTTATTAAGGAGAAACATGTTCCAATTGGTATCGCCTACCGCAAGACCGCAAGTATTGGCTAGACTAAAAATTTCATTATCAGTCATGAAATTAAAAATAGATGCTAAGAAGGAACGCGTACCTCCGTCGCCAGTCTTAGCGTATTTAGCGGCCACCGCAATCTCCAGATAATCATCTAGGGATTCCTCATTAGTCCTCTTCGCCACTTTCTGAACATTGAAACATGTGTCCTGCTGGGAAGATGGGTAGGTGTAAGGAACAAACTCAGGGGAAGTGGTTCAGAAATCAACATCGGAATCATAATCCTCTAACTCCACAGACTCCCCTCAAAGTAGACAAAGTCATCTTCAAGATTCATCATGTCTTCAATATCGTCTTCATCACAGTGGTTTGCCAGCTGCAAAGTAGGCTCTCCTGTAACGGACCCCTCGATGAGCCCACAACTTGTCGTCGTATCTACCTGAATAGTGGGGTTTCTCGTAACGGACCCCTTAATGGGCCCACTACTCGTTGAAACCATTGCTCATTGCGCAGATCCATTGCTTCAATTGGTTCGACTACAATAATGTGTGTCTTGGGCCCCTCTTTGGGTCCATTAATGCTCTTATAAAACTCCCTCGAAAACACTCGTTTACACTTCGAGTCTCACTTAAGCCAGGTTCTCCTTCGCGAGTAAGCAGAACCCCTTTATCAAGTTTTGTGTCTGCCGCTAGCGGTAGTGGGGCACGTGGCCTGTGCAGGAGGGCATCGAGTTTTTCGCCTTCGCCACGTGTCGTGATCTGAGCAGAGGGCATTGTGCTCGAAGCGTCTTGGGTTGGTATCGATGGCGTTACTAACGAAGCGGTTTCTTTCCCTTCCTCTTCGTTGTAGACACCCACTCGCTTCCCTTTCAGAGCTTTCTCTTTGAGCTTTCCTCTTCGCTGCAAATACCAACTCCCTTTCCTCTTTGAGCTTTCCCCTTTTTCCTGAGGTTCAGCCCCTACCCTTGTGCCTCTCTCACTTTGGGCGGAGTCTTTGTCAAAGGTCCTTCCTTTGCTCGTCTTCTTCCCCAAATTGGTAGTCTCCCCTCTCGACTCTCGACCCAAAGCCACCAACTCTTGCCCTTTTGGATATCGACTCTGCAAGTCTTGCATGTCACTTTCCAAGGTGCTTTTGTCCTTTTTACCTTTTGCACAGTCTGCCTCCACTCCCTGCTCCTCTCGTGGCTTCCCCCCACCAACTCCGAGGTGTTGACTGCCACTTTGATCTTTCTTTTGCCCCTCCTTATGAAGAGCCATTTCTTGAGCAACTTTACTACCCAAATCTGGAATTTTTAGTAGATCCACCGTTGGATCTGTTGGTGCTGGGTCATTGGATCTGATGGTCAAGCCTCAATCTCGACCACCTTTGATCGGAGACACTCTCCCTGGATCTGATCCCTCCACCGTGTGTTCATGGCTTTGCTTCTTCCCTCTCGCTGCTCTGATGAGCTCTCGGTGAGCCCTTTCCACTTCATGGGCTCCATCTATGGTCATATCTCATTGTGGGGAAACCACCTACTTGTAAGAATGGTTGTCTCTGAGCGCCGATGAAGGAGTGGGGAAAGTGATGGCCAATTGCTCTATCTCTAGCTCCACTCGCTTGTCGAGCACGAACCGTACCAGGTACAACTCTTCGAAGGAGAATACCTTGGAAAATCGTGGCATCAACGAGATATCAGCACTCCTAATGAGAATCCTCGCCGACACAATCTCCGATCGGTGCATTGTCTTTTCGTCAACCTCTTCGATGGAACCAAAGTCTGACTATCTCTTGGAGTGCCTCCCTCTTCCAAAAGTGAAGGGGCACATTGTGGATCCAAATCCAGTATCTGTCGCCTTGTGGGAGCTCCGCTCCGAAGCTTGGTGACCAAGCAGAGAACTCTAAACTAAAGTGGCCAAAGTCTACTATTCCCATGCCAGTCACTTCGACCACCTTCCCCGACAATGGGAATGATACAAGGAACTGTAAGTGACACATTTTCTTTGCCACCCAGTCTCTGTGGGCCCTCATTGGCCATCTTGCGTTAAGAGCTTGGAAGAGGTGCGTCTCCGATGGGCTCCCTGTCTTTACTCTGGCAATTGCATATCATTGACAAAGCCATTTATCTTCGTTTTTGATGGTGTCTAAGCTCTTTGCAAGCCGGATAGAGGTCGGGTTATCAGGAGACCTGCCACGGCTCACCGGGCGAACGTCGTCATTGTTACTTTTTACCACATTAGTACACACATACGAAAGGTGACCCCATTTCATACATTTCAGACATCGAACTTATTTGGTGCACTCCTTCCTATAATGGCCCAAGTCTGCACAGCTGAAACATGGTACTGGCTTACGCTTCCCTTTCCTTTGTTTCTTTTTGTGTTCGAGTTGAGGGGTGGGGGAATTACTCTGTCTCTTGTCTCTTTTTCCGGTCACTAGCACCCATTGTTCCTCACCTTCGATGGAGACATCCTCCAATGTAATCCCATCTTGCGGATCCTCCTCATGGGCCCGCTCGACGCAGGATTTAAGTGCAGAGTTAGGGTCCCTTGGAAGTGGAGGAGGAACGTGATGGTTGTGGTGATGGACATTGGTCGAGGATGTTTGTTGAGTTTTCTGGTATGAAGTATGGTGTTGGTGGTGGTGGGTAGAATCTGGAATTTTGATGTAAGCTTCTGATCTCTTTTCTTTGTACTGAAAGTTGTGATGGATCTGAGGTTGGTACTGACGACGTTGGTCGTAGCCGTAACCCCTCTGGTTGTGTCCCACTTTGTGGGGGTGATGCTGGCCTGTGGGGGGGGGGGGTTCTTATGCCCGTCGAGGCTAGTAGGAGGACCCCCTCTCTAGGCCCATCCCCTGTAAGGCTCCTCTTCACGGCGAAGATGACTATAGCCCGTCCCCTCTTGTCGTTGATGCGTACTACGGTATGCACGCGGTGGGGAGTGTGCTTGTCTGAGATGCTATTCTTCCTCCTCTGGGAGTAGTTCAGTTGAGGAGGGGGTGTTGGGGCGCAGGGGGGGCAAAACACTGGGTACAGAAGTTGGGGATGGGTAAGGAGGTGGCGGTTGCTAAGTGGGTGGCAAGGGTACAACAGGTCCAGGAGCCTCTAAGGGTGTAGGGTCGGGGGTGGGGGGGGTGACGGACCCTCTCATTAGGCCCGCACCCGCTCAGTTCGAGTTCGGAAAGCATTATAAAGCAGGCGATGTTGTTGAGGGATGAAGACGAAGGCTAAGTGCCGGAAGATGGTGCAGGAAGAAGAAAGGTAAGAAGAGACCGGTGAGCTTGGGTTCAAGATTGGTGGCCGGTTGGACAGGAGCAAGACGAAGAGGGTTCAGGGAGGGGAAGAGAGGTACGAAGTAGGTTCATGGAAGAGGCCATCGCATCACACTTTTTTTCTTTTCTTCATCTAGTTGAATTCCATTATTGATTCGTTGTTGTTTATCGTGCCATGTTATTGATTCACAATCGCCTTATGGTGCCATTGTTATTGATATAAAACTTGAATCGTAAATTTATCGCATTATTGAACATTCAAATGTGCTTCCCTGTAGTTTTCCCGAGTTCGTACTGAGGTTTTAACCCAGTTCTTGACATCGAAACTTATAACTTTGTACATAGAAATTTTAGCACATTGAGTCCTGAATTCGGAACATCTTACAGATTTTCAGTCCGATTTATAGATTGTAACTTATCATTGTTTTACTATTGGCATGTTATAATTTTCAGAACCGAGTCTGTACACGAAACCCATAAAGAATTGATTGATCGACCTAGTTGCTGTAACTATCATGTATTGTGTGAATATGCGCTGGAACCGGAAGAGAGTCTAATTTCTAGAATCTCTGATAGAATCGGATTTGTATTCCCTTAGCAGCGGAAAAGTGAATTTGAGAACCAATAGGTGCTGCTATCCAGAACCTGTATTGTTATTTTTTTTGCATATAAACCCGATATTTTTCATATTTAATGAATTGAACCATGTGTATTTCATATATTGTACAACCTTGATATCTTCTTGACACTGTATTAACACTACCGTTCTCATGGATTATAGCGATTACTTGTACATAATTGATTGTTAATAAAATAGCAACAAGCCAAGGAAATAAGGGTAAGGCCTAATAATGGATAATATAGGAGACTGCACTCGGAAGAGAGCTCGTGGTTTTCCTACTGTTACTGAATGACTAAATGACTGAATAACTGAATTACTGAATAACTGAATCTTGCTTCTTTTCTACATGTTTTTCCTGAGTACATGATCTATAGAATTCAACACTACCGTCTAAACGTTAACTTGATGGTATGCACCTGAACCTGTGGTATGAGACACAGAATTGTGTGCATTAGATATTCTGATAAAAGATTGACAGATATAAGATTAATGTTGAACATTGACACCATAATTGATTAATGATTCTTGAATACTGATTCCTGATATTGACTCCTGATACCTAATCATGTTATCGATCATTGTCACTGATAACTGTATTATTGACTATTGATTTATTGATATTGATTATTGATCATCGAATATTATTTATCGACCATCGTACCATTGATTATTGACTTTTGATTTATTATCATTTATCATTTATTGACTTAGATATCGTTATAATTTCTTATTATTGTTATATAGTCTCTTACTTCCTTCACTACTTGCTACTATTTATCGTCCGAAGCTTGTTCTAACGGGTACGCTTCATTTTTTTTTTGAGTTATTGTTTATACAGGTACTAATGATGGGTTACTGAAGAATCTTAGCAGACAGTTATTGCATGGTATATTCTCCGGCAATTCTGTAAGTTCTTGTATCCCATATTTCGTTATTGAATATATTCTTGTTTATGCGATTATTATTGTACTGCTGAACATACTGACATTGTACAACTTATGGATGATATGAGTTAGTATACTTATATCATTTGCTGGGCTTCAGTTACGTGCCGGTATTCCCGTATAATGGGAAGCTGGGCGTGACAGGGCTCTGTAACGCCCCAAATTCCATTTACATGTAATTCGTAGCACAAGATGATCTTTTACTTCAAATTCGTACAATTTTACAAGGAAATATATATATATATATTTCATTATACAACTTTGTTCTTTACATCAACGCAGCGGAATTTAAAAGAATACAACGTGATATACAATAATAGCAATCCTTCCATCTTGTAATGGCTCATGTTACCGATCATGTCACTGATAATTGTATTATTGACTATTGATTTATTGATATTGATTATTGGTCATCTACTATTATTTACCGACCATCGTACCATTGATTATTGGGTTCGGATTCTATGCATCCCATACTACATAGGTCTGAGGGCAAGCCCTTTCGGTACTCCTCATAATAGGGTTTACATCCCACATCATGCAGCCTAACCCAATGAATCTACTCCAACTCGTAGTCACCGAAGAGTCGCACCCCCTGGATATTGGACTTTACCAGCCTACCCCTAGCCCACCTCTGTGGATTTACCGAGTGTATCCTCAGCCACGAACCCTAACAAGTCGATCTCTCACAACTTTGACCCAGGCCTACCCCTAGCCAACCTCAGTGGATTTACCGGGCATATCCTGTCCGTCCCGAACTGTAATGTCCTGATTCATTATTTTTGATTAAATGAAGGGTTTATTGATTTTACGTATTTTGCACGTACTAATTCATGTGCATTTTTCTAGAAAATTATGTATTTTGTAACATGAACAAATATATTTTCTATCTCTCTTTTATATTTTTGAAAGCCTAATTCTAAAGCCTAATTGTTTATTTTAAGCCCATCCTAATTATTTAATTATTTTAATTAGCCCATGGAGTTTTAGCCCACTAGTTTATTTCTCTTTTATTTAACATGACTTGTAGTGTAGATCAACTTTGTAGACAATTACTTAATTTATCATGTACCACTATTAACTAGGGGTGCTGCATTTGTCACGTGCATTGCACTAGCACATGTCTTAAGCCATTTCTAGTGTAGGCCGGAAATGGGAGTGAGAGATGGGGTGAGTTGGCTTAGTGGATAGGTGGTTACTTGTTCATGGGTGGTTGCTACAACTTCCCAATGCATCCTAGCCATTTATCTTCAACCATCTAGATTAATCCTAGCTCTCCATTTCACTAAAAAAATAGTATAAATACCCCCCCCCCCCCATCTTCCATGCTTATAGTGCCCTAAAATTTTGTAAAGAAAAGAAAGAAAGAAAACACAAAGTGAGTAAAAAGATTGAGAGAAAGTTAGTAAAAGATTGAGAAGTATTCTATTTGTGTGTGTTCCATTTCTTGGAGGCTGGCCATTTCATTTAGAGGAAGAGAGGGCACGTGTTTCACTAGGCAAGGAGGAGAAGGCGATCGTGGTGGCTCAAACTAGGAGGAGAAGGACCACTTGTGTGTTCAAGGAGATTCTAGGAGCTTTTGTAGTTGTTTTTCTTCAAATAGGTGGGTGGTTTTCTCTGCTGCTAATCTTAGACATCATGCTAGGAGTTTTTAATTAATGAGAATGCTAAAGAAACTAATAAGATAACCATGTGTTGGCTCTAAAAAGGACTTGGTAGATGATTGAGTAAATGCTTGATAAATTGCATGCTATTTGTTATAAATCATGTTTAATTTAGTAGAATTGCCTTATTGCTATGAAAATATGAAATTGGAACCATGTTAATTGTAGAATATGCTTGTGAATGATTAGTAGCTGATAATATGATATTTGTGCATACTAAACTATTGTGACACTGGTTAATGAATGAGACCTTGACCTTGAGTATTGTGGAAATAAAAGAGGAAGAAAAGCAAGCATAAATATTTATAATGTAGTTGTAATGCAAAAATTTGGTATAGAAATTGCTAAATTGAGTTATTGCAGTTGTAGGCATAGAACACAAATTAGAATGAGAAATTCATGTTTTAATGCCAAAAAAATATTTTTAAAACACTGGTTTGTTAATTATACATAAACTCAGTATTCTGAAAATTTTTATGACTTTATGTGAAACAGAAACTAAGTTAAGAGCTTTTGAAAAATGAAGAAATTTTTATGAACAAAGATTTGAAACAAACCTATTTTAATCCACTCTCATATTAGTTAACCCCTAAGGTCAAACTGGTTAGAGAGGGGTGCCATTTGTGCTCTACTGTAGTTGGGCGGCACCCTGTGTGTGTGGGTTCGAGTCTCGGCAGAGGCTTTTATTTTCCAAAAATTCAATTTTCCATTAATCCCTAGAACAGAGCTTAACCCCATTAATACTCCCCTTTAGAGCAGTTGGGCATTGTGTCCCTTTTGGCTAGCGCGTGGGGGTTTATAGTGGTGACTGTTCACTGTTGGGGGCCTTTGTGTGTGGGTTCGAAACCGGTTGTGAACACTTTTTAATAAAAATTCATTTTTTTTTTGTGCTTTTGATATTTCTGGGTTTCTAAATATGATAAAAATTGAGAAAAAATATTGGGAAGATTTCTGAAAATATATGGACTTCACAAAAAAATTATTTTTCTAAATATTTGGACTTTTATGACAAAAAGGAGTTAAATTGAGAATAAAAATTCATAAAAGTATTGGACTTGATTCTTTTATGATTTCAAAACAAATTAGGAAAATTTTATTGAAAAGAGATTAGTTGAGAATTTTCACTTATAATTATTGAGCTGAATTAAATGAGAAATTGGTTAAAGGATATGCAAGTTGTGCATGGAAGTGTGTTGAAAAAGAGAACTTGATGAAATGTAAAATTTTGTGAGCAAGTATGCGTTCTTCTATGAACATGAAAAGAGGACTTGGACTAGAATTTTAGCTAAGACTATACATCGGCAAGAATGAAAAGTATTGAAAAGAGAAATGCGATATTTTGGACCAAGTTTGGGTCGTTGTTAATATTTGATGTTGGAAAGACCGATGTAGGAGTAATGCTAGATTCTAGAATATTGACCTTCATTTATACATAAGGATTAGATACATAGTGGTGATGTGATGAACGTAAGAGAAAAACATGAGTATGAGGGCCATTGGATTGGCAGCGTGAGAGTATTCACAGGATGTCCCATGATGCGTCATGAATAGGGCGTGGATACTACTCCAGAGTACCGTTCCGGTGGCGATGCTTATAGGGTGGTCTAATGACTATGGGTGGTGCCATGTCTATGGTGGGAGGTGAATTACCATAGGATGCCTGCATGATGAGTCACGTGTCAGTGCGTGGGGTTCTCTCCAGGGTGCCTAGACGTGGGCTCGTAACTCATAGAACACCTAGGATACTTACCGTAGTTACCGTAGTAGATTAAGTCATGACAAGGGATCGAACCCTACAAGATGAAGAATGATTAAGGGCTTGCCCTCGGACCTATATAGTATGGGCTGCAAAAACTCTTAACAAGTGCGCATTAGTGTCATATAATGTAAGCAACTGCTTTAAGGACTAAGTGCACACCACAACATGACATCAATAGGATAGTCCCTCTGTAGTTTTGTCTGTGATCAAGTTTGTGGTTTGTTTAAGAATTGAAAATCGTTATACTGTTCGGCATAGTGAGGATGGCCGTGTATAATATTTCATCGGTTGTAAGCAACTAACGTGCCCACAGTTTTCTATGCAGGATAAAGTGATTGGCAAGATTAAAGTATGCATGCTGCTTAAAGATTGATTCAAATTTTGTATATTTTTATTCCTATAATTATTGTAAATTGCTTCTGCTGTATAAGTGTAAAGTAAATGTAACTCTGATGTAACAAAAGTTTTTAATTCCTTGTAAAATTGTACGAAGAGAAGTGTAAAGATCCCGTGAAACTTCGAATTCAGTCTGTTCTGGAATTCGGGGTGTTACAGAGTGGTATCCGAGCCACGCTTCCAAGTATTAAAAATTTTTAAGGAACGACACCCTAGAAGCGGACATTAGAGTGTGTGTTGAGTCTAGAGATTTAAATGTAAGTCACTTATATTTGTGTTGCACTATAATTTATGCTTCTTCTTCTCCTTTCTCTAAGATGGCGGACCACTTCGACCCAGCTGGAGGTGATGACTGGCACATAGTTGAGGAAGACTGGCAAGCTGATTCAGACGAAGAAGATCCTGAAGAATTTGAAGAGGAATGGTAATTCATCTGATGATTCCTCCGATGAGGAAAAACCAGTTCCGAGTAGTCTCGTTGTGTATCTTCAGAGGCAGGTAGAGACTCAGAGGGAGAGAACAGAGCTGCTGTAGGCACAGTGTGCAAAGTGCAAGGAGAGCATCGCAACTCTCAGTCATTGTGTTTTGGGAACTTGAGAAGAAGAAAATCATGTACGATGTACTGAAGGAGGAAGTGACGGAACTACGGGAAGAGCTTTAAGAAGCTAAGAGGAACCGTAGGAACTAGAATGTTGTGTCTTTTTACTACTTTCATTTGATGTCAGAAATGTTTTAAATTCGAATATACAAAGTTTGAAATTCAATGAAATGAAGAGTTGATTTAAACTCATGTCTTCTACTTCGAATTTAATGGGTCTTTTGCATCAGAATATGGCTGGAAGAAGATCTAGAAGCGAAGAAGGTCTGGACTTGGAAACGGAGTTAGCGAGGGTCTATCAGACACTTAATGCCATTGCCATGAAGCAGAACCAAGGGAGGGTTCTTGTGAATCCAGTACCCGAAGCAATCAAACTCGTGGAATCATTCAAGCGGATGAAACCACCCGTGTTTGAAGGGAAGTCAGACCCTGACACAGCTAACAATTGGATCCGACAGGTCGAGACTATCTTCGAAGTCTTGGAGACTCCGGAGGGCAGCAAGGTGAAGTTGGCTGCGCTGTAGTTCGAGAAGGATGTGGCTGTGTGGTGGCAGTCGATGAAGCAGACGATGGGAGATACTGTTCTTGGCTGGAAGGAATTCTTGGAGGAATTTCGCAATCATTATTTTCCATCAGATATCTAGGAGAAGAAGGCCATGGAGTTCCTAGCGCTGCAGTAGGGCGACTTGTCGGTTAGGGAGTATGAGACAAGATTCACTCACCTCTCAAGGTATGCCCCCGAATTGGTGATGGACAAGGCGAAGAAGGCTCGAAAATTTGAGCATAATTTGAGGCCAAGTCTGAGATCACGGATGATACCCCTCGGTATCAGGAGGTTTGACAAGCTGGTCAAACGAGCTGCAGCCACTGAGGCGGACATGGAGCAGTTCCACGCTGTTCAGAATCGGAGGAACAACTGGAATGTGGGGAAGAGGCCCGCAGTTGCTGGAAGTGTCAGGGGACAGCTGCCGGCTCAAAGGTTCAAGCTTACGGGTGCGAACGCTGTTCATGTGGCGGGAAGATCCAGGAATACTTGGGTGAGACCTCCTGTGACTTGTTTCAACTGTAGAGAGACAGACCACTACAAGTCTCTGTGCCCAAAGCTATAGGATGTTGTCCGTAATGGACCAACTCAGCAGGCTAGGAAGAAGCCGTACCAGTAGGGGCGAGTATTTGCCTTAACTGAAGCTGACGCTGATGAAGTGGATCACGTCATCACTGGTACGAGGGAGGATGTTTAGGAGTGTTATTCTGTTGTTTCTCTTTTCCCGCTTTATTTAGTGAACTGTTATGTAACAAGTGTGTGTTATGTAACAGGAGAACTTTATTTGAATGGAAATAAAGCTGTTGTTTCGTTCAACACTGGATCCTCTCATACCTTTATATCACCTAAATTTGCTAAAGTTTTGGGAGTTGAACCGAAGGTATTTCCAGGCAAGGTCTTAGCAGTAGCTACTCCGTCAAGAAAGACTTTAACCACTGATCGGTACTATGCGGACTGCGAGATCGTAATTGGAGATAGAATTTTTGGGATTGATCTAATCGAGCTGAATGTCTTAGGAGTCGATGTTATCATTAGCATTGATTGGATGTCAGTGTACGGTGTGAGCATCGAGTGCAAGACCAAGGAAGTAACAGTGAAGGCTCCAGGTGGTCCTGAATTCACTTTCCAAGGGAAGAGGAGATGTTCAGATTTGGTGGCTGCGATCAGCAAGAAGGAGGGGATTCCTGTAGAGGTGCAGCAAATTTAAGTGGTTCGGGATTACCCGACGGTATTCTTGGAAGATTTTCCTGGGTTACCCCCGCATCGAGATGTGGAGTTCAGCATCACTATTCAGCCAGGGAGTACACCCATTTCCAAGGCACCGTATAGTATGGTGCCTATGGAGCAGGATGAGATCAAACAGCAGATTGAGGAACTGTTAGAGAAAGGCTTTATTCAACCGAGTGCATCACCTTGGGGGGCACCGGTGCTGTTGGTAAAGAAGAAGGATGGTTCAATGAGGATGTGCATGATTACCAAGAGCTGAATAAGGTTACTGTTCAGAACAAATATCCAATTCCATAATTGATGATTTGTTCGATCGTCTACAAGGAGCGGCTGTTTTCTCCAAAATAGATTTTCGATCATGATACCATCAAGTTCGAGTGAAGATTGAAGATGTGCACAAGTCTGCGTTCAGAACTCGATATGGACATTACGAATTCTTAATTATGCCGTTTAGAGTGACGAATGCACTTGCAATTTTCATGGATATGATGAACAGAGTTCTAAGGCCGTTTATTGATTTTTTCGTCATGGTGTTAACGACGATATTCTTGTGTACTCCAAGTCAATGAGGAGCACACAGAGCATCTGGCAGCAGTTTTGAAGAAGCTTCAGGAGTATGAGTTATATGCCAAGTTATCCCAGTGCAATTTCTGGAAATCTGAGGTGGCATTCCTGGGTCACATCCTTTCTAAGGAGGGAGTGGCAACTGATCCGCAGAAGATAGAGACGGTGAAGGATTGGGCAAGGCTTACTACAGTGACGGAAATCAGGAGTTTTCTTGGGTTAATTGGATACTACAGGAGGTTCATTCAGGGCTATGCTCAGATAGCCGTGCCGCTCACTGGTCTGACCAAGAAGAATGTGAACTTCAAGTGCACTGAGCAGTGTAAGGCAAGCTTTCAAGAGTTGAAAGAGAGGCTGACTATTGCTCCAATTTTAGCTTTGCCTAGAACAGGTATTGAGTATAATGTCTACAGCGATGCTTCACATCATGGGCTTAGTTGTGTCTTAATGCAAGAAGGAAAAGTGACCGCGTATGGGTCTAGGCAACTAAGACCGCATGAGAATAATTATCCGACTCATGATCTGGAGTTGGCTGCGATTATCTTCGCCTTGAAGCAATGGAGACATTACGTGTATGGTGAGAAGCTGAACATGTACACGGACAATAAGAGCTTGAAGTACATCTATCAGCAGAAGGACCTGAATCTGAGGCAATGGAGATGGCTGGAAGTACTTGAGGACATTCGTCCGGAGATTAAGTACCATCCTGGGAAGGCTAATATTGTTGCTGATGCACTTAGCCGCAAGAGCAGTCTGGCTAGTTTGATTACAACTCAGAGGCATCTTGCAGAGGAGTTGGATCGGGCTGGTATTGAAGTTGTTCTGTAAGGCTTGTGATCATTTTTAGCTCAGTTGAGGCTCCAACCAATGCTGAATGAAAGGATTATGGCAAGTCAGAAGAAAGATGCAAAGATTCAGAAGATGAAGGAGCAGGTCAGTGCTGGCAAGTTGTCAGAGTTTCAGATCAGGAATGAAGTGTTGTGGTTTGGAGAGAGGCTGTGTGTTCTAGATCAAGCAGAATTGCGGGAGAATATTCTCCAGGAGGCACATGCTACTCTTTTGTCTGTACACTATAGTAGTACCAAGATGTATAAGGACATTAAGCAACAAATCTGGTAGTCAGGTCTGAAGCGGGATGTTGCCGAGTTTGTGGCGAGGTGTGAGATCTGTCAGCAGGTCAAAGTCGAGAATTAAAAATCCGGAGGTCAATTGCAACGATTACCTATTCCGGAATGGAAGTGGGATAACATCAGTATGGATTTCATCACAGGTTGCCCAAGAGTTCAAAGGGTAATGATGTGATTTGGGTCATAGTCGGTCGACTAACCAAGTTCGCTCACTTCTTGGCAATGAAACTCACTTTGTCTATGGACATGCTTCATGCTGTACGTTGGAGAAATCGTCAGGCTTCATGGCATTCTGTTAACCATTGTTTCTGATCGAGATACGAGGTTTACTTCGCATTTCTGGAGGAGTCTTCAGACAGCTCTGGGTACCAAGATAGATTTCAGCACTGCTTTTCATCTTCAGACCGATGGGCAGACCGAGAGAGTCAACCGTATTCTTGAGGATATGCTTCGGTGTTGTGTTCTAGATTTTGGAGGCAGTTGGGAAAGGCATCTAGCTCTGGTGGAGTTTGCCTACAATAACAGTTTTCAGACTAGTATTGGGATGACACCGTACGAAGCTCTGTACGGCAGGAAGTGCAGAACGCCTGTTTGCTATTTGAAGTTGGGGAACAGCAAATGTTTGGTCCTGAGATTGTACAACAGACCTCTGAATAGATTGATCTGACCAGGAAGAAGTTGGTGGATGCTCAGAGTAGGCAGAAGAGCTATGCAGACAACCGAAGAAGGGACCTTGAGTTCGAGGTTGGTGACTTTGTCTTTCTAAAGGTTTCACCTAGTAAGGGTGTGATTCGCTTTGGCAGAGGTGGGAAGTTAGCCCCAAGATTCATATTCCCGTACAAGATATTGAAGCGGATTGGAAAAACTGCTTACCGGTTAGAGTTGCCAGAGGAGTTGTCTTAGGTGCACAATGTCTTTCATGTGTCTATGCTGAGAGGGTACATTCCAGACCCAAGTCACCATTTGCTTGAGGTGCCGGAGGGTTTGCAGTTGGATCTGTAATATCCCGGACGGATATTAACTCATATAAATTATTATTTTATTATTATTTTATTATTATTTTATTTTAATTCCAAAATCAGACTATTTTGGCGATTTTCGCCGGGTTGCCCACAAACAGTGCCTACGCACGTCTATCGGTCGGTGCGCATCCAAAGCGCATCAAATTGATAATGCGACTCTCCGAAGTAATAATAAAATTTATTTCACTATTATTTTCTAAATTAAATTATTTTTGGGAATTTTATGAGGATTTTATAAGAAAATTTTTGTATACACATACATGTACACATACACATAATTGTATGGTACTTAGTATATTATACCTAGTATATAGTATGTACTTTAGGACAATATACTTATGCTCGTCATGGCTACTTAATTAGAGAATTAGGGTTTGATTAGAAGGTTTAAGGAGGGTTGTATGCATAAGATTAGAACTAAACCCTTCTAGAACCCTTATCCTTCCACCTCACTAACCTACACCATGCCCTCCCCCCCCTAGAAGCATGGCCGGCTCCCCCTTTTTGGGGCTATTTTGTGCCAATGGGTGCACTTACGACCTTCTAGTTCTTCTATAAATCTCCCCTCATTCTCCTCCTTCTCTCATTTTAGAAAAACAAAAGAAAGAAAGAAAGAAGGAAAGGAAAAGAAAGAGTGAACAAATAACTTGAGAGTTTTGTTTTGTAGGTTAATAGAAGAAGTTCTAACAAGCTTAGGGGAAGGAGAAGGTAGCTAGCAAGTTCTTCCACCAAAGTTAGATAAGGTGGGGGTTTCTTCACTTCTTTGATTTTTGTTTGTTTGTTGTTTGTTTGTTTGTTGTTTGTGTGGTTGTTTGACTTCTTCTTCTCATCCTCTTGTTTTGTTTTCTTTGAGTTTTGTTGGGTGTATTGTTGGGTGAGAATATAGTAAGAAATAAAAGAGAAAAAGTAGTAGTAGTAACTACTAACTTATAAAGATCAAACTTTATTATTTGTAGTTGTTGTTTTGTATGTTATTGGACTAAGAACTCACATATTGCATAATGTTGAACAATACAACCATTGTGGGTTGTAGGACTTAGTACATAAAGCATATGAACTCATTTTACAACCATTGTGGGTTGTAGGACTTTAATTAAACATTGGACTAATAATAAAAGCATATGTCCAATTAAAAAGATCTTTCTTTTGATCACTAGTTGTAAATATGAAAAAGATCTTCTCTTTTTATTAAACACTAGTTGTAGCTTAAAAAAGATCTTTTCTTTTTATTTGATCACTAGTTGTAAATATGAAAAAGATCTTCTCTTTTTATTAAACACTAGTTGTAGCTTAAAAAGATCTTTTCCTTTTATTTAATCACTAGTTGTAGATATTAAAAAGATCTTCTTTTTATTTTGATCACTAGTTGTAGCTATCTTTTCTTTTTACTAGATGTAAAGTAAAATAAATAAAAAAATAATCTTTTCTTTATCACTAGTAATAAATAAGATTAGTAAGCAACTAAGTAGTAGTAAGCTAAAATAATAAGTAGTAGTATGTAATAAATGAAGTAGTAGTAGCATGTAGGTAATTAATAAAGTAGTAGTATGTTTATGTCCATAAAGTAGTAGTAGTAATAGATAGTTGTATGTGGTGATTTTGTTGTGAATGAAGTAGTAGTAGCATGTAGGTAATTAATAAAGTAGTAGTATGTTTATGTCCATAAAGTGGTAGTAGTAATAGATAGTTGTATGTAGTGATTTTGTTGTGAATGAAGTAGTAGTAGTAGTAAAATGTTGTAGGATTGCTTCTAAAAATATTTAGAAGCCATTCTCATGCTACTAATGTTGTAGGACCATTTCTAAAAATATTTAGAAGCCATAATCCATGCTTAGTTAGTTGTAGGATTGCTTTTAAAATATCCTACCATGTTTACCATGCTTAGTTAGTGGTAGCTTTGCTTCTAAAAATATTTAGAAGCCATAATCCATGCTTAGTTAGTTGTAGGATTGCTTTTAAAAAATATCCTACCATGTTTACCATGCTTAGTTAGTGGTAGCATTGCTTCTAAAAATATCCTACCATGTTTACCATGCTTAGTTAGTTGTAGCTTTGCTTCTAAAAATAATTAGAAGCCATATTCATGCTACTTATGTTGTAGGATCATTTCTAAAAATAATTAGAAGCCATATCCATGCTTAGTTAGTTGTAGGATTACTTATAAAAATATCCTACCATGATTCTATGCTTAATTAGTTGTAGGATGCTTATTAAAATTATCCCATCATGCTTTATGTTTAGGATGTTGAAGGACTTTTTCCTACCATGATTCTATGCTTAATTAGTTGTAGGATGTTTATTAAAATTATCCCATCATGCTTTATGTTTAGGATGTTGTAGGACTCATTCAAAAAATACCCATCATGTTTAGTAACTCACTTATGCTAGAATTTTGTAGGATTCATTCCTAAAGTTTCCTATCATGTTTAATAATTTATTTATGATTAGAATGTTGTAGGATTCATCCTAGGAATTTCCTACCATGTTTAGTAGTTATTTATGCTTAAGGAAGATTCATGCTAGATAAGTGGTAGAAGAGTTGTATACCATGCTAGTTAATTGTAGGTAAGAGATATACCATGCTAGTTTTAATTATAGGCAAGATCTATGCCATACTAGCTTAATTGTAAGTAAGTTGTAGGTCATACTAGTTAGATTGTGAGTAAGTTGTATACCATGCTAAGTTATATGAATACTCATGTTCCATGGCACCCATGCTTAGATAAGTGTTTGTTCATGTTATGTTAGTAGATGATCATGATCCATGCTAAGTAAGTAGGTATCATGCTAACTATTGATCATGTTAAGTTAATAACACCCATATTGTGATATTCATGCTTAGAGTAGAGAAACTACCCATGGTTAATTGTAGTGATTTTATGTTGTGTTCTATACCATGCTAGAGTAATACTTGCTTAGAATGTTGTAGGAGTAGTGTTAGAACTACCTACTATGCCTTGGAATGTAGCTCGTTTATACTAGTTGGGTTGTGGGAATTAGTCGGGATAAGTAGTAAGTTCATGATCAATTTGTAACCTACGATCGACTATAGCAGACTTCATGTCTAGGTCGTAAGTGATTTTCATGCTTGAGCTCGATGTAAGCATAAGCATGAATCGCATTCATACATAGGAATATCATGGTTGTTGTGTTATATGATTAAATTGTCATAAGAAGCTGCTTGTAATTGTATGCCATACTTAAGGCGCTATAGGTTGAAGTAATAAGGATTGGGAAGACCACTAGTGATAGTTGGTCCGATAAAGGCCGTTAGGTCGCCTTCGGATCCTTCCTTAGTAGGATACCGACCATAGAATATTAGTAGATTCTTCTGTTGCTTCTAACAATAGAAGATTAAGTTTGTTAGTAAGCACGTTTGGTTGCTTCTAAGATTGATTACCTGTATGGTTGTTTGCACACGGTCGTGCTCGTACGTGGCTCGACGGGCCCGTACGTAGCCGTGAGTCTCATACGTAGCTTAGTCGGCTCGTATGTAGGTGGTTGTCTCGTACGCGGCCCGACCGGCCCGTGCGTAGCTGTTGGTCTCATACGCGGCTTATTTGGCTGGTATGTACGTGGTTATCTCCTACGAGGCCCGCCTAGCTCGTAGGTAGTTATTATTTCATACGTAGCTTGATTGGCTCGTATGTGGTTGTTACTCGTGTATAGCTTGTTAGCTAGTACACAGTTCGTTGTGCTCGTCTAGGGTGAGATTACGACCCTAAGGGCTATCGACCGTCAAGACACATGATTTCTACCCTAAGGAACTGTGGAGGAGTCACTCCTTGTGTACCGTCGAATTTTAACCAGGGTAGGTTAATCGAGGACCGGAGTATAGACAGAATCCAAGTCTAGGGTAGCGGCATGCGTGTATATTCGCACGGCCAAAGTCTTGGATCGATGAGCCATGAACCAGATCCTGAGGGATTCTGGTAAGTCTAGGTTGAGTGGCCTAGTAGAGTTGTCTTGCGAAGCCTAATTTAAGGCCTAGCATGTTGTGTTATAATGTTGTCATTCCTAGGATTGTTCGAGTCAGGGATATCACTAGGATAGTAACTTACAAGGATCAGCTTACTTAAACCCTTTTGCCGGGAGAGAGGGGTCAGTCGTAGGGGGCCCCTTACACTAACTCGTCCCTTGAGGCAAATCATAGGTGGTGTACTGGGTTGTGCCTTCCCGTCAAAGGGATACGTACGGTGCCGTCTCACAAGTTGAGGACACGGGTTGCGTATCTCGCGCTGTTAATTCCTGAAATACCGTGGCTGGGGTGCCACAGGATGCATGGTGCAGTCCTGCGTTTGCTAGACCCCAGAGAGTGCCACAGGGTAGGCTTCGCGCTGCCCTGCGCTTGCGAAACTCTATGGTTTGATTTTGGAACGATGCCCGATATACTGGGATCGAGTGAGGTCCGGCTTGCCGGTTAGTAGTGGAAAACGGAGACACCATAAGCAGACTGCATAAGGGGACTTAACCTCTTCTGCAACCTCACAGAGTCATGGAGTATTGTCAGGAACAGGTTGTGTACAATTAGAATGTGTCACGCGGGTTCAATCCCTATATATGGAGTAACGGCTTGAGATGGAGTCGCATGTAGTATGGGCTGCATGTTGCTTTCGGAAACTTGCTGACATTAGAATAGGAAGTGTCCTAGTTCTATTTAAATATTGTATTAGAGTCTAGTCATAACACTCACGTACACTTAAACTACACCAACACCATTGCTATATTGTGTATATTGTTTGGAAGATTCGCTGCTATATGATCAGCCTTTAAGCGTCAGTGAATACTGACATCCCCACTTCCATAGGTACTGGATCCCCGAAGTACAAAGGCGAGATTCAGGAGGACTCAAGGCAAGGAAAGCAAGGAGTCAGTGTTATGTTTAGTTCCGCTGCAGTATATGTATTGATTATGCATTAGTTGAGAATTACTCTGATGTAAGATGTTGAAGGTTGTAATACTTAGAAATGTAAAGGTAATATTGTAACTCTATTGTAAGGTATTACAGTTGTACAATATTCAGACTTGTAACACATTGTGTATTGAATAAAAAGTTTTAAATTCTCCTGTTTTTCTGTGTATTGTGACTAATTGAAGAAAATGTCTTGACTCGTGTCACGGTTTTCCAGTGTCGGAAATCGGGGCGCTACAGGATCTGAGTTACATTGAGCTTCCGGTTGAGATTGTGGATCGTTGGGAGAAAGTCTTGAGGAACAAGACGATACCGATGGTCAAAGTAGTCTGGCGAAACCAGTTGGTTGAAGAGACTACTTGGGAATACGAGGAGAGGATGATGAGAGACCATCCTGAGCTCTTTGTTTGAGTTGTATTTTCTTTTCTTTTCTTTCTTTTTCTTTCTTTTCTTCCTGTTGTATTTCTGTTTCTCGCTCTGTATGTGTAGTTCCGAGGACGGAACTATTCTAAGGAGGGAGTGTTGTAATATCCTGATTCTTTATTTTTGATTAAATAAAGGGTTTGTTGATTTTACGTGTTTTGCACGTACTAATTCATGTGCATTTTTTGAGAAAATTATTTATTTTGTAACATGAACAAATATATTTTCTATCTCTCTTTTATATTTTTGAAAGCCTAATTCTAAAGCCTAATTGTTTATTTTAAGTCCATCCTAATTATTTAATTATTTTAATTAGCCCATGGAGTTTTAGCCCACTAATTGAAATCCCAATAGTTTATTTCTCTTTTATTTAACATGACTTGTAATGTAGATCAACTTTGTAGACAATTAATTAATTTATCATGTACAACTAGTAACTAGGGGTGCTACATTTGACACATGCATTGCACTAGCACGTGTCTTAAGCCATTTCTAGTGTAGGCTAGAAATGGGAGTGAGAGATGGGTTGAGTTGGCTTAGTGGATAGGTGGTTACTTGTTCATGGGTGGTTGCTACAACTTTCCAATGCATCTTAGTCATTTATCTTCAACCATCTAGATTAATCCTAGCCCTCCATTTCACAAAAAAATAAGTATAAATACCCTCCCCCCCCCCCCCCCCCCCCCCCCTCTATGCTTATAGTGCACTAAAGTTTTGTAAAGAAAAGAAAGAAAGAAAACACAAAGTGAGTAAAAAGATTGAGAGAAAGTTAGAAAAAGATTGAGAAGTATTCTAGTTGTGTGTGTTCCATTTCTTGGAGGCCGGCCATTTCATTTAGAGGAAGAGAGGGCTCGGGTTTCACTAGGCGAGGAGGAGAAGGCGATCGTGGTGGCTCAAACTAGGAGGAGAAGGACCACTTATGTGTTCAAGGAGATTCTAGAAGCTTTTGTAGTTGTTTTCTTCAAGTAGGTGGGTGGTTTTCTCTACTTCTAATCTTAGACACCATGCTAGGAGTTTTTGATTAATGAGAATTCTAAAGAAACTAATAAGATAACCATGTGTTGGCTCTAAAAAGGACTTGCTAGATGATTGCGTAAATGGTTGATAAATTGCATGCTATTTGTTATAAATCATGTTTAATGTAGTAGAATTGCCTTATTGCTATGAAAATGTGAAATTGGAACCATGTTAATTGTGGAATATGCTTGTGAATGATTAGTAGCTGAAAATATGAAATTTGTGCTTAGTAAACTATTGTGACACTAGTTAATGAATGAGACATTGACCTTGAGTATTGTGGAAATAAAAGAGGAAGAAAAGCAAGCATAAATATTTCTAATGTAGTTTTAATGCAAAAATTTGGTATAGAAATTGCTAAATTGAGTTATTGCAATTGTAGGCATAGAACACAAATTAGAATGAGAAATTCATATTTTAATGCCAAAAAAATATTTTTAAAACACTGGTTTGTTAATTATACATAAACTCAATATTCTGAAAATTTTTATGACTTTATGTGAAAGAGAAACTAAGTTAAGATCTTTTGAAAAATGAAGAAATTTTGATGAACAGAGATTCGAAACAAACCTATTTTAATCCACTCTCATATCAGTTAACCCCTAAGGTCAAACTGGTTAAAGGGGGGCGCCATTTGTGCTATACTGTAGCTCGGCGGTACCCTATGTGTGTGGGTTGGAGTCTCGGTAGAGGCTTTTATTTTCCAAAAATTCGATTTTCCATTAATCTCGAGAACAGAGCTTAACCCCATTAATGCTCTCCTTTAGAGCAGTTGGGCACTGTGTCCCTTTTGGCTAGTGCGTGGGGGTTTAGAGCGGTGACTGTTCACTGTTGGGGGCCTTTGTGTGTGGGTTTGAAACCGGCTGTGAACACTTTTTAATAAAAATTCGATTTTTTTTTGTGCTTTTGATATTTCTGGGTTTTTAAATATGATAAAAAGTGAGAAAAAATATTGGAAAGATTTCTGAAAATATAAGGACTTCACAAAAAATTATTTTTCTAAATATTTGGACTTTTATGAGAATTAGGTGTTAAATTGAGAATAAAAATTCATAAAAATATTGGACTTGATTCTTTTATGATTTCAAAACAAATTAGGAAAATTTTATTGAAAAGAGATTAATTGATATTTTTCACTTATAATTATTGAGCTGAATTAAATAAAAAATTTGTTAAAGAATATGCAAGTTGTGCATGGAAGTGTGTTGAAAAAGAGAACTTGAAAATGTAAAATTTTGTGAGCAAGTATGCTTTCTTCTATGAACATGAAATGAGGACTTAGACTAGAATTTTAGCTAAGACTATACATCGGCAAGAATGAAAAGTATTGAAAAGAGAAATGCGATATTTTTGACCAAGTTTGGGTCGTTGGTAATGTTTGATGTTGGAAAGACCGATGTAGGAGTAATGCTAGATTCTAGAATATTGACCTTCATTTATACATAAGGATTAGATATATAGTGGAGATGTGATGAACGTAAAAGAAAAACATGAGTATGAGGGCCATTAGATTGGCGGCGTGAGAGTATTCAAAGGATGTATCATGATGCGTCATGAATAGGGCTTGGATACTACTCCAGAGTATCGTCCCGGTGGCGACGCTTATGGGGTGGTCTAAAGACTACGGGTGGTGCCATGTCTATGGTAGGAGGTGAATTGACCATAGGATGCCTGCATGATGAGTCATGTATCAGTGCATGGGGTTCTCTCCAGGGTGCCTAGACGTGGGCTTGTAACTCATAAAACACCTAGGATACTTACCGTAGTTATCGTAGTTGATTAAGTCATGGCGAGGGATCGAACCCTACAAGATGAAGAACGGTTAAGGGCTTGACCTCGGACCTATGTAGTATAGGCTATATAGACTCTGAACAAGTGCGCATTAGTGTCATATAATGTAAACAACTGCATTAAGGACTAAGTGCACAGCAAAACATGACATCAATAGGATAGTCCCTCTACAGTTTTGTCTGTGATCAAGTTTGTGGTTTGTTTAAGTATTGAAAATCATTATACTGTTCGGCATAGTGAGGATGGTCGTGTATAATATTTCATCGGTTGTAAGAAACTGACGTGCCTACAGTTTTCTATGCAGGATAAAGTGACTGGCAAGATTAAATTATGCATGCTGCTTAAAGATTGATTCAAATGTTGTATATTTTTATTCATATAATTATTGTAAATTGCTTCCGCTGAATAAGTGTAAAGTAAATGTAACTCTGATGTAACAAAAGTTTTTAATTCCTTGTAAAATTGTACGAAGAGAAGTGTAAAGATCCTGTGGAACTTTGAATTCAGTCTGCTTTGGAATTCGGGGTGTTACAGGAACATTCCTAGGAACTGCAGTCTCTTTACCATCCTTTACGATGATACACAGACAGACCCCTAGCCCATATACATGGATTTACCGGGCGTATTCCTCGTTCTCGGACCCCTAGGAGCTGTACATTCTTTACCGGACATGTTCTTCATTGTTTCTATCATATCTTCTTCTAGTGCATATCCTTAAGTTTTAATTATAATCATCACAACCTAGAGCAAGCTTACCCTACCGGACTTAATCAACATACGAGAAACAATAGCCCACACTGGCTACTTCTCAAATTTCTTTATTCATAAATTGCCGGTTGCCAAGGGTCTCGCCTAGCCTCTAGATTCCAATAACTATCTTAATAATAGAGATCAATTAGGTTATACCTAACCTCAATATAGACATTTCATTCATTAATTCTCATTTCTTCTTTATCACTTTCTTTATCTTTACTGATCATGAAGTATTCAACTTCTCGCAACAACACTTGATAACAATTTCATGGTTAATGAACCAGACTTATTCACTTTGATCATTCTCAATGTTCTTTTGATTAATACAACCCTTACCATGTTTATCTATACCTCAAGTATATTTCTTAATATAAAAATCTCTTTTTAAGATTAAATCACTACTTCTTAATACAAAAGTCTTTTTAAATTTAATCTCTAGGAATTTCTCATTTCCATCTCATAATTAAGCTTTGGTTTTATTATAAACCAAACCTTATGTACACTTTCTTTTTAAATATTGGAAACTCATCTAATACATGAATATGGTTTTTAAATTCCCAGAATATCTTTTAGAATAAGGTGAAATAATTCCCGAGTGTTCTAATAATATTATATAATAATTCTACGAAGTTTCCCAATTTTAAAACATGTAAAAACCACAAAATAAAAATAAATTCCAAAACTGTGTACAATCGGATTCAAACCCGGAGCCAACAGTAATGCCCAAATCGCACCCACTAACCAGAGATCCAACTCACTGTTGGTGTTATATTGCTCACTTAGTTCTTTTGTACTCCGAAGTGTCAATTGATAATTTTCCAAAAAAAATAAAAGGAGGCAGTGACAACCCAGGGTTCGAACCCGTGACCAAAGAACCACTCAGCGACATGCGGCAGTGCAAGGGCGCTAGCGCCTGTGCTAGCCACAAAAGCCAAGTTCTCAACTGATCATATAGGAGTTCAAAATTTTTTGATTCAACTCTCTGTTTCATCTCATTTTTAACTCTTTCAATCATTTTCAATTTCTAATCTTTTCTCTCGATTTAATTGATCATAAAATAAATTCTTAGACCTCCAGAGATGATTCACTGATTTTATTCATATTAGAATTAAATTTTATGCAAATAATGCTAAATGGTAATTTTTAAGAACTTTCATAAACATACACTTAAAACAACTAATATGAATATTATTATTTCCTCTTAGCAATTCTCATCTTCCAATTGATTTTATAATTCACTCCTAATATTTACTCAATTTCTTATGCCTAATTTAATAATTTTATGTATTCATATACATAATTCAAACAATCTAATTATGGCTTATTATTATGTGCCTAACAAAATGCTTTTAAATAGTATTTCAAATGACAATATATCATGTTCTATGATGAAACTTTCATTTAGCATACATAAATTACCCACATTTCAGTACTACTAAAATTTCTAGATACTAACACAACATGAAACACATAATTTACTAGAGAACTCAAGCCAATAGTCAATTCAAACATAAACTATCTATACATGCATTTTACAATAATTTAGAAAGCAAAAGAGATACCCACATTTTTCTTGATGCAAATTGCAATTAGAACTCCTAGTAAAATAGTTCTCCCAATCTTTATCGAAATCCATGCTCCAAAGAGAAAGAAACAGAGCATCCCACAAGCTTCGGTCAGACTAGGCAGAAACCAATACACACACACACACACACACACAGATATATATATATATATATATATATATATATATATATATATATATATATATATATATATATATATATATATATAAAGATCTGTTCATGCTAGGAAGGTGTACATAAAGGGAATTAGTGGGTGGTTATATTAACCACCCCAAAACCACCCACTAATCCACTTTTAATTCAATCAAAATTTTATTCAATTCCTTTCCCTCTCAGAGCCAGTAACAGACATGCAAAGAAGGAATGGGGTGGGTGAAGCACGTGCGTCGTTTTCTTTTCTTGTCTCCTTTTTTTTGAAATCTTGTGTGTCTGCATTACACACAAAAGTAATTTGGGATTTAAATAAAATTTTACTATGTTACAAAATATTGATTCAGATTTAGTAAATTTTATAAAAATAAACTACATATTTGTAAATTGTGAAACCAGGGAAAATATTTTCATGACTCAAAAGATTCTTCTAACCGACATGTGCACAAAGAGAAATACGTGCAAAATTACGTGCAACCAAAATATTCAAATATCTATTATACCGTATATTAAAATTAAGAAAAAGAAATATAAATATGCACACTTTATAAATTTTATTTTCAAAAAAGAATACAACTGACACATGCAACACGTGCGTCGCACGTAAAAAACAAATATTCAAATATGAAATAGATTTGATCAATGGAAAAATGTTTATAAATAATGAAATACAACATACGAGAAATACATTTCATTAATTATATATATATAATTATATACACACACACACACACACACACACACACGCACATATATATATATATATATATATATATATATATATACAATAATGTAATCAATACGTACATAGAAAACACGTGCACAATAATGTAATCAATACGTACATAGAAAACACGTGCACCGCACATATAAAAATATTTAAATCAAAATAGGAGAAAAATGAATGTCAGTTTATAAAACGAATTCGAACAAGTTATAAAATAAATAATTGAAATACACAGAAATATTACACTTAACAGTAGAATATACGTCATCGACATCGAAAGCACGTGAAATGCACATAAAAATATAAAGATTGAAATTTAAAATTTAAGTTGTCTCAAATAGGGTAAGAATGAATTTTGCGAAGACAAAAAATGTATAAATAGTAGAAATACAAAATACGTACGATACTTATAATAAAATATGTTACAGATATTATCCGTAATAGTACAAAATACCTGTGCGTAACACCCGTGGGCAAAATTGTCATAAATCAATTTTGCAGGGTGTTACAGTGGAATTGTACAGCTTATGGATGATATGAGTTGGTATACTTATATCATTCGCTGGGGCTCAGTTACGCGCCTGTGTTTCCGTATAATGGGAAGCGGGGCATGACACAAACAGTGAGCGGTATCTAGCAATACATCACTGCTACTCAAATAACGGGAATGTCAGTGATTAGACATAACCTATTCGTGACCAATGTTACCATGTTGTCTAGTCCCTTTGTCCAGATATCTTAATTGACCACAAGGCATAAAGCATGTCACCCATGTATAGTTCAATTTTTGATTTCTTGATATCTGAGTAGAATTACTAAAACAAATGATCACAATATCTCATATTGACTCATTTGAGCATGACCATGGATTTTGTAGTCTCACTCAATCAAGGGGTCCATAGATATCGCTCTTGTTATGTAAGAGGGACAAATACTATCTAAGTCACCTACATTCCTCTGCATGATTTGTAGTATATCCAATAGTCGACTTTATAATTACCTTATTACATGCAACGTTTGACGACATTAAAACATAGAAATTCTCATGTAGGGAACCGTAGTGACTTCAAGTCAAAGGACTACATACACCATGGTCACTGTGAGAACCTCTTATGACATTCACGTAACGATTCATGCAGCGTTCTCATGGTGGATTAGTCCAGTACATTATTACTCTAATATGTACCCATGTGAAGACTTGATATCTCATATCAATGTCCCGTGAGATATGGTCATCAGTCTACGCAAATACTAGTCTTTATATATTATTGTTGTCCTAATTCACAATAATACTTGACTAGGGATATTTAAGAATAGTATTCTAAGTACAACCAATAGGATCTCACAATCAAGCCATGCACTTGATATCCCATGGTATTGAACCTACTATTGTAAGGACTTTATTATATTTATTTAATCACAATAAACAACACAATAAATGAAATGCCTCATTTATGAAATAGATATCTTGATACAATATAAACTAGTAATGTAAATACACAACTGGCCTCTAGGGCATACACCAACAATCAGGTCTATGCGTTCACATGAGTTAGATTTCAGAATCAAGATCAGTTTGCAGCGATCAACATCAGCAAAAGTAAAAGGTCGGATCTTTTATTGTTTCCATAAAAGAGATCACATTATCTATTTTCTCCCACACAGAAAATAGCAGCAACAGATTGTCGTCGTCTTCTATGGGAAACAGAAAAGATCTACGTTTAAACTTCGTCGGTAATTAATTATTTTTTAGTCATGCCTCAAAAGAGGAAGAATGCGGCTACTAGTTATTTAGCCAACAATCCTCCTCCTCCCTTTCAAGCGGGGCAACAACCCTTTCGGCGGAGGGGGGGGGGGGAGACAACCCCCTTAGACAAGGCAA
The DNA here is from genome assembly GCA_017893485.1 of Hemerocallis citrina. NCBI lineage: Eukaryota > Viridiplantae > Streptophyta > Magnoliopsida > Asparagales > Asphodelaceae > Hemerocallis > Hemerocallis citrina. The sequence goes on along the minus strand of CM030363.1, from coordinate 76,174,709 downwards.
CAACCTCCTCAGTGGAAAGCTCCACCTCTTCCTCAATATGTTGATCACCCGACGTCACAACCCCCTCTCTTCGGGGATGCATCGGCAGGCTCTCAACCGTGTGATTCAGCACTCCACTCAGGACCTCACCTTGAATCATCGAGGGGGAATAAATCCTCGCTCCATATAGCCATCAACTCCATAATTCCTCCCGGTGTGCTTCTTATGGTACCCTTGATACCGCCGGATCTTCATACACTTATCAACAACATGAAGCAAGAGAAAATGCTCCGACGTCACCTCAAAGAGAGGCATGCCCAAGGCCAAGGATCCCGCTCAGAGCACCTCCCCCCCTCGGTCATGTCACGAGAGGTTGCCTCCTGCTCGTGATCGAATGGTAGAGAAAACCTTCCTTCTCAAAGACCATATGGAAGAAGAGGCCCCTGTCATAAGGGCCAAATTCCGTGAACTCAGAGATGAAATCCGTCATGTCTTGCAAGTCGCCCCAAGGAAGGGTCAGCACACAAGAAGGAGCCATCTCTAAACTGTGCAAGAAGAAAAATCATATGACTCTACAGGATCTGAGCCAAATGAAGACCCTGTTCTCAGCCTCCTCCAAGCAATGGAGGACCGCCTTACAAGAATCGACAAAGAGGAATGAGGTCATGCCCAAAGCTATCGCCCTAGTAGGCCCTAATTCTCCAAGTCTATCCTTGAAGCTCGCATCCCAGAGAAGTTCAAGCCACCAACCTTCGAATCTTACAATGGAGACACAAACCCGGGTGACCACATTGAGTGTTGTAAAACTCTCATGACGATCCACCAAGCCTCTAATGTCCTCATCTGCATGACATTTCCAGCAACTCTCAAGGGACTAGCAAGGGAGTGGTACTCCTGCCTATCTCCAGGCACCATCTTCTTGTTTGACTAGTTGAGGAACTCTTCCTCATCCACATCGTAAGCAGCTAAAAGATAGCCAAGACCAAGGCCTCCTTACTTGTGTTAAAGTAAAGAGATGGAGAACCACTCAAGGACTTTGTCAGAAGATTCACTGCTGAATCATGCGCCATCCCTTCTCTCAACCCATCCATTACAATTGTTTCCTTCAAACATAATGTGAGGCATGAATCTCTCAAAGTATCCCTTGCGAAGAAGCATCGTCGGGATTTCTTTGCTTTCCTCCAAATGACCGAGAAAAACATCCGGGCCGAAGATGCTCTAGAAGCTCTCTGCACCCGCGTTCTAGGGGATTCATCATCCAAGGAAAAGCACAAGAACGACGATGAAGAGGTACCCAAAAAATTCAGGAATGATAACATAGGTTAGCGTTGTCCGTCCACAGGACAATACTTTGAGAATTACATTCCAATCAATGCAAACATATCCACCGTCCTCATGGAAGTCGACAAGGAAGGGCTACTAAGGCCTCCTCCCAAGATGCGCTCCTCAGCTAGGAGGAGGGATAGGAACAAGTGGTGTGTGTTTCACAAAGACAATAAACCATCGATGATTGCAAATCTTTTAGAGAATAACTTAAAGGCCACATCAGATGAGGCCACCTCTCCAAATTCACCCAAAGGAACGATATTGGGCCTCCTCCTACCCCTGGGGCTGACAAGCGTCTAAAGAAACCCTTGTACGACCCCAATTTTTATTTTTCTTCCAAATCTATAACTCCAATTTTAATTCTTTCAATTTCCATGTCTTTAAACATAAACTAAGATAGTTATATTTCAAATAAAATTTTCGCAGAGTTTCCCCTGAAATTTCTGCCCCGAAATGCCAAAAGCTTACAGAATTCTGCTCTAAATTCCGTAGCTCACAACACAAGTAATATTTTCATGGGCTTCCCAGGCAAAAATGAGCAGAAACACAAAGGCAATGTAAATATCTTGTTCTGGGGGCCAAACTCATAATATAATATCAATTATCAACTAAAAACCATAAATTTCTTCGAAAAAGTAGTAAAATAAAAAAAAACTTGTAAAACATACCACAGGGCCTGGTACTCCACAACGAGATGGGTACGGGTCAAAAACATAACATACTCCCCACACTACCCATCATCGTCATCTACATATTTATACATCCAAAATACAATTTAAACCATAAATCTCACTATTCATATCACTAACTTATACAAAAAGTTCAAAGTAAAAGAATCCACTCAACTAAATCTACGCCTCACCTTTGCACTACTGAGGACCTGCAACGGTAAGGGGTCTAGGGTAGTCCTGGGACTCCCCTAACCCCCGAAACATTAAGGGGTTAGCCATTTCTGGTGTGAGTATAATTTACTAGTCTAGCAAATAAATTAAACTGTACAAAGAAAATAGATTGTACTTACAAATATCAAGATAGTATGATTCAACCTGAAATCTGAACATATCATCATAAGTGCGACTTTATATCAAAGTTCTTTTCTAATCTGCACCCATCTTCATATCCATAATTTAACACACATCACTATATGCATCACACTAATATCACATATAACTTTATTTTACATTCACATAATATTATATCATACATACACACTTTCTTTATTTCTTGTACTCTTTTCCATACCACAATTTGTGCGAAATATTCACATTAATTTCTCACACATAATTCCTTCATGGTTAATCTCATATACACCACATCATATCAATTCATATAGATAATTTCTTCACTTTATATTCAAAGACATAGCACTGTATTAATTCACATATATAATTCGTTTATTTTTCATATTTAATCACATACACAATATTCCTCTTTTCATGAATATCTTCACATCACCATTTGTTTATTTTAATATCTAATTATATTATGCAATTACCTTGTTTTACATATTTAGTTAACCACATACTTCACTTACCATTTATTTTCATTTACAAACTCATGACTTACATTCCTTTATACTCATTTTCCGTCATGTTCATTTTCTTTCTCCTTCTCATATTACATAACATCAAACTCATCAACCTTACAACATATTGATATTTATTGTTATCATATTTATTCTCATCACAAAACTTCACATTTATTCAATCATATATTATCCCATTCATTTTTATCGCATTTTATCACAAGTATTTGTTCTAACGTATATCATCACATTCATTCGTTTTCATCGCATCTTGTTCACATACATTCAATCTCATAATATCACATTCATTCATATCTTATAACACATATTATAATATATCGTAATACGTTAACTTTCATTCTCATTATATATTTTACAATTTATCTTCTCTTCATTCTGATTTCATCTTAGAATTATTTTAATGCTCATTCTCAGTTTATCATATATCTTGCTTTATAATCCATTCTCATCCCATCATACAACTTTAGTTACTTCTCATTATTATCAATAGTATATCTTACTTTCATTTTCATTTACATCTCATTTTACAATTTTACTTTAACTTTCCTTCTTGTCCGGTAATACACCGGTAATATAACAACACACCCTAAAGCAGAACTTGGGTAATCTAACATCACATCTCAAGCCGATAGCTCGGTTATTATTTTACTTTGATTTTCCTTTTCATCTTACAATTTACTTTACTTTTCATTTCCATTACAAAATACCACTATCATGTCAACAACCCACCATTTCACCCTAGGAGTTGTGCCAAAGCAGATAGTTCCCACCATTTCCATGGAAATAGCAGGCGAGTAGTTCCTCGACACAATTCCAAGATGCATCGAACTTATTTCAATTCAGGTTTTATTTTATCATCCATCCTCATAACCATTCTCTTCATATAATACCACTTAGTTTTATTATTCATCGCATAATATACTTTACTATACGTTTTATTCTCATAATACATCCTTTTTACTTTTCATTCGTATAATGCATGATACATTTTCTTTACTTTACATATTCATTCCCATAATAATATAATTTCTTCATTTTATTCATATTAATTCACAGATATACTTCCTTTACTTTCATACTCATTTACATAACACTGTGTCATCACTTTCCATATTTAGTCCCATGACATAATTCTTCACTTTTTGTAGATATTCACATAACACAATTTCTTCACTTTTCATTTTCATTCAAATACATGCTTCAATCACTATTCATTTCCATTTATATACTCATAACTGTTGGATCCTGTAGGCTAAGCAACAAACACTAGAGGGGGGGGGGGGGTGAATAGTGGGTTGAATTCTTCCTTCGTAAGTGCACAAAATAACGCATTCATTGCTTTGGCATTGTTCATAGTCTGATTCTTTTGATCATCATTCCATTGTGCATATGGAATGGTAGGGGCAGTGTATTCCGTCTCTGTCATTTGCCATATCTCGTAGTTGATTGATTGAAGATAGATTCGCATTCGACACTTCCAATAATTGTAGTTCGTTCCATCAAATAGTGGTGGCTGTTGTGTAGATTGGCCTTCATGGTACTGATTTGTATTTGAAGTAGTTGCCATAGCCTGTAACCTTGCTCTGATACCAAGTGTTGGATCCTGTAGGCTAAGCAACAAACACTAGAGGGGGGGGTGAATAGTGTTTATCAAAAATAAATTGCGGAATAAATAATTTCTCTCGGCACAGTCGACTTAGTGGTGAACCAGTCGACTGATATAGCAAAAATAAAAGAAATTTAAACTCTCGATGCAGTCGACTTATAGATAAGGCAGGCGACTGATGAAGCAAAGAGAACAACTAATGCAAGACTGAGAAGTCGACTGATACGAATCTGAGTCGACTGGCCAGACAAGTTTTGCAGAGTTTAAATAAGTAAAAGTAAATGCAGACACAAGATAATCAATCACAGAGTACACAAGATATATCCTGGTTCGGTCCTCCCGACCTACATCTAGTCCCCAAGCAACCCACTTGAGATTTCCACTATTCTTGAAAAATTACAAGAATATCCTACGGCGTTACGACAACAACCTTGTCTAACCAGTAGTCCTTTCTCTCAACCAGAGAAAGCAACCCACTCTACTACCAAGAGTGAAAAGACACCGACTCTACAACCAAGAGTCAACAACCACTCTCCAACCGAGAGCAAAAGTACAAGAAGAATTTTTACAATCAACCTATAGCCTTGTTGGTGTATGTGTTGATGCACGAGGCTAAATCACAAGGTTGACTTCTATACTCAGTCCAGAGCGAATTCAATGCTATACTGGACTGAATGTAGAGAACCAAAGTGTATGAACTTTGAAAGCTTTGTTTCTCACAGAAAATCACTTAGATTGTTTTTCACAAGAATGCTCGAGTGTATATAAAATCAAGTTGTTCTTTTCAGTGAGATATGAAACTCTATATAAAGAGTTTTGATTTCCTGAACGTTGGAAAACAGTTACATAACTGTCAACCAACGGATCAGAACTTTTGAGTTTGAAAAAAAATTTGATTTTGAAAATCAGAAAACGGTCAAAAGCTCTCGAACAGTCGACTGGGTTGCCATATGAGTCGACTGATCAGAGTTTGAATAATTTTAAACAATTTTGTACTTATCAGTCGACTGGCAAAAGCTTAAGTCGACTGGTACTTAAAAGTTAAAATTCTTCAAACTGTTTTGACTTATTTTTGGGGGTTTTTAAGAGACACACATTATGAAATTTTGAGTGTGTGTGTGTGTGTGTTGACAAGGCTTTACATCAGACTAAGACTCAACAAGAAATAAAATACAATGTATACAAGACAGAATAATATAACACATTTGAGCTTGAAGTCTCGAGTCTTGAGTCTTGAATTGAATCTTGATCCTTGTCTCTTCATCTGTATCTTTTTGAGCTTGTTTATTTGTTCAGCTAGAATTGTCTTTAGTCTGTGCACTGCAATGTTAGCTGTATAACATAGACATATGTTGCACTGTGTTGTGATCATCAAAATCAAGAATCAACATTCTCCCCCTTTTTGATGATGACAACACAATAGCTGATAACACTTTATAAACAGACATACAAGCATAGATTTTGAAAACTCCCCCTATTAAAAACACAATATGCATACATAAAGCAAAAACTTGATATACAGAATGTATCAGTCGACTGGAAAATAGATCAGGCGACTGACCAGAACATGAAAGCATTTTGACAAATATCACAGATGCAGCAAGTATCACAGCTGCAGCAGCAGTCAACTGTATCCTTGGGTAAGTCGACTGACCAGAGAGATATTTTGAATGTAACAAATGCAGCACAGATAGAACATAACACACAGACAAAATGTAACACATAGATAAAATATAACTGAGAACATTCTTTCTCTCCCCCTTTGGAATCATCAAAAAGCATAAAGTAACCAGATTTTGCATTAAAAAAGAAGGTCTAATACATAGAAACAAAATGCATTAAAAGGAAAATTACATAGATAATAATAAAAAAGAAGTAATCGTCAATCATCTTCTTCGGAGTCTTCGTCATCATCTTGAGAAGGAGGAGAAAACTGAGAAGTGAAGAGATGAGTGAGATGGGCTACCTCAGAACCAATATGGTCTAGTTTGGAACCAAGGGAAGAAAGATGTGTATCGACTGTGACTGAATGGTTCATTAGGTAAGACACACAGTCGTACATGGTTCGAGGGTCATCATAATTGGCTTGAGGGAGAGGTGGATCATCAGATGTAGAAGGTTGAGAGGCTCTAGGTCTAGAAGATGAACCTAAGGGAGCTTGGGACATTGGAGGAGACCTAGGGGGTGATCGAGTAGGAGCATCAAGGAGTTTCATGCGTGCCAAACTAGCACGATCGAAACACTCATATCTAGAAACAACATTTGTCTCCGACTCAAGATCAACTTTAAAAGCTGTAAAGACTCTAGTAAGAAAACCTCCAAAGGGTAGAAAATGAGTGTGGTCTTGATTAAGTTTGGAAAAAATAACTTGACCCCAATCAACAGCTATCCTACCAAAAATTGCATATATAGCTTTTTGTAACTCAATAGAATATTGGTCATAACTCCCCTTTTTAGGAAGGATGTTATAAGCTAATATTCTACCGACAAGCTTAGCAATTGGTTTTAGATTTCTGCTTGTCATTGGAAGTCGAGAATTAGGTAAGAGAATTTTAAACAATACAGAAGCATCATCTAAAATAACTTCATCAAGAGGAATTCCACCATCATCTATACCCAACATTGCATTAATCCTAGTCGGTGTTATAGTCATTTTAATATTTTTCACTGACGAACGGATTAATACATCCCCATTTGTTTTTTGAACAACACTCATATTTGTATAAAACAAATAAATGAGTTGGGGATAGTAATTAGGTTGGTTAGATAATGAGAGAAAGTCATAGAGACTGGAATTTTGAAATAGTGGAATGAGGTTAAAACGGTCTAGGTCATTAAAATTGACAAATCTTCCAGGGAAGATTTGAATGGTACAAAAAACATACCAACGATCAAGAAGATCGGGACTCAAAAGATATTGGGTATATTCTTGTGAAGAAGAAGTACCCTCGTGAGTTCTCTTAGATCTTTTGGGTGCCATTAGGGTTTTGGAAGGAGACAAAAAATCGAGATTTACCAAGATGGAAGAGAGAGACAACCACAGATGAGAGAATTAGCAGCCAGCAGTCGACTTGAAATCTGGTCGAATTGAGCTTCTTCTTCTCTTGCCTTAGGGTTTTGAAATTGGAGGTGAAATTGGAGATCGGTAAAAGTGAGAAAGAGGGGCTGGTAAAGGGTTTTTAACAGAGAATAGACGGCTCAGATGCAAGGAAGAGATATCAATGGCTGAGATAAGAAGTCACGGGTGAGAAATTGAAAAGTTTTATCTCAAAACTGTGATGAAGACTCGCTGAAAACAATTGATCTCGCGACAGTCGACTGGTAGGGGTTATCAGTCGACTGAGTCGAGAAGAAAAATAAAAATGTTATATCTACTAATCAGTCGACTGGTATATGAACCAGGCGACTGGTAAGATAAAAAATGTATATGTTTAAAAAACAGTTCAGTCGATTTATACACAAAGACAGTCGACTTCACAGAAGCCATTTTCAACAAGTATCAAGAAAATCACAAATTCCAAGTTCTCTCCTTAATTTAATGAAAGTATCTTCTTTAAGGGGCTTGGTAAATATATCTGCTACTTGTTTATCAGTAGAGATAAAGTCTAAAGATATATCTCCTTTTAAAACATGATCACGTAGAAAATGATGTCGAATATCAATATGTTTCGTACGTGAATGTTGAATCGGATTTTTAGATAAATTAATTGCACTGGTATTATCACACATAATTGAGGGTTTCTCAAATGAAATACCATAATCTAATAAGGTTTGTTTCATCCATAAAATTTGTGCACATGCCAAACTTGCAGCGATGTATTCAGCTTCTGTGGTTGATAGGGATACGGAGTTTTGCTTTTTACTGCACCAAGATACTAGGGAATGTCCCAAAAAGTGACATGTACCACTAGTACTCTTGCGATCAGTTTTGCTTCCAGCAAAATCGGCATCGCTATAAGACAAAAGTTGAAAATTATCGGTGCGTGGATAAAATAAACCATATTCAGATGTGCCTTTAATATATCTTAAAATTCGTTTCACTGCTTTTAAGTGAGATTCTTTAGGACTAGATTGATATCTAGCACATAAACATACGCTGAACATAATATCTGGTCTACTTGCAGTAATATATAAGAGTGAACCAATCATACCTCGATAGAGTTTTTGATCAACACTCTTACCTAATAAGTCTTTGTCAAGAGTAGTAGTAGTAGCCATTGGTGTGGATTTACTACTAGTACCATCCATGTTAAAACGTTTGAGTAATTCCTTTGCACATTTGCCTTGATTGATAAATATGCCATTCGAGGACTGTTTAATTTGCAATCCAAGGAAATAATTGAGTTCACCTATGTGACTCATCTCAAATTCATTTTTCATGGTATTAGCAAATTCTTGACATAGATGATTATTAGTAGAACCAAAAATTATATCATCAACATATATTTGTATGATTAAGATATCATTCTCAACTCTTTTGATAAACAAAGTAGTGTCTACTTTACCTATTTCAAATCCTGTTTCTAAAAGAAAAGTTTTTAAACGATCATACCAAGCACGAGGTGCTTGTTTAAGACCGTATAAAGCCTTTTTCAATTTATAAACATGATCTGGAAATTGTTCATGTTCAAAACCTGGTGGTTGTTTAACATAAACATTTTCCTTAATAAACCCATTAAGAAAGGCACTTTTCACATCCATTTGAAAAAGTATAAAATTCATAAAACAAGCAAAAGATAATAAAATACGAATAGATTCTAGTCTAGCAACAGGAGCATATGTTTCATCAAAATCTATACCTTCTTCTTGATTATATCCTTGGGCAACTAATCTAGCCTTGTTCCTTACAACTTGTCCTGATTCATCTAACTTATTCTTGAATACCCATTTGGTACCAATGATAGTCTGATCAGGAGGTCTAGGAACTAAATCCCATACATCATTCCTTATAAATTGGTTTAGTTCATCTTGCATGGCATTCATCCAATATTCATTCTCACAAGCTTCTTGTATATTTTTCGGTTCAAAATCCGACAAGAATGCTGTATGAGAAATCATATTAACATGTGAACGTGTCTGAATACCATGGGAGATGTCACCAATTATTAAGTCATGAGGATGATCTTTAACTTCAACAAATGACTTTGGTAAAGTTGAAGATATCTCAATCGGATCAGTCGACTTGACTTGTTCTTCAGTCGACTGCTTTACGTCAGTCGACTGGGAGACCTTATCAGTCGACTTATCAGATAGATTAGTTTGCTCTAAGGATTTAATCACATTATCTAACAGTGATAAATCAGTTTCATCATCTTTATTTAATGTTGATGAAGGTAAGGATTCATCGAATGTAACATGCATTGATTCTTCAATAGTCATTGTAGACTTATTGAAAATTCTATATGCTTTACTCCTATTTGAGTATCCCAAAAAGATACCCTCATTAGATCTAGGATCAAATTTGTCTAAATTATCTTTTGTGTTTAGAATAAAACACTTGCAACCAAATGTCTTAAAGTAAGAGACTTTAGGAATTTTATTAAAAAATAACTCGTAACAAGTCTTCTTTAGTTTAGGTCTTAGAAGAGTTCTATTCAAAACATAACAAGCTGTAGCAACAGCTTCAGCCCAAAAATGCTTTGGTAGATTGCTTTCAACAAGCATAGTGCGTGCGCATTCTTGCAAAATCCTATTTTTCCTTTCAACCACTCCATTTTGTGGTGAAGCTCTAGGAAATGCAAATGAATGTGTTATACCATTCTTGTTGCAATATTCTGTAAATGTTTCATTTTCAAATTCTCCACCATGATCACTTCTAATAGTGACTATGGTTAGAGATCATTGATTTTGAACACGTTTACAAAAATGTGCAAACTCTTCAAAAGCATCATTTTTATGTTTTAAAAAGAATGTCCAAGTGAATCTTGAAAAATCATCTACTAAAACAAACACATATCTACTTTTATTTAAAGAAGCAACTCTGGTAGGTCCAAATAAATCCATATGAATTAATTCAAGTGGCCTACTAGTAGAGATTACGTCTTTTGTTTTAAAAGTGGATTTGATTTGTTTTCCTAGTTGACATGCATCACATAACTTATCCTTTTTAAAGGATATTTTTGGCAGTCCTTTAACTAGGTTATATTTAGATAATTTTGAGATATTTTTCATGTTCACATGTCCAAATCTTCTATGCCATAACCAAGATTCATTGTTAGAGGCTATTAAACAAAAATCATTTGAAAAATCAATTGCATTCAAACATAATTCATAAATATTATTTTTACGAAAGCCTTGAAAAACAACATTTTGCATAAAAGAATCATAAATTAAGCATGCATCTTTTTCAAAAACTATTTTATATCCTTTATCACACAATTGACTAATGCTTAAGAGATTATGCTTTAAACCATTAACCAATAGCACATTTTCTATAATAGGGTTAGATATTTTACCGACCATGCCAATACCGATGACTTTGCCTTTGTTGTTATCTCCAAAGGTGACGGTTCCTCCATCTATACTTTGAATGGTGGATAGTAGGTTGGCATGCCCTGTCATGTGTTTTGAACATCTGCTGTCTAATATCCAGCGTTCTTTCTTGGGTACCTATAAAAAATTTAAGGTAAATATGGTACCCTTTTTATTGGGTCCAAAGCACATTAGTTTGGGGGAAACCAAACCCATGAAGAGTTTGATTTTCCTCCATAAGCAGGAATATAATAAGCAGAATTACACACATTCAGCATATAAGAATTGATATAAGCAATTCTATCATTCTGATTAAGACTGACTGGAACCCATACTAGTTTGTTCTGTCCAGTCGACTTACCAGTGTTGTTCAGTCGACTGTTGGTGTACATCAGTCGACTGGTCGATACACTAGGTCGACTTATAAGAGGTTTTGATCTCGTGGAATAAGATCCACTTTCTCTGGACAGGCGACTGGTTGTATGGTTCAGTCGCCTTAACCGAATGTTAGTTTTGCTTTTATCACTGAAATTAACAACCTTTGGTTTTGCAAAGAAATCATACAACTTGTGTGTAACACTAGAAATAGATGCTGATTTATTCTTACTAGTGTTTAAAACCGGAGATTCTTTTACAGAGGTCTTTTTAAAACCAAGTCCAAATTTTTGACTAGATGTAACTTGATGATGAAGCATATCATTTAAATTCTCTTTGCCTTTGTTAAACTTAGATACGTTCTTCGAAATCTCTTCATAATTCTTTTTGAGAGTTTCCAGATCAGTATCTAAACTTGCAATGCGAGAATTTAAGGATTTTACTTCCTTATCAAGGTTAAAATTTTCTTGATTAAGTGTTTGATTCACTTTCTCAAGATTCTTAACTCTAATCTTTTCTTTCTTTAACTCTTGGAATATTTCATTAAAAGCATCAAGAAGATCTTCGGAATCATAATCATTACTTACATGTTCTTGTGCAGCCATAAAACACACATTTGCCACTTCGTTATTTTCATCCATTTCTTCTTCGGAAGATGAATCACTATCATCCCATGTAGCTTGATAGGCCTTTTTGTTCTTGGCAAATTTGTTCTTTGGATATTTGTCCTTCTTGAAGTTGGATGATTTTCCCTTGTTCTTTGCATTTTCTAAGGGACAATCCTTCTTCATGTGACCTATTTTATTGCACCTGAAACATGTAGGAGGGTCATTAGAATCTTTACTTTTAGAATGAAACTTACCCTTCTTTAAGAACTTCTTGAATTTCCGAGTGAACATTGCTATTTCTTCTTCATCTTCTTCCTCATCTTCTGAATCAGTCATAGCTTTAAAAGCCAATGATTTCTTCTTTGCTTGGTGTGATTCAGTATCTTTCTTTCGATCTTCAAGTTGGACCTCATATGCCATGAGATTACCAACAAGATTCTCGAGAGTAAGTGTGGACAAATCATTCGCCTCCTCTATTGCTGTGGTTTTCTTCTCCCATTCTGGAGTGAGTGCTCGTAGGACTTTTCTGACCATCTCTGCTTGGGTATAAGTCTTTCCAAGCGCCACAAGAGAGTTTGTGATGTCTGTGAATCTTGTAATCATCTCGGACACAGTCTCATTGTCCTTCATTCTGAACATCTCAAACCTGTGGACAAGAACAGAAATTTTAGACTCTTTTACTTTATTTGTTCCTTCATGTGTTACCTCGAGTGTATGCCAAATTTGATGTGCGGTTGTAGCATTGGATACACGGTTGAATTCTTCCTTCGTAAGTGCACAAAATAAAGCATTCATTGCTTTGGCATTGTTCATAGTCTGATTCTTTTGATCATCATTCCATTGTGCATATGGAATGGTAGGGGCAGTGTATTCCGTCTCTGTCATTTGCCATATCTCGTAGTTGATTGATTGAAGATAGATTCGCATTCGACACTTCCAATAATTGTAGTTCGTTCCATCAAATAGTGGTGGCCGTTGTGTAGATTGGCCTTCATGGTACTGATTTGTATTTGAAGTAGTTGCCATAGCCTGTAACCTTGCTCTGATACCAAGTGTTGGATCCTGTAGGCTAAGCAACAAACACTAGAGGGGGGGGGTGAATAGTGTTTATCAAAAATAAATTGCGGAATAAATAATTTCTCTCGGCACAGTCGACTTAGTGGTGAACCAGTCGACTGATATAGCAAAAATAAAAGAAATTTAAACTCTCGATGCAGTCGACTTATAGATAAGGCAGGCGACTGATGAAGCAAAGAGAACAACTAATGCAAGACTGAGCAGTCGACTGATACGAATCTGAGTCGACTGGCCAGACAAGTTTTGCAGAGTTTAAATAAGTAAAAGTAAATGCAGACACAAGATAATCAATCACAGAGTACACAAGATATATCCTGGTTCGGTCCTCCCGACCTACATCCAGTCCCCAAGCAACCCACTTGAGATTTCCACTATTCTTGAAAAATTACAAGAATACCCTACGGCGTTACGACAACAACCTTGTCTAACCCGTAGTCCTTTCTCTCAACCAGAGAAAGCAACCCACTCTACTACCAAGAGTGAAAAGACACCGACTCTACAACCAAGAGTCAACAACCACTCTCCAACCGAGAGCAAAAGTACAAGAAGAATTTTTACAATCAACCTATAGCCTTGTTGGTGTATGTGTTGATGCACGAGGCTAAATCACAAGGTTGACTTCTATACTCAGTCCAGAGCGAATTCAATGCTATACTGGACTGAATGTAGAGAACCAAAGTGTATGAACTTTGAAAGCTTTGTTTCTTACAGAAAATCACTTAGATTGTTTTTCACAAGAATGCTCGAGTGTATATAAAATCAAGTTGTTCTTTTCAGTGAGATATGAAACTCTATATAAAGATTTTTGATTTCCTGAACGTTGGAAAACAGTTACATAACTGTCAACCAACGGATCAAAACTTTTGAGTTTGAAAAAAAAATTTGATTTTGAAAATCAGAAAACGGTCAAAAGCTCTCGAACAGTCGACTGGGTTGCCATATGAGTCGACTGATCAGAGTTTGAATAATTTTAAACAATTTTGTACTTATCAGTCGACTGGCAAAAGCTTAAGTCGACTGGTACTTAAAAGTTAAAATTCTTCAAACTGTTTTGACTTATTTTTGGGGGTTTTTAAGAGACACACATTATGAAATTTTGAGTGTGTGTGTGTGTGTGTTGACAAGGCTTTACATCAGACTAAGACTCAACAAGAAATAAAATACAATGTATACAAGACAGAATAATATAACACATTTGAGCTTGAAGTCTCGAGTCTTGAGTCTTGAATTGAATCTTGATCCTTGTCTCTTCATCTGTATCTTTTTGAGCTTGTTTATTTGTTCAGCTAGAATTGTCTTTAGTCTGTGCACTGCAATGTTAGCTGTATAACATAGACATATGTTGCACTGTGTTGTGATCATCAAAATCAAGAATCAACAATAACTCATTTTCTTTAATTCTCATCTTCATTCATATACACATATTCATTTGAAATCATGCACTTGCTTTACTTTCACATTTCCATTTTACATCGAATACTTTCTTTTCTTTTTCATTCTCATATCACATTTCACATAATATGCTTCCTTTACTTTCTCATTTCTCTTTTCATTTCATATTTATTCATTTTATTAATTTTTTGACCAGTGAGCCACAATATCCCACTATAATGAAAGCCGACAGCCCAGTAAACACACAGACCTCTGCCCCCCGAGGTCTTACGCGTCTGAGGCTACGTCTTTCTCCCTGCTTATGCCAGCGAGGGAAATACTCACCCCAAGAAGAACTTGGGTACTTCCTCCTAGCCGAATCCAGGAGGGAAACACACGAATCCCAGACAAATTGGGTACTTCCTCCCAACTGAAACCAGGAGGGGAAAACACGAACCCCAGATAAACTGGGTACTTCCTCCCAGTCGAAGCCAGGAGGGAAACACTCACCCCAAGTAGAACTTGGGTACTTCCTCACGACATCTTTCATCGAGGGAATAACCGGACCTCAAGCCGATAGCTTGGGCGATGAAAACACGCACCCCAAACATAGTTTGGGCTAATAATCACTTACCCCAAGTCGGTCCTTGGGTATTAGGAGGTTTAGCCAAAACTCCCAGGATTTCTGTAGGTACTGTTCAACAAAATTTATTTGTTATTATCATTGTCATTTCATATTTTCATCTCATTTCACCACCACACAGCATTTCATTATTTGCTTCAATAATTTACATCTTTAACTTTAATAATGCGATTTATTATCCCGTTATCCCACATGTTCACATACATCTGGTTATTTTATTTATAAGATTATTACCTGATATTATTCTGTATCATAAACACACCAAAGTATTTAGTTGCTCACATTTCTTGGGAACATGCCAAACCAAGTAGATGATTAAAATCACAAGACCGCCCATTAGTTTCGCTTAAAAACATCACTATATTACACACATATTCACTCATTAATTTCATTGATTACGATACCTCAACTCATCACCACCCAAACATGTCACAAACATACACCAAATATATACATCATAACACCATATATATATATATATATCAGTTTTGTTTACCTGCCGTATATTATATGTATATCAGCCACAATTATTTCATATTATCACACATATACTCAATACATCATCATAGCACTAAATATTCAAAATCACAACAATTCACCATATACACACCAATTCATCATATAACAAGATTTTAACATATAACAATTTCCATATTTTCAGTTAAATCTCCATTTAGCTGAATCCCACAAATATCACTTTAGAACCGCATAAAATTTTGTCACAACACTAGTATAATCATACTCACATAATATCCAGCGAAGACTCGAAGCACCACCTCTCCATCCCGCATCCGAAGTCGCTAACATCTCCTATTATCAAATTTCAAAGCAATTAGGGCTCAAAACATCCAACCCAGTCACAGGAACTAATAACACTAATTATAATATCACTCAGGCGTTTTATTGAATGTGTGGGATGCACGCGTGCGATGCTCGTAATATTCAAATTCCTAGGGGATTTTTATCCCCATACAATTACTAAAATCACCCCAAAATTATTCTAACGGTTCAACTAAAATTTCTACTACCATGAAGGAGATAATTCTCATATATTTACTTCCCTTTTTATAAATCCAAAACCCTAATTTATAAGCAACTTACAAAATCTCCAATAATTTGTTAATTTCCTGACTCTAACATCGAAATAGACTTCCAACCAACCCTATACTCCATTTCTAAGCAAAAGAAATTAAAAGCATAAGAAATTACACAAATAATTAAAAAGAAATATACCTCCACTAAATCTTTTCTCTTGACTCTACCACTAAATAGAGCACCCTTCACTTAGCCTACCCCTCAAATTAATTTAAAAACAAAGACGAAATGGGGTGGATTTGGGCGAGGGAAGTCTCGGCCGAAAATGGGTTTCGGGGGTTTCTCAGGTCGGACGTAATCGAAAGAAGAGGGGAGGAAGAGAAGAAGGAAAGTGGGGGGAGGGATTTTGTAAAAAGTATAATATAAATAATTATTGCAAAGGTATTGTAACATATAACCCTCAATCTCCAAAAATATTACAAATAAACCCTAACTCTACACTTTTAATAATACTAATAATATAAAATACATTAAATTATCTCATAATAGTCCTCCAAAATTATAAAATAAAAATAAATAATATTTTTTCACAAAAAACTCAACTCGTACTCCAATATATCATTTACATCAATCCAACACAAATATCAAAACCAATCTCAAAATAAAATATACCTAAAATAATTCATACCACTCCAGAGATATAAAAACGAGTATTTTCAGTATTTTACAAATTCGAGGTGTTACAACCCTCCAAGTCCCAAGACTCGAAATCAAGAGCAATTCTCCTGTCCATCCACGGTGGACCAATGGGAGGGGAGTCCAACTTCTATTGCAAAGCCTTTGTTAGGAAAGTAAACTCGATGCATAACATCTCCCCGCCAAAGGCTTAGGAGTCCTGGTGTAACGCCGCAAATTCCAAAACACGATAATTCGTAGCACAATAGGATCTTTTACTTCAAATTCGTACAATTTCACAAGGAATTTAAAACTTTTATTCATACAACATGTTCCTTTACATTAACACAGCAGGAAAATAAATAATTATAACACGATAAAAAGTACAACGTGAATAACAGCAACTAAAATCTGAAAGAAATCTTTAGCACCAAATCATCTTTGTGATCTTCTGCAAATCCCAATCCTGCGCTGAAAACTTTGGGTACGTCAATTGCTTACAACCGACACAATATTATAAACGGCCATCCTCACTATGCCGTAATATAACCATTCTTTATACTTACAAACACAAACACAATTTGAATGCAAAACAAACTGTGAAGAGTGACTACCCTAAACATGTCAGTGTATGATATGCCTTAGATGCCTAATCCAAATCTACACTACGATGCACTAATGCATACTTGTTCGGATTCTATGCATCCCATACTACATAGGTTCGAGGACAAGCCCTTATCGTACTCCTCAATATAGGGTTTAATCCCTCGCCATGAATTACTACTACGGTGACTAATGTATGATTTAGATATTCTGTGAGTATCTAGCACCACCCCAATAATTCTTGAGTATCGTACTCCCACTTCAAGTGATTCCGGACACACTGCCTCACACCTAGTAATTCTGGAGACAAATACCCACACCGCGAGCTATGACCCCCATAATTCTTGAGTATCGCACTCCCACTTCAGGTGATTTTGGACACACTTCCTCACACCCAGTAATTCTAGAGGAGAATACCTACACCGCGCTGTCATTGGTACCTCATCACACAAACACCCCACGAGCGTTGCCTTGATCCCAGTAATTCTGGAGTAATATTCCCCACCGCGAGCCTCATCCCCAGTAATTCTGGAGATACCTCCCACCGCACTATCTAGGCCCTCATACTCGTATTTGCCCATACCTCATCACATCTCTCCTTAGTGCCTAACCCTATGTTTTAGTTTTGAAAATTATTACAATCTAGAGCTAGCTTAACCTACCGGACTTAAACCAACACAAGAGAAAGTCATCCCACACTGGCTACTTCTCAAAGAGAGAGTCAACCCACACTGGTTACTCCTCAAATTCTCATAATAAAAACTGCCGGTCACTGGGGTCTCGCCTAGCCTCTAGATTCCAACAACTATCTCATTCTAGAGATCGACAATAGGTTATTTTCAACCTCAACATTAAAATTTAAATTTTCAAAACAACAATTTTCTTCAACCCTTGAAGTATTCACTATCATAATTTATTCATTAATTATTCCCAACTCGAATTTCCTCATAATTTTTTTTTAGTTGCTAAACAAATCAACCGTTTCCAAAGCTTTCTAAAACCCCACTTCCTTCAAATCAATTCTCTTTCAAACAACTTTTTTTTCTTCGTTTTATATATGAAACATAACTCATTCCTCTATTCAAATTCTCCAAATTTCTTCATAAGACAAGCCCAAAATATTTACTTCAAATCCCAACTTAACTTTATTTTTATTTCAAATAAAACTCAAACTTACAAATCTTCAATTTTTTGCAATTTTCAAATTTTCAAGCTCGACCCGACTAAAAACATAACCTCCTAGATTTCAAAATTTTCTTTTAAATTAATAGGATAAAATCTCAAAATTACTTTAATTATGTTCTATGAAGTTTTCTCACACTCCTTCCATTTAAAAAAAAAGTAATTAGACGTATTTTTAAAAAAAAAGTAAATAGATGACAACAACAAAAAAATCGGTTGTGATAAAGTCAAAGAGCATTCACAGACTCGAACCAGCGCCACGATGGAGGAACCCAAGCACCAAACTACCAGGCCACTCATGCCCATTGTATTAAAGCACTAGATCTATAATAAATATTCAACCCCCCCCCCCCCCCCCCCCCAATCTTTCCTTAAAATTTTTGGAATAAAAACGGAGCATGCTCTCATTCAAACCCATGCAAACATCGAGGCGGCAGACCGCCCACCCACTGAGCCTAAGCTCAGATCACACCCTCTATGGGATTTAAATCCTCACATAGTTTGGTCTCGACTGATACCTCTTTTCAGAACACATGCATTCAACTCTATTGTCTACCCATTAATTTAATATAATCAAGTTACACATTCAAGAGTAATCAGAGGGAAAAACCACTTAATTCTATGGCAATAATAATTCTACACAGTTCAAAAACTTCTAATACATGAATGATATCTCAAACACCACAAGGAATTTATAAAAAAATGTTAATCTACATCACATTTATATATTTCTTTCCTCTTTTCCATGACGATTAACATTACGAGAAATTTTTCCTCAAATCAATTAAATTCACTCAATGAATTTTTCTCACGAATTATTCATAAGAATTTACTCACTCTAAAAATAATCACACTATATTATTTCATATGTTAATCTACACAACCTTTTATTTCGTAAATCTACTTCAATTAACATGGTCTTCACTCAAACTTATTGAATTTCTCCTACCACACGCATCACAATCAAGTAGAATAAATTAATCATTTTATATCTGCAAAATTTAAATTTCTAGACAACTACACATGCATTTACTCAAATAAAATTAAGAGTATAAAGGAACACCCACCTAATAGGAGAATACTATAAACCAAATTTCCTCCAAAGGCACTTCGAAATCCTGACAAAGCTACCCAAAATCACCACTCCAAAAATTGCACTGTAAGCCAATCCCGGGCTCTGCCTTCTTCACTGCTTGCTTCTTGTTTTTTTTTTTTTTTGTTTTTTTGGATTTAGGTCATTGAAGAAATGAATAGACTTAGGGATTATATGTATAATATTAATTAGTTAGTTAATTAACCACTCCCCTACTCTCACTCCCCACTACTTCCATGCCCAAGACTTGGTCAATTACCTCCAACGTTTCTTTACTTTGGGTGCATAATGCATGTGTGCACGTACACGTGCTTGTGCACACCCCTCCATAATTAATTATTTATTTAAATTAAAATTTATGTTTATATATATAATAAAATTAGTTTAATTAAAAATTATAGTTTTCATGCATGAATAAAATAGACACACACACATACTTCATGAAATTTTATTTTAAAAGATAATGCAACTAATACGTGCACTGCTAATAAGTGTGTCGCACGTAAAACAAATATGTAAATACAAAATTAATTTTTTCGACGGGGAAATATTTATAAGTACTCGGAATGTAAATTACGAAAATATATTTCATTATACATATACCGTAGTGTAATCAATATGTACACAGAATAACACGTGCACCACACGTATAAAATATTTTAATCAAAATAGGATAAAAAATAATTTCCGTTTATAAAAAGAATTTGAACACGTCATAAAGTAAATAGTTGAAACATATCAAAAATATTACACGTGACGGTAGAATCAACAAGTATATCGATAACACGTGCAATGCACATAAAAACACAAAGATTGAAAACTAATATTTGACTTGGCTTATATAGGATAAAAACGAATTTTGAGAAGATGGGAAATGCATAAATAGTGAAAATACAGAATATGTTATGGATATTACCCGTAACGGTACAAAATACATGTGCGTAACACACCAGGGGCAAAATTGTCATTTCCAATTTTGCGAGGTGTTACACCTAGTGACTTTCTCAGACAAAGACCTTAAGAGTGTCTGAACACCTCATTATGATGCGCTAGTCATCAACCTTGACATGAAAAATCATGAGATGTGACGCATCCTGGTCGACAACGATAGCACAGTAAACATATTCTTCCTAGATGCATTCGAAAAGCTTAAGCTCTCCCGAGACCGCCTCAAGCCCGCATGGTAAAATCTACATGGCTTCTCCAGAGTCCCCATTCAGATAGATGGAATAGTCACAATTGATGTAACTAAGGGTAAGGTTCCATCCTCTCGCTGTGGCCATGGACTGTATGGTCGTCAACATAAAGGCCGCCGACAATGTCATCCTCAATCTTCCCAGCCTCGCAGATCTCCATTTTGTACCTTCGAATTTCAACTTGAAGATGAAATTCCCAACATCCTCCAAGGCAGGGGAAGTGAAAGGAAGCCAAGTAGTAGCTCGATCATGTTACACTGCTACGATGGGGGACTCGGTCCTCCCCCTTGATGCTGTGGAGCATCCCTCAGAGAGAAGCCATTAGGCATCTAAGCCAGTTGATGACTGCTTCAACCAGGATGAGATTGAGAGCTTACGTGGACTCGGTCCTCCCCCTTGACGCTGTGGAGCATCCCTCAGAGAGAAGCCATTAGGCCTCTGAGCCAGTTGACGACTGCTTCAAATAGGATGAGAATGAGAGCTTACGTGTGATTAAGACCCCCCCCCTAACCCAATGCACGAATCATTAAGCATATCACCAAGAACAATGACCATACAAAGTCAAAAGGTGTCTGTCCAGGGGCCTGCCAACTTGAAGACTTGGGGGGAAGAATATATCAAGAACTTGGAACCCTAAGCACCTCATGAAGTTCACTGAGAGTGCTTAACATTCTCCTCCAGGTCCCCTTTATTTCAAACATGTAATAAAGGTTGATACTTATAACAGTCACATAGTGTAATAAAGGTTAACAATTGAAGCAACAACATAGTTTAGAACTTTTAATAAGGGCTTGCAACCAAAGTAACAACTAGTTTGTCTTTTCAATAAAAAGTTTAGCATTTTTTTCGAAAATTCTTGTACATCTATCCCAATTCAAGGAATGAATTAGGTACTCAGCTCCTCTTCCGAGCCACACTGCAACCCATTAACTCAAGGCAATGAGTTCAGTGCTTTGCTCGCTGCTCGAGCTCCTCCAACAACTCATTGGCTCCTTACAATGAGTTTGGTGCTCAACTCCTTCTTCGAGCTGTGCCACCAACTCATCAAAATCCAAGCAATGAGTTAGGCGCTTAGCTCCTCTTCCGAGCTACACCACCAACTTATCCACTCCAAACAATGAGTCAGGTGCTCAGCTGCTCCTTCAAGCTGTTCCTTCAACTCATCTACTCAAAGTAATGAGTTAGGCTCGCATCACCTCTTCCTAGCTACACCACCAACTCATCCACTCCAGACAATGAGTCAGGTGCTTAAACTCCTCTTTCGAGCTACACCTCTAACTCATCAACTCCAATGAATGAGTTATGTAACGCCCCGAGCCCAGCTCAGCTGCGCACGCGGCTACACGTGTGCATAATACGCAAACAAATAAAATTCTAACAACTGCCCACCACAGGCATGCTTCACAAAAGGGGCTATAGACATTAGGTACCTCTTGATCATTAGCTCCTATATGTATTCACTCACTCTCTCTCCTATTTCCTCCGATGGGGGACTAACCCACAGCCCAGCCACATCATCCATGCATGCAGCCATTCTTTCATTCTTCTTTCTTTCTCTCATTTCATGCAATTTTTCACTAAACATAATAGATCCTTCTATAGGCTCCTTAATTAATTCAATTACTCCATAGCCCATAGAAATCTCCATAGGCCAACCAACCGCTTCTCATAATATATATATATATATATATATATATATAATTATTATTATTATATTCTCCCAATATAATATTATATATATACTCTTAAGTACGGGGTGTTACACACACCTTCCTCTAAGAACTCAGCGTCCTCGCTGAGCCCGAGACTTGCAACATGAAATAGGATATCCTTTCTAGCCAATGTGGAGAGGACTACCCTGATTCTGCTAGCTGTACAACCCTACCGAGGACTCTGGCTACCCACCAGTGCACATATGCTAGCTCCATCTCAGGCGTACATCTTGCACACACTCGGTGTCGAAAGTAGGCTCTGTTACCGTTTGTAACGCCCTGAGCCCGACTCAGCTGCGCACACGGCTATATGTGCACGCAATACGAGAACAAATAAAATCCTAACAACTGCCCACTACAGGCGTGCTTCATAAAAGGGGCTATAGCCATTAGGTACTTCTTGATCATTAGCTTCTATATTTATTCACTCACTCTCTCTCCTCTTTCCTCCGATGTGGGACTAACCCACAGTCCAGCCACGTCATCCATGCATAGAGCCATTCTTTCTTTCTTCTTTCTTTCTTTCATTTCATGCAATTTTTTTCCTAAGCCCCATAGACCCTTCTATAGGCTCCTTAATTAACTCAATTAATCCATAGCCCATAGAAATCTCCATAGGCCAACCAACCACTTCTCACATTATTATATATATATGTACATATATATTATTATATTCTCCCAATATAATATTATATATACTCTTAAGTATGGGGCGTTACAAGTTAGGCGCTCAGCTCCTCTTCCAAGCTACGATTCCAACTCATCAAACTCCAAGCAATGAGTTAGGAGCTTAGGTCCTGTTCCAGGCTACGCCACCAACTCAACCACTCCAAACAATAAGTCAGGTGCTCAACTCCTCTTCCGAGCCACACCGGCAACTCATCAACTCAAAGCAATGAGTTAGTTGCTTCGCTCGCCACTCGAACCGCTCCAACATCACATTGCCTCTTTACAATGAGTTCAGTGCTCCGCTCGCTGCTTTAGCTCCTCCAATAACACATTGGCTACTTACAATGAATACGGTGCTCAGCTCATCTTCTGAGCTACACCACAAACGCATCCACTCCAAATGAGTCAGGTCCTTAGCTCCTCCTTCGAGCTACGCCTCCAACTCATCATCTTCAAGCAAAGAGTTAGGGATTTAGCTCCTCTTTCAAGCTACGCCACCAACTTATCCAATCCAAACAATGAGCCATGTGCTCATCTCCTTCTTCGAGCTCTGCCACCAACTCATCAAACTCCAAGCAATGAGATAAGTGCTCAGATCCTTCTCCGAGCTACACCAACAACTCATTAACTCAAATGTGGGTTCGGAGTCCAGCTAGAGCTGCCCCCATAACTCATTAACTCAAATAACAAGTTCAGAGTCCATACTTGTGGTTCATAGACACTCTAGCAACTTCCAAACAAGCAAGTTCAAAGCTCAACTTACCAATCGACTTGCTCCCATAACTCGTTTATCTCTTATACAACAGATTGATATTTTCTTTTGCAATATCTGTTTACAAAAAATCCAAAAGCACACAATGATTCACGTGTCCTACCCTCCTACCTAATTACACCGAAGAATCATTAGCTTCTGGAACAAACTCCCTTGACGTCAATTCATGAGTTTAACCACTCTTTTCACTTAGATAAACGAGGGTACATCTTGTGTGAAGTCCACTCTGTTGGGCCGAAGTCCCTCCACCTACTTTCCAAGCAAGCAAGGTGAGAGGTATGACTCACCTTGAGGCATGCTCTCAAAATAACCTGGCACTTAAAATTTGTTCGGAGTCCATAACCAATGCTCGCATATTGCTATAGAAATTTACACATAAGTAGGTTCAGAGCATGACTCGCCATTCCATCTGCTCCCACAACGCATTACCCCTGGAGCCAACTTCTTCGGAGTCCATAACCGCGGCTGAAAATCACTCCAAGCAAACTTATGGGTAAGTAAAGTTCGGAGTCCGACTCACTACTGAGGTGACTCCTCAAACTCGTTATCTCCCTTAAGTAAGGTTGCAAACTAAACCCTTAGAAATGCTTACTAAAAGCTCTCTCAATAAGTCAGGTTACGGGACAGGCTCCCCCTAGAGCTACTCCCCTTACTGGGCAAACTGAGGATACAACCCGTTTGGAGTCCATACCCTCGAAGTTGTAGCTTCCCTATTTACTTGCTCACAATTAGATAACAACTTTATTCGAATGACAGTCTGCTCACACAACTTCCTGGTACTTTGACAATGAGTTTGGAGTCCATAACCACGCCCCGCATGCTGCTCTAGTAATTTGCGTGAAAGTAGATTCATAGCTCAACTCACCAATCAATTTCCTCCCACAACTCGCTACCCCCAGAGTCAAATTGTTCGGAGTCCATAACCGTGGTCAGAGAGCCGCTCCAAGCAAACTTGTTTGCAAGTAAAGTTTGGAGTCCTATCAGCATCTCAGTACGACCCCTACAAGCCGTTACCTCCTGCAAGCAATGTTACAAGTCTAACCCCTCTTCTAAGCTACTAATCTCACAACTTGTCCAAAATAAGTTTCCTTAACAAGTCAACTTACAGGTCTAGCCTATTTAGAGCTACTCCTCCAACCCTCTGGAATAAGGAAGCAACGAGTCTAGGGTCCAACTCTTCCCTAGAGCCTGGTAATGCTCTTATTCAACTCTCTTGCCTCCCGAGCGGCCTTCTATTTCCACTGCGGGCTCATAGTCTAGCTCTTATTTAGGGATGCTCCAAAAGCTTGTCAACTCCACGAAACTAGTTCACAGTCC
The DNA here is from genome assembly GCA_017893485.1 of Hemerocallis citrina. NCBI lineage: Eukaryota > Viridiplantae > Streptophyta > Magnoliopsida > Asparagales > Asphodelaceae > Hemerocallis > Hemerocallis citrina. Next base: position 76,149,453 of record CM030363.1, on the reverse strand, counting down.
ATCTCTCCTCAAGCTACTTCCAAAGCTCGCTAACTCCAAGCAGCAAGTGCGGAATCCACATCTCTTCAATCTTCTCCTCTAACTCGCTAACTCTCTGTAACTCCTATTTCCGTTAATTTGTATTTTCAAATATTTTCCCGTATTCTAAATTAAACTATTCTCTTTTTAATTTAATATGTTATTCAAACTATTTTGTGAAGCCCAATATTTGATTATTCAACTATTTTAATATTTGAAATATTTTGGAATCCAATTTTTATTATAAGCCCAGTAATTTAAATTAAACCCAATGGTCTAATTATTTATTTTGAGCCCAATTCTATATTTAAATAATTAAATTGTTTTGAGCCCGTGGACCAAGCCCACCTCCTATTGGGTCTTGATCCGCTAACCCAAACCCAAACTCCATTGTTGACCAGATCAACAAATCCCTAAGGTTTGAATTTTGAACCCCTATTTTTCAGCCCTATAATCCCTCTCCATTATGTGGCTGTTTATAACTATACTAATTACTTTTTAATCTTCCCCTCAGAATTAGCCTATTCATTGTGGTCTCGTAACCCCCTCTCCCTAAAATATCTTCTTTAATTCTTTCCCCGTAACCCCCTCCCCCTATAATCACTCTACTCCTTAATTTAATATTATTTCTATACTATTATTATATATATCTCTCTCTCGTACCCTCTCTCCTTCTCTGATTAAAACCCAAACAAAACAAACCCAAACAGAACCCAAAACACCCAAACCCCCAGCGTCACCTTCCTCCCCTCTCCCGCTCTCCTCCCTTTTCCCCATTTCGAAATCGAAGCATAGCTCTCCCCTTCCCTTCGTCCTCCACCTTGGACCTTATCTTCCTCAACTCGAGAGCCTCCCGCTCTGCTCATCCCCGCTCGCCATCCTGCCTCCTCCTCGTCATAGCCCTCCACTGCGCCGTTCATCCGCACTCGCCACTCCACCGCCAGGCTCAGTCCACCACCTCAACACCCATCGTCCAGCCATTTTCATCTTCGTCACCCACCATCTATCCCATCATCTTCCTCATCGTCATCTTCAACCTCTCGCTCCCCCACGACCACATTCTGCCATTGCTCCACCACCGTAGCTCCTCCACCTCCGCTTTGGCCTCCCTCCATTGCCGAAATCAGGAGCTCTGCCTCCCCTCGCCTCGTCCACCGAACCACCGCAGTCGTCGCCAAGCCGCCACTAGTCACAACCGACCTCGCCTCCGCCTCCTCTGTTTCCTCCGAAGAAAATAGAGCTCTGATCACTTCGCTCGCCCTCGCCGCGGTACAGCTCCCCTGCGCCGTTGCTCGCCACCCGAGCGCTGCCGTCATCCACCCTCGCGTCTCCGCAGTCGCTGCTCACTCCGCCGTCGAAGGATTCCCGTTCGTTCTCTCTCTCTTGCCTTAGGAAGAAGGCGAATTTCCATTGGAGGGATTTGCCGTTTGGTGTTCTGGGCACTCTAAATCCCGTTTGGTGTATGCTGGCCTGGCTCGATCCGGTGCAAGGAAAGTTTCCCATTGGTTAGGTTGCTGTCCCGTGTTCTGGGCATAGCGGATCCGATCGCTGTTTGGTGTTTTGTTTCGATCCGCTTTGGGGATTTCTTGCTGAGTTACTGTGTTTTTTTGCTTGGACTTCTCGCACGTATTTCGCACGTGATTTTCGGAGTTCGCCGATTATTCTCCTTTGAATCGTCAAAAAGGCAAGTATCTCTTGTACAAATTTATTTGTTCTAGTACAAGCCCTTTGCATAAATACCACAAGTATATTATTTTTGACTCCAATTCGCATTCATAAGTCGAATTGATACTCATTTCTATACCTAATCCGTCGATCCTGTATTCACATGTGATCATGAATACTTTGTTATCATATACATGACACGAACATAAATAAATATACACATATGTACTCTTAGGATTATACATATTTATGTGCAGGAATGTTTCACCCGTGATCGTAGCTAGTTAAATTTGACATCTTGTTCTTGTTGATTAAATTAATAAAAGTAACAAGCCGGGGTATAAGGGAAAGATTTAAGTAGTGGGCAATATAGAAGAGCGTACTCGGATGGGAGCTCGTGGTTTCCCGATGCAAGTTACAAGTTGCAAGATTGGAAATGACAAGTTTACATGTTCACGTTACAAGTTTACACTCTACATGTTCCACGTTACAAGTTTGCACATATCTCGATATAATATTGAATATACATGTTTTCCCGAGTACGTGACCTATAAAACCCACCACTAAATCTAAACGAAATTGTATTGACTGTAGCAACCATGTAGTAAAAGTATGGATGCATGAAGTGCTACCTAGATAGAATCAAACATTAGACATAAGATTAACACGTGCATTTGCATGATCCAACTACATGTTACTTGTTCATGTTGACTCGATACTTGTTTACTTGGTTACTTATTTTATATGTCACTCGTTCCATATTGCCTTGTTCATACCATGTTTACATATTGCATTTTCCCTATTTCATGACTCTCGATTCCTTGCTCTTTTCCTGTTTTTCTTTTGTTTTGTTTCATACATGTTTCCCTTAGCTTGTACCCCATTGCGGCCCGTGACTTGTATTAACGTTTTCTTGTTTCCCTTTTCTTTTCTTTTGTTATAATATACTTGCAGGCCCAAATGGAGAGTTACCAGATGGTGTTGCTGACCAAGTGTTCTAGTTTATTGTTATCATGTTATCTTTAGTTTGTATTTTATTTCTTGAAACTCTTTGTTGTAATCCAGGCTTGTTTGAGTCGTAACTATTTGTATTTCCCAGTTGTTGGTTATATTATGGAATATGTCTGTAACTTTTATTATCATATTGTGATTTACATGCCTGCGTGGATTGTTTTATTATCTTGTTGTTGAGTTTACTTGTACAGCTCATGAATGGTGTGTTCGCACCATTCGCTGGGCCTTAGTCTCGCGCCCGTATTTTCGTATTTTGGGGAAGCGGGGCATGACATTCTCACACAACCAGCACAGAGTCCAACACCTCCACTAGGGCTACCCCTACAACTTGTCAACTAGAAATCACTAAGTCTGGAGTTTAGCTCGTAACTAAAGCCGCTCTCCTAACTTATGGACTCATAATAACAAGCTGCAACACAAAGAGAGCAAGAGACGAGACAAAAAATACTTGAGAAATCCTTATCAACCTTCCAGGATGGGCACAAAGCTCCTCGAGGGACAAAGCTCAACTTTGTAGCTCCTCAATGGTGAAGCTCCTCTTCATAACTCCACAGGGGTGAAGACCCTCTTCTTAACCCATCAGGGGCGAAGCTCCTCTTCTTATCCTATCGGAAGTGAAGCTCTTCTTCGCAGCGCCTCGGGGGCGAAGCTCCTTTTCTTAGACCATCGGGAGCAAAGCCTCTCTTTTTAGCTCCTCGAGGGCGAAGCTCCTCTTCATAACTCCATGGAGGCAAAGTTCCTCTTCTTAGCCCATCGGGGGCGAAGCTCATCTTCTTACCCCATCAGGAGCGAAGCCGCTCTTCTTAGCTCAATGGGGACGATGCTCCTCTTCGTACCTCCTTTGTGGTGAAGCTCCTCTTTGTAACTACTTGAGGGGCAAGCTCCTATTCATAGGCAAAGATCCACTTAGTACCTCCTTGGGGGCGAAGCCCGTCACCATAGCTCCCCCCAACAACTCTTTCACTCCATACAATGAGTACGGTACTATGCTCTTCTCCCGAGCGGTCTCCTTCTTCCACAGTGAGTTCGGAGCTCAACTCGTCTAGAGCTGCTTCTTGAACTCGCCTCCAAGAATGACTCTCCCATAGAGCATGGCGATGCTTTTCATCTTTCTCATCTCCTAAGCATCCTGCTTCTTCCACAAGCAAGTTCAGAGCTCCCTCATCTCTAGCGCTGCTCCCTAAAATTGCCTCCCAAACGGATCTCCTCTAGCGTCTGGTGATGTTCTTCCTCTCGATCGTCTCCCGAACGGTCTTCTTCTTCCACAAGTGAGCTCGGAGCTCAACTCATCCCTAGAGTTGCTCCATAAACACTCCTTCCGAATGACTCTCCTCCAAAGTCCGACAATGTTCCTCCGCTCGGTCATCCTCCGAACGGTCTTCTTCTTCTACAATGAATTCAGAGCTTGACTCATCCCTAGAGCTGCTTCCAAAACTCGCATCCCGAATGGCTCTTCCCTTGAGCTTGGTGAAACTCCTCGTCTTAGCCCATCAGCAGCAAATATCCTCTTTGTAGCTCTCCAAAGGCGATACTCCTCTTTGTAGCTCTTCCATGGCAAAGCTCCTCTTCGTAGATCCCCGATGTCGAAGTTCTTCTTAACTTTGTAGAGGCAGAGACATTGCGGGCCTGTTTTGACCCTAAAGATGGATGATTCCTCAACCAACTTATGCATAGAACTTGTAGATCTTCCAGTCACCTTCAAAATAATGGGTCATATGCTCCGATCGGACCTCTGTGGCATTGAAAAATTGCATCACACTTCAGATACTCCAATAATAAAATTTAAAAAGAAAAAAAAAAGAGGAGAAGAAAAAGCGGAGGAACAAGAAGACGTGGACAGAACGTGCATGCGCAAGGAAAGCGACAAGTGCGCCACACGTATCATCCAAAGCCAAAAAATTAGAAGAAAAATAGGCAGAGTAGAAAGAGGAAGAAAAAATGCTGATGTTAGTATGACATTAGCCTCTGGAGCCATAAAAAAAGGTGACAAAAAGTTGACCAGTCAACGATGACTGGTCAACGTCTACAACATTGACGCCACGTCATGCCCGTAGGAAGCCATGTCAGCTCAACAACTCCTTCCCGGTGCACAACATTAGGTGACCCTTATTCCGGGTAACACGAAAAAAATCTCTAATTTGAGCAATCAGATCTCCCTAAAAAGCGCACTACACCTGATGAACACTCAAGATCTCCTCAAAATTCTACTCAGCGCACAATACCGGGTAAGCCTTGTGCACTGGGTAACAAATCAACACCAGTATCTCATTGGAGTGGATTTGGACCCTTCGATCTCCTCGATGAGTGAGTTCGATCAGGTCGATGATTCAGATCGCACCACATCATCAAGTATGATTTAATTGTTATCTATTTTCTTTATTTAATTTTTCATTTGGATTAAATAATTAAAAAATATTAAAAAATTAAAATTTGAATTAATAAATTAAAAATTCTAAAAAATAATTATTAATTCAGAGAATATAAAAATATTTCGTAAAATAATTGTTGTTTTCATAAAAGAATTCACACCATCTGTTTGCTCCCACACAGAAAATGGCAGCAACACAATTTTGTAGGAGGAGGGAATAGGAGTTTATGTGTTTCTCCCGGGGAGTACCCGGGTGTGAAAGTGGATTGCGTGTATTTTGTTAAGTAATATGAGTGGGATGGCAGATGCCAATATGGGTTTATAGTTTGAAGGATAAGAGGATGGAGCCCATCTTGTCGGGATTGGTGATGGAGGTTTATCCTCAGCTAGTAGGGTTCTTACCCTTGTTTTAGCTCGAGGAAAGGACACTGGGCCGTCATCCATAAAGGTTTGAGTATGGTATGCATGCAATTGTTATCTACAGTAGCGGAACCAGGATTTTAATCCACTTGGAGCGAAATTACAAGAACTAATTTTTTTCATAGCATGATTTTTTTCATGTGGAGTTATGACATAATTGTTGCTAAGTAAATTGTGCCTCAAACTTCTTTTATACATATGGACATGGTGATGAAACAAACCATCTATAGACAATAGTAAACAAAATGTTTCGACTACTAATGTTAACAAAAAAATGTTTTGTCAGAAACATGAAGCAGACATCCAAAGTTATAGTTACACAATGTAACATCCAAAGTTATAGTTACACAATGTAAAGACATGGGAATGTGAGTAATGAAAATATACCTCATATAAATTCTGGAAATCAGTACAGCTATTTGCCTGAGCCCCTAAGCACAGGTACGAGTGATAGGGTAGCTGATAGTGAATGTGGGCAATTATAATCATACCCTAGTAAAGAAACAAGGAATGTAATTACGTAGTGATGAACATTATTAAAAAGAAATTACGTAGTGATGAAAATAAACCTGATTTGCCTTCAGGCAATCGTAATGCTATATGAGTGATCTTGCAGCTTCATTCGTACATTTTCAAGTTTCATCAAGCAGTCCTAAATAAATTCGGATACCTTCTGTTGTAATGAATCCTCTGCAAAATTAAGAACTTAGGTTACAACGAGTGAGATAAAGAAGTCACAGAAGCTTCGAGGTAGTATCTAACTGAAAATTTCTTGTATAAGCTCTTCCTGTAAAAAAATAAATAAATTTAAATTCAAACATCTTGAAGCTCAACTGAAGTGTGCAATTCTCTATTAGGAAATGTACCTCTTACATATCCTCAACATGCCATTTTCTTCTCCATCCCCCACATCTAGCATACAGGAATATAATGAAATGAAAACTACCAAAAGAAAAACAAAATCAATCAGCAAATTTATTCTGTTACTTTAAAGACTAATTATGTTAATTAACAAATTAATTTGAAAAAATTATATATAACATAAAACATATTGAAATTAAAACTATATCATTCCATAGCTATTGATAGGGGTGGCAACCGGGTCAGGTCGTCTCGCGCCCCGCCCGCGACCAGCTCATCTCGACCTGACCCGTCTTGACCCAGTACACGAATCCCTTACTGGGTTGACCCAGGTTGGGAAAATGTGGATTTCGACCCGCAAAACCCACCCCGCAAACCCGATGACCAAGTCAAACCCGCCTACCAACCCACGGGATTCGATCCATTGGACACGAACGGGTCGAACAGTCGACCCGTGCGAGTCCAATAGTTGTAACCCGCGTGTCAACCGTTCTGTTTAGCAGGCAGACATCAGCTGCTGTTTTTTTGTTTTGTTTTTCCGTATAAATACCTAATTCAATCTAAAATTTTCCACACCTTACCCTTTTACTCTCTCTACTACTACTCAATTCAATCAAGTATTTTCCACAAAGAAGCAAACAACAAAGAAGTAAAAACTTTCGAGCGTATCGAATTGTGTTGATTCAACTCTCATCTACATCTACTTCAACTCCTCCAACAAAGAAGTTCTCTCTCTATCTTTCTACGACTACCGGACTACGTGACTACGTCTAGTACATTTCTCAATCGACTACGTCTACTTCTACTTTTATTTTCTCTCTCATTTCTATATATGATTATCCGCGAACAATAATATCAAAATTTCACAACCCTCCTATTGTCTTGGTTTTTATTGTAGTTCTAATTTTTTGTATCATATTTGTTTGTTGATTTTTCACTTTTCTCTCTCTCAACCCTCCTATTATTTTTTAAATTTTTTTTAAACATATACCTCCTAGATTGTTTTGTATTATTACACATACACTAGTAAAACACTAGAAATTGTTTAACATATACCTTCGAGGTAGCGGCCGTAGCCTACGTGGACATGATTCCACCGGTACTTCACGTCGGCCTCAAATAGTCCCACATGTAGAGCCCGAATTTATACTGAATTCCATGTAGGATCTCACGACATAGAAGAAGAAATGTATAATGTTGACACACAAACACAACAAACCAAACCTACTAGTAGTTGAAAAACTATGTGGGAAACTGGTGATTGGCACAAATATTATGACTATATCCCCGAAGAGGATAATCCAGGTGTAGGACATAAGGTGTTAGCCCGTTTCCGATTATACGAATCTCCATTTGTTTACTTTCTTTTTCTTGTATTCTTGTATTTCAATTTCCATATAAATTCTTTCCTTTGTATTTAAATTCTTTTTGAATCTTCTATTGAAACCCATCCTAATAATTATTTAAAACCCAAATTTATATTCCATACTATATCTTGTTTTTTCTTGTTTTCTCTTCTTTTTATTTATTTATTTTGAAGCCCAAACCAAGTCTTGTTTCCTTCATCTTATAAATATTATTTTGATTTATTTTTTTTATAACGAGGATATTATTTTGATTTATTTGAAGCCCAATTTTAATCCATACTATCATATTATTTAATTGATTACTTTAATTCATGTGAATCCCAATTCTTTAGCCCAAGATTAAACCCAAGCCCTAAACAAATACTAAGTCCATACTATAATTATTTTATCTTATTAATTGTTTAAAGCCCAGTGATCTTTATTTTATGAAGCACAATTCAAGTACAAATCTAATTTTATATAAAACCCAAACCCACTACCCTATTCCAAACCACTACCCGAACTCTCAACTACACACACAACTCCACTCTCCTTAATCTCCTCCACTAACCATGAATATCTGCTAACTAAATTCTGCCCCACTAATTTGATCCTAACCGCCCACTAATCCCTCCAATCCTAATCTCTATTAATTAATTACTCAAAATCTATCAGCCCTCTAATCTCTTTCCCTCTTCTTCTTCTTCTCGTCTTCTTCACGCCAAACCCTTCAGCTGCGCCCTCCTTCACCCGCTCGACATCCCGCGACCCATCGCCAGCACCGCTGCGACCTCCACCGCAGCCCCCAAGCCCCTATCATCCTCTCCTCTTTCTCCTCTGCCCGCCGAGCGCCACACCACAACCACCGCTCAAACCACAGCATCCACCTTCGCTGTCGACACCAAGTGCCACACCTGGACTGCACCACCGAGCACCCATCTCGCTTGCCCTCGCGCGCGCGCTCGACCACCACAGTCGAGCTTCTCCACCTTCGAACCACCAAGCCTCCACCGTCGATTCCTCATATCGCGCTCCCACCATCACAGTCGACGCCTTACTCCTTCATCGCTGGTGCTTCTCGCCACCACCTTGATGCTGCGCACCACCTCACAACTGAAACCTCACTCGAGCAGCCCCTCACTATTTTCCCCTCGAGCCACCACCACTGTACTCATCGCCCTCCCCGCCGGCACCTCGACTGCAGCACCATGCCTCCACTAAACATCAACAACCACCTTGTCCAATTGTGCTTCACTGCTCCTTTCCTAAAGTTCTCCTTGCTGCCTCGTCACCCCGTAGTCCACCCACCATCACCGCAACCCACCACCGCTGCTGCACCCCACTCCCGATTGCCTCCAACCGAACAACAGCCTCGTGTCGCTATCTCACAACTGCAGCCCTTATCCATGCCACTGCCATTGCCCTCCATCACAGCTGCATCGCCATAGCCTCACGATCGCTCTCCTTCTTCCTCGCCCACCTTGATCACCTCCCTAGCTATCTTTTTCCATCATAGTGCTGAGCCCGAAGCCCGTGTGTGTCACCATCTCTTGCTGTGCATTTCCACTGCCTGCGATTATTGCTGTTGCTTTCACTGTTATTGCTTCAGTTGCTTTTGCACGTGCTATTTCTATCGTTTGCACGTGTTGCCATTTTTGGGATCTTTTCATATCATCTTCGTTCATATTTGGGATAATCATCTAAAAGGCAAGTATTCCCTTGTTTACTATTCTTGTTCTCGTACAAGCTTTGCGTTGAATTTCGCAAGTAGTTTGATTGATTCGTTGACAAAATCTCATTCCTTTCCCATGTTGATTAAATCTCAACCCATTAGTGTAAGTTCGATTCTTGTTAATTCCATACACGTAAGTCAATCATGAACATCCTTGTGCATTACATGAACACGTGACAAGAAGCATGAGTAGATGGATACATGTCGAGATTGATGATTTTTATCGTGTGGTAGTATAAATATTTAATTCTATAACTGTTGCTGTAGAAATGAAAATTTTTCATATCGATAATCGTAGAAATGCCCTTGAACTACTAGTCAGCTTTGTTAATATCTCATAGTAGTATATGCAATTTGTACATCTCAATTGTTGTTAGAGAATTTACCATGTTGCTGTCCCGCAGCCTAGTCCGTATTGTAGTGAACTTTCGACCATGTTGCTGTTAGAATTAGACCATTCTCTATAAATGATAGTCAGATCCCACTGAATCTAGTTTCTGTAACATTCGAAGGGTCTGAATTTTGAGTTGTAGAAAGTAAGTTATCACAATTTTTGTACCGCTGAGTTTATAAATCAGATTGTTAACTATGAGCATGATGACCTGTTTCACTAATTGAAACATCTTGTTAATAGCAGATTTTAAACTTGAAATTTATTTGAATGCTACTGGATATGATTGAGAGCCTTAACATAATTTTTATAGGATTTTTTGGATAGATATTCAAACCCGTTATATACATGTAAACTTGACCCTAAACTGCTGTTAGAACACTAGAACAGTAAAGACCTAAACTTTTGACCTAATATAATTTATAATAAGTCATAGAAATTTAAATAGAAGTCCTAGCCCTCTATGTTGAGAATCCAGAACATCTTACGGATTCCCAATGTGATTTATAGATTGTAAATTATTGCCATTTTCGTACTTTCAAGTTATAATTTTCAGAATCGAGACTGTGCATGAAACCAGTAAAGAATGAATTTAGTTGCCTAGCTACTATAACTATAATGTATCGTGTGAATATGCATTGGAACTGACAGGAAGTCTAGTTTCTAGAACCCCTGATGGAACCTGTTTCACTTTCCTGTAGCAACGCGAAAGTGAGTTTTTGTACAACAATGCATTGCTGTCCAGAACTTGTATTGTAACATTTTTTGCATATAAACCCTTTGTTTTATATATTTAATGAATTGAACTATGTATATTCATGTATTGCATGTTACCGTTCGTGTTTACTGATCATGTCTACTGTTCATGTATACTTTTAGTAAAACATAACAAGCCGGGGTGATAAAGGGAACGACTCAATAGTGGACAATATAAGAGACTGTACTCGGAAGAAGGTCTGTGTTTCCCGTGTTACATGTTTACCAACCAAGTTTACCGAACAAGTTAGTGACCAAGTTTACCGATCAAGTTTTATAGTCATGAGAAAACCTGAGTACATGACCTGTACAATTCACCACTAGAGTCTGAACATTAACATGTTTGTATGCACCCGAACCTGTGGTATGGGATACAGGATCGCGTGCATTAGGTATGACTGATTAAATGAATAGACTTAACACTGAGCACATTCATATTCCTGGTTACATATTACTTGTTCTGTTTACAAGTTATATAATTCATGTTTACATGTTACAAGCTCAGTTTACTAGTTTCATGATTCCCATTTATAAGTCAAGTTTACATGATCCTCATTTACATGTATTTTTCTATTACATGACTTGTTTCCTATATATATGATTCTCTGTTCTTGCTATATTCTTGTCCTTGTTCATTTGCTTGTACTACTTGCAGTCCGTTACCTGCTTTAACGGGTGTTACTCTTCCCTAACTCGAGATGATGAATTTATAGGCGCACGAGAAGAATTACCTGAAGGACTTGGTGATCAAGTGTTCTAGAAAATGAGATGATTCCAGCCTGCTTTATTTTGCTTATTACTATGTTTCCAGTTTCTATTACTAGTACTTCATACTTTGTATTCCGGGCATGTTGTCCCAAAATTTACTTTTCTAGATGTTGATTATTTGTGGACTATTGCATGGTTTATTTATTTTATTCCTATTTATGTGATTATAAATTACCTGTGTGGTTGTGTTTATTTTCATGTTGTTGAGTTGATTATGACAGCTAATGAAAGATGTGATTACATAATTCTTTGGGCCTCAGTCACAACCCGGTATCTTATTATATTCCGTGCTGTAAGACCCCGCAAATTAGTATATAACTATTTTGTACATTAGTCTGTGCACAATTCAGAATTTGCACATATTAATGAGTTTTTTCCAGTTTTAATTGAGTAAGTATTGTAACATATTATTTAATATGTTTTGAGCCCGATAATGGTAAAATTGTTGATCCGGAGTTGGAAAAATTTCTCAATTAAATTGTATGTTTATCTCAAAAATAATTGAGACAGAAGGTATAGTATCTTTATATTAATAAACTATTTTTTATATATACATACAAATATTTTCTCTGAGAATGTGTATGCATTTGTCATGAATGTAGATGTGAGAATACATGTTTATGTATACAAATATGAATGTGTGTATGTATTTTGTATAATTATCCAAACTAAAACCCTAAACCACTAAACAAAACCCTAAACCACCATCCAAAACTATGTGCTTGTTTTGAGATGTGGTCACCCCCCCTCTTCACTCACCCTCATCTCACCCATCCACTTGAATTGGCCGGCCTACACCCCCTCCGATTATTTAACATTTATAAAACCCTAAAAACCTTCTTCTTCAAAAAGCCTCATTTCCTCATTTTCTTGCAATCTCTTCAATTTCATTCTTCTTCAAAATTTGGCTTGAAAGTTTCGAGAGCAAGCATGCAAGGAGAAAGATGCTAGGAGCAAGGAGCTAGGAGGTGGAGAAGCCAAACAAAGAGAAAGAGAAGAAGGAATCATCAACATCTTCTTATGTGGGTGACTTTCTCAACTCTATGCATGTGAATATTATTTTTGGAGTGATGAATGCTAAAGTTTCTTTTTTGGACTTGTAGGATGGTGCGAATGAAATCTTGCATGTTCTAACTTATGTTATATGAGCTAAGAGTTCCAACTGATATAGAAAGATTGAATATTGAGAATATTTTTGTATGGTATGATTAGAAATTCGTATCTTGGTTCTATGTATGAGTTTAGACTTGTAATTTTTATGGTCGCATCTTGATTGTGTCCTTAATATTCACGCCAAATTTCGTGAGTTTTGGAGGTGGTTTGATATTTTTCTAAAATTTATCAAGTTGCTGTTATGGAAAGAAAAGCAGCTTTTTTGTTGAATCTAGCATTTTGACTTATAAAATTTGTATCTTCATGATCACTATGGATTTAGAGCTAAAATTTTTACTGGACCTTCTTATACATGTTCAAAACAATTCCACCAAATTTCGTAATTCTTGGACATTATTTGCTATCCCGATAAAATCCAATACGTTGATATTGTCATTAAACCATATTGCTGTTCAGTTGAATGTTCATTCTTGACTTATAAAAGTCATAAATTTGTGCCACGATGGAATTTTTACTTGAAACTTTTATAGCAGCATCTTGATTATGTATTTAATACCTCTTCCAAATTCCATAATTTTTTGGATAACAATTGGTATCTTAATAAAATCTGAAACAATCGTTGGTCCGAAATTTGTTCTGTGATCTCTTTTGATTCTTCATACTGAGTTCAAGAATTCATAACTTTCTGAATATATGGATTTTCAAGTTGAAAATTTTACTATACGTTCATGCATGTGTCTCTATCAAATTTCCCAAGTCTCGTAATTTTTTAGCAAGAATTGTTATCTATAAAAAATACATCTTTCCGCTGTTGTTGAAAATAGTGTGGCTGCTATTTGGAAATTTTGTATCCTATTCAAATAGGCATAACTTTTTGTATACTTGGAATTCTTGGCTAAATTTTGGATATGTGATGATCCTATATGTGTAGAACATGTCTACAAAATTTTATAATTTTTTTGAGATCATTTGTGATTTTAAATGAGTTTTAGCATGCAACTGATTGACAGTTTCTGTCAATTCTAGAAGTTTTTATGCATTTCAATTTTTGGCCATTTTCGCCTTCAAAATGAAGTATTTTGAGAAAGTTTTCAACTGAGAAATTAGAGTAGACTTAATGATCTTTCAAAAAACCCTAAGAACTTTGATTTTCACCAAGTTTGTAATTTTTGGTGATTTCGCAAACAACATCAGGTGTATGTTTGATGACTAAGTTGCTGTTTTAATTGAATGTATGTTTTTATCATAGTAAGGCAATAGAATGATCTTAGAATGATGATTATTCTTACTTTTGGATCATGTTTGAACGTGTTGGAGTTGTGTTGTTTACATCTATAATATTTTATGATTGGATTGACTATTTGTCCTATGTTTGCATTAGTGCAATTCGCTTGTTACTCTAATCTTCTAGCATGCTTAAAGTTAGAGTAGACTTATATTGTATTGTTGTTTGGGGTGATTCTTACTACCCCTATGTGTGTATTGCTTGGTATTTCTTAGGGTAATGGATTTTACCCAAGGGGGGCTATCGTTACTACTCAATCTTTTGGGTAGTTAGTAGCCTGTGTCACCTCGAATGTGTTGGAGGAGATGACTCGTGCGCCGGCATGCTCACCATACACGGAGGGATATCCGTTATTGTTGGTTATACCACTTGGTCAAGAGACTGTGGAGCGTAATGATTAACGGGAGCAACATATTTGGGTTTGCCCAAGATCATAATCAACTCCAAGCGTGGAAGGCAGGGTGACGATTGACGGTGGTTAGTTTGCCGCTTAGTTTGGCCATAGTTTGGTTAACGTTGGTAACCTCAGGCATCGTAGTGTCCTAGGATTAGGTCGAGGTATTGTGTAATGTTAGGATATGCACTAGTCGGGTGGTTATACTCGCCTGTCATGGGGACACGTACGGCACTATCTCGCCTGGTAAAGGGGAAGGGCTGCGTGATCCCGTCTGTTAATTTCTGGGGATTAGTGATATGAACGGGACGTGCTTACTATGATTCTCCCGTCGTAAGTTTAGGGATGGACCCTAAGACTCCGTCAGGTTCTATGTTGTTTAATACGGATAGGAAGCTAGGGTAAAACTCAAAATCGCGAGTAAGACTCGAGGCATCCTGGTGAGCTTGCGGGCTACCTTTATGTTCTCAACAACTTTTGAGTGAGGTCCAGCGCAATGGGCGAAAACCGAGCATAGTGAAAAACAGGGACACCACTACTGACTGCAGTGGCAGAATTAGATCGACCAAATGCAACCTCATCATTTACTAGATGAATGTCAAGAATGGGAATGAGTACAAGATACATCGCGATGGATCGAACTCTACATTCAAGAGAAAGCAAACTCCTTGAAAAGTATGAGTATGGGATGCATATGTTTTCAAATAAATTGCATTAGAGTAAGTGCATAGGGTGCATTTTGGAATTGTGCATTAGACTCTAGGTCATGACATACACTAACTCTTGTGATTTGAATACACATTTTCCTTTTGCATCAATCTTGGTTGTTGAGTTTTGGGGAGTCGCTGGTTTTATCAGCATTGTGTCAGTTGCATTCAACTGACGTGCCCACAATCTGTTGAGTTGCAGGATTGCTGATCTTGGAGCAGGAAACACGAGCGGTGGGGAGAAAATTCGTGGGAGTTGTTGTCAAGTATGTTGCAGAGTTTTTCTGATTGTTGCACATTGTGAGATTGTAATGTTGTACAGTAAATTTATTGGATGTAATTTATATGAATTCATGATGTAACTCTATGTTAAACAAAAATTTGTCCTTGTAATAACATTTTAGTGGCAATATAAAGTTTTAAATTTCCGGTGATTTTCTGTGTTTGGACTCATTGAAGAAAAGATTATGGCTTGTTTCTCAGGTTTCCTATGTTGGGAACTCGGGGCATTACACGGGAAGCAGGGCATGACATAAGGTTTGTAAAACTTATTTTAAGAGTTAAAAATGGAGGAAGAGTGAAAGAATGGGTACAATTAAATGACACATACAAAATGTACACAATGATGTATTAGAAAACCAACCCAACCAACAAAAAATCCACCCTAAGACCGGACATGTAGATAGGCATCCATATGATCATGAAAATGTTCGACGGAAAATAGCCCGTCTAGTTATTAAGGAGGAGTTACCTTTTTCCTATTCCGAGAGTAGGAACGTAGAGGAATTTAACAAAAATGCAATAAATCCACATTTTAGAAGAATTCCTAGAAATACACTTAAATCTGATTGTTTTAAACTTTACAACGAAATGAGATATGGTTTAATCGCACTTTTGTATAGTTTAACTTGTAGAGTGTCGTTAACTTCCGATTTTTGAAAAGGTTGTAACGATATTTCAATAATAGACATAACTTATCATTGGATTGATAGTGAATGGATGATTGAAAAGAGGATCATATCACTTGCGGCTTTGCCGTATCCCCATAGTGGTTTAGTAATTGCACATCGTATTTTAGAAGTTTTTGATATCTTTCATATTCGTGATAAAAAAATTTGTATTAGTTTTGATAATACATCTAACAACAATGTTTCGATTAATACATTAAAAACACAATTAGCTCCTCCATGTTTAGAAATTTTTCATGTTAGATGTTCATGTGATATTTTAAATTTATGTATTCAAGATGCATTAAAATAGCCGAACCATTTGTGCATAACATTAAAAATTGTGTGCATTTTATTGCTTTATGTGGCCCTATGCTTCAACAATTTAAAGAATGGTGTAAGCTTAAGGGTTTATATTTTAGAAAATTTCCTGAGGATGTTAAACACCGATGGAACTCTACTTTAGATTTATTAAATGTTGTTACTCAATATAAAGCTTGTATAAATAATTTTTGTCTTTCAAAAAATATAGAAAATTTTCAAATGAATGAACAATCATGGTATTATGTCGAATCTTTGTTACGATTTTTAGAACCTTTTAAAACTGGAACTTTGAATTTTCAGAATCTTATGATTCTATTTCTAGTAGTATTTTTATTTCACTAATTACTATGATGCAGACTTTTCAAGAAATGATTAATGACATTATATTGGTCATATTGTTAAACCCGCATATACTAAAATTTTAAAGTATTTAGGTCCTCTTCCTATGTTGTATTGTATTGCTACAGTTATGGATCCTCATATGTAATTAGCAGGTATGAGGAGTTTGATTGAAATGTATTTTACTTTACTTGGAGATGAATTTGAAATTGATTACAATGAATTTTTAATTAGTTTTAAATCGACATTGAATAACTTGTATGATTATTATGATAGAACATTTGCATCTAGTAGTACAACTAGTATAGTTACTTCTTCTTCTTCTATTCTAGAGGCAAGTGTAAAAGTAAATTAAACAATGTCACTTTTAATTTAATTGCTTAAATTCAATAAAAAAATCTAAGGCTAATCAACTGAATGAATTAAATTGGTATAATCAACAAGATAGTGAGAGTTTTAATGGTAAGATTGATGTGTTACAATGGTGGAAAGAACATGAACATGTTTCTAATATTCTTAAATATATAGCTAAAGATCAACTGACTCCTCCTGTCTCTACAGTTACTTCAAAAAGTGCATTTTCTGCAAGTGGCAGGGTTCTAATGGATTATAGGAATCACTTGAAGCTCCAATCATTGGAGATGCTCGTGGCATGGAAAACTGGATGAAGGCTGAAGATAAGACTCACGGAATCGGGGTAGCCACGTCAACAAGTTGAAGCAACTCGCCAAAAGAACAACAAAAACATTAGTAAATTGAAGACCAACAACATCTAGCTAGCAAATTGTATGTAAAAAATATGTAAAAAAAACCATAGAAGTTAAAATGAATAATATATTAAATTTTCTTTCACACTTTCACTCTTTGAATCTTATTACAATTATATATATATATATATATATATCTGCTGATTTTGGTGTGGGAGCAAACAGATGAATTTGTGGATTCTTCAAGGAAACAAATAAGCAAACCTGTTAATTTTCACCGATGTTTGACGGGTTTCTCGCCGCTGCCGTGAACATACAAAATGTTCGATACACCGGGATGGATCCTAGCGACGAACCCTCCGATGCTCTTGTTAGTAATCAGGAAGATTATGAAAGAGCTTTATGCGGAAAAAGATTAATTACCTTTTTATGGTGGGGGGAGATGGGTATTTATAGTCGCCTTTAGAGACAGTTTAGAGATAATGATTTATCCCTATGTCCCGATGTTTTTGGATAAGATGTAGAGTTTAAACTCGTTTCGCGATAAGAGAGTTGGTTAAAACCGTCTCTTAGAGATAATCACGAATTGGAATCACTCTTTAAACATCTGAATTGGTTTGTAACGGGTTGCTACTCATACCCAATGAGACGATCCATTTTGTGTTATTAGTCTTTGAAGAAAGGCCCAATTCCCATTTCGGACCCGTTTGTAAGTGAAATTACCGTTTTACCTCTGAGAGCTTTAAGATTCACACCCAATTTGAACGGTCCCGATTTAGTCCCATTTTAGGCATATCACGAGCCCCCTACTCCTGAAAACTGAGTTCAACAGCCTTTAAGGAGTAGTTTTACTGTTCTAATGGCGTACGAGATCTTATCGGAGTTCTTGAGGGAATTTGGATCTTGATCACGGTGTAACGGTGTTGGTCTGAGCTTGTAAAGTGCCTAAAACAATTTTGCAAATTTTTTGGATTTTTTCTAATTTTTAAATTATTTTTCGAATATTTATCCAATTTTACGAAGTAACAATATGTTTTAAAAAATTATTAATTAATCGTTCTAATTAATAATTATTTATCCAGGAGTTCAAAAATATTTCCCTCAATTTATAATTATTTTTTAGAATTTTAATTAATTTTCTTGAATTTTTCATCATTTTTTGCAATTTTAAATAGTTAATTCGAACTAATAATAAAAATAAAAGAATGAATCAGGGAATTTCGACGTTGCACAATCTGAAGCGTTGATCCTATCGCTGGCGCAATTTTTCAAGCGATCAAACGGTGGATCTGCCGCTCGACGACGTGTTGCGATCTGAACGCTCTGATCGTGGGCGCTCATCGGGAGGCAGATGTTTTCCCTCCATTTGGGGGTCGGTGGCAAGAGCGCTCGGCACTCATTGCCGAAGTCCAGGGGAACGACACGTGGCACATTGACCATTGACCGTTGACCATTCAACACATTTTCACGCATGTGGATGTCGGTGGCAAGAGTGCTCGGCGCTTGTTGTCGAAGTCCGGGAAAGCGACACGTGGCGCATTGACCGTTGACCATTGACCAGTCAATGTGTTTTCACGCATTTGGACATCGGTGGAAAGAGTGCTCTGCACTTATTGCCGAAGTCCAGGAGAGTGACACATGGCATAGTGATCGTTGACCATTTCACCAGTTAATGCATTTTCCCGCGTTTTGACGTCAGTGGCAAGAATGCTCTTCTCTCGTTGCCGAAGTCGAGAAGGGCTTTGAGAGAGCGACGCGTGGCAGCTTTGACCGTTGACCAGTTAACACATTTTCTCGTGTTTTCACGTCGGTGGCAAAAGTGCTCGGCACTTGTTGCCGAAGTACAGGAGAGCGGCACGTGGCGCATTAACTGTTTGACCAGTCAACGCATTTACTCGCATTTTGATGTCAGTGGCAAGAATGCATGACACTCGTTGCCAAAGTCGAGAAGGACTTCGAGAGGGCGACACGTGGCAACTTTGACCATTGACTGTTGACTAGTCAACACATTTTCTCGTATTTTGACATCGGTAGCAACAACACTCGGCACTCATTACCGAAGTCAAGAAGGACTTCGAGAGGGCGACACGTGGCAGCTTTGACCGTTGACTAGTCAATGCATTTTCTTGCGTTTTGACGTCGGTGGCAAGAACACTCGGCACTCTTTGCCGAAGTCAAAAAGGACTTCGAGAGGGCGATGCGTGGCAGCATTGACCATTGACCAGTCAACGCATTTATTGATTTACCCATATTTTTTGTTGTTTTGCAGTAAATGGGCCAGGCCTTTGCGCACTTGGGGGACTTTTAGCCTGGGTTAATGTGCCAACAACCCCTCTCTCTATAAAACTTCACCCCCCTTATCATTTGCTCATTCCCTAGTTTTTTACTCAGGCGATTTCTTCTTTCTAACCGGAGCTTCAGGCGAGAATCTCCTACTTCCAGCGTTCTTTTCCGACCGTGCTGTCAAATCAAGGTAATTTTAGACACTTAGTTTATTTTTAGAGAATATCTAGCGTTCCTTCAAGGCAGGAAAGCTCCCCTACTCTTGCCCCTGAGGCGACCTCTTGTCAGGTTCCCCCAATTGATAAGGGTAAGGCCGTAGTAGGGTCATATTCGTGGAAAGCGTGGTTGAGAGCGAGCGGAGGATGGGAGAGTTTGGCAGATATAACCGGGCCTCAAAGGGTTCAGGATCTTCTGGACCATCAGGTCGAGCACATTATGTATGGTATGGGGCGGAGCTTCGAGGAGAATGCGGCCATAGAGACTTCAGAGGTCGACGAAACGATCTCTATTCTTAACGAGGCAGATCTGATGTCGATTCGGGAATGTTTTCAGATCCCGGAATAGTACGACTTTATGTTGCCTAGACCCGGGGTGAGGGCCAACCTGCCGATGCCAGTGGACATGTGCTTCTGGCCCGTCGACAACTTTTTTAGCCGGTGCTCGGCTCCCTCTTCATCCTTTCGTCATCAAAGTGCTGTGATGGTTTCAGATCAGTCCAGTTCAGTACTTGCCGAACTTGTGGAGGCTGATCAACTGGTTCATCCTTCACATCCAGGCAGCGGGTCTCGAGCCAAGGTTGAGCATGCTGCGGACCATGTACCGGGTGCATCAACAATAGAAGTCGGAGTTTAGGTTCTACCTGGCTCCGAGGCATGGCACAAAGCTCGTCAACTGCCCTATAATTTTTTTTTGAGGGATAAGTATTTCCTCATCCGAAGTCGAGAGCCATGGGTCATCCTGACGGCTTAGGTCGAAGAATTTTCGAAGAGCATGAAGGAGAGCCCTGTACTTAGCCCTGAAGAAGACAAGATAGTCTAGACGCTCCTCGATCGGCCGAAGTTTGATTGGAAGGACCTGACTAAGGAGGTGCTCTTCAGGGGGGTCTTAGCCTTATAAACCCTAGTATGCTTTTTTTACTTTTAGACTGGCGCCGATCTCTTTTTTCTTTTTGAGTCAAGTTTTACTTGTACATAACCTTGGTTTTTTGACTTTTTTGCAGAATCTATGGACTTCGATGATATGTTGGCGCAGTGCGGGGTCTTGGGTAGCAAGGCCCCTAGGAAGAGGAAAAAGGTGGTCTCGAAGGAGTCCTTGCTGAGGGTGAAGGCCCTTGTCGCTGCTGTGGAGTAGCCAGCGTAGCAGCGCAAATGTTTAGCGGCCGCCAACCCCCATGGTAACGTTGGCTTTGATTGAGACTAGGGCCTTCCCCTTATCAATGGCATTGGGCTTGGAGGCCCTGTCGTTGACTGCCGAGGCCGAGGTGTTCCTGACTGATGAACACAAGAAGATATTTATCCCGGACTGGAAAGTCCGCAAGCTCGACGGGTTCCTTGGCAATTTGTCGTCCTGCATGCAAGCTGGTCGGCACCTTGCCATGCCGAAGGACAAGGCTACAATGGAGGCGTGGGGCATTGGTGACGACGTGCTCGAGATCGCTCGAGCGGCTATGTCGGTAAGTCTCCATCGACTCATAGTTTCCGCCTTTTGTAGAGTTGCTTTTCGTTTTTAAGCTCGAGTAATGGTGCTTTTCTTCTCTAGTAGATAACGTGCCACTTCGATCATCTGTTGGAGAAGATGACCGAGCAAGAGAGTGAGCTAATGTAGGAGACTGACAGGGCTTGGTCAGAAAAGGCTCGGATCGCCAAAGACTTCAAGCGATCGAGGCTTGAAGCCGAGATGAACACTTCGAGGTTGGAGCACCTCGAGGTTGTTGTTGCAAAGCTCGAGGCGGACAACACTCTGCTGCTCCAAGAGAGAAAGCTGGCGGCGAAGGACAAGGAGGACATTGTTGCCGCCGCGAAGGTCGCTGTGGCAAAGGAGGCCGAGGACTAAGCGATGGAGAAGGCCAAGGGGTTCCTCTACGTCAACATGGCGAAGGCCTATGCTCGCGCAATCCACCAATTAAGGGAGACGTTCCCGGAGGTAGACTGCGCTGGATGGCGTCTGTTCCCTGAACCTATCCTTGGGTTCAATGACGTCTCAGAGGAGGACAAAGAAGATGAGGAAGTTGAAGTGGTCGAGGTAGGGACCTACGAGGCAGAGGTAGAGGCTCCTTCGGATGTCTTGTCCCTAGCCATTGTAGCTAAAACACAAGGGTCGGAGCCCTCGACGACCGAAGATCGCTCGAAAGAGGTCCGCCCTTGACCTTTTTGAATTTCTATATTATTTTCTTTTATTCCGGACGTTATGTACCGTAGCCTAATTGCGGACTGGCCACTGCCTCTTGTACTTCTTGCTGAAAAATAATGAAAAACTGTTTTGTGGACAAGTGTTGTGAAGTCTCGAAAATTTTGTGGGTTTCTTTTGCTTTCGAACCGTCTCAAAGTAGCTTCATTTAGACGTAGTATCGTCATGTTGGCCCTTAGAACTTAGAAATTTATGTTCTTTTTTGGTTGACTTTCACAGATCGATAAGGTGTCCCATATCCGGTCTAATCTAGGTGTCGCCAAGTTGGGGCTAGCTCGGTCTCGAGAGATGCTTTATAAAGCCGAGTGAGAGTTGGGTCATCTGAAGCTGACCGTGGCTCGTCGAGAAATCGAGATGAGATGCCTCGAGGAGAGGATTCGCGAAGTGCCGCCTGAAGGCGATGAGACCTACCCCTCGATGGCCGTCAGCCAAGGCTTGAGACTCAAGTTCCTTCTTCACTCTCTATTCGAGGCGAGATCCGAGAGGGACGAACTGAAGAGCTTGGTGGTCGAGAAATTTCTAGAGGCGGCGCATCTTCGAAGGACTATCTCTGATGTTTCGTGCGGGGGCAGTTCGGGCTGATTGCTTCGCTTAATGATCATAGTAATGGATGACTCACTCAAAGAGCGGATCGTCGAGCTAGAGGCAGAGAATCTTCGTCTACAATGACTCTCTGAGGGGAGCAACGTTAGAAGCACTTCGTGCCTTCGGGGTGAGTATGCTCGAAGAAGATCGTTCCACGAGTTAGCACTTTGTTCGCCTCCCTTTTTGCGGAATCCTGGGGATGCACAAAGTGGAACGGCCGGCTCTTCGAGTGGGCCGTCTGTTGGGGCGACGGTGAGACTCTTGGGTTCTGGTGATGTGACTCGGCTCGCTGACTTAGACTTCTGTGAAAGCGAGGAGAGGGCAACATGGTGCTCGCCGTCCCCGAGTATCACTTAATAGGAGCGTCCCACACCTTAGAAGGAGTTAGAGTGAAATTTTTTAATCTTGTAGTTTGTCTTGTATGAGTTTTTGGTCTAAAATTTGACTTGTATCTCAAATTTTGATGAAATAATATATCACATCTTTCGGTCTGGTAATGTGCTTCTTTTGAGAATTTGTGTTTTGCTAATGTTCGCAAGAGAATTTCAACAGCTGTAGGAGCAATTTCGAATGGTGAGCTACTTTGTACTTGCTCAGTCGCAAGTAGCTAAAGCGGCATCGAACCAAGTGTTGGACTCCGAACTTGTCGTTAAGAGAGTTTCAACACTTGTGGGAGCAATTTCGAATGGTGAGCTACTTTGTACTCACTCGTTCGAAAGTAGCTAAAGTGGCATCGAACCAAGTGTTAGACTCTGAACTTGTCGTTAAGAGAGTTTCAACAGTTGTAGGTGCAATTTCGAATATGCCGAACCAAGTGTTGGAATCCAAACTTGTCGTTAAGAGAATTTCAACAGTTGTGGGAGCAATTTCGAATGGTGAGCTACTTTGTACTCGCTCGTTCGCAAGTAGCTAAAGTGGCATGGAACCAAGTGTTGGACTCCGAACTTTTTGTTAAGAAAGTTTCAATAGTTGTGGGAGCAATTTCGAATGGTGATTCTTTGTACTCGCTTGTTTGCAAGTAGCTAAAGCGGCATCGAACCAAGTGTTGGACTCCGAACTTGTCGTTAAGAAAGTTTCAATAGTTGTGGGAGCAATTTCGAATGGTGAGCTACTTTGTACTCTCTCATTCGCAAGTAGCTAAAGCGACATCGAACTAAGTGTTGGACTCCGAACTTGTCGTTAAGAAATTTTCAACAGTTGTGGAGCAATTTCGAATGGTGAGCTACTTTGTACTCACTCGTTTGTAAGTAGCTAAAGCGACATCAGACCAAGTGTTGGACTCCGAACTTGTCGTTAGGAAAGTTTCAACAGTTTTGGGAGCAATTTCAAATGGTGAGATACTTTGCACTAACTCGTTCGTAAGTAGCTAAAGTGGCATCGAACCAAGTGTTGGATTCCGAACTTGTTGTTTAAGAGAGATTTTTGTATGGTCCAAGGTAAGACAACTAGAACATTTATAAAAGAGAATTTCCAAGAAGTAAATTGCTTTTATTAAAGATAACTAATTGGCTGCTTCTGAGTGCAAGCCATTATTACACTTCAAAAAATTAACTGAATAAAAAGAAACAACTTTAGAAATGCTTTAGGAACGCTCTAGGTGTTGAAGTTGCTTGGAGCGGTGTTCAAAGACCCTCTTGGTACTTCAACAAGTGTTCCGCATTCTATGTTCTCGGCACCCTCTTGACCCCCGAGTCTTCTAGTTGATAAGCACCAGGTCTGACAACTTTGTAGACCCTATATGGTCCTTCCCAGTTAGGTGCTAGCTTACCTTTCTTGCTTGGAAAAGAAATTGATAGCTTTCTAAGCACCAAATCCCCTTCTTTGAGATCAGTAGGGCAGACTCTCTTATTGTAGGATTGCTCAATCCTACATCGATAAATTTCTTGCAGGATGTAAGATCTCTCGCTAATCTCATCGATGAGGTCCAAGTTACTGTGAAGCTCGTTCGTGTTTTGCTCTTTGTTGTAGGCAATCAAGCGGGGCGAAGGTAGACTGACTTCTAGGGTGATGACGGCTTCAGATCTGTAAGTCAGGTTGAAGGGAGATTCTCCTGTGGGGGTCCTCTTAGTAGTGCGATAGCTCCAGAGCACATTGGGGAGCTGTTCGACCCATAAAACCTTAGCAGACTTGTCTAGTCTCTTTTTCAAGCCGGAGAGAATTTGCCGATTGGCATTCTCTGCTTGACTGTTAGACTGCCAGTGGGAGATCGAGTAGAATCATTGCTGGATACCATGGTCTGTACAAAAATTGTGAAAGGCTTCCCCTATAAATTGGATCCTATTGTCCGTTACCAAGATTCGAGGTACACCAAATCGGCAGACAACGTTCTTCCAAAAGAAATGCTGGACTCTGTTCTCTGTGATCGTCATTAGAGGCTTGGATTCGATCCATTTAGAGAAGTTGTCGATTGCAATGACAAGGAACTTCAGCTGGCCCGGCGATGGAGGGAATGGCCCGAGAAAGTCCATTCCCCACATTGCAAAAGGGTTTGGACTAGATAAGGAGGAGAGTTGGGCTTGTGATAAGCGACAGATTTTTGAGAACTTTTGGCAGGGGACGCATTGGCAAACGTGTTGTTCGGCGTTGCTGAGGAGTGTGGGCCAGAAGTATCCATAATTAAAGATTTTGCAGGCGAGGGACCTTGCTCCCAGGTGCGCGACACACATCCCTTCATGGACATCCTTTAGAACATACTCGGCTTCTTTGAGGGAGAGGCATCTCAAGTAGGTTTTGCCGTCCACTTGAGTATAAGAGCGTTTGTACATCACCCCTTTGATGAGCGTGTACCGCTTGGCTCTGGTTCTGATTTTTCGAGCCTCTTTAGGGTTTGTAGGAAGGACTCCATCTTTGAGGAACTTGAGCAAGGGCCTCATGCAATTCTCCTCGAGTACCAGGGGCAGCGTCTCCATTAGTTCAGGACCATTGTAACACCCTGCAAAATTGGAAATGACAATTTTGCCCTCGTGTGTTACGCACGTGTATTGTGTACCGTTACTGGTAATATTAGTAACATATTTCACTACGTATTTTGAGTTCCGACTATTTATGCATTTCCCGTATTAATTTTATCCTATTTGAGTCAACTTGAATATATATTTCAATCTCTGTATTTTTATGTGCTTATTACGTGTTTTTGATGCACGTGTCGATTCTGTGTTTCCACCACTACTTTTAATATTTTCTGTGTTTAAATTATTTATTTTATGTATTCAAATCCATTTTTATAAAATGGAAATTTATTTTCTCGCATTTTGATCTAAATAGTTTTGTACGTGTAATGCACGTGTTTTCCATGTACGTGATGATTACGTCGTAGAATATATGAAAATTAATAAATATATTTTCTTATATTGTATTTTTATTATCTTTAACATTTTTCCATTGATGAAAACCAAATGTCGTATTTTAATGTTTTTACGTGCGAAGTACGTGTTTTTCGGTATGCGTATTTAAGCGTATTAGTTTTCAAAATAAATTTTGAATTGTGTGTATTTATTTTATTTGTACATTAAAATCTATAACTTTTTATTAAAAAAATTTCTACTTAAACATTTACAATATATTGTGTACATATGGTTTTAAATTAAATATATTTATGCATGAATAAAGTGTGTGCTTGTGCAAGCACGTGCACGTGCTTTTGGCTTGAAAGAGATGGTGGCCGGGCTGTTCATTTGAACGGAGGGAAAAGAGTGAGCTTTTGAATTTAGGAGTGGTGTGAGTGGAGTCGTGGGGAGTAGTTACTATAACCAATTAAATAATAAACCTACAAATACCCCCTAGCTCCAACACCATTCTCCTCGTCCTCTCCTTCACTTTTTCCTCTGCTGAATTTCCCATCAGCCATAGCATCTAGCAAAAGTCTCCTTTTGCTTCTCCATTGGTGTGTATACATATATATATATATATATATATATATATATATATATATATATATATATATATATATATATATGCTTTCATGAATACATTTCTTTGCCATCTTTTCTTTCCTCCTTCTTGTCCTCTGTGCAATTCCGAAACCACACCCCCCCCCCCCAGTCCAGCACATGCCTATGTGCTACTCCACCTATCTACATCTACACCATATTCTATATATATATATATTCACTGTTTGCCTATGCCAAAAAGGAGGTGTGCTTGCTGTTTCTTTGGCCAAAAATGGAGAGTTGGGGAGTTGCTCTTGGTGTGTGGAATTCGAGGAGACGAATCGGAGTTTCTAGGAGCTCTCATTCTAGGAGTGCAATTGCTAGAAATTAAATTTTCTTGGGTGGGTGTTTCTAAAATTCTTTCTAATTAGGAGTAGAATGCATGCTAGTGGTAAATGGTTTATTTATTAAATTTAAATTGGTATGATGAAATTGCATGCTAGTTAATGTAGAGTTTAATTTCTAAATTTTGATTTGTGTGGTAGATGTGAATTGCTTAATTTATTCTCTAAAATTTGTTATGATGGATATTAATATATTTACATGCTAAAATATATGCAAATTGATGAATTATGAATGTATGAAAAATTGATGCATGTTAGATTAATGGTTAAAAAAATGCAAATGCATGAAAAGGAATTGTTTGATGCTAGTGTGGTAAAGGAATGTACAATTAATCTCACTAGTGTGTATTTTATGAGTATATAAATTTTTATGAAGAAGTTGTGATGAAGAACAACATTTTAATTGAAAATTGATGATATACGTTTCCTAATACATTTTGGGGAGAAATTTTGTTATATTGTCAAAAAGAAAACTTTATAAAATTTTGAATATAATACACTATACTGTAATATTTTGATAGAAATATATTCTGGAAAAAGAACTAGATTTTTGGGTGAGTACAAATCAATTGAAGAATTGAATTTACTAAAGCAAAATAAGTTGCAGTGCACCATATACAAAAAAGATTTTAGCTCATTTCCATTTTAGTTAGTCACTCTGGACTTAATGGTCTTTAGGTGCACATTAGGGCGTTACTGTAGCAGGGTGTTTCTATTGGGCTTGGGTTCGAAACCTGATATAGCTCTTTCTTTACTTTTATTAATTAAACCCAGTGCATTGAAGTACAGTGTACATAGTTTCGGTCTATTCTTATAACATCCTGGCGCCTTGGACCTACTGGTCTTCGGTGGCGCCACAAGTCCGTTACTGTTCGTGGCGATCTGACCTCGGGGTCTGGGTTCGAAACCTGTTGTGGACTTTAAATCCTTTTTGATTTTTTTTTAATGGTTTTGAGTTTCTTTTAGTGAGATAAAGATTTAGAAAAAATACTATTATTATTCTAAAATTGTTTAGACCTTATGAAAATTAATTCTACAATATTCGGATTTATTTTGTGATATTAAAAGGGGATTTTACATTAAAGAACACGAGTTTATTCGATTAAAAGAATAAGAAGTTATTTTTATTAAAAATTGTGACTCTTGTATAATTAAAAAGAGATGAAAAGTTGGAATGCACTTAGAATTCCTCTTAATGAGATTTTGTGATTTTCATAATTGATTGAGGTTATTTGATACTGCATACAATGTTATAGGAGATTAAATTGATAAAGAGGTTGAATTGACCTATGTCGTGTTATGAGATTATAAAGAAATATACTCTTTGCGAAAGAGATTTTGAAATAAAGGAAATGAAATATTATTTGAGATTGCATAAGAATTATTGTTGATCTCTAGAAAGAGATAGTTGTTGGAATCTAGAGGCTAGGCGAGACCCTAGTGACCGGCAGTTTTATTAATGAATTTGAGAGCTAACTAGTGTGGGTTGAGTATCTCTTGAGAAGTAGCTAGGTAGGCTGACTGTCTCTTTTGTTTGGTTTAAGTCCGGTAGGGTAAGCTAGCTCTAGGTTGTGATGATTTTCTTTTAAAACAAACTAAAATTATAAGGACTACACCATAGTGAAGATGTGATGAAAGTAAGAGAAAAATACGAGTATGAGGGCCTCGGAGCTACGATGTGAGAGTGTTCATAAGCTGTCTACACGATGCGTCGTGTCATGACGTGGATATATCTCCAGGAGTTCGTACTGCAGGCGACGCTTGTGGGGTGTTTTGTGACTACGGGGGGTGTCATGTCCCATGATGGAGGCTGAATTTTCCATAGGTTCTACACGATGCATCGTGTCATGGCGTGGGATTCCCCTCCAAGGCTGTCTGGACATGAGCTCGTAACTCATAGAACATCTAGGATACTTACCGTAGTTACCGTAGTAGTTTAAGTCATGGTGAGGAATTGAACCCTACAAGATGAAGAACGATTAAGAGCTTGCCCTCCCTATGTAGTATGGGATGCATAGAATCCGAACAAGTGCGCATTAGTGTCATGTACCATAAATAACTACATTAAGGACTAAGTGCATAGCATAACATGACATCAACAGGATAGTCCCTCTTTAGCTTGGTTTGTGATCAAGTTTGTGTTTGCTAAAGTATTTTAAAATTGTTATACTGTTCGGCATAGCGAGGATGGTCGTGTAAAATATTTCTTCGGTTGTAAGCAACTGACGTGTCCATAGTTTTATATGCAGGACTTGGAGTTTACACGAAGATATAAAGATGAATTTGTTGCTGAAGATTATTTAAATGTTAAAGTTGTTACAATTGTACATTCATCGTTGTTGTATTTTATTTATTCCGCTGCGTGTTGATGTAAAAGACTCTGATGTAATCATTGCTATATAAAAGTTTTAAATTCATTGTAAAATTGTACAAAATGAAGTGTAAAGATCTTGTGGAACTTCGAATTCAGTCTTATTTGGAATTCGGGGTGTTACAACCATCTTCCTCGATGCTCAGCCTCATGAGGACTTCTATCAAGATGGTTTGTTCCAGGCCCTGGAGGGAAGAGGAGGCCAGCTTTGAGAGGGCATCTGCTTGCGTATTCTCCTTTCGGGGAATTCGTTGGAGTTGTGCATCTTCGAAAGAGGCGACCAGCTCTTTGACTTTGGCCAAATATTGGGCCATACGACCATTTCTTGCCTCGTAATCCCCGATACTTGGTTCACTACCAACTGTGAGTCACTGAATATCTTAATGCGCTTGGCCCCGGCCTTGCGAGCCATACACAGGCCGGCTATAAGGGCTTCATATTTAGCCTCGTTGTTGGACACCCGAAAACATATGCGGAGAGAGTACTGAAGAACTAAATCATCGGGGCGAGTCAGGATGACCCCAGCTCCGATCCCGTCGGCGCACGAGGACCCGACATATACGGTCCAGAATGGGGGTTCCTCTATCGGTTTGCTGGCGTCAGGGATTGTGCTTTCTACTATGAACTCTGCTAGGGCTTGTGCTTTGATAGCAGTTCGGGACTAATAGTTGATATCATGTTGGCTTAGCTCTATGGACCACTTCATAAGGCGCCCCGAGGTCTCGGGCTTGTAGAGAACTTGTTTGAGCAGCTAGTCGGTAAGAACGACTGCCGAGTGAGATTGGAAATAATGGCGGAGCTTTCGGGCTGCCATGACTAATGCATAGGCCATCTTTTCTAGCTTTGGATAACGGAGTTTGGCGTCCTCGAGGACCTTACTCACATAGTAGATTGAATTTTGCGTCTTATCTTCTTCCCTTACCAGAACAATGCTGAGAGTCTGTTCCGAAATGGCGAGGTATATATAGAGGACTTCCTCGGGCTTCGGCTTGCTTAAGAGTGTGGGGTTGACCAAATAAGCCTTGAGCTGATCAAAGAACTCCTGCTGCTGTCGCCCCCACTTGAAGCCTTTTGCCCCTATAAGGGCCTTGAAGAATGGGAGACATTTTTCTCCTCACATGGAGAGAAAACATCCTATGGCCGCCAGGCATCCTGTGATCCTCTGTACGTCTTTGACACTTGAAGGATGATCCATATTCAGAATAGCTTAAATCTTTTTCGGGTTGGCCTCTATGCCTCTTTGGCTGACCATGAACCGAAGGAATTTGCCGAATGAGACGCCGAAGGGACACTTGTTCGGGTTTAGTCTAATGTTGTGTCTCCTCAACACATCAAAGGTCTCTTGAAGATCGAAAACATGATCCAATTTGCTGACGCTCTTTACCAACATGTCGTCGACGTAGACTTCCATGTTTCGACCGATCTGTTCTTTGAAAACCTTGTTAACAAGGCACTGTTAGGTGTTACCAGTGTTCGTGAGCCTGAAGGGCATGACCCAACAGCAATATAGACCCTGGTCGGTTACGAAAGAGGTCTTCAGAATATCTGGAGGGAACATCCTGGTCTGGTTGTACCCGAAAATGCATCCATAAAACTTAAGAGTTCGTGGCCTGAGGTTGCATCAATAAGGTCATCAATGCTCGAGAGCGGGAATGGATCCTTCAGGCAAGCTTTGTTCAGATTCGTGAAATCAATGCAGATCCTCCAGTTCCCATTAGCTTTTTTGACCATCACAACATTGGACAGCCATTCGGGATAGTTGACCTCCTGTATGAACCGGGCATTCAAGAGTTTCTCCACCTCTTCTTTGATTACCTACTGGCGCTCGAGAGCGAATTTGCATCACTTTTGCTGGACAGTTTTGGCCCTAGAAGCAACACTAAGGTGGTCATGAGAAGCTCCTCGGAGATTCCAGGCATATCGGTCGCAGTCCAGGCAAATAAATCGTAATTTCCCCTTATACACTGGATAATGTCAGTTTTGACGGGAGGGAAAAAGACCTTACTAACTTGGAATGTCCTGGTCGGATCTTCTTCTAAGAATTCCAGTTCTTCTAATTCATCTACCGGTTTTGAGATGGTCTGGCTACTCCGATATGGTAGTTCGAGGGCTTCAAAGGAGAGGACCGGCCCTCCTACCAAAGTCATGTAGCATTTCATCTTCATATGGTAGGCAGAGGGTATGGCCTGAAAAGCAGCTAGGCCTGGTCGGCCCAGGATGACGTTGTAAGCACCCTTCACATCTACCACCATGAAATTCATCGGCTCGGTTCAGGTAATTGGAGTTTTGCCAGCGGTTACGTCGTGATCGTCACTGCACCATGGGGAACCCGTGGAGAGTGTAGCCGGTAGACTTGAGTCGATCCCTGGACAACTTAAGACCATGGAATGCTTCTAGAAAAAGAATGTTGATCGAACTGCTGTTGTCAACCAGGACCCGGCGTACATCGAAGTTGGCCATATGGAGGTTGATCACTAGAGCCTCACAATGGAGCGTTCGGATGCCCTACAAATCTTTATCTGAAAAAGTAACAGGGACCCCAAGGCCCTTGGGGGGAGGATGGTTCTGAATGGAGTTCACCTCTCGGACGAAGGCTTTTCGGGAAGAGTTCGAATCTCCCCCCATTGGGTCTCCGTGTATAAGATGTAGGATAGCTTCTGCATCAGAATCTGGGGTCTCGGCGTGCCGCTTGGTTCGCTTATTAGCCCCCCCGCAGAGGATGATCTACCCTGTCCTTCCTTACGAACCTACAAAGTTACCCCCTCTGAATGAAGGCTTCGATCTCGTCTTTGAGGGCCTGGCAATCATCCATGTCGTGGCCGTGATCCCTGTGGTAGCGGCACCATTTGTCCCTGTTTCTCTTCTTGCCTGGTGTGTTCTTCTTTGGAGGCGGTGGGAGGAGACCTTCTTTCCCGACCTCCATCAGGATGGCTGAAACACTCGCATTGAGTGGAGTAAACTTCTCGAAGCGGGGAGGAGGGCAATGCTGGCCTCCGATGTCTTCCTGGAGCTTCTTAGCTCCTTCCTCTTCAGCGCCCTTCCATTTGTTTCCGGAAGATGATCCCTCAAGAGTGGGGCGGTTGAGAGTCTCTTCCGCTCGGATGTACTTCTCACTCCTAAGCAGGAGTTCTGAGAAATCCCGAAGA
Organism: Hemerocallis citrina; assembly: GCA_017893485.1. NCBI lineage: Eukaryota > Viridiplantae > Streptophyta > Magnoliopsida > Asparagales > Asphodelaceae > Hemerocallis > Hemerocallis citrina. The sequence continues at coordinate 76,117,234 of CM030363.1, read as the reverse complement.
GGCTTCGTGGTAAGGGACGCCCTGAGGTTGTAGTTAGTGATGTTGGATTGGAAAGCAGCAGAGGCCACCGATTGGTCTAGGGAGGCGATGGACTAGTCCTTGGAGGTGAAACGCTTAACATAGTCCCTTAGCCGCTCGCCCATTCCTTTAATGGAGTAATAGTAAAGAGGTGCTTGTTTTTTCAGCGTAATGGCTACACACGAAATGAGTAAGGAAGAGCCCTTCGAACTGATCGAAGGAGAAGATGGAGGCCGGGGCGAGTCGAGAATACCATTCTCTCACAGGTCCCTTTAGCGTGACAGAGAAGGTTTTGCAAAGAAGCGCATCCGAAGCCTGGTGGTTCATCATGAGAGTTTTAAAACTCTCGATGTGGTTAGCGGGGTCCGACTCCCTGTTGTATGACTCAAAGTTAGGGGGCTTGAAGTTTTCCGGGATAGGGGCTTCCATGATGGTCCGGGAGAATGGAGGCCTGCTCGAGCAGGAATTTCCTTGCCCGTTGTTCCTCTTCTCTGACAAGTCAGCCAAGGCGCCTCTCCATCTCATGGAGATGGCGGTAGACCGAGTCTTCCCTTCGGTCATATCTTGCTGAACCCCGGGACTCGTCCTTATACGGAAGGGGACTGGGGGTGCGACGGTGATAGCTTGGGGCAGGTTGAGGACTGGGAGTGCGACAAAAATAGCTTGGGGCGAGTTGAGGACCGGGCACCCGCTGATCATGGTTAGGAGCAACATTGAGGGCCCTCATAACTGCTTCTTGAAACTATTGGAACTCCACCCTTGTAACAAGTCCCTCCCGATCTCGGTGGTCCCTTGGAGTGGACCGACCGGTCGGGGTGCGGCTCCTCCTCTGACGGCGTGGGGGTGACTCCCTCCACCTCCTGGGAGAGTTAGATCTTCTGCGGTCTGGTCTACCGAGGGATCGGGCTCTTGGGGATCAAATCGCTATAACCCTTTAATGTTCACGATGGGGGATCCCGTCATGGGTCCGCCTCTCATCCAAGAAGGTCCGAAGATCTATCCCATGCTGCCGGTTGATAATAACGTGTTGGAGATCCTTCGGCGTTATAGGACTGTGGGAGGCCATGGAGTCGGATGAGGGGTTATGTAACGAGACATGGTCATGATGAGGAGGTTGCCATTGGTGACTTCGGCGATAGGGTCCCGCAGCAGGCTCTTGAGGCCTTTGAGGAGCCTGCTGGGGCTAAGGTTGCTGAAGAAGGGGCTGTGCAGGCTGCGGTTGCTGGACAGGTTGAGGGAGAGGCTGTCCAGGCTGCGATTGCTGGACTTGCTGGACGGGTTGAGGGAGGACCTCCTGAAGTGGAGGAGGAGAAGGAGCGCGAGTGGCTCTGTGGTTGGAGACCTTCGCCTTCCCCTTCTTTGGAGGCATAGATTGAAACTATTTTTGCAGATGAAATAGGGTTAGATTGCTTTTCGTTTCCCACAGACGGTGTCAATCTGTTGCTGCTGATTTTGGTGTGAGAGCAAACAGATAAATTTTTGGATTCTTCAAGGAAACAAATAAGAACACATGTTGACTTTCATCGGTTATGCAATCCTCTAGTGCACACAGCTGTGTGCACTCTTCCATAGTCGTTCAATCTGAGTGCTTGATCAAGATCGTCATCGAATGGTTGGGGGGTGCTCCCGCTCATCTGGCTTATATGGAGGTGTAAATGCGTCATTTCACATGCTCTGAACATCCCTAAGTCTCCTTTCCTCTCCTCACGCTCTGAGTCCCCCCGCTTCTTCCCCAAATCGATGACGATCTTCTGAAAACCCTAGCTCCCAAAAATCCCCAAATCGATGATCTCCCCCAATTCTCCTCTCACTCTCATCCTCCTGATGCTTTCATCATCCTCACGCTATCACCTTCGTCCCTCTCCTATTCGCCTTCTCAAAACCCTAACTCCAATAAATTCCCAAATCGACGATTCTCCTCTCCCTCTCTAATCTCCCGACTAATCACTTCTCGAAATCCACCAAACCCTTTCTCCGAATTCATTGTGAGATATCTCTCTTGGTCGACGAAGCTGTCCCGTTCTCGATCGACGCTGCCAACTCAAAAATCGAAACCCTAAGATATAAAATTTTCTCTTCAATTGAGTTAAATCGAATCCCTAGTATCATCTTGGATTAATCTTGTTAAAAAAAATTATGGTCAGTTGCAGAGCTTCATGACATTAGGTAGATTGGGGGATAGATTAGGGATAGATTTGGGATAGTAATTTGTAAATTTTTAGTTTATGGTAAAAAAAATATTCTTAGGTTAATTTGAAAAATGAAACCCCAAGGTATAATATTAGGTAGATTTAAATACTTTAGTCATTCTGGTTTTTTATGAATCAATTATGAACGTATACTGTAATAACTATTTGATTATATGCTGGAATTTGTAATAAGTATGGAGAGTGGGGGAGGTTGCTCACAACTGGGTGACAATTTTTTGTGTATTCAAGAAGGTTATTTACACCCACTGTTGACGAGCATCTAATACCAAAGATAGGTATGATATTTGATACCCTTGAGCTAGCAGAAAATTATTATGATAGCTATGCGAAATGTGCGGGTTTTCTTCCCCATTCTCCATACCTATTACAAATTCCATTTCATTTGTCTACATTTCATTTGTCTTAATTAAACAAACACTTTCTTATTATTTGTTTAAAATCAGCATAATGACTTACTTTTGCTTCATCCTTTTCAATGGCAGCAGTGCATTCAATGAAGAAGAGGTGAATTCCTCTACTGAAGATAGTTCCGAGTATGGTAACGATTAAATGAACTGAGGGAAGTATTTGACTCGCAAACTAATATTTTTGGTAAATCGAATGCCTTACAATCTTTTATTTTGGGGATGAATTGGTAGGCAGTGATGAATGCATCGCTATGTGCCTAGTAGAACCCGAAGCATTGACAATGAAAGAAAGAACAAAGAAAAGGAACATCAGGTTGAATTTTTTGTTTTCCCCACCTACCAAGTCAAATATATTTCTGTGCTTCTCTGTTTTTATGTACTTACTGGGCTGGTGCACATAGCTGTTTGCACTCCTCCCCAGTCGTCTGATCTTACACATGATCATGATCCATATGTAGTGGCTGGGCAACACTCTTGCTCATCTCACACTTAAAGAGGGGTAGTTTGTATATTTACCCTTCTTTGAGCTCTGATTCAAAACTTGAGCTCTATTTGAAATTAGATGCAATGGGTTTACTCCTTTAGTGCACACAGCCGTGTGCACTCCTCCGTAGCCGTCCGATCTAAGAGCTTGATCAAGATCATCATCGAACGGTTGGATTCCGCTCCTGCTCATTTGACTTATGTGGGGGGGGGGGGGGGTAAATGCGTCATTTCACACCCAAAACATCCCCAAGTCTCCTTTCCTCTCCTCACGCTCTGAGCCCCCTCAACGCTATCATTCTTCCCCAAATAGATGACGATCTTTTCAAAATATCCCTTGATATTATCTTGTTGCCCAAATCAATTTAGGATATACTGTTGAAATTGGAAGTCGGATAGTTTAAGTTTTTTGATTGGTTAAAAATTGAGCTCTGTTTGACCTCCCTTGATACTAATTGGTTATTGATCTCTGTTAAAAATTAAGCTCTGTTAAAATTGGTTATTGATCTCCCTTGATATTTGCAGTAGCAAAGGAACTCAATTTGACCTCTGTTTGACAGTGTGCTTTGTTGGTTTGATCAATTTACAGCCGGGATGTGTTTACAATTGAGCTATGTTATTATTTCTGAGCTCTGTTAAAATGTGAGCTTTGGGGAAAATATGTGAGCTACAATTATACTGTACTGATTTTTGAGAGAAGGCATAAATTTGATTTTGGAAGAGGTGAGGGTTTGTGAAGGTTACAGCTATTTGGGCATGGCAATCTACTGCAACCATAGTGCTAAACCCAAACACTTATGCTTGATACACTTATGCTCCCCCAGTGAAACTGTTGTCATCATTTGAGAACCTTGTGTTGTGAATGGTTATTGATTTCTGAGCCTAATTAAGTTCATGTTATTAACACAATCATCCTCTCTGTTAATATTTTTTCCTGTTTTCTAATAATTTGGAGGTATATTGATCTAACTTTCTGTATTTTTTTCTCTTCAGAACTTTGGGTAAATACAGGATCTGAAGTCACAGGACAATATTAGCATTGTGATAGTAGACTTAGGGTATTTTCTGTAACTTAAAACAGTAGATTAATGTCATAAAAAAATCTAGTTTTCTACAGAACTGCACCTACAAATACGATTACCTCATTTGCATATCATATTCTTTGTCGACAATGATTAAACCTAAGTAGGTTTTGTAGATTTTGTTACAGTGATTATGCCTTTTTTTATGTTACTTCATTTGTATTGTTAGGTCTTCTTTTTCTTGTTAATCAACTCTTTGTATTATCATCTATGGTATCAACTTTCTTGATATCTTGTTCACTTGTGTTGGTTTTTTTGTTTTAGGAGGACAGATTGGCAGAACTTGCCTATTCAAGGACCCAACTTCGCGGTAGAGATAAGCCAAGCATTTGCTACAGTGGGAATCATCTCGTTTGGAATCTGGGTGTCGTCGTTCCTTTTCTAATAAACATATTTTCTCTAATTGTACAGAAGGTGAAAGTAGCTTGTATTCCTTGTTATGTTACTTGTAAATTTGGTATATCCCAAACAGCTGTAATGAAATATTAGATGAGCTACAAACCGGTAGTGTATAAGAGCATTAATATTAATCTGAAAGTCATTGGATCTGTTTTATGGTTGCTGCTTGTAGTTCGTGCCTGTCTTAACATACATTCAGAATGACCATCATGCTTAACCTGTGTGTGGTATTTCTTCTGAAGTGTACTTCTGTTGATGTTGTTGTTGTTGCACTTATTAGTCACCAGACTGGTATTCATTGTAAGCAGCCCACAAGCCTCTATTCTCGAAGCTTGAACTTTCACATGTATATTGTCTATTTTATACAGTGTTAGCCTTTACAATCAAGAAGTGAAACTGGATTCTATGCTTAGGATTGAGGAAACAGGTTTACAATGCATGAAAAAAAAATTGTTATCCTAATTATCCTATAATAATACTATATTTTTGGAAGCATGATGGCAAAAAAAAAGATGCAAACTGACGATACTTATTATGTCTTGATATCAACATATAATCATGCACTGAAAATACACTTCCCCTTCCAATCTGCCACCATTAACATTAATCAGCTCCTTTTGAAACAGGCTATGTCTATTCGAGTTCAAAGGAACGATCCAAATGAGATCATCCATATTCAATTTCAAAGAAGAGAGTCAGAGAAGAAACCCCAAAAGCAAGATGGGATTACTTAACAAAAAAAATATTACATATTTAGCAAGATGGGATTACTTAACAAACAAAAAAATATATTAACCATCAAATTCATACTTAGCAAGATGGGATTACAAAATCCATGCATAACCTTCTAGTCCCATTCACAAATTCACTAATAATTAAACATTACATAGTAGATCATACAACATATCAATATACAACATAGAAAATAGATACATCCTTCAAAATACATCCAAAATATACCACCACCACCGAAATACAACATAGAAGATAGATACATCTACCAAAATATAAACATCCACCCAAAATACACCACCACTACAAAATACCGAAGATAAACTTTATATTTGAAGGGACACCACCACCACCACCGCACCACTACTTCAAGAACGCAAGAAACAACAACATGGACACTAATACCCCACAGAGAAATTTGGCTATTGTCTGCATTCGACAAAAACATTTGGGAGCTCTAATTCTCTATCCTAAACTTGCTCTGGAACACCTGGAGCTATCACCATAGAAATTGTGGATTTGGTTGGAAGAGTAGTTCGATGTGATCCTACAACATTCTGTCAGGTTTAAGCCACTAAACACACAAAAATCACATTCTATTAACTTATGCAAAATATACATTGTGTCCCTTGATATTATAAACAATACTGCCTCTAAGAAATACCAATCCAATTAAGCAAATTTTTGAAGGGAAAATTTTATACCTTGGGGTATCGATTTTGTTACAAATTTTTCTATATTTGTAACAAGATTTTGATCCAAAGATAGCAGACAAATTATACGAGACTCAAACTTGCCCTTATCTATGATATAAGTTTAATACTCTTGCATAAACACTAGAACACAAATACAGAATCGAATAATGCCAGTTTTTTTCTTCTTCATGTTATTTCCTCCTTTGGTATGGAATGGTTCGTTAGATTAAATCTTAACTACTCTTCAAAAACCTTTCCTGCAGTAAATACCTTTCCAACAAGTTTGCTATCCTAAAATAGTTACATATCTGTTTTAATATAATTGATTGCAGAGTGCATGTTTCTTTAAGGAAATATCTAACATCAAATATAAAACAACTAAATACCCATTCGAAGACTTGTCGTTTCTCTTCTCTAAGGGGAAAACAATGATGGGTCAGATTAGATTCGAAGACTTTTCGTTTCTCTAGGCTAAGGGGAAAACAAAATATACATTGCGTCACTTGATATAGCATAATAGTTGAAGGTAAAATTTTATACCTTGGGGTTTCGATTTTTGAGTTGGCAGCGTCGATCGAGAACGGGATAGCTTCGTCGACCAAGAGAGAGATCTCACAATGGATTCAGAGCAAGGGTTTTGGTGGATTTCGGTAGGTGATTAGTCGGGAGATTAGAGAGGGAGAGGAGAATCGTCGATTTGGAGATTTATTGGAGCTAGGGTTTTGAGAAGGCGACTAGGAGAGGGACGAAAGTGATAGTGTGAGGATGATGAAAGCGTCAAGAGGATGAGAGCGTGAGGAGAATTGGTGGAGATCGTCGATTTGGGGATTTTTGGGAGCTAGGGTTTTCAGAAGATCGTCATCGATTTGGGGAAGAAGCAGGGGGGCTCAGAGCGTGAGGAGAGGAAAGGAGACTTGGGGTTGTTCAGAGCATGTGAAATGATGCATTTACCCCCCCCCCCCCCCCCCCACCCCCACCCCCCCACATAAGCCAGATGAGCTGGAGTGCCCCCTAACCATTCGATGACGATCTTGATCAAGCACTCAGATCGGACGACTACGGAGGAGTGCACACGGCTGTGTGCACGGGAGGAGTGCACAACCGAAGCTTTCTATATATATATATATATATATATATATATATATATATATATATATATATATATATGTATATATATTGAGTTGAAAAATAAATAAAAAAACCAAATAGCTCAAACGGGCCAACCCGCGACCCGGATCGACCCATAACGGTTCGATCCATTCGGGTTCGCGGGTCAACCGGGTTGACAATACCGAATTTGAACCCAGCCTGGTTAAGCCCTCGACCCGACCCGAACCTGAACCCGAACCCGCCCTGATTTGGGTTCGACCCGCGCAAGTTCGACCCAACCTGGCCCGGTCGACCTAAATGCCACCCTTAGCTATTGAATAATCTACAACTTATTCATACATAAACAAGAACATAACATACTCTGTATTTACCCTATATCATAAAAAATATGCCCCAATAATTCCTAAAAAAGGGGGAAATGAGTATCTGAAGGCACTGTGAAAGATTCTGCCGATTCTGATGTCAACCTGAATGGCGTTCATCTTTTGCGACTGCTATTTGGAATTGGGGCATTGGATTGGTAATGGGATCTAGGTTTCACGAAGAATGAGAGATCAGAGAAGATTTGGAAGATTTGGATTAGGAGCTAGGGTTTCGAAGGAGCGCGAAAAAGAAGCGAAGAAGAAGGGGTGCGGCAGAAGGAGAAGATTGGGAGCCAGGTCTGTATGTGTGACTTCGATGCCTTCGGGGATGAGCGACTTTGATGCCTTCGGAGATGAGATGGCAATGAGAGGTTAGGGGAGGAGGATTTGAGACAGGGATTGAGGATTTGGATTTGGAGCTAGGTTTCGAAGAAGTTCAGAAAAATAACTTAAAACGAAGAAGAAGAAAGCAACAGACGAAGGGAAGCAACAGGAAGAATGGAGCGGGCTGCATGGGCTTCCATTCATGGGCCAAGTCAGGGGAAGCATTGCTTGGCTTGCTGTATGGGCTTATATTAAAAATAAAAATTACTTGGGGGCTGCCCAAGCTCAGGGGAGCGGCTGCTCACTCTGGGCTTGGTGTGGCTCCTCCCCTGGTTATTTATACTCTGATATAAATGCTTGTTGTTTTCATACATGCTTAATTTATATTATACATGATTCATGAATGCATGTTAGTTCTTAATTTACGTCGACAACTTTAGTGTTGGCTGCATTACTTATTAGATTAGCAATCTCTAATATTATAATGGGAGAGTTGGGGGTTGTCATTTGTAGACATTCAACAATCTAATCTCAACCATTCATTTTTAAGTGGGAGTTGTATTAACCATTCATTTACTCAACTGTTGTTAGTTAACATAATACCCTCAAAGTTAAAATTTATTTACGATATAATTATTTACAAAAGTTCACTTATATAAAATAATTGTTTGTGCCACAAGTGGTAATTTGTAAATAGTATGTATGAGTAAAGGAGGTTTCAAATTCGATGTCAGATTATATCTTATTATTTACTCTATTAAAGAAAAAAATTAGAACGTGCATCGCACCTGTAGATTACTAGTTTGACTAAATTGGTCTAACTGGCTGTGTATGTATTTCATTGACCATCTGATTGTGATTGCAACTTGCAACAATGCACAAGGATCGTTGTGTCCAAGGAACTAGTGTATTCTAAATGTGCGTAGGTTTGATGAAAGATAAAAGATTTGATATAAAAAAAATCATAGAATAGCTGCCGAACGCATGCATGAAACAATGCAAATCATTCGTCAGTAGTTTCTATAGAAACTTGTTCTTCGTATAAACTATAAAGCTTCATATATATATGCACAACTTTCGTACCATTGAATCTTCACAGTTGTATTTTCTTTACTAGGATTAGACCAGTCCTTTTTGCGCACGAGATGCCTCAATTGGAAAACTAAATTGCACCTTATAGGAACTTAATTGCTAGTGTTGGCATTCCACCCTCCCTCAATAAATGTATTCGAAGTAATATTCTAATATTATATATTTCATGGTCGATACTTTAAAGCATCCACTCCAACTAGTTATTTGGGTTGCCATTTTCATATTTGGCAACCCAAATGGCAACCCCCCTTCCACCCTCTTCGCCTTCGAAATCCCCTACGAAATCCCCCTTACCCCCCCCCCCCCCCCCCCCCGGAAATCCCCTAGACGCCTCGCCTTCGAAATACCTACGAAATCCCCCTAACCCCTCCTCAAAATCCCCTAGACGCCTCGCTCTCTCCACCCCCACTTGATCTTCGAAACCCTAACCCTAGCTCTCCATCTCCTAGCTTCTAGCTCCCGAGCTCCAGCCTACGATTTCCGACGCCTCAACGCTTCTCTGTCTTGCCATCACAGTTCGAAATCCTCTAGACGCCCCGCTCTCTCCACCCCAGTCGACCTTTGAAACCCTAACCCTAGCTCTCCATCTCCATCTCTAACTTGGATAGAGGTAAAATTTCGATGTTAAGTTTTTTTTAAAATTTTTTTTATACAAATTCAAAATCAGTAAAGTTTAGATCTTTATGAGTATTACTCCATTATCAAATAGCAAATAATTTAGGGTTCTTCAATCATGATGTTGATTTAATTAATTTTGGGTTGATTTAACTAACTTTGTGCTCCACCTCATAAGGACAATTGCTCCATCTTAATTTTGTGAATTATTGTTTATTGTTTTGAATCTTCTTAGAATTTTGATTAGTAAATATATGTTGTTTATGCCTAATTTATATAATTGTATGTTGTTTGTAGGTATGGAAGGCCAAGAAAGAAGTGCTAATGCCATGGATAATCCTATAATCGAGCCACAAAGTTCCCTTGTCCCAATTGTTGATGTCCACGTGAAGCCCCACGTTGGTATGACTTTCAACTCTTTAGAAGAGGCTGGAGAATTTTATAAAACTTATGGGAGGATTGGACTATTTGAGGTCCGTAATAGCTCAACAAAATATGTGAAAAGAGAGCTTGTTAGTAAATACTTTGTTTGTTTAAAAGCGGGGGAGCAAAAGAAGTAATTAGAGGAAGTTACAGAAGTTAGTTGAGTTAAGAAGGTTAGGAGGGGAGGTAGTGTTGAAAAAATTGCAATTCATTAATTTGGTTGAAATTACAAAAAGAAAGAGGTGTATGGGTTATTTCAAAATTTAATAAAGTTCATAATCATGGACTGACTTCACCAAGAAGGATGCACTTGTTGCCGAGAAATCGTATTTTTTCTAAATCAAAGAAGGTACTAATGAATCAATTTAACAATATAAATATTCCTACATATAAGCAAATGACACTCTTTGAGAGTTTTAGTGGAGGGTTTAATAAAGCTGGATGCACAGAAAGGAACATTTGAAATGTTGAGAGAGACTTGAGGGAAGAGTTGTGGGGTTTTGATGCACAAATGTTGATAGATTATTGTGCATTGTAGTGGAGGGTTTAATAAAACTGGATGCACGGAAAGAGACATTCATAATGTTGAAAGAGACTTGAGGGAAGAGTTGCAGGGTTTTGATGTACAAATGTTGATAGATTATTTTGCATTGCAACAATACAAAAATCCTTCATTCTTCTATAAACATGAGACCGATGAGAATGATCGTTTAACTCAGTACTTTTGGTTAGATGCCATTGGTAGGCTAAATGCTAAACACTTTGGTGATGTGGTGTTTTTTGATGCAACTAACAATACAAATCGTCATGGGTTGGTATTTGTAGCTTTTGTCAGGAATAATTATCATTGGAAGTCAGTTTTTCTTGGATGTGGATTGATTCCTAATGAAGAAACAAAATCTTTTGTATGGATATTTGAGAGATGGTTAGAAGTATCTGGTCATCTCCCTTTAGGTATGGTGACAGATCAAGATCTTGGAATTGGTGTTGCAATCAAAATTGTTTTCCCTCAAATGCATCATAGATTATGCATTTGGCACATTTTAGATAAGGTACCAAAGAAATTTAAGGAAAGTCCTTTGACAAAGAATTTAATAAATATTTATACGGAAATATTTATGATGCCGAAAGTATTACAAATTTACATCAACAGATTCATTCATAATCTCCTCAATCTGGAAAAATATCTAACACATAATTAGCCTGGGCGTTCAAATCAGATACATCATCAGCCTTGTTCAAAGCAGAAAAACAAAACAAATCGACTAAATTCTCAATCATAATGAAATTCAAATTTCATAACATAAGAAAATAGGAATCACAAGCATGGAGCCTAAATGAGGTAATGAGAAGTGCAGCAGAAATTTTCTACATTAGAAGCTGGAGCTCAGAGCTAGGAGATGGAGAGCTAGGGTTATGGTTTCGAAGGTCAAGTGAGGGTGGAGATAGCGAGGCATCTAGGGGATTTCGAACTGCGGTGACAAGACAGAGGAGTGTCGGGGCGTCGAGAATCGAAAGCTGGAGCTCGGAGCTAGGAGATGGAGAGCTAGGGTTAGGGTTTCGAAGGTCGAGTAGAGGTGAAGAGAGCAGGGCATCTAGGGGATTTCGAAGGCGGGGATTTTTTAAATGGGGGCTTCGTAGGCAATTTCGAAGCGGGGGAGGGTGGAAGGAATTTCGTTTTTGTAGAGGGTGGTTCGCATCGAGCTCGGAGCTAGAAGATGAGAAGAAGAAATGAAGGGCTAAATTTAGGGGGGGGGGGTATTTAGTAGAGAAATGACCAAATTACCCCCGCTCGAGCGGGGGTATGGTTAGACCGTTAGATTGCAAGATAGGATGGATTACAGATCGGACAGTCTGCGGAAAGGTTCGCACCTGATCAGTTCTCTCTCTCTCTCTCTCTCTCTCTCTCTCTATATATATATATATATATATATAATAGTGTGTGTGTACACACACACATTATTATAATTATATATACACTATTATACACTATTAATATACTATAATATACATATTTGGCAACCCAAATGGTAATCATGGGTGTAGAACAACCTCTCATATATATATATACTATTATACACTATTATACACTATTATATACATATTTGACAACCCAAATGACAATCATGTGTGTAGAACAACCTCTCATTTTTTAGAAAAGTTGTCAGTTAGGTTGCCAAAATTCAAAATGGCAACTCAAACGGTAATCTGATTGGTGTGGATGCTCTTAGGCACCATGTGATAGACATGTACCTCATGAACAATTTTTGGATTGGCTAGTAGACGTCCAAAACACCAGAGGGTTTGTTCATTTCTCCTGCTTGGATTTATAGATGTTGGACCTCTATAAGAATATTAAATGCCATGTTGTTGTTGTCAACAATGTTGTTTCCATTGCTAATCATCCTAGTTAGAGCAACTCCACCCATCATGGATTGCCATTTTTGTTTTTGGCAATCTAAACGTTAAACTTTTCTAAAAAATAGCAATAAGTTCTACACTCATGGTTGTCATTTGAGTTGCCAAATATGTATATAATAATGTATAATAGTGTGTATATATATATATATATATATATATATATATATATGCAAATTGGGTAGAAAAATGGAAAAAGATTGGTGATTGGACATATGGCAACTGCCATTTTGTTTGCCAAATTTGAGGGGAAAAAATGGCAATTCTAATATTTGGCATCCCAAATGAGAGGTGGGTGTATGGGTTATTTCTCATGTGGGTTGCCAAATATGAATATGGCAACTCATTTGACATTATGGGTGGAGTTGCTCTTACTTATGAAACTCCTGGCAAAGCGACCTCCATTCCTGTTGGAAGTCAAACATATTTGGCGTTTGATAAAAATGTGAAATACTTGAAGGTGTCATGAAAAATGTGAAAAATATGTAAGGGACCTAGTCAAATATGTACGCTTTTAGGTTAGCTGTTGTAGTAAAGTTTGTTACGTAAGTGGTATGAGTTAGCTATTATAAATCTAATATTATAATGGGAGAAGGCCTTAGTGTCATTTGTCTTTTTGTCATTCTACGAACATGTGCAACACACGTACATAACTAATATAAAGAAGGTTTCCAGTTCAAATCCTCCCTACGTCAGAGTTTTTTTTTTTGTTGAAATTATTAAAACGTGCATCGCACGTGTAAATTACTAGAGATAAGAGAGATAGGAGTGTGAAAGTGATGAGAAATAAAAAAGTGAGAAGTGAGAGTTGAATAATAGCGGGTAGTCAATTCTGGTTGATGTGTTGTGAAGTCTATTATTGTTGTTGTGTTATTTTATTTAAAAAAATTTAATACAAGTCCCTATCTTGTTTGTCATTTAGTCCACCAAAATCAATACTATTATCCAACAATTCCACTATATATACTAGTAATTTACACGTGCGATGCACGTCTTAATAAATATAGTTTTTTAAAATAAAAATTTAGACATATTCTGGATTTGAACTTAGAACCTCCTTTATAATAGTTATGCACGTGTATTGCACGGGTTGGTAGATTGACAAAACATTTACAAATGACACTAAGGCCTTCTCCCATTATAATATTAGAGATAGGATTATTTCTTAGTTTTAAAAAATAGTGGGGGTATATGCTAATTTTTACATTTTAAATGAGGGCATTTGCTAAAATATCCCTTTTTTAGGGGCTGCACGTGCATCACACGAGTATGTTTGGTGCATTTAGTTTGGCTGTATATTGCACAGGTTTGCTCAGTTACAAAATTAGAATTTATTTGTTTACAATCCCAACTCTCCCATTAAAATAGTAGAGATAAATATGCTAATTGCAAGAAGGACGTCGTTAGGCATATGAGTTGAAGTTTAAGAACCACATTTAATGCAGTGCACTAATAACATTAGATTGACATAAATTTTAAATTTTAAAACATTGTAATCAATATCTAATTTTTCTATGCACAAGCATGCTTGCCTGGCTAGGCAGGTCGACATTTTGATCTCATACAAAATGTCTGGCTTGCGTGGCTATTTTAATTTTAGTTGAATGCAGATTTACTATAGTAGAAATAGTTTTTCATAGAAGGTTGACTTTTTTTGAGTTTTAAGAATACTGTAGAAACTGTAATTTAAAATACTTTTTTAACATTTTATTTTATTTGAAATTAATCGCAATTAATTAGGATATAAACTAATTAAACTAAATTGATCTTAATTAAATTAAACAAAACAAAAACAAAACTCAAAAAATCGAAACAAAAAAAACTGAAGCTAAAAAAAACCTAAGGTAAAAAAAAACGGAGACAGAAAAACTAATTAAGCCCTAATTAAATCTTAGTCTAACTCTTAATCTAATTTAATTAGGGATTAATCTTAATATAATCTAATCCCTAATCTAATCTTAATTAAAACATAACATAATCCTAATTAAATATTAACAACAAATGAGAGAGATGCAGCGGAAAGTATGTGGGAGTTTTAGGGATGGCAACTGGGCCGGGTCAACCGGCGACCCACCCGCGACCCGGCCCGCGAACCCGGCCCGGTTAAGAAGTTGGTGGGTTCGGGTCGATCCCGTGTACAGTAACGGGTCGACCCGGGTCGAAGAAAACGCGAATTCAACCCGTGTAACCCGGCCCGCGAAGCCGTTAAAAACGCTCCAACCCGCCGCCAACCCGCGGGTCGTCCCGCGGGTTACGACCCGTTGGACCCGTACGGATCGAACGTTCGACCCGTTACGGGTCGACCGTTGACCCGCGGGTCGAACGGTCCGTTGGACTTGGACAGAGCCGTTGTTAACGGCTCTTTTAGCCATTTTTTGGCTTTTTTTTTTTTTTTTGGTTTTTTTTTTCACATTTTGAGCCTATAAATACCTCCAAAAATCTCCTAAAAAAATCACACCTTACTCTCTTACTCTCTCTACTATTATACATCATTTCTAAAGAAATTTTCAACAATTGTAGTATTCAACAAGCAAGTCTACAATGAGGCATATACACGATCAATTTTCGATCGTATCGAAATCAAAATTCATCGTCTTCAACGTCTTCAACTCTCTTCAACCCTCGTCAAATCTCCTTCAAGCTCTTCTCAACTCTTCAATTGCGGAATCGGTAAAACTCTTCTTTCTAGTTCTATTCCATTCTTATTTTCACGGTTTTTTTTACATACGCGTATTCCACGGTGA
Organism: Hemerocallis citrina; assembly: GCA_017893485.1. Lineage (NCBI taxonomy): Eukaryota > Viridiplantae > Streptophyta > Magnoliopsida > Asparagales > Asphodelaceae > Hemerocallis > Hemerocallis citrina. The sequence continues at coordinate 76,102,120 of CM030363.1, read as the reverse complement.
ACGGTATCAAAATTTCATACCTTTCTCGTTATATATATTTTTTTGCGTTGTAGTTAAAATTATTGTTGGTTTTTTGATCTTCTCTATCTCAACCCTCTTATTTTTTAGATTTTTTTTTATAATTCACCGTTCCTACATTGTATTTTTTTTTTACATACTTTAGCACATTACTACATTATGTCTAGATCACGCGGTAGCGGTCGTAGCGGACAAGATTCCTCCTCCTCTTTCCGTAGGCCACCAATTGTCCCAACTAGTGAGCCCGTCCAAGAATACCATGATCCTCCCACCCAACAATGGGGTACACACGACGAGATTGTAGGTGACATACAATTGGAAGAAGAAGAAGAACAACAACAACCAACTGAAACCACACAACCCCGTAGTAGTAGGAAAAGTAGAGGTGAAACTAGTGATTGGCATAAGTTTTATGATTATATCCCGGACGAAGATACTCCGGGTATAGGTTTGAAAGTATGTAAAACATGTGGTAAAATATATAAATTCAAGAGAGGTGACGGCACCGGTACAATTAGTAGGTACATCCAACATAACCATAAAGACCTTTTTTTTGAACTACAAGGCCAACAAAAAATCAACCCTAGGATCGGTCTAGTTGATAGCCACTCTTATGATCCCGATCTTGTTCGTCGGGAAATGACCCGATTAGTCATTAAGAAAGAGTTACCATTTTCTTATCCCGATAGTAGGGACTTGGAAAATTTTAATCAAACGGCCTTAAACCCTCATTTTAGAAGAATTCCGAGAAATACTTGCAAATCGGATTGTTTTGAAATATACATCGAAATGAAGGACGCTTTGATTGCAATTTTATGGAGTTTAACTTGTAAGGTTAGTTTAACTTCAGATTATTGGACGGATATCAACAATATTCCAACGATGGGAATAACCTGTCATTAGATCGGCAATGATTAGATTCTTCAAAAAAGAATCATATCACTTGCGGCATTGCCGTATCCCTATAGTGGCGCTGAAATAGCAAATCGTATTATAGAAATTTGTGATGTTTTCCATATTCGCGATAAAATTGTGTGTATTAGTTTTGATAATGCATCTAACAACAATGTAGCAATTACTACTTTAAAATCCGTATTAAATCCTCCATCTGACAATATTTTTCATGTTAGATGTGCATGTCATATTATAAATTTATGTGTTTAAGATGCATTAAAAATAACAGATCCATATATAGTTAAAATTATAAATTGTGTACATTTCATTGCATTAAGTCCAAGCATTTTACAAGAATGGAAAACTTGGTATAGGGTTAGAAATGTTCCTTTTAGAATATTTCCAAAGGTTGTTAGACACCGATGGAATTCTACTTTTGATTTACTAAATATTGTTACCGAATATAAAGCAGTTGTAAATGATTTTTGTATCAAAAAAAATATGCAAAATTTTGAAATGACTCCCCCCGATTGGTTTTTTGCCGAATCTTTGTTGAAATTTTTAGAACCTTTTAAAACCGCAACTTTAAAATTTTTAAAAACATATGAATCTACTTCTAGTAGTATTTTTATTGAATTAGTTAGCATGATGCAAACATTTAACGAAATGTTAAATGATACTTTTGTTGGTGAGATTGTAAAACCTGCATTCAAAAAAATTTTGAAGTATTATTTTCCTCCTCCTATGTTGATTTGTATTGCTACCGTTATGGATCCTCGTATCAAATTAGAAGGTACGAAGAGTTTGATTGAAATGTTCTTTGCATTACTTGGAGAAAATGTAGAATTAGTAGAAGATTGCGCTACTTTTTTAGTTCAGTTTGAGTCTACGTTAAATAATTTGTATGATTATTATGATAGACGTTTTGCTTCTAGTAGTTCAACTTATGTAGTTAGTTCTTTTTCTGGTACTTCTAAAGGTAAGGGTAAAAGTAGATTTGGTGATAGAACATTTAATTTACTTGAACAAATTCAATCAAAAAAACCTAAGACTAATCAACCAAATGAATTAAATTGGTATAACCAACAAGATTCTGAGCCTTCTACTTCTCCACTAGATATTTTACAATGGTGGAAAGACCATGAACACACTTTTAGTATTCTGTCAATTATTGCTAAAGATTTACTAACTCCTCCTGTCTCTACAGTTGCTTCTGAGAGTACATTTTCTTCAAGTGGCAGGGTTCTAACTGATTACAAGAATCGCATGAAGCCCGACACATTAGAGATGCTCGTTTGCACAGAAGACTGGCTGAAGGCTGAAGATAGGATACAAGGAAAAGCACTATCAACGTCCACAAGTAGGAGCAACTTGCCAGAAGAAGAAGAACAACAACAACAACAATAGCTTTGCTTGTTATGTTAAATTAAAAAAATTGTAGTCAATTAAAATTGTATATAAGAAATATGTTATTGTATAAAACTTCTTTGTGAATTGAGTTCTTCATTTCATTAGAAATTGTGAAAATTGTATAACTTAAATTCGTATGAATAATATTTCAAAATTTGTTGCCAATTTCACTCTTTCAATCTTATTATTATTATTACGATTTTTAATGTTTATTAGTATTATTATTATTAATATTTTAAGCTTTTAAAAAAAAAAAATCCGCGGGTCGACCCGACCCGACCCGGGTTGAACCCTAAAGGGTTCACGGGTTGGGCGGGCCACCCAAATCAAATTTGGGCCCGGCCCGGATAAGTGGCCAAACCGGCCCGAGCCCGCCCAATATACGTGCCAACCCGTACGGGTTAGGCCCGGCCCGGCCCGGCCCGATCGACCCGTTCGCCATCCCTAGGGAGTTTTAGTCCACATCCGCCAAGGAGAGAGAAAGAGTGGTGTTTAAATACTATCTTGTTGATTATATATATGACAAATGCAATTCAGAAGTGGAGAGAGTGTGTGAGATAAATAGAAGTATTAAATATTGCGTGAACAGTGTTTTCCAAGCAAAATTTTCGGAAATGAAACAACGCACCGCTACAATGTTTTCCCTAGGAATTGAATTTTTGCAGTTCTTTTACGTACATCCAAACCGGACCAAACCATCCGTAAGTTTGTGATTGGGAGTATATTTTGATTTTTAAAACTTTCTGTTCTGCAAAAACTATATGGTTGAACACAAATTATCTTGAGCTACAGATGGGGTTTGAAAATGTCTTGATAGAGCTTGCTCTGATCATCAATCTGAGCGACCTAATAATCATAATCTTGTTATCTCATCATATAATTACTCTTTTTCATGGGTTATTAATTTAGCATCTCACTTTCTCTACTTCTAGTAGTCATGTAAATTTTGAGGCGTAACCACTATTCTCATTCTGACTCTCTAAACCTAAATTAGTCATCTTGGTAAGGGCTTGAATTATTAAGTCTTTTCCGACTCCTACTCTCTTGAAGCTACTGGCATGCACACAAGAGAACTGAATGTTTAGTCATCTTGGTACGGGTTTTTACTATTTAAATTTACTTCGACTACCTGGCAGGATCACATTTATTAGTTTAATGTTCTCTTCTTTCTATTTCATCTTTCTTTCCTAATAACTTTTGTTTTTCTATAACTGGAAAGCTTTGGCTCGAACCAGGACCCTGAACTCGAGCTGTCACTTAATAATTCATCCCACCCAATACCAATCAGGACATTGCCTGTTGGTCTTTCTTTCCTAATATCATATGCTTTGCTGCTTATTCTTTTTTTTTTTCCTTCTTTTTTGAAGCATTGGTTTTCCGACTCCTCGATCTCTTGAAGCTACTGGCATGCACAAGAGAACTGAATGTTTAGTCATCTTGGTACGGGCTTTTACTATTTAAATTTACTTGACTATATTTTCCGTTCAATTCTTCAGTCCACTAGTACCCTTCCGATCTTCATCTTGTTTTCCTATTCAAGTTTCCTCGCAGGATCACATTCATTACTTTCAATGTTCTCTTCTTTCTATTTCATCTTTATTTCCTAATATCGTATGCTTTGTTGCTTATTCTTTTTTTTTTTCCTTCTTTTTTGAAGCATTGGTTTTGATAGCTATTGTTATGTTCTACCATTGCGGATAATAATAAATAGAAAAAACCTGAATCCGATCGAATGTGTGCTATCTTAAAGTAGTTATCAATTTCAACTAGGCAGTTTCGCTGTTGGTATTAATTATAGCAATTAGTTCAGACTCGGCTAAAATTTCGGCATGATTTTGATCAAGGAAATGATGATTTTTTAGATTAGGTTTGCACGGATTTTTTGCTATAAACTAACTTATGCAATGGTCTCTCTGTTTCACTTTGTGTAAAGTTAATTTGATCTATCCTTGTATGTAGAGATGTTCAAGATTCTTCATGCATGGATTTTAAGTTCTCCGGTGGATGCATAAAGCATTACCGTGTCTTTTAGTGTTTCCATGTTGCATGTCATTTAGCGGCCTTAATATCTTCCATTTAGAGTTTTGTATCAAGGCTATATATAGAGCCATCTACTTTCATATTTTTTAAGCAACCAAGCAAACAAGCAAGTAAGATAGTACATAAACAAGTCTGATATCAATGTTATCTTCCAACTATATAGTGAGTTAATATTTTGATTGTTTCTACAAGATTATTCTTTTGTTACTTTGTGCCAACATAGTAGTGTCAGAGCGAGGTCAATAAAAATCCCTGAAGATCGTGTGAAGAGTCACACATAAATGGAGAAATTGAAACTTATCCAATTACAGAAGATGGAGCATACTGACCCGGTGCTATTTTGAAGCTTGTGAAACATGGAATACAATTGATGAAGATCCCGAATGAAAGATGTCGAAGAGAGCTAAATTAAAAAAAAAAAAAAAAAAAAAAAAAAAAACAAAACAAAACAAAACAAAACATAACGTATGCACTAGACTACATGTGAATGATAATGCATTCAGAAATTTGGAAGCTTGTTGAAGAACAAGATTTCCCTATAGAAGTTTGGCAGAAGTTTGAAAAGCTTGCTACATACCACAAAGGTATAACTCTCCTGCATATCGAATATTATTTTGTTTCTCCATTTGATGATATGTTTAATGTTTCTATTGAAGAAGAATTAGAGAGAAAATTTCCAAGATAATGAGTTTGAAGATTAAAAAAAAATCTTGAAGAAAATAAAAATGAGGAGATATTTCTTAAGGGAGATAACAATGTTGAAGGAAGTGAATGCATAGAGATAGAAAAAAAGATAAAACAAAAAAGGTAGAAGAAGGTGGTAGAATAGAAAACATAGAAGAAGAGAACAAAAAAGAAAAGTTGAAATATATAAAAAAATTGCTGGGTTTATTTAATTCTCGCATACTAGGTTCGATGTGAAGAGAAGATGATTGAAACGAAGTTGGGAGATAGAAAATGCTATTGTCTTTGGTTGTGCAGGGTGGTGACAGTCGACTGCTATAGTAGCGATCGACTGCAACCTGGCGAGGAGAGCCCGACTGCAAGTGCAGTCGACCGCTCTTGGGAGCAGTGGACCGACAACGACGCAACAGCAGATTTGGGTCGGGTCTTGGTGATCTATTTTGAGCCCAGTTTCTTCTCTAAGTTAGATCATATGACTCATATCGTATGACTTACTCTTCCGGGTATATCAGACGGTGTAGGATTAAGACTACAACCTAGGATTTCTCTAGATATCTATATAACAATGTAATTACCTCCACTGAGAAGTAGTATTTCATCTGAAAGTTTTCTATTGTAAACAGCAGAGTATCTTATACCGAGGCTTGATAAATAGATAGGTTCCTTGTGAGAGTGATTGTAACTCTTGTATATTCTTTAGTTGAATAATATCTCTGTTATTTCTCCCCCTGATTATGTTAGCCTGAACCGGGACAAAATTATGTGTTTGGTCTACTTTCTTGGTTGATTCGTTGTTGATATATTTATGGATAGGAAAGAATAGTTTATTGAGATTGAGTTCTTATTCTTATTGAGTTGAATTAACTGAGTACAATATGTCTTATATATATAGGAGAGAATAAAAGACTAAACTGAAAAATTATTCGATATGGGACTAAACTAATATCTCTCATGTAACATAATATCTAACACCCCATCACAAACTTAACTTGGTTCAAGCAACATGAGTTTGGAATATTGACGGTGTTCATATGGCAAGGATGGCACACGGTGATCCACTTGATGACAAAGCATGGTGTAGGGAAGGCACTTAAGTAGATGGTGCATGGGACGACGAACTATAGCACATGGACGATCCAACTCTTGGATCTTGAAAGGTGTAGAACTAGGAAGTTGTAGAAGGAGTTGTAACGCCCCGAATCCCAAATACACTGAATTCGAGATGTTCTACAGGATCTTTCAGCTTCTTTTAGTACAATTTTACAAGGAAATTTAAACTTTTCACTTTACATCAGAGTTTGCATCAAAATTATATTTACATTGCACAGCGGAAGTAAAATTTACAACAATGAATAAATGTACAACAACATTGAATGAATCTTTAAGCATTTGTTCCTCTTTAATCTTTTTCATGCCATTTATCCTGCATACAAGACTGTGGGTACGTCAGTTTATTCAACCGACGATAATTATACATAGCCATCCTCTCTATGCCAGAAACAGTATAACGATTCTCATTTCTTAACAGATCACAAACTTATTCACATATCAAAATAAAGTAAAAGGGAAAATCTTAATGATGTCGTGTCGTGTCGTGTTCGTGCCCTTAATCCTTAATGCAATTATTTAATTTACATGACACTAATGCACACTTGTTTAGGATTCTATACATCCCATACTACATAGGTCCGAGGGCAAGCCTCTTAATCGTTCTTCATTCTTGTAGGGTTCAATCCCTCGCCATGACTTAATCTACTACTGTAATTACGATGAGTATCCTAGATGGTCTATGGGTACAAGCTCGTGTACAGAAAATTCTGGAGGGGAATCCCACGCCATGTCTTGACTCATCAAGCATGCATTCTGTGGCAATTCAGCCTCACTTCATGGCACACGATCCTCTTGCAGTCACCAAACATCCACAAGCGTGGCTAGAGTCCGATCATTCTGAGTTGTGCCCACGCCATGTCTTGACTCATCAAGCATGCATTCAGTGGCTGACACACCCGCACCGTAAACCCTAGTTCTCATACTCGTATTTTTCTCTCACTTTCATCACATCTCCACTATGTACTAATTATTAGAATCATGAATAAAAATCAAAGCTCTAGAGTTAGCCTCTCCACTAAACCGGACTTATTCATTTCATTCAAACATGACCAATCTTGGTCTTTCAATTCTCATTTCATTTCATTTCTTTCCAAATGCCGGGGGAGACTTAGCTACTCCTTTGTTTCAATTTCCAATTTACAACTTCCAATTTGAGCATTTTCAACTCATATTTCATTTTATAGTCTCACAGACATCCTTTATCATGATCTTAGCTTTCATATTCATTTAATTCTCAATTCAAATCGATGATTCATTTCATGTAAATTCATGCAACAACAAATTGAGTTTATCAACCATAAGATTCACAACTTTTAACATAAACCAAATAAGATCTCTAACATCTCAAAATATTCTGGACAGTCGACTTGGAGAAAGTCCAGTCGACTTGTTCAGTCAAATCAAGTTCTTCATAACTGCTCAGGAGAGTCGACTGCTGCACATGGCCAGTCGGCTGCTCCAAAATTTTCATGTTCAAAATATCATTCACGTGACAGTCGACTGTCATTCAATCAGTCGTCTGTCCTGGGTTTCAACTGTACATTTTCATACTCAGCCCAGTCGGCTTGCTACTTGCATTAAGTCGACTGAACAGGTTAAATTTCAATTTAAAGAATCATCATTCCCTTATATTCTTCAACTCACACGCATCACTACAATATATTCATATTACATAAACATGTAATTTCTTAGCTGTTCGCTAACATCACCACATATAGTTTCACATAGCTAATGTTTTCTTTCCTCAAGGGAAATGTTTAGCCTGCATTTTTATTTACTCGTCATTTACTTGCAGAAATGAATACTAAATCTCAATTTAGCACACTAGAACATCACAATAAAAATACTTCGTTTCATGGAATCTCTGGACTATTCTTAGTTTAATTCAATACCGGTCGGCTGTTTACATCAACAGTCGACTGTGCGGGTTATTCCCAGTTTTGCTAATTATCCCTAGTTCTTTTTCATCTGTTCATGTCTCCTCAGTCATGTACAATATGAGGAAATAAGTTTAGCAATCATTCTATCACTTCAGCTTTGTATACACGTACATTATTAAATTTTCCAATAAATCATGAATAAACATTCGCCTCGTACCAGTCGACTTGTCCACGTGGCAGTCGACTGTACAGGCCTATTTCAGTCTTATTTACAGTGTCATTACTTCATTATTAGTCCTTCACAACTTTCATCATAAACGTACCCAGGGCAATCTAATATAGTTAAACTTACTTTTCACAAGCATGGTAACAGTCATTATTGCCATAACATAATTTCTACATTAGAACACCTGAGAAACACCCACTTTATTGACGAAATAAACGAATCCAGTAAAGCTTCTTAATGCAATGCACGACTCCTTGCTCCTTGCTCCTTGCTCCACACCGAAGGCTTCCCTGTAGAGATGATCGGCCTCCAAGAGAACTCTCACTCACCAACTCTACAATATAGTATATATATATATATCTTCTTTCAAGGGATTTTAGTGTAGAAGATGTCTAAGAGAGAGGGGTATTTATACACCCTTTTGGGTGAGATGGAGGGCTAAGATTTAGTAGATAGTTATAGGGTCAAGGGCCAGGATGAACTAGGGAGTTGTAATAACTACCCACACTCTAGATAACCACCCATGACTTGATCCACTTCTCTTCCCAACCCGGCCAAGAAAGTGTGCTCATGCACGTGTATGTGAAATGCACGTGCATGCACTAGTCACCATAAAAGAAACTTGTACAAAATACAAAATAAAAGTCTTTTAAAAAAAATGTCCTACATTACAAGTTGTAAATACAATAAAATTAAACCATGGGCTTTAATTAATGGCCCAAAACAATAGTTATTTAAAAACAAAATAAATGAAGTACATTTTGGGCTTTAAGGAAAATGGCTTTTTATCTAATTAAAATAAGGCTTTGGTACAAAACAATTAAAAGCACAAATTGAAATATCCTTTACTCATCTTGATGAAAATATTAACCAAAATATTACACGTGCACACTACGTGCCAAATAAATAATTTTTCATTAATTTGAAAAATCAGGGTATTACAGGAGTTGTGCACGGTAGATGGCGAACTGAGTTAGGATCTCACCTCTGAACTGAGAAGTAGTTGAAGAAGTGGTGGCACACGGAAGTGACGCATGATGGAATCTCACCACCGAACTGAGAAGTAGTAGTAAAGGAAGGAAGTAGTGTGTTGGTGGCACACGGTAGCGACACATGTTGGGATCTTACCTCCAAACTGAGAAGTAGTAGTAGTGGATGAAGGAAGTAGTGTATTGGTGTCGGGATGGACGTCAGGATCTGGAATGATGTTAAGATCTCCCCCTTTCAAACTCACGATCGATTAACTAGTGTGAGTTTGTATTGAGATCTAGATACGGAAGTTGGTGGCTGTTGATTGAAGCTGGGATGAGGGAGACGGGAACTGGGATGATGTCGATATCCCCCCTCTCAAACTCACAGTGAGTTTGCTTCAAAGTATCAGGAGCTCTGGGGATCGGGACGATGTCTGTAGAACCTGCAGAAGGTTTTTTTTTTTTGACGATGATGACGGCGGTCGGCGGTCGGCGGCGGGGATGAACAGTGATCAGAAATAGCAAACAGTGAAGGGGAAGAAGAGATAGGGTTAGGGTTAGGGTAGGATACAGGTTGGTAAGGGTAATGGGTGTGGATTTGGATACGGGTATGAATTTGGGTTTGGATTCGTTTTTTTTTTTTTGAAAACTAGGTAGGGTTGTGGAAAATGGGTTTGGAGTAGGAAAAAGAAATACAGAGAGCTAGAGTTTGGTGTTAAAGATGACGGCTAGGGTTTGGGCTAGTGGTGACTAGGGTTTGGGGGTAGTAGTCGATCAAGTTTGTAAGGCAAGTGACAGCTAAAGTTTGAGATGTGGTGGTAGTAGTCGATCGGAAGTCGATGGGTGCAGTCGATCGGGTAGCAGTCGATCGAAAGTTTGGGTTGATGGTGGTGTCGAAAGATTTGTGGTTATTGCAAACTGGAGTTAATGGTGTTGATGGTTGCATTGAGATTTGGGGTTGATGGTGACTCTGAGATTTGGTGGTTGTTGCCGTCGGGATTGATGGTTGTTGCCCACATCGGGGAAAGGAAGGATTTAGGGGATTTTGGTGATGGTGTAGCAGTCGATGAGGGCGCGGAGGATGGCACCGGAGATGAGGAGGGTTAGGAAGCCGACGATCTGGGTGTTGCTGCTCGACGGGATTGATGGTGGAAGTGTTGTTGTTTGCAGAGGACAGTAGGCTTTGGAGATAAGGGTTTTCGGGAGTTGGGTTTGGAGTTCTATTCGGGTCGCCGGAGTTGTTGGAGATGATTTCGTTGTTGGAGTTGTTGTCGCTAGAGTTGATGGTGTTGTTGTCGAAGTTGTTGGTGTATCCTCTCTCGTTGTTGTTGTGGATTAGGGTTACAGTTTAGAGATTAGGAATTGATTAGGGATTAGGGTTGGTGGTTGATTTGATTAGTGGGAGAGATTAGGATTTTAGGATCTGATTGATAGAGGGATGTTGGGAGGTGGAGTGATTCCGATGAAGGTGAGAACCACTCCACCTCGACGACAATGATAAATTAGTATATGCCTTATAGGAGTACAGACTCTGATACCATAATAGATTTAGGGATATGAGAGAATGGAAGACTAAACTGAAACATTATTCGATTTAGGGATAGGAGAGTATATGCCTTATAGTTTATTGAGTTTATATTCGTATTGAGTTGAATTAACTGAGTACAATATGTCTCCTATATATAGGAGAGAATGGAAGACTAAACTGAAACATTATTTAATATGGGACTAAATTAATATCTCTCATGTAACATAATATATAACAGTTGTGATCGGTTATTACTTCTCTACAACGAGTCTGCTACCTTCACCGACCAGTCAGGGGTCCACGGTAGGAGCCCAACTTTGCCGACAATCTCTTGGGCTGAGGGCTTGAAGGGCGGCACCCCCTTTATCAACAGCTCAGAAACCTTAAGGTTATTGGAGCTTGGTACCATCTTCATCGATCTCGGACTCCCCGGTACTGCGGAGACCTTCGACTTCTTGGACCTCGAATCGGAAGTCCCTTTAGAGCCTCCCTGAGGTGGCATCTTCTTATGCTTTGACTGCTGGGCAGCCTTCTTCTCCATCTGGGCCTTCCTCCGCTTTATCTCAGCGTCTTCCATTACTGCAAAAGAAAATCAAAGTTGTAAGAGTGAAGGAAAAAAGATACAAGGAAAACTGAAAAGAAAACCATACAGGGGTCAGCAGGGCTCAATCCAATCCGGGGCCAGGTACCTCTCATGCACGGTCTGCCAACGAATACTCTTGCCCCCGACGACCCATTTCACGTCATCTCACTCATCTTCCATAAGCTCATTCCCTTCGCAGGCCTGAGATTCTGTTTGTAGAAGGCCCAAGCAGGTCGGAATATCCCAGGGAGTTGGACTCCAAATAATGAAGTACCTATTTTTCCACCCCTTAATAAAATCCAGGTGACAATGAAAGACTCGGTTATGGGGCCTAGGAGAGACGTCATATATGTACTCATGCGTCGATGACGAACTTACACTAAGGGCAGCTCAAAAATACTTCAGCTTCAGCGGCACCCCTCTCTTTTTTCTAAGCAAGATGTAGCACACCAACTGCTTCCTAGAATTGGGGCGGCACTGCATGGGACATAGATCGGCCCAGTTTAACACCTCCGTCACAAATGGGTGCAGGGTGAGCCTTAACCCTGAATCGAATGCATCAATCGGAGTCATACAAAACCTTTCGGTGAGGGTATCGGCGGGGTCGAAGCCCAGGGTTGGGCACCATCAACTCATACTCTAGGGGGATGAAGTATCTCTGTAACACCCCGTGTTAAGAAAGATACATACATACATACATACATACATACATACATACATATATATATATATATATAATTGGAAGGATGGGGCCCACGGGAAAAGAAAAATAGCAAATTGCCTGTTGTTTCTTTGAATGAGGTGGATGATGTCAGGCAGTAGGGCCCACCCGTTTGTGAAGGGGGTTAGTTGCTAGCTTTTTGTGTGACGACGTGGAATGTGGGCCATGTGGCAGCGGGGCCCATAGGGGGCTTCAGCTGTTGCTGGCTCATGAGGAAGAGAAAGAAAGGGTGTGGGAATTTTTTCCCACATCAGGGAGAATTGTGATTATATATATATATAATTGCCTGAGATTATAGGTCACCAATTAGCTATAACACCTTTTAAGAGGCAAGCCTGTGGTGTGCAGTTGTTAGAAAAATCGCTGAATTTAGGCGGGGGCGTTACAAATGGTATCAGAGCCGACTTTTGACACCGAGTGTGGGTACAGAGTGGTGGTTATGCCTGAGATGGAGCTTGCAGATGTACTGGTAGTTATGCCTGAGAGGGTGCGAGGTTGGGACATGTTGCCCGGGTAGGGGACTGTACAACTAGCAGGATCAGAGTACTGTATAGCTAGCAGAATCAGGGTATGCCATTCCACATCGGCTAGAAAGGAGGTCCTGGCGCTACGTTGCAAGTTCTGGCTTCAGTGAGGACGCTGAATTCTTAAGGGGTGTGTGTGTAACACCCTGTGTTAAGAAATATATATATATATGTGTGTGTGTGTGTGTGTGTGTGTGTGTGTGTAGAAATGCTCCATTGAAAACGGGTCTATTTTCACAGACCCGTGAAAATAGCAATTCTGGCCGTTGGATCGCTCTTGATCGTGATCAACGGACCAGATCGAGCCCGCCCATCACCCATCTCACTTATGTGGCAGAGGGGTAATTTAGAAATTTCGTCCTAAATAACTCTTCGCCTCATTCGTTTTAAAAAATTGAAAACGGCCTAGGTTCTAAAAAATTGAATGAACATAGGTTGTTGTTTGGAACAACGGCCTTTTATAACCTAGGCCGTTGTTCCCAACAACGGCCTAGGCTATAAAATTTCGTTGTTTCAAACAAATTAGGCTATTAAATTTTATAGCCTAGACCGTTGTTGGGAATAAAAGGCCGTTGTTCCAAACAACGGCTTAGGTTCATTCAATTTTTTATAACCTAGACCGTTGTTTCAAACAATGGCCTAGGTTCATACAACCAAAGCGGGTCTGTCTTCACGAGTCTGTGAAAACAGACCCGTTTTCAATGGAACATTTCTCTCTCTCTCTCTCTCTCTCTCTCTCTCTCTATATATATATATATATATATATATATATATATATATATATATATATATATATATCATTAATTGGAAGGTTATCCTATAGAAATTCTATAGGGGGCTTTCATGGAATTAGATGAAGGGGGGCCCACGGGAAAAGAAAAACAGCAGATTTCCTGCTGTTTCTTTGAATGACGTGGATGACGTCAGGCAGTGGGGCTCGCCCGTTTGTGAAGGGATTTAGTTGCTGGCTCTCTATGTGATGAAGTGGCATGTGGGCCACGTAGCGGGGCCCAGAGGGGGCTTCAGCTGTTGTTGGCTCACGAGGAAGAGAGAGAAAGGGTGTGGGAAATTTATCCCACATCAGGGAGAATTGTGATTAATTAAATATATATATAATTTCCTGGGATTAGAGGTCACTAATTAGCTATAGCACCTTTTATGAGGTAAGCCTATGGTGGGCAGTTGTTAGAAAAATTGCTGAATTTGGGCGGGGCGTTACAATCTTGATGGGAAGACCATTGCTTGCCACTATGCTTTTCTCATTATCAATCTTCAGTTTCAGCTGACTTGGGGAAGGGGGCTGCACCCCGTATCGAACTTTACTGTCAAGATCGTCTTGGTACATCCTAATCGAACCTAGTTGCCGAAGATAGGGAACGTCTAGTCCGCTTTTAGAAATAATTTGGGGGAGGGGGGGGTTCCTCCGGGCTATCCGAAAGAGGCCACTTTAGCTTACTCCTTCGGGTAACTTTCGGAGTGAACGGCTCGTTGTGGGGCTCAGGTGAAGAAGTTTTATCGAAAGGCTCACCCTCTTCCTCAACACCTTCATCATCCTCCCCTCCGTCGACCTTGTCATCTACTTCTCCCCCGCCAACTGCCTCCACCTCGACACCCTCCTCAGAGTCACTCGACTCCACGACAAAGGGCTTGCGTGTTCAGAGCGGCTCGGGATTATACACTTTCTTACCCTCTTCAAATGCTTCCCAGTTCGAGGAGTCGCTGAGACGGTCGACTCCACCACGGTCGGACGCGGAGGCCAGGGAATTACACTGAGCTGTCGACCTAATATTAAATTTACTAACCTACTTGCCAGTGTAGGAGAATACACCAAAGAACCTACCGCTAGTGACAGAACAGTGTCAAGAGAGAGAAGCTTTGGAAGTTTGAGAGAGAGCAAGGTGAAACATGAGATGGGGCATGGAGGCATATATAGGCAACTGAAAACACATCAGAATCCACGAAACCATCTCTACCTTCTAATCTTGATCCAACAGTAGATGAGATTACGAAGCCTCGATTTCCTCAACCATGACACCATAGGCCCACATGCTGAAACACGTGCCAACTATGGGCAAGTTTCCTAAAAAATTTCCCCAAGTGCAACTCGCTCGATGCTTGGCATTAACTTCGAGCCAACACCTGCCTTTCAAACAAGAACAAGGGCTCGACGCTCAGCATTAACATCGAGCTGGCACCTAGCTTTCATACAAGCTTAACTGCTCAACGCTCGGCAATAACGTCGATCCAGCACCTGCCTTTCATACAAGCTCAAGTGCTCGACGCTCAACATTAACTTCGAGCAAGCACCTAGCTTTCATACAAGCTCATAGGACTTGATGCTCGGCATTAACCCCGAGCCAGCACTTATCTTTCATTCAAGCTCAAGTGCTCATGCTTGGCATTAACCTCGAGTAAGAACTTAGCTTTCATACAGGCTCACAGGTCTCGACAATCGGCATTAACTTCGAGCAAGCACCTATCTTTCATACAAGCTCAAGTGTTCGACGATCGACATTAACTCCGAGCAAGAACCTGCCTTTCATACGTGCTCACAAGGCTCGATGCTCGGCTTTAACATCGAGCCAGCACCTAGTTTCATGCAAGCTCAAGTGCTCGACGCTCAGTATTAACCTCGAGCAAGCACCTAGCTTTCATATAGGCTCACAGGGGCCGACGCTCGGCATTAACTTCGAGCAAGCCTAGCTTTCATACAAGCTCAAGTGCTCGACGCTCAGCATTAACTCCGATCAATCACCTACCTTTCATACAAACTCACAGGGCTCGACGCTCATTAACGTCGAGCTAGCACCTGCGTTTCATACAAGCTCAGCTGCTCGATGCTCAGGATTAACTTCGAGCAAGTACCTGACTTTCATACAAGCTCATAGGGCTCGATGCTCAGCATTAAGCTTGGGCCAGCCAATGTCGTTGGCACAAAGCTCGGTGCTCGGTGCTCGGTGCTCGGTGCTCGACATTGGCCTCGAACCAGGTCCTGGCTTACCACAACACTCGACGCTCGGAGGTCAGGGCTCGGTCGCCACGGATCTTGGTCCTGACCCCATGTCACTATCTTCAGGGATCTTCCATTCTATCCTCATGCACACTATCTACCGAACTCCTCATAAGGACAGACTACTCCTCAACGGCTAATACATACAACCCTTTAGGAGTGGGGGGCCTATGATGTTGGTAAATAATCTAGCTCAATCAGATCTGTCTGATCCCCTCAAAATCTGATCATCCATGATGATCAGACCTGAAGATTCCATGGACCTTCTGCTGATTCAGGCCCATAGAAGCGGGTCAACTCGATCCATTAGAGTTAGGGCTCCCACTATCTCTGCCTATAAATACCAGACCCCTCCCCTTTCTGCAAGTAATGAATCTTTCTCCAATGAAACCCTACCTCCACCTTTTTTCCAGTGACTGACTAGATCGTCGGAGGCCTGTCGCCGAGATCTCTCCCGATGTTTCTAGGCATTTTTGCATGTGCGCAAGGTGGACAACTACCAGCAGAACCCCCTCTCCTGCTCCTCACCAAATCATCATCTCAAATCCAGTTCTGTGGTTGAGAACTGTCTCTCCCTCTACATATACAAGAACTCACATCTATTGCTCCCCCCTCCAAATCAGCAGCATCAAGTTCCATACACTTGTATTGATTCTATGCTTCATGTTCATCTAGGTAATTAGTATTATATGCACAGTTCTTTGGAATAATAGATAGATTATTTCATTGAGCCCTACACAGGTTTTACCAATTTATAGATAACCCCACCATTCTCTTTTTTTGTGGTTTTTCTTTATTGTCATTCGAATCTGTTAGAATTTTCCCCTTCCTCGCCTACTTCATCATGTGGCTGATTTCAGGATTTTTTTATGCCTAAAATATTCATTTCATCACTATTAATTAGGAAATCCAATTGGTTTAGATGGATTCTAATTGGGTTTCCAGTTCTGCTAGGAGGGGGGTTTGGGATTTGGAGAGTTGGGGGAGACGATGAAGGGAATTGAGGAAGGTGGATGTGGGGAAGCCAGTGCACAAATAGGAAGGATCGGGGTTAGAAGAATTCAGGGGATGTTGCTAATTTTTTGGTGTGAGAGCAATAGATGATGAGTTCTTATATTAAAGTGAATAAATCTAATCTCAGTCGCCGATCAGGTATAGATGAGAGACTAGTATTTGTGGATGTAAGTGGAGGTTGTGGTGGTTGCACTAGCTGAAATCCTACTGAAAACCTGCAAAGAAAGTTTGAAATACATGGGATGGACCCGGCGACCGAATCTCTGACGATCAAGTCAGTGGAAAAAAGATTGATTACCTGGTAAAAGATGAGGAGGGGTCCTATTTATAGGCTTGAATAGTAACAGTTAGAAGAAAATTCCCTTAACTGATTTGTTGGGATCCCTTGATCTAATTAGTTAATATCTCCCCAATCTCAGGGATTTGAATACCATCCTTAATCGGTTTGTTGATTTCCCTTGATTGGCCCCTGGTTGTCCCAACTCGTGGGCTGAGCTGGTGTGATGGGCCTATGATTCGTCCAAGTTTAGATTGTGGGCTTGTAGATGCCGTGAAGTGTCCACCTTGTTCATAAAGACTCCGAGATTTGTGCAAGAATTGTGTGGCTCGGATTAGTGGCAATTTTTACCTCCATCATAAGTCCCCTACTCGTAGGGGTTAGTTTTAGCAACCTCCGAGGAGTAGTTTTCTCATGGGAAAAAGTTAGTGGCTGTAGATGTGGGGGCCCATTCACCACAGTGGCGTGGGGCCTCGGAGGGTCGAGGGCCACGGAGGTTCAACGAACGAGGGCCGAGGAGCAGGGTATGAGCCAAGAGGATTTGGGAGAAAATTAGTGGGTGACCCGGAGTACCATGCCGAGTGGTGAGCCACGAGTCAAACTAATTTGGGAGAAAGTTTGCTAATGACTCGGAGTACGATGTCAAAGGGCAAGGCACGAGCCAAGCGAATTTGAGAGAAAATTGGCGCATGACCCAAATTACCATACCGAGGGGAGAGGCATAAGCCAAGCGAATTTGGAGGGAAATTCGCAAGTGACATGGAGTGTCATGATGAGGGTTGAGGCACAAGCCAAGAGAATTTTGGGAGTAAATTCACAAGTGACCCGAAATACCACGTCGAGGAGCGATGCACGAGCCAAGAAAACTTTGGGAGAAAATTCGCGAGTGACCCAGAGTACCATGACAAAGGGCGAAGCATGAGCAAAGCAATTTTGGGAAAATTTTTGCAAGTGACCCGAAATGCCATGCTAAGGGGCGAGGCACCAGCCCAAGAAAATTTGGGATAAAATTTATGAGTGAACCACAATACCACGCTGAGGGGCGAGACACGAGTCGAAGAAACTTTGGAGAAAGTTTTCGAGTGATTCGGAGTACCATGCTTCAAGGTGAGGCACGAGCCAAGGAAATTTTGGGAGAAAATTCTCAGGTACCATGCGAAGAGGCAAGGCACGAGCCAAACGAATTAGGGGAAAATTCACATGTTATCCGCAGTACCATGCCGAGGGATGAGGCACAAGCCAAGCGAATTTGAGAGAAAGTTCATGAGACCCAAAGTACCATACCGAGGGGTGAGGCATGAGCAAAGTAAATTTGGGTGAAAATTCGCAAGTGACAAGGAGTGCTATGCCAAGGGTGAGACACGAGCCAAGGGAATTTTGGGAGAAAATTTGCGAGTGACCTATAGTACCATGGCAAGGAGCGAGGCACGAGCCAAGAAAACTTTGGGGGAAAATTTGTGAGTGACCCGAAGTACTATGTTGAGGGGTGAGGCATGAGGCAAGAAAATTTTTGGAGAAAATTTGTGGGTACCCATAGTATCATGCCAAGGGACGAGACACGGGCAAAGGAAGTTTGAGAGAAAGTTCGCGAGTGGCATTGGATCATGTTTGCACATGGCTCCACGGTTATCGAGGAGTCGTCACGTGGCTTTTGGGTTATCGAGGAGCCGTCACGTGATCAGTGTTATCGAGAAGTCACGTTCCGCTCTATAAATTATATCTCCCCTCTCACTTTTTAGGATTACTTTCTCCTTCTTTAGTCAAAGCTTCTCTCTCTAGAACGCCCAGGAACCATTCCGTTAGTTTTCTCTGGAAACTCTATCTTAAACCCGCAACCAGGTAAAGTGCCAACTTATGTCTAGGGTTCAGTATGGTAGCTTAGCATTGTCCTCGAGCCAGGGCGAGTCCTTATCGCAGTCTTCATCTCAGTCATTTTCGTCGGCTACAACGTCCGAGGGATCATCGCAACTAGAGGGTGAAGTGGAAGAGAATCTGAGCCTCGTCCTTGTTCCTTCCGAAGAGGGGCTTAAACAAGAGAGAGAAAGGGAAGTTGAAGGAACCCCCCCTGACAAAGGAGATGAAGTAGAGGAAAGTTCGAACCTCGTTCGCGCTCCTTCAGGCGAGGAGCTAGAGGAGGGGACAGAAGGGGAAACTAAAGGGATTCCCCCAAACTGAGGGGATGAGGAGTCATCCTCTGACAACGTTGTGGCCATTCCCCCTCCTCGGGTACGTCGCCCTTTGAGGAAACTAAAGGGCTTCGTTATTTCCCTTAGATATGAAGTACGAGCTAATGGAATACGAGAGTGAGGGGGGCATGGCTCTCCTATTTATGACCGAATCCATCCGAATGTATCCGAATGATTTGGTTGATGCATCCCAGTTTGGGGCGCAGCCCAGGTCACCGGGTCAGCAGAAAATAGAGGCAAAATGACGAAGAATACCTTAATTGCGACCAGCCTTCCTAGCATTCGGAACACTTTCCACATTCCTTAGGATTTTGACCTGCTCATCCCGAACCTGGAGATCTGTCTGACTAACAACCTCTCGGAGTGGTTCTACATGTTCCCCTGGATGCGTATGTCTCCGGGCCTCTGGTTTATTAAGGAGATTCTGCATTGGGCTGGGGTAAGCCATATGCAGTATGGGCCCAATTCCTGGAAGCAACTGACCAGCTCCATCATGTTGTGCCAGAAGAAGGGTGTGCCCTTGAAACTCAAATATTTCTGTATGTGCTTGACCATAAGCACGGCTCGGGCGTACCAAGGGTGGTATTTCCTCATCCCTCGCTAGAAGTACTATGTGGTGCATAACCACCCGGACTCAATTAAGGATTAAAAGTTGAAGTACTTCATCATCTATAACTCCAAGCCTTGGGATATTCATGCCCGATGGGTATATGACATTCCAAAGGTTAAGGTCCTGAAGGAGGACTTCACCATGGAGGAGGAGGAAGAGGAGGAGGAGTTCATGAAATTGTTCGCGGGGGCCAACATAGACTGGGCGAGGGTGACTGAGATGACCCTGAAAGAGAGTGACTTGAGCCCATTTGTGCCATGTATGTTCATAGTTTCTCATTGTAGCAAACTATGTTGCCTGGTCTTAACGTCACAATGTTTTCTTTTGTAGCCATGATTGATGATGATGCCATCGCGGCTTGGTGGGCCGAGATGTCGAAGAAAAAAGGCCATCAAGAAATCGAAGGGGAAGAAGAGAGCGCCTATTTTGACCTCTGAAAATATCTTGGGGGATGCTCTGATAGGGCGAAGAGGTAGAAGGCCCTAATCATCACCAACCAGGAGGAGTCCCCGAGGGCCCCGCCCAGTAAGGAAGCACTGAAGGTAACCGAATTGATCATGTCTTCCCTTCCTTCGAATAATTCGGTGTTGAGGACTGTTCTCGGCGAGAAGGCGGATGAAACCTCCAGACCTAATTGGGCTGTGAAGATGGCCGACTCCATAATTGAGTGTTGGATAGCCCTCGAAGTGGTAAATCATATTCCTCCACGGAGGATCAAGAAAACCCTCTGTAAGCCTTATTTTCAGATTTTATTGTATTTTTTTTCTTTTGATTATTGTATTTGAATTCATTTGTTATAGTGTATTTTGTCTTTTCTTGGGTTCTTTTGTTCTCTCTTGATCGATCTGTGTTCTTTTGGTTGGATTCTGTTCACTTTGCAAATTCTGTTCTTTCTATTTTAAGTTTGATTTGTTCTCCTTTGTGTTCGTCTCATCTCATTGCATTTATTTTTCTCTTTTTGGAGCCAAAACCGATACCAAGAATCCACATAATCTCAACCCAAAACCCTAATTCTTGATCCCCTATAAATAATCCTATTAAACCCTAATATGTTATATTCTACTCTCTCTCTCTCTCCGCCGTTACTCTCTCTCCCCGATCCCAAAACCCCTCATCCTCTCTGTTTTTCGTTGCACCCCAAACCCAACCGAAAACCCTACCCCCGTTGCCGTTCCGATCGTCTTCCACCACTGTCCCCACCTTCGTCCTCGTCGTCCCCTTCATCTCCACCATCTCACCATCATCCGTTCATCCCCTGTCCTCACCGTAACCTATCACCCAATCCACCGTGGTGTTCTCATCGCCATTGCCCATCGCCATCGTCCTTCATCATCTCTGTGCACTTCACCAGTGTCACCACCGTCCCTCGCCGCTCCATCAAAGTCCCCTAGCATCGCCGTTCGAGTCCCCTAGCATTGCCATCATTGCTCTCTGTTTCTAATCACAGTATAGAGTTCGCCAGAGTTTCGTCGAGGCTGTGTCGCAGCCATCGCTTCCTGACCATGGTGCCGACGTCGCTTCACCCACCGCTGCATTGCTGCCCCGTCGCAGTCTCCGTCGAGACGCCGTGCTTCTCTCTCTCCTTGCTGAGGAAGGAGACGATCACCAATTGGTTGGCCCCACTGTTCGGTGTTCGGTCGTAGCGGATCCCTATCGCTGTTCGCTGTTTGGGCCGATCCGGTGTGAAGGAGGTCACCCATTGGACGAGGTTGCTGTCCCGTATTTTGGGCGCATCAGATCTCGATCGTTGTCCCGTGTTCTGTCCGATCCGGTGTGGGGATTTCATTTGGCTGAGTTACTGTGCTTGTTTGCAGTCGTTTTTTCGCACGTATTTCGCATGTGTTTTTCGGATTTTCGTCCAAGATTCTGATCCCATTATTCTTATTAATTGTATCTGTAATATAACATGCAAGTCTCTTCTTGAACTAACATTTTATTCTGTTCAAGTTCATTTGATCTCCTGCAAGTAGATTCCGTCCATTTCATTATCAAATTGCTTTTGACAATTCCGTTAAGTTTATCGAGAGTTTACACGAGCTAACCAGACATATTCTTAACATCGTGCTATCTCTTTGATCTTAAACCCAATCCCCATTGTTTCATGCATATGCACATTTAAATAACTTGATTCATGGATAGGACTACTTGATAACTTGGACATGATAAATTAAACGTGTTAGATTTAATTTGATTGATGAAATACTACCATGCCTGTGATAATTGTACCTTAAACTTAGAAATTTACATGTTGACACCTAGGATCACTTTGATTACCAATTTGCATGCTATATGTGATCATATGATTTATTTGTTGCCTTTTTATGTTAAGTTAATTTCTGGACTGCCGGATGTTTCACTTTGAATCAGATTTTTAACCATGCTAATGACATAATTCAGAATAACTTCCTGAACATAAATTGTAGCCCTGGATGTCTAGATCACTTTTCCCTGGTGTGGATTTAAATTCCAATTTTTCATCTGCTAGATATCATCTTTTTAGTACAACTGTGTTAGTAATTCCAGATTCATAATTTCATGCGTATCCTGGTGTTTCTTATTTTATTTGACCCTGTTAACAGTAAAAGAAAAATCTGAAATAAAATAGGATGGACCTAGACATTTATAGGTATGTCCCTGAATTTTTATAGATTTTGTTAATGAGTTCTTTGACCTGAAATAATTAGTTGAACACAACTTACTGCATGCTGCCTGAACATAAAACCTGATTAGAATAGAGTTTTCACCCTAGTTTCGGTATCTTTTATATGCCTTAATTATACTCGCTGGAACCGTGTGGAAGTCTACTTTCTAGAACTTTTGATGGATTCAGATTTACTATTTTGTAGTGACCATAATCTATGTTTTAGTACAGCAAGGTCATGCTGTCCTGATTTTGTGAAATGTGTTTATATGATGTGTTTGCCTCATGCTTTATCTGTAATGCTTAGAATTAGTCACACATAGTAATATACAATATTGAAACCCTCTTGCATGTTCACATAGGATGAAAATAAACTATTAACAAGCCGGAGTTTATGGATGGACTTGGTAGTGAACAATCGGGAAATGTACTCGGTAAGGCCTTCTCGCTCGTACGAATACTTGACATGGAAGGAGGAATATTGATTGCATTGATTGAATGATGATTCTTGCACGTAAATTATTGTCTTCAATGCCGAGTACATGATCTATGAATTCACGATTGGTCTAAAACGATCAGTGTGCTTGCGCAGAACCTGTGGAATGGGACGCAGTAGTACGTGCACTAGATATGCTAATAAAATACTTAACAACCTGCATCTCATACTTGATCTTGACTTGACATCACTCATTACATACGTGATTATTGTACACCATTGATATTATTGCCTACTCTTTGTTTTGTTCTTTGTCTTTGACCATGTTCCTATTCTTTGATATATGTGCTTTTTCTATTATCCTCTGTTTTCTCTACTTGCTGCCCACGACTTGCTCTAATGACACTCTTTTCTTTCTTTTTAGATCAAGATTTTACAAGTACTAAAGGATCTGTTCTCCAAGAAATTGGTGAGCAACGTTTCTAGAGTTGGAACCAGTCTCCGCTGCATAGTTATATTTGCTGCTAGATTTATTTTTTTGAACATTGTTATAACTTGTACCTTGTTTTTGGGCTTTATGACCCGTAGTTTGTTTTGACCCTGGATGTTGGATATTTATACTGTTGGATTATTTCATTTATTATTGAAATTTATCTTTGATTCATGTAGTTATATTTCTTGCGTGGATGTATTTTATTATTCTTATTGCTGAGTTAGTCTGGTACAGCTTAGAGATGGTGTTTACATCATTCGCTGGGCCTACGTTACGTTCTCGTGTTCTGTATTTTGGGAAGCCGGGTGTGATAGAGTTTTTAGTGGTATCAGAGCCCAGGGTTGAGTAATATATCGATCAAACATGACTATCTTTACGAGGTTTGGCTTTGATTGGTATATTAGTCGAGTTTGGCTCTAGCCGGGTTGACTCAGTGATTTGCACACCACGATAATCACTTGAATACTTGTATAATAACCAACATATAATCTGGGTACTGACTATCTTTGATCGTGTTTCTGGCTATGGCTTGTGGGATTTCTTCTTCTCGCTTGGGGGATCAGCAGCCGGACAATGCTGCCATTCTCCGGACGATTCAGCAGATGAAGGCTCTTTGGCAACCAATGGGAATGTCGCTGGACCTACACCTGGTGCTCTGCCACCTAGGCCTAGTACGGTAGCGAATTTTATGAGGCTGCACTCGGATAAGTTTTCGGGTACTAAGTTGCCATTGGAGGCCGAGCAATAGCTTATCCGGACGGAGCAACTGCTGGTCGCCGCTCGTGTTGTCGAGGCGGATCATGTGGATGTGGTTCACATCCAACTGGTGGATCTTGCTCATATCTGGTGGCAGGTTGAATCCGAGAGGATGCCGCGATCCATTGAGTGGCCCACTTTCTCTGAAAGCTTCATGGCGAAGTTCCTTCCCAGTGTCACCAAGGCAAAGATGGAGTGAAAGTTTGTTTCCCTAACCCAGGTCAGCTAGATAATGTTCTTAAATGTCATTTGTTGTTGCCTACTTCACTTGTGACGGTATTAATTTGAGCATTATCTTAATCATGAAAATTGTTCTGTTGACGAGTTTGCTGCAGAGTTTATTCGGCTCAGTCGCTTCGCCCCTACCCTCGTTGCCACTGATGAGGCTTGGGCTAGTCGTTTCCTATCGGGTTGAGCTTTCCCCTCCAGGACCGTTTGGCTGCTCTTCGGCTTCGTGCTTATTCCGATGTGCTGGATGCGACTCGGATCCAAGAGCAGACTCTCAGCAGGTCTAGTGTTCCTCAGAGGACTATTTCGCACCCTGTTGCAGCTCGGCCTTCCAAAGGACCTATTCGGGGGCCAATTCTGCCCCCTCCCGCGAGAGCACAGACGAACTTATTATCCCGAGGAATGTTGAGACTTGTGGCTACTGCCATAAGACTGGGCATTCACAGCGAGACTAAAGGATGGCCAACCGACGGTGTTTTGTGTGTGGGAGCAGTGAGCATATGGTTCGTGACTGTCTGAGGAATAGAGCTCCTGCACCGGTTGTTTGTGTTGCTCAGCTAGGAGCACCGACGCGTAGTCAGGATAGGTCGTCTCTTCCTTCGTAGAGGCAAGTCTTTGATAAGAGGCGTGTGGCTCTTAGAGGAAGTCAAGTTGGTGGTCGTGGTCAGGCTTATAACCTGACAGCCAAGGAAGTGGAAGTTGCTGTTGGAGTGGTTGCAGGTATATCACAGTAGTTGTACTTTCTTTTCTTTCTTTTAGTTTCCTACATGTTGTTTTTCCCTCCTTTGTACAATTATTCGTGTATATATCCTGCTAGCACCTTATTCTTTGTTTGATCTTCTTCTAGGTGTGATTTTAGTCTTCTCTCTTCCAGCACAGGTGTTGTTTGATTCGGGTGCTACCCACTCTTTTATTTCTTCTCGCTTTGTCGATCAGCATGGTTTGGCTAGCAATGCTATGCTCGCAGCTTGGGACATCACCACAGGTGGAGGTGTCATTGTCTGTTCTAGAGTTTGCAAGCAGAGTCCGTTGCTGATTGGTGGTGCGGTGTTCTCAGCAGATTTGATTGTGATTCCCAACTCCGATTTCAATTTCATTCTAGGCATGAACTGGTTGGGTGTTTCCTGTGCCGTGATTGATTATCGGGAGAAGAAGGTGACTTTCAGGCTCTCTGGTCAACCAGAATTTGTTTTTCATGCGAGTGAGACACCGTTAGGGCATGTCAAGAACTTGATGGACCCCAAGGTTGTTTCTCTTGTGTCGTTGGGTTCTGATGGGGTTGTTTCACCCTTAGTTGTGCGGGACTTGATGTGTTTCTCGAGGAATTGCCCGGTTTGTTGCCGGTCCGAGATGTGGAGTTCAGCATCGATGTTTAGCCCAGTACGGCCCTTATTTCCAAGAGTCCGTATCGTATGGTGCCTGTTGGATTGGCAGAACTGAAGGTGCAAGTTCAGGAGCTGCTTGATAAGAATTTTGTTAAACCTAGTGTTTCGCCATGGGGAGCCCCAGTTCTGTTTGTCAGTAAGAAGGATGGAAGCCGCAGGCTTTGCATTGACTACAAGGAGTTGAACAATATTACTGTCAAGAATCGGTATCCATTACCGAGGATTGACGATTTGTTCGACCAACTGGGAGGTGCTTTGGTGTTCTCGAAGTTTGATTTGCATTCCGGGTACCATTAAGTCAGGGTGAAGTCAGAGGATGTTCCAAAACGGCTTTCCGAACAAGGTATGGGCATTACAAGTTCTTGGTGATGCCTTTCGGAGTGACTAATACACTGTTGTGTTTATGAGTTTAATGAAGCATGTGTTTTCTCTGTTCTTAGATCAGTTTGTCGTGGTCATCATCGATGACATATTGGTGTACTCGCGGAACAAGGAGGATAATGTTGAGCATCTGAAGGTGGTTCTGCAGACTTTGAGGGAGAATCAGTTGTATGGGAAGTTTGATAAGTGTGAGTTCTGGCTGGATCGGGTTGCTTTTCCTGGCAACATTATCTCCGATGCTAGTGTTTCTGTGGATCCGTCGAAGATTTCTGCAGTCAAGGATTGACCTATTACAAAGGCTGTTCCTGAGGTGCAGGGTTTCCTTGGTTTGGCTGTTTAGGATTTCTCCAAAATCACTGGACCCTTGACCAGTTTGACCCGAAAGGAGCAGAAGGCCTTCTGGGATGAAGCTTGTGATGGAGCTTTCGCTGAGTTGAAGCGTTGGTTGACGTCAGCGCCTGTGCTGACTATACCCGAAAGTTCCAGTGGTTTTGTGATCTTTTGTGATGATTCGGGGAGAGGTCTGGGAGCAGTGCTGATGCAACGAGGCAGGGTTGTCGCTTATGTATCAAGGCAGTTGAGACCTCATGAGAAGAACTATCCTACGCATGATCTGGGGCTTGCAGCTGTGATCTTTGCCTTGAAGTTGTGGAGGAACTATTTACTTGGGGATAGAGTTGAGATTTTCACATATCACAAGAGCCTCAAGTATGTGTTCACGCAGAAGGAGTTGAACATGAGGCAGAAGAGATGGTTGGAATTAATGGCAGACTTTGACATCAATTTGTAGTATCACCTGGGCAGAGTTAATTTGATGCCGGATGCTTTGAGTCGGAGGGCCTGCCGCTATGTTGCTCACTCAGTAGAAGGAGCTAGTGGAGGACATGAGGACGCTAGAGTTGGATGTGTTTCTTCCCGGATCAAATCGGCAGCTTATGTTGTTGTAGTTGCAGTCATCCTTGGTAGAGCAGATCAAGGTAGCTCGAAGGGAGTGATTAGCAATTGCAGGAGTTTCGGTGTGAGGTTGAAGCTGGTTTGAGATCTGATTTGGTTGTCCATGCTGATGGGTCGCTTCGGTTTGGCTCTAGGTTGTGTATACCTAGAGGAGAAGTCAGGCAGAAGCTACTCGAGGAAGCTTATCAATCCCCGTATTCTATTCATCCTGGTGGTACCAAGATTTACAGGGACTTGAAACAGCATTTCTGATGGCATGGTATGAAGCGGGATGTGTCTCAATTCGTCGCCCAGTGCCTAATCTGTCAGTAGGTGAAGGCAGAGCATCAGAGGACCACATGACTTTTGCAACCCCTTCCTATCCCTGAATGGAAGTGGGAGAATATCATGATGGACTTTGTGACAGCGTTGCCAAGGAGTCCTAAAGGTCATAATGCTATCTGGGTGATAGTGGATCGGCTGACGAAGTGTGCTCACTTCATTCCTTTCCGTGTAGGTCAGTCCATGGAGAGTTTGGCCGACCAGTACATTCAAGAGGTTGTTCGTCTGCATGGAGTTCCTGTCAGCATAGTATCAGATAGAGATACGAGATTCAGGTCTCAGTTCTGGGAGAGTTTATAGAAGAGCGTGGGTACCATGTTAAGCTACAGTACAGCGTTCCATCCTCAAACGGATGGGCAGTCAAAAAGGACAATTCAGACCTTAGAAGATATGTTCAGGTCCTGCATTCTTTAGTTTGGAGGTTCGTGGGAGGATCATCTTCACCTGGTCGAGTTCTCTTATAATAAGAGTTACCAGGCGAGTCTCAAGGCTGCTGCATTTGAAGCTTTGTATGGGCGCAAGTGTAGATCACCAATCTGTTGGGATGATATCGGCGAGAGGAAGGTTTTAGGTCCTGAGTTGATCACGAATACAGCTGATGCCGTGGCTCAGATCCGCAAGCATTTGCAGGCTGCTCAGGATCGGCAGAAGTGGTGAGCTGACTATCGTCAGAGACCTCTAGAGTTTGAGGTAGGTGAGCATGTGTTCCTCAAGGTTTCACCTTGGAAAGGTGTTATCCGTTTCAGTGGTGGAGGCAAGTTGAGTCCTCAATTCATCGGTCCATTCGATATTTTGGAACGTATGGGCAAGGTAGCTTACAGGCTCGTGTTACCGCCAGCTTTAGTAGGTGTCCATAATGTATTTCATGTTTCTTAGCTCAGGAAATATGTCGGAGATGATAGTCATGTGGTTGACTACTCGGACTTGTCTGTGAGGCCTGATTTGTCCTGTGAAATTCGACCCGTCTCTATCTTAGACCGTCTAGAGAAGGTGCTAAAGAATAAAGTCATCAAGTTGGTCCGAGTTTCTTGGGATCCTCGCTCGCCAGGGGAGTCTACTTGGGAGTTAGAGGAAGAGATTCGGGAGAGGTTCCCTCATTTGTTTGAGTAGTGTTTTGTTTTGCTTTGTTTTGCTTTATTGTTTCGGGGTTTGTCCAATGTACCTCTTGTACGAATTTCGAGGACGAAATTCTTCTTGTAAGGTGGGTATGATTTGTAAGCCCTATTTTTAAATTTTATTGTATTTTCTTTTCTTTTGATTATTGTATTTGGATTCATTTGTTATAGTGTATTTTGTCTTTTCTTGGGTTCTTTTGTTCTCTCTTGATCGATCTGCGTTCTTTTGGTTGGATTCTGTTCACTTTGCAAATTTTGCTTTTTCTATTTTGAGTTTGATTTGTTCTCCTTTGTATTCGTCTCATCTCATTGCATTTATTTTTCTCTTTTTTGGAGCCAAAACCGATACCCAGAACCCATATAATCTCAACCAAAAATCCTAATTCTTGATCCCCAATAAATAATCCTATTAAACCCTAATATTTTATATTCTACTCTCTCTCTCCACCGTTACTCTCTCTCCCCGATCCCAAAACCCCTCCTCCTCTCTTTTTTTCATTGAACCCCAAACCCAACCGAAAACCCTACTCCCGTTGCCGTTCCGATTGTCTT
The DNA here is from genome assembly GCA_017893485.1 of Hemerocallis citrina. Classification (NCBI taxonomy): domain Eukaryota; kingdom Viridiplantae; phylum Streptophyta; class Magnoliopsida; order Asparagales; family Asphodelaceae; genus Hemerocallis; species Hemerocallis citrina. The sequence goes on along the minus strand of CM030363.1, from coordinate 76,073,172 downwards.
CCACCACCTGTCACCACCTTCGTCCTCATCGTCCCCCTCGTCTCCACCATCTCACCGTCATCTGTTCACCCCCTATCCTCGCCGTAACCGATCACCTAATCCACCGTGGTGTTCTCATCGCCATTGCTCATCGCCGTCGTCCTTCATCATCTCCGTGCACTTCACCAGTGTCACCGCCGTCCCTCACCACTCCATCGAAGTCCCCTAGTGTCGCCGTTCGAGTCCCCTAGTGTTGCCGTCGTTGCTCTCTGTTTTCAACCACAAAACAGAGTCTGCCGGAGTTTCGTCGAGGTTGCCGTCGCCACGGTTGCTTCCCGACCGTAGTTCCAATGCCGCTTCGCCCCCCGCCGCAGTGCCGCCCCGTCACAGTCGCCATCGAGACGCCATGCTGTCTCTTTTTCTTTCCTTGCCAAGGAAGGAGACGATCATCGATTGGTTGGCCCCGCTGTTCGGTGTTCGGTCGTAGCGGATCCCTATTGCTGTTCGCTGTTTGCGCCGATCCGGTGTGAAGGAGGTCACCCATTGGACAAGGTTGTTGTCCCATTTTCTGGGCGCATCAGATCCCGATCGCTGTCCCGTGTTCTATTCGATCCGGTGTGGGGATTTCATTCGGCTGAGTTGCTGTGCTTGTTTGTTGTTAGTTCTTCGCACGTATTTCGCACGTGTTTTTGGGAGTTTTGCCCGGAATTCTGTTCCTATTATTCTTATTAATTGTATCTGCAATATAACAGGCAAGTCTCTTCTAGAAATAGCATTTTATTCTGATCAAGTTTATTTGATCTTCTACAAGTAGATCCCGTCCATTTCGTTATCAAACTGCTTTTGACAATTCCGTTAAGTTTATCGAGGGTTTACACGAGCTAACCCGACATACTCTTAATATCATGATATCTCTTTGATGTTAAACCCAATCCCCATTGTTTCATGCATATGCGCATTTAAATAACTGGATTCATGGATATGACTACTTGATAACTTGGACATGATAAATTGAACGTGCTAGATTGAATTTGATTGATGAAATACTACAATGCTTGTGATAATTGTACCTTAAACTTAGAAATTTACATGTTGACACCTAGGATCACTTTTATTACCAATTTGCATGCAATATGTGATCGTATGATTTATTTGGTCCCTTTCTATGTTAAGTTAATTTCTGGACTGCTGAATGTTTCACTTTGAATCAGATTTTTAACCATGCTATTGACATAATTCGGAATAACTTGCTGAACATAAATTGTTGCCCTGGATTTCTAGATTTCTTTTCCCTAGTGCGGATTTAAATTCGAAATTTGTCATCTGCTAGATATCATCTTTTTAGTACAACTGTGTTAGTAATTCCAGATTTATAATTTCATGCGTATCCTGCTGTTTCTTATTTTATTTGACCCTGTTAATAGTAGAAGAAAATTTTGAAATAAATTAGGCTGGACCTAGACATGTATAGGTATGTCCCTGAATTTTTATAGATTTTATTAATGAGTACTCTGACCTGAAATAATTAGTTGAACACAGCTTACTGCATGCTGCCTGAACAAAAAACTGTTTAGAATAGAGTTTTCACCCTAGTTTCGGTTTCTTTTTAATGCCTTAACTATACTCGCTGGAACCGTGTGGAAGACTAATTTCTAGACCTTCCGGGGGATTCAGATTTACTATTTTGTAGTGACCATAATTCATGTTTTAGTACAGAAAGGTCATGCTGTCCTGATTTTGTGAAATGTGTTTATATGATGTGTTTGCCTTATGCTTTGTCTGTAATGCTTAGAATTAGTCACACATAATAATATACAACATTGAAACCCTCTTGTATGCTCACATAGAATGAAAATAAACTATTAACAAGTCCAGGATATTATGGGTAGACTTGGTAGTGAGCAATCGGAAAATGTACTCGGTAAGGCCTTCTCGCTCGCACGAAGACTTGACATAGAAGGAGGTGTATTGATTGCAATGATTGAATGATGATTCTTGCACATAAATTATTTTTATCAATGTCGATTACATGATCCGTGAATTCACCATCGGTTTAAAACGATCACTGTGCTTGCGCCGAACCTGTGGAATGGGACACAGTAGTACGTGCACTAGACAGGCTAATAAAATACTTAACAACTTGCATTTCATGCTTGATCTTGACTTGACATCACTCATTACATGTGTGATTATTGTACACCTTTGATATTATTGCCTACTCTTTGTTTTGTTCTTTGTTTTTAACCATGTCCCTATTCCTTGATATACATGTTTTTCCTATTATCCTCTATTTTCTCTACTTGCCGCCCACGACTTGCTCTAAGGGCACTGTTTTCTTTCTTTTTAGATCAAGACTTTACAGGTACCGAAGGATCTATTCCCGAAGGAATTGGTGAGCAATGTTTCTAGAGTTGGAACTACTCTCCGCTGCATAGTTTTATTTGCTGCTGGATTTATTTTCTTGAACATTGTTATAACATGTACTTTGCTTTTAGGCTTTATGACCCGTAGTTTGTTTTGACCCCGGATGTTGGATATTTATACTGTTGAATTATTTCATTTATTATTGGAATTTATCTTTGTTTTGTTGTTCTTATTGCTGAGTTAGTCTGGTACAGCTTATGGATGGTGTTTATATCATTTGCTGGGCCTACATTACGTTCTCGTGTTCCGTATTTTGGGAAGCGGGGTGTGACACCCTCACCCGCAAGACCTGCGAGTCGAGCTACCTTAAGTTCTCCCAGGCCTCCATCATGGTATGTGCCCAAACTTGACGAGCTGTGACCTCACACTTCCAGTTTTGATTTTTTTTTCTAAGTGCTTCACTCTCTTTCTGGAGGTCATTCTCCAAGGGACAGAGATGAAGATGCAGTATGAACATGAGTTCAAGTGCACCAATCGGAGGGCATCCCAGGTGAAGAGGGAGTACAAAGAGGTGAGGCTCCGAGCTGAGGACCTCAAGAAGAGGGAGAAAGCTTTGGAGGAGGAGCTTTTGTCAGTGGCATTGGACTGAGATTCCTTGTTGGAGGATAAGGAGACTTTGGAGGCAAAGCAAAGGGAACTGATCAATGACCTAGAGAACACTATGGACAAGGTCATCATAGGTCAAGACTAGGGGTATGAACGAGCCATTCAACACGTCAAGGATAGGAATCCTAACCTCAACCTTGACGACCTCTCCTTCAAGCCGAAGATCTGTAGTACTTCCCCAACACCTGGAGAGGTACCCTCGGAAAATGAGGATGTTCACTTGTCGCCTATCGAGCACAGGAGATCGGGACCGAGGCTCTTCAGGTCTCTCCTTGAGAGGTGCCCCTCTCTCTTAAATAGTAGGATGTCACTCTTTATTTTGTTTTGTAATAATGCCGAATGCGGATTGGCCACCACCCCCCCGTATATTTTCCATTTTATTAATGAGAACGCTTCGAAATTTACAACTCATTTTGTTTGTCCACCTTTTAGCGTCTTTATCCAACCCTTAAGATATTTTTTTTTTGTTGTTCAGATTGTGATATGTGAGCCTTAGGAGAGTGAGTCTCAGGATGAGATCCGATCACTTTGAGGCCAACTGTGTCAGGCAGAGGACACCATCATTCGGCTTTAGAAGGAAGCATGGGACCGGGAAGGAGCAGTCAGCTACCATATTTTGCGGTCGCAATGTGTGGCGCCGGAGCTCTCTCGCCTGAAGGACTTTGTTCCTGATATAAGCTTAGCTCTTCTCTGGACTGAGGGGATACCCTCTTTGGTTCAGTTGGGGAGCGATCCTCGGAGGCTGTCCTCAAGCATTTGCTCGTGGAGAGAAACTTGGGAATATATCGTTTGAGGGTCAAGCTCGAGGAGTCGGATCCAAAGTCCACTTTTGGAGCCCGTTCTCGAGACGAAATCCTTACCTGAGGATCTGTTCCGGATTAAGGATTTCATGTGATGCCCAAAGTGGAGTGGTCGGGTCGTCCAATGTCGCTAGTGTCCGAGGGGGCCTTGGTTCGTCAGGGGTAGGCTCTCATCCCTTGGGAGCTGATATTATGAACATGAGGCTGGGTTTTGGCAAGGGAGACTCTGAGGATTAGGCCTTTGCACCCTAAACTTGTAATTTCTCATGTAATCCTACAAATGTAACTTTAAGATGTACTTTTCATGTCGTGGTAATAAAAGTATTTTTACCTATTTTTGCCACTTCACAAATACGTGTGTAACGCCCCGATTTCCGGTAACTGGAAAACCGTGATATAAGCCAGAATCTTTTCTTCAATTAGCCACAATACACAGAATAACAGGAAAATTTAAAACTTTTTATTCAACACAAATGTATTACAAATCCGAATGTTACAAAATTGCAATACATTACAACAGTGTTACAATAATACCTTTACAATCCCAAGTGTTACAACTTTCAACATATTATATCAGAGTACGATGAATAAAGAATAACACTTGGTATGCCACTTGGATACTTTCCAACAAATAAATAATTTACAACAATTATTACAAATGAAAATACAACATATTTACAGCGGAAAACTTTAATGAAATCGACTCCTTGCTCTCTCGCCTTGAGTCCTCCTGAATCTTGTACATGTACCTGTACCTGTACCTGTACCTGTACTTTTGCAATCCAATACCTGTACCTCTGCAATCCAATACCAGTACTTCTACAATCCAGTACCTATTGAAGTGGGGACGTCAGTATTCACTGACGCTTTAAGGCTGATAACTAGCAGTGGATCTCAAATATAGCAAATAGATTGATGAAACGAAGAACGTGTATATATATATTTGATGTGTTAGTGTATGTTATGACTTAGACTCTAATGCAAGATTACTAACGCAATGATGCTCTTATTCTAATGCAAGCAAATATCCGGAACAGTATGCATCCCATACTACATACGCTCCATCTCAAGTCGTTTCTTCATATATGGGGATTTGAACTCACGTTATGAATTCTACTTTGTACACAATCCTGTTTCTGACAAATACAACATGACTAGTGAGGTTGCAGAAGGGGTCATGTCCCCCTATGCAGTATGCTTATGGTGTCTCCATTTGCCACCACTACCCGGTGTACCGGACCTCACTCAAAAATAAGGTTGCCGATACGGTCTAGTTCCGTTACTGCAGTCACTATAGTGGTGATCGTGTTTGCCACTATTGCCCGGCGTACCAGACCTCATTCAAAAACCAAACGAACATAGGGTCTCGCAAGTGCAGGATAGCACGAAGCCTACCCTGTGGCACCCATAAGTCACAGTATTTTAGGAATTAACAGACGAGATACGCAACCCGTGCTCCCAACTCGTGAGAAGGCACCATACGTATCCCTTTGACGAGAAGGTACAACCTAATAACACCGCCTAGTGTCGGCCTATAGGACAGGTCGGATCATAAGGAATCACCCTTGACACCAACTCTTTCCCTTCGGTGAATAATGATAATAAGTAATGGTTAAGTAGTAATAGCCATAAGTTACTACCCTAACGATGTCACTAACCCTGAATAATCCTAGGGATGACAACAGTATACACACAACATGCTCGGTCTTAAGTTAAACTTCGTAAGATAACTCTACTAGGCTGCTCAACCTAGACTTACCAGAATTCCTAAGGATCTGGTTCATGGCCTATCGATCGAAGACCTCGGCAATACGAACGTATTCGCATGCTACTATCCTGAACTTGGATTTCGTTATACTCCAGTCTGCGATCAACCAACTCGGTTAAGATCTGACGGTACACTCGAGTGACTCGTCCACAGTTCCATAGGAGCAAGGTAAACACACGTCTTGATGGTCGATAGCCCTAGGGCAATGATATCACCCTAGATGAGCACAATAAACTCCGTATTAGCTAAGAAGCTACATACGAGTAACCAAAAACACATACGAGCTAAACAAGCTACGTATGGGATCAACAACTACATACGGGCCAGTCGAGCCACGTATGAGACAACAACATACATACGAGCCAAATAAGCTACGTATAAGACCAACATCTACATACGGGCCAGGCGAGCTATGTATGAGACAACAATATACATACGAGCCAAATAAGCTACGTATGAGACCAACATCTACATACAGGCTAGGCGAGCTACGTAAGAGACAACAATATACATACGAGCCACATAAGCTACGTATGAGACCAATAGCTACATACGGGTCAGTCGAGCAGTGTATGAGCAAAACCACACATAAAAACAACCATACAGGTAATCAACCTAGAAGCAACCAAACGTACTTACTAGAAAAACTTGATCTTCTATAATTAAAAGCAACAGAAGAATCTACAAACAATCTAAAATAGGCATTCTACCAATGAGAAGCCCAAAAGCGATATAAAAGCCTTCTGACAGCCTAGAAGCAACTAGTGTTAAGCTTATCGGATTTTAACAGAAATATACTTTTTAGAAAAGTAAGAATATCTACCACAACTCTCTAGTGGAATACTATTTCAGATTCCATAAAGAATCCAAAATCTGGTCCATCGAACACATGAAAAAAGTTTTAACCAACTGCAGATTTTCAACAAAAAGTTGAAACTTCGCAAGCTGGTAACTTTTTCTCCACTCGTTGGAATCTAACGAAAGTGGAAAATTTGAAAAGGTGGAAATATCTACCAAAACTTCCCAGTTGACCAGTTGCTCAGAATCTGCAAGGAAATCCAAATTCCTACCCATCGAACATACGCAAACAGTTACCAAACTGCCGATTTTTATTAAAAAGTTGGAACTTCTGTAGCTTGTAACTTTGCTCCACTTATCAGAATCTAACAAAACTGGACAATTTGAAAATGTGAGAAAACCTACTAAAACTTTCCAGTTGACCATTCGCTCAGATTCCGTAAGAAAATCCTAGTTTCTACCCGTCGAACATACGCAAACAGTTATCAAACTACCGATTTTCAACAAAAAGTTGAAACTTCCTTAGCTTGTAACTTTTGCTCCACTTATCGGAATCTAAAAAAACTGGACAATTTGAAAAGGTGGGAACATCTACTAAAACTTTCTAGTTGACCAGTCGCTCAGATTTCGTAAGGAAATCCAAGTTTCTACCCGTCGAACATACGCAAACAGTTACCAAACTATCGATTTTCAACAAAAAGTAGAAACTTTCGTAGCTGGTAACTTTTGCTCCACTTATCGGAATCTAACAAAACCGGACAACTTGAAAAGGTGGGAACATCTGCTAAAACTTCCCAGTTGACCAGTCGCACAGATTCCGTAAGGAAATCCAAGTTTCTACCCGTCGAACATACGCAAACAGTTACTAAACTACCGATTTTCAACAAAAAGTCCAAACTTCCGTAGCTTGTAACTTTTGCTCCACTTATCGGAATCTAACAAAACTGGACAATTTGAAAAGGTGGGAATATCTGCTAAAACTTCCCAATTAACCAGTCGCACAGATTCCGTAAGGAAATCCAAGTTTCTACCCGTCGAACATATGCAAACAGTTACCAAACTACCGATTTTCAACAAAAAGTCGAAACTTCCGTAGCTTGTAACTTTTGCTCCACTTATAGGAATCTAACAAAACTGGACAATTTGAAAAGGTGGGAACATCTATTAAAACTTTCCAGTTGACCAGTCGCACAGATTCTGTAAGGAATTCCAAATTCCTAACCTTCGAACATACACAAACAATAACCAAAAACACCAGACTTAGCCCAGAAAAGCTGAAACTTTGGGAGCCTATAACTTCTACTCCACTTATCGGAATTTAACCCGAGAGGTCAATTCGGAAAGGGGAGAACATCTAGTATAACTCTCTAGTTGGTCTGAACCTCAGATTCAACCACTAAGACAATCTAACATCTCAAAGAAACAAAACAGCAAGAGTTTGGTAAAGATAGCCAGTTGCTGGACTTTGCAAATGGCATAACTCTTACTTCGCTTATCGGAATTTAACCCGAGAGGTCAATTCAGAAAGGGAGAACGTCTACTACAACTCCCCAGTTGGTCCGAACCTCAGATTCAATCAGTAAAATACTCTAAAACTACAAGGAAGTCAAACAGATACAATTTTAACCTGCCGTACACAGCCAGCTGAAAACTTCCAAAGCCCGTAACTTCTACTCTGCTTATCAGAATTTAACCCAAGAGGTCAATTCGGAAAGGGGAGAATGTATACTACAACTTCCTAGTTGGTCCAAACCTCAGATTCATCCATTAAGACACTCAAAAATGACAACCAAACAGAACAGTGAGCTTCTTAGCCGGCTCGCTGTCCTGATTTTGTAATGGGCATAACTTTTGCATCTCTTATCAAAATTTAACCCGAGAGGTCAATTTGGAAAGGGGAGAATGTCTACTACAGCTCCCTAGTTGGGTCGAACCTCAAATTCCGAGAGGAACACCCACTTCCAGTCCTTCAAAGATACTGCGACACAATCCCAAAACAGTGAGTCCACTGTTTTGGCTCAAATCTCGCTGTTTTGGGGAAACGGCTTGTTTCACCCATCAAAGCTACTCCGAAAAATCCCCAAAAATTCTAGCATACTAATAAAACCCCTAAGAAAATCTCCAATAATTTTCGGATCGAGATTCTGTCGTTTACATGGTTAATTAAAATCAACCCTACAATCCTAAAAATCAGTTCTTTATGCCTCTAATTTGTGTTCTACTACTTCAAATTTTACATATACTTTACTCTAGCCTATATGCACATGAAATAACTTTAATAAAAAAACATATAACCAAAATAAACCTAATAATACCTAAAATGAACATGAGATGAGAAACCCCCACCTTTGAAGCGTATAGGAAGAATTTGCTAGCTTTCCTTCTCCTTGTTCTTGCTCCTTGTTCTTGCCTCCCTTCAAGAACTCCATGGAAAAGAACCCATGCTCTCTTACTCACTTTTCTTTTGATTTCAATCTCTCTTTCTTTTTCTAAAACCAAAAATAAGTAGAAGTAGTAGTAGTAGAAGAAGTGGTGAAGAAGTGTAGGAAATATGAGATGAGATGAAATGGAAACACAGGGTTTCTAACCCTAGGGGATTTGGGGCCGGCCAAAATGGAGAGGGGGAGAGAAGGGGGTGTTTTATAAGGAGATAGGTGATGTTTTGTGGTGGAAAATCAGTCCAAGTGTCATATACACTTGTGGCTCCAAACAATTGATGTTTCTTTTGCAAATAAACCTTACAACCAAGCCCTAAACCAATCCAAACCCTCTATCTCATGATGATGGGTCAAAAATGAAACAAAAATTTTCAAATCACATACTACATGATTTGTTCAAACGCCCAAAATCGACACAGTTTGATTTCGTACGTATATCTGATTATACAGATATTTTTCATTAGTGAAAACGAACAATTCTGTTCAAAAATAATTTAATTCCGAGAAATAAAAATAAAATAATTTTATTACTGGCTCGGAAGATTCCAGTATCAATTTGATACAAAACCGTCGTATACCGACTAGTATATGTACATATATAATGTTTATTAACAAAACCGGGTGATATCCACAAAAAATATTTAAATTCTGGAAATAAAAATAAAATAATAATTTTCAGTACCTGGGATTTTCCAGACATTTTTCCAAAAAAATGCGTTTTTCAAGATTTTGCACAAGTGCACAAAACTGATACAATACGTATATATACTTACTAGTATATATGTCCAGGTGACTTTTTATGAGTAAAACCAAGAAATACCCTTTAAAAATATTTTAATTTAAAAATAATAATTTATTCAATATAATATCCGTCCGGGATATTACAATACTCCCTCCTTAGAATAGTTCTGTCCTCAGAACTACGTTAAGTCAGGAAAACAGACAAACATTCATACACAAGATAACTCGGGAAAAGAAAGCTTATATGGCTTTCCCGCTCCTAAGTGACTCCTCCACGAACTGGTTCTTCAGAAAAACCAACCTCGATCCCAAAGCTGCCTGCAAACTCTACCAAAGTCAAGACGTAATTATCGAATCTTGGTCAGAATCGCTTATACTGGTACTCTATGCTGCTTCCTTACACCTTCAAAGTGGACTTTCGCTAATTTCTCTAGCGTCTTGGTCATCTTTATTGAAAAAATGTGTAGACTTTCGTCAACCGGGTCCCCAATAACGTGACATGAGTCATACCTTTCCGAACTTTGGGGTAATCCTGTGATGAAGTCCATACCAATATTCTGATATTTTCCTTCATCAACTTGCCGCTTCAGTGCTTCATTCCCTGCATCTTCTGCCTAAGTCTTCTGACTTGTTCCCTTAGACTCGATTATGGCTTTAATCGTGCCAAAACTGGGCTCCAATCTTCAGTAATCACTCCAATACTGGCTTATCTGATCTCATCATCTGGCTTCTTACTTCCTTCACGGTCTTTGGCTGAGGCTAATTATTCATTTATCACGATCTTTTGCAGTTCGGTAGCCACTCCCTCCTTAGAATAGAACATGGCCTACGAACATCACTTATGACTTCCAGGATTCTCTCCTATAATTTGCTCAAAGCTACTACTCCAGATGGTGTAATCAGAAAAACCAAATCTAGAGTCACCTTCCGTACACATCTCAACTCTTGAAAAATAATTCGGACAAAAGAATATGATGAATCAAGTTTGAACAAAACAGCTGTATGGATTCCATATATATATAAATCCAACTGATTACAAAAAGTGTTACATCATATATTACTCCTTAGTCCAAAATAATTTTCAAAAATACAACTTTCGACTTAGTTGCAGTTCCATGTGCACATACTGGCAGTAGCACTCCTGCCTTCTATAACTTGTTGTTAGTAAGTGCGAACTCTACCCATGGTGAACATGCTCCTTTTCCTTATTGTTCATCTTCGGTACTGATTTGTCGTCATTCCTGTGAAACTGGAGACAGTTCGGCCTAATATGATCAATTCTCCCACAATTGTAACATGTACGGGTCTCCACCTGAGGGTCCTTCCACGGGAACTGGCTCATGAAGTGACCTTGCTCACCACATAAGAAATAACTTTCTGGCTTGGTGCCTCCAAGTTTGCCTTCCGTTTTCTAAGAAACAACTTCCTGGCTTCGACCATTTTGTATGAAATTGATAATGGAATCTTCCGAGCCAGTAACAAAATTATTTTATTTTTATTTCTCGGAATAAAATTATTTTTGTACTGATTTAATTTTCACGAACGAAAATTATTTGTATAATCAGATATATGCACGGATTTGAATCATGTCGATTTCAGGCGATTGTACAAATCATTTAGTATGTGATTTGGGAAATTATATTTTATTTTTGATCCATCATGATGAGATGGAGTGTTAGGATGGATTAGGGCTTGATTGTAAGATTAATTTGCAAACAAAACTTCAATTGTTTCTAACCATGAGATGTTTTGACAAGTGGTTTCTTTTCCACCACAAAACCCTTCACCCTTGTGTTGTAAAACACCCCCCCAACACAAATTGGCCGGCCTCCCTCTTTCCTAGGGTTCGGAAAACCCCTTCCCATTTGTGTGTTCTCATCCCTTCTCAAATCTCATCTCTTTCTCTCCTTCTACTTCTAGTTTTACTTGTAGTGCTTTAGAAAAAGATTGAGAAAAAAAGAAAGGAAAAGAAAGAGGGAATCAAAATCAAAAGAAAAGAGAGTTAGGGTTTCATGGGTTTGATTTCATGGTGGATTTCTTGAAGGGAGCAAGAACAAGGAGCAAGGAGAAGAGCAAGTTCTTTCTACTACTCTTCAAGGTGGGGGTTTCTCATCTCATATGTTTTTTTAGCTATTAGGGTTATTATTGTTGTTTTATGTTGTTGAATGGAACCTATTTCATGTGCATATAAACTAGAATAAAGTGTATGCAAAGTTGAAGTTGTAGAACACAAATTAGAACCATAAAGTTTCGGTTTTGTTTGTTCTAGGGTTGATTTTATTTAACTAGGTTAAAAGAGAAGTTTCGACCCGAAATTTATGTGGAAGGTTCTCCTATGTGTTATTAGCATACTCTAATTTTTACAAATTTTTTGGAGTCGTATTGATGGGTGAAACGAGCGTTTCTCCCAAAACAGCGAGTCTCAAGTCAAAACAGTGAGCTCACTATTTTGGGATTAGTGTCGCAGTATGTTCAAGGGGATAAAACATGGGGTTCTTCTCAGAATTTGAGGAGGAGAACAACTAGGAAGTTTTAGTAGACGTTCTCCCCTTTCCGAATTGTCCTCTTGGGTTAGATTCTGATAAGGGATGCAAAAGTTATGGTCGTTACAAAAATAGGGCAGCCAGCTTAGCTGAATGCTTGAGTTTGGTTTGTTGTTTTGAAAACATTTTTCTGAAAACAGTTTACTGAAAATGAGAGTGTAAAAGCTGTTTGGTAATAATTTTTTATGAAAACAGTTTTTTGAAAATGAGAGTATAATGTACGTATAGGTTTGGTTGTATGTATATACTGTATACAGTATATATACTCTGATACATACATGTTGTATACATATACATTCATACTGATATATAATAATATAAAATAATTTATTATAATAAACATATTTAATAATATATAATAATTATAATAATATATACGTAATAATAATATATTCAAATTATATATTAAACAACTTATAATAATAATAATGAGTTATATAATAATATATATAATAATATATAATAGTAATATATAATAATAATATATATATATTATAATAATAATAGATTGTTAGAATAGTTTATATGAAATAATAGTATATATAAAATAGTATATATAAAATAATAATATAATATAATAATAGTACATATAATAATAGTATAATATATTAATAGTATATATAAAATAGTATATATAAAATAATAATATATATAATAATAATACAATATAATAATAGTATATATAAAATAGTATATATAAAATAATAATAGATTATAATAATTGTATATTATATAGTAATATGAAATAATTTATTATGATAAACATATTTAATTATATACATATATATAATAACATATAATAATTATAATAATATATATGTAATAATAATCTATTATAATTATATATTAAAAAATTTATTTCAATAATAATAAATTATATAATAATTTATATAATAATATATAATAGTAATACATAATAATAATAATATATATTATAAAAATAATAGATTCTAATAATAGTATATATAAAATAGTATATATGAAAAAATAATATATATTATAATAATAGTATATAAATAAATAAGTAAATAAATAAATAAATAAATAAATAAATAAATAAATAAATATATATATATATATATATATATATATATATATATATATATATATATATATATATATATATATATATATATATATATAATAGTAATATATAATAATAGTAATATATATAATAGTAATATATAATAATAATAATATATATAATAATAATATATATAATAATAATATAATATAATAATAGTATATATAAAATAGTACATATGAAATAATAATATATATAAATATATTTAGAGAGAGGATGTGAAAAACAGAAAATAGTTGAAGTGGAGTTTTCACAAAACTGTTTTCACAAAACAACCAAACCAAACGGGTTTTGGGGTTTTGGAAAACAAAAAAAAGAAAATAAACAACAATCACTATTTTGTTTGTATGTTACTTTTGAGCCTCTTACTGGATGAACCTGAGGAGCTGACCAACTAGGGAATTGTATTAGACATTCTCCTTTTTCCACATTGGCATATCGGGTTAGATTCCGATAAGATTCGCAAAAGTTATGGCCATTGCAAATCAGGACAACGAGTTTGGCTGAGAAGCTCACTATTATATTTGGTTGTCATTTTTGAGCCTCTTACTGGATGAATCTGAGGAGCCGACCAACTAGGAAATTGTAGTAGACATTCTCCCCTTTCCAGAGTGGCCACTCGGGTTAGTTTCCGATAAGAGACGCAAAAGTTATGGCCGTTGCAAATCAGGACAGCGAGTTCGGCTGAGAAGCTCATTGTTCTGTTTGGTTGTCATTTTTTAGCCTCTTACTGGATGAATCTGAGTAGCCGACCAACTAGAGAGTTGTAGTAGACGTTCTCCCCTTTTCAGATTGGCCTCTTGGGTTAAATTCCGATAAGCAGAATAGGAGTTATGGTTTTTGGAAAATACAGCAACTAGCTGTTTGACAGGATGCTTGCTGTTTTGATTCTTTGTCATTTTAAGGGTCTTACTTGGTGAATCTGAGGTGCAGGCCAACTAGAGAGCTGTAGTAGAGACTCTCCCCTTTCAGAATTGACCTCTCGGGTTAAATTTCGACAAGCGGAGTAGAAGTTATGGGCTTTGAAAGTTTTCAACTTGGCTGTGTATTAGATGGGTTGGAATTATATCTGTCATGATTCCTTAAAGTATTTGAGTGTCTTACTCGCTGAATCTGAGGAGCCGACCAACTAGAGAGTTGTAGTAGACGTTCTCACCTATCCGAATTTCCCTCTTGGGTTAGATTCCGTTGAGTGGAACAAAAGTTATAGGCTTTCAAAGTTTTAGTTTTCCTTTGTCAAATCTGCTGTTTTATTACCATTTGCGTGTGTTCGATGGGTAGGAACTTGAAGTTCCTTACGGAATCTGAAAATTGGTCAACTAAGAAGTTTTAGTAGATGTTCCCACCTTTTCAAATTGTTCAGTTTCGTTAGATTCCAACGAGTATAGCAAAAGTTACAAGCTACAGAAGTTTCATCTTTTAATGAAAATCTGTCGTTTGGTAATTGTTTGCGTATGTTCGAGGTCAGGAAGTTGAAATTCCTTATGGAATCTGAGAAAGTGGTCAACTAGGAAGTTTTAGTAGATATTCCGTCCGTTTCAAATTGTCCAGTTTCGTTAGATTCCGAAGAGTAGAGCAAAAGTTACAAGCTACGGAAGTTTCATCTGTTTATTGAAAATCGGTAGTTTGGTAACTGTTTGCATTTGTTCGAGGGTCAGAAATTTAGAATTCCTTATGGAAATATGAGATAGTGGTCAACTAGGAAGTTTAAGTAGATATTCCCACCTTTTCAAAATGTCTAGTTTCGTTAGATTCCGACGAGTAGAGCAAAAGTTACAAGCTACGGAAGTTTCTTCTTTTTATTGAAAATTGGTAGTTTGGTAACTGTTTGCATATGTTCGATGGTTAGAAATTTGGAATTCCTTATGGAATCTAAGAAATTGGTGCACTAGGAAGTTGTAGTAGATGTTCCCACATTTTTAAAATGTCTAGTTTTGTTAGATTCTGGCGAGTAGAGAAAAAGTTACAAGCTACGGAAGTTTCATTTTTTATTGAAAATCGGTAGTTTGGTAACTGTTTGCATATGTTCGAGGGTCAGGAATTTGAAATTCCTTACGGAATATGATAAAGTGGTCAAGTAGGTAGTTTTAGTAGATATTCTCTCCTTTTCAAATTGTCCAGTTTCGTTAGATTCCGACGAGTAGAGCAAAAGTTACAAGCTACAGAAATTTTATCTGTTTACTGAAAATTGGTTGTTTGGTAACTATTTGCATATGTTCGAGGGTCAGGAATTTGAAAACCCTTATGGAATCTGAAAAAGTGGTCAACTAGGAAGTTGTAGTAGATGTTCTCACATTTTCAAAATGTCTAATTTCGTTAGATTCCGACGAGTAGAGAAAAAGTTACAAGCTACGGAAGTTTCACCTTTTTATTGAAAATCGGCAGTCTGGTAACTGTTTGCATATGTTCGAGGGTCAGGAATTTGGAATTCCTTACGGAATCTGAGAATGTGGTCAACTAGAGAGTTGTAGTAGATGTTCCAAACTTTCCAAATTTTCTAGTTTCGTTAGATTCCGATAAGTAGAGAAAAATTTACGAGCAGTCAAAGTTTCAGCTTTGTTATAGCCTTGGCTGTCTTTTGTTTGCATTTGCGTGTGTTCGAGGTCTGGAATTTGGAATTCCTTGTGGAATCTGAGGAAGTGGTCAACTAGAGAGTTGTAGTAGATGTTCCCACCTTTTTAAATTGTCCAGTTTCATTAGATTCCGATAAGTAGAGCAAAAGTTACAAGTTGTAGATGTTTCATCCTTTTGTTGGAAATCCGCTGTTTGGTTAAACTGTTGCATGTGTTTGATGGACCAAATTTTGGTTTCCTTACAGAATCTGAAATAGTGTTCCACTAGAGAGTTGTGGTAGATATTCTTCCCTTTCTAAAAAGTATATTTCTGTTAAAATTCGGTAAGCGTTGCACTGGTTGCTTCTCGGCTGTCGGAAGGGTTTTTATGTCGTTTTCGGGTTTTTCTTTGGTAGTATTTCTATTTTGGACTATTAGAAGATTCTTTTGTTGCTTCTAATTATAGAAGATCAAGTTTTTCTAGTAAGCATGTTTGGTTGCTTCTAGGTTGATTACCTGTAGGTCATTTTCGTATGTAGCTGTGGTCTCATACGTAGTTTATTTGGCTTGTATGTATGTTGCTGTCTCATACGTGGCTCGCCTGGCCCGTATAGCTGTTAGTCTCATACGTAGCTTATGTGGCTCGTATGTATTTTTTTGTCTCATACGTGGCTCGCTAGGCTCGTATGTAGATGTTGGTCTCAAATGTAGCTTATTTGGCTCGTATGTATATTGTATTCACATACGTGGCTCGACTAGCCCGTACGTAGCTGTTGGTCTCATACGTTGCTTATTTGGCTCATATGTATATTGTTGTCTCATACGCAGCTCGCCTTGCTTGTATGTAGTTTTCGGTCCTATACGTAGCTTGTTTGGCTCGTAAGTATTTTTGGTAGCTCATATGTAGCTTGTTAGCTAATACGCAGTTTGTTGTGCTCATCTAGGCTGATATCATTTTTCTAGGGCTATAAACTATCAAGACGTGTGTTTACCATACTCCTAAGGGACTGTGGACGAGCCACTTCTTGTGTACCGTCGGATCTTAACTGGTGTTGGTTAATCGCGGACCGGAGTATGACGAATTCCAAGTTCAGGATAGTAGCATGCGAATACGTTCGTATTGCCGAGGTCTTGGATCGATAGGCCATGAACCAGATCCTTAGGGATTCTGGTAAGTCTAGATTGAGCAGCCTAGTAGAGTTGTCTTGCGAAGTCTAACTTAAGACCTAGAATGTTGTGTTTATACTGTTGTCATCCCTAGGATTGTTCAGGATTAGTGACATCGTTAGGGTAGTAACTTATGGCTAAAACTACTTAACCATTACTTATTATCATTATTGACCGAAGGGAAATAGTTGGTGTTAAGGGTGATTCCTTATGATCCGACCAGTCCTATAGGCCGACACTAGGCGGTGTTATTGGGTTGTACCTTTCCGTCAAAGGGATACGTACAGGTGCCTTCCCACAAGTTGGGAGCATGGGTTGCGTATCTTGCACTGTTAATTCCTGAAATACCGTGACTTATGGGTGCCACAAGGTAGGCTTCGTGCTATCCTGTACTGCAGAGACCCTATGTTCGTTTGGTTTTTGAGTGGGTTTCGGTACGACCAGGCAATAGTGGCAAACGGGGACACCACTATATGATAGCAGTAACGGAACTAGACCACACCTGCAACCTTGTTTTTGAGTGGGGTCCGGTGCGACCGGGCAATAGTGGCAAACGGGAACACCCCTATATGACTACAGTAACAGAACTAGACCGTACCTGCAACCACGCTAGTCACGTTGTATTGTCAGGAACAGATTGTGTGCAAAGTAGAATTCATAATGTAGGTTCAAATTCCTATATATAAAGAAACAGCTTGTGATGGGGCGTATGTAGTAGGAGCTGCATATTGTCCCGGAGACTTGCTTGCATTAGAATAAGAGCATATCCTTGCATTGTAATCTTGCATTAGAGTCTAAGTCATAACATATACTGACACATAAAAAATATATATATGTTCCTCTTTTCATCAATCTGTTTGCTATAGTTGAGATTCGCTGCTAGTTATGAATCTTAAAGCGTCAGGTATGTACTGACATCCCCACTTCAGTAGGTACTAGATTGCAGAAGTACAGGTACATGATTCAGGAGGACTTGAGGCTAGAGAAGCATGGAGTCAACTTTATTTAAGTTTCCGCTGTAATATATATTGAAATTTCATTTGTAACAATTATTGTAATTTATTTATTTTTGTAATTTGTTTATTGTTGGGGAAGCATCCAAGTGAAATACCAAGTGTTGTTCTTTATTCATTGTACTCTGATGTAATTTGTTGAAAGTTGTAACACATGGAATTGTAAAGGTATTATTGCAACACTGTTATATGTATTGCAATTTTGTAACATTCAGACTTGTAATACATTTGTGTTGAATAAAAAGTTTTAAATTTTTCTGTTTTACTGTGTATTGTGGCTAATTGAAGAAAAGATTCTGGCTTATGTCACGGTTTTCCAGTGTATGGAAATCGGGGCGTTACAGAGTGGTATCAGAGCCGACTTCAATTTACAGTCCAACACAGCAGGAAAATTATACTTGGATGCCTTTTAGGAGTTGTGTTTTAGCTAGTTGTAGACAATTATAATTCATATTGTTGTTTCCTTCAACTTATGTTTTTATAATTTTTCTATATCTGGACTAATCCCAGTATATGCGTTTGAAGGATGGTGTTCGAGGATATCCTAACCAAGGAGGTGTTGATAGAAGAGAGTGAGCCGATTTCAAAAGATGG
Source organism: Hemerocallis citrina (assembly GCA_017893485.1). Lineage (NCBI taxonomy): Eukaryota > Viridiplantae > Streptophyta > Magnoliopsida > Asparagales > Asphodelaceae > Hemerocallis > Hemerocallis citrina. The sequence continues at coordinate 76,054,665 of CM030363.1, read as the reverse complement.
TCCGATGATCTTGAGCGAGGAGCTGAAGGAGACTTCACCACCGCCGGGACTAAGTGTGGATCAACACATGGCGGTGGCGGCCAGCATATATCGAGAAATGAGGAAGCTGATGAAGTACTTGGCCAGGAAAGATCATCAAGCTAAGCAACTGGGTGATGCTTGCATAGCTGCATTAGCAGGCCTGGCAGAGGAGCGGGAATATTTCAACTCCAGATTGGCATAACTATAGCATGAATGGGGGCAAGTTCTGGAGACCGCCAAGGTTGTAGTTTGCCATTTCTGTGAGGAGGATGGGCACGAGAAATCTGTCTGTCCACAACTACAAGGGAAAAGATCTGCACCAACATCAGGGTTCGAGAACCAAGGTCCGGAGCAGAAGATTCAGAAACCAGATGGCGAGCTTGGAGGCACCGAGCCAAGAAGTTGTTTCCTATGTGGTGAGCACGGTCATTTCAAGAACCAGTGTCCGAGGAAGAAAGCTCAGATGGGGACCCGTACATGTTACAACTGTGGGGAGATTGGTCATATCCGACCAGATTGTCTCTAGTTTCATAATAATGACGGCAGATCAACTCTGAAGATGAACAATAAAGGAAAGAAGCCTGTTCACCAAGGGTAGAGTTCGCACTTAATACCAATAAGCTGAAGAAGGCAGGAGAGCCAGTACAAGTATGTGCGTATGGAACTGCAACTAAGTTAAAAGTTGTATCTTGAAATTTATTTTGGGCTAAGAAGTAATGTATGATGTAACACTTTTGTAACCAGTTGGATTTATATATATATATATATGAAATCTAGGCAACTGTTTTGTTCAAACTTAGTTCATCATATTCTTTTATCTGAATTAATTTTTCACGAGTTGAGATGTGTGCGGAAGGTGACTCTAGATTTGGTTTTTCTGATTACACCATCCGAGCGTCAGCTTTGAGCAAATTTGGGAGAGAATCCTGGAAGTCAGAAGTGATGTTCGTAGGCCATGTCCTATTCTAAGGAGGAAGTGGCTACCGAAGTGCAAAAGATCAAGGTAGTGAAGTATTAGCCTCAGCCAAAGACCACGAAGGAAGTAAGAAGCAATATGATGAGGTCAGTCAAACCAGTATTGAAGTGATTACTCAAGATTGATGCTCAGTTTTGACACGATGGAAGCTGCATCCGAGTCTAAGTAAGCAAGTCAGAAGGCTTAGGCAGGAGATGCAGGGACTAAAGCATTGAAACGGCATGATAATGAAGGAAAATATCAGAACATCAATATGGATTTCATCACAGGATTACCCAGGAGTTCGAAAATGTATGACTCGATTTAGATTATTTGGGACCCAGATGACAAAGTATGCACATTTTCTTCCAATGAAGATGACTTAATTGCTAAAGAAATTAGTGGGAGTCCACATTGAAGGCGTAAGGAAGCGACATGGAGTGCCAGCGTCAGTAGTTTTGACCAAGATTCGAGAGTTACGTCTCGACTTTGGCAGATTCTTCAAGCATCTTTGGGATCAAGATTGGGTTCTTTGGAGAACCAGTTCGTGGATGAATCACTTGGGAGCCGGAAGGTCGTATAAGCTTTCTTTCCTCGAGTTATTTATTGTATGGATGTTTGTCTGTTTTCCTGACTTAACGTAGTTCTGAGGACAGAAATATTCTAAGGAGGGAGTATTGTAATATAACGGATAGATATTATATCTGTATAATTATTATTTTTGAAATTAAAATATTTTAATTGGAAATTACTTGATTTTATTGATAAAAACCTATCTGGATATATATACTAGTAAGTATATATTTGCATTGTATCAGTTTTGTGCACTTGTACAAAATCTTGAAGAACGCAATTTTGAGAAAAATGTCTGGAAAATCCCGACCAGATATTAAAAATTATTATTTTATTATTATTTCTTTATTATTTTCAGAATTGAAATATTTTTGGGGGATATCACCTGGTTTTGTTAATAAACATTATATATGTATATATACTAGCCGGTATAGGACCGTTTTGTATGAAATTGATAATGTAATCTTCCGAGCCAGTAACAAAATTATTTTATTTTTATTTCTCGGAATAAAATTATTTTTGTACTGATTTAATTTTCACGAACGAAAATTATCTGTATAATCAGATATATGCATGATTTGAATCATGTCGATTTCAGGCGATTGTACAAATCATGAGATTTGGGAAATTATATTTTATTTTTTATCCATGATGAGATGGAGGGTTAGGATGGATTAGGGCTTGATTGTAAGATTAATTTGCAAACAAAACTTCAATTGTTTCTAACCATGGGAAGTTTTGACAAGTGGTTTCTTTTCCATCACAAAACCTTTCACCCTAGTGTTATAAAACAACCCCCCAACCCAAATTGGCCGGCCTCCCTCTTTCCTAGGGTTAGGAAAACCCCTTCCCATTTGTGTGTTCTCATCCCTTCGCAAATCTCATCTCTTTCTCTCCTTCTACTTCTAGTTTTACTTGTAGTGCTTTAGAAAAAGATTGAGAAGAAAAGAAAGGAAAAGAAAGATGGAATCAAAATCAAAAGAAAAGAGAGTTAGGGTTTCATGGGTTTGATTTCATGGTGGATTTCTTGAAGGGAGCAAGAACAAGGAGCAAGGAGAAGAGCAAGTTCTTTCTACTAGTCTTCAAGGTGGGGATTTCTTATCTCATGTGTTTTTTTTAGCTATTAGGGTTATTATTGTTGTTTTATGTTGTTGTATGGAACCTATTTCATGTGCATATAAACTAGAATAAATTGTATGCAAAGTTGAAGTTGTAGAACACAAATTAGAACCATAAAGTTTCGGTTTTGTTTGTTCTAGGGTTGATTTTATTTAACTAGGTTAAAAGAGGAGTTTCGACCCGAAATTTATGTGGGAGGTTCTCCTATGTGTTATTAGCATACTCTAATTTTTACGGATTTTTTGGAGTCATTTGATGGGTGAAACGAGCGTTTCTCCCAAAATAGCGAGTCTCAAGTCAAAACAGTGAGCTCACTGTTTTGGGGTTAGTGTCGTAGTATGTTCAAGGGGATAAAACATGGGGTTCCTCTTGGAATTTGAGGAGGAGAACAACTAGAAAGTTGTAGTAGACGTTCTCCCCTTTTCGAATTGGCCTCTTGGGTTAGATTCCGATAAGGGACGCAAAAGTTATGGTCGTTACAAAAATAGGGCAGCCAGCTTAGCTGAATGCTCACTGTTTTGTTTGTGTGGTACTTTTGAGCCTCTTGCTGGATGAACCTGAGGAGCCGACCAACTAGGGAATTGTAGTAGACATTCTCCCCTTTTCAGATTGGCCTCTCGGGTTAGATTCCGATAAGAGACGCAAAGTTATGGCCGTTGCAAATCAGGACAGCGAGTTTGGCTGAGAAGCTCACTGTTCTGTTTGGTTGTCATTTTTTATCCTCTTACTGGATGAATCTGAGGAGCCGACCAACTAGGGAGTTGTAGGAGACATTCTCCGCTTTCCAGATTGGCCCTTCGGGTTAGATTCTGATAAGAGATGCAAAAGTTATGGCCATTGCAAATAAGGACAGCGAGTTTGGCTGAGAAGCTCACTTTTCTGTTTGGTTGTCATTTTTGAGCCTCTTACTGGATGAATCTGAGGAGCCGACCAAATAGAGAGTTGTAGTAGACGTTCTCCCCTTTCCAGATTGGTTTTTTGGGTTAAATTTCGATAAGCTGAATACGAGTTATGGTCTTTGGAAAATACAGCAACTAGCTGTTTGATAGGAAGCTTACTGTTTTGATTCTTTGTCATTTTTAGGGGTCTTACTTGGTGAATCTGAGGTGCAGGCCAACTAGAGAGTTGTAGTAGAGACTCTTCCCTTTCCGAATTGACCTCTCGGGATAAATTATGACAAGCAGAGTAGAAGTTTTGGCCATTGAAAGTTTTCAGCTTGGCTGTGTATTTGGTGGGTTGGAATTGTATCTGTCTTGATTTCTTTTAGTTTTTTAGTCTCTTACTCACTAAATCTGAGGAGCCGACCAACTAGAGAGCTGTAGTAGACGTTCTCACCTTTCTGAATTGCCCTCTTGGGTTAGATTCCGACGAGTGGAACAAAAGTTATAGGCTTTCAAAGTTTCTGAATTGCCCTCTTGCAGTTTTATTACCATTTGCATGTGTTCGATGGGTAGGAACTTGGAGGTCCTTACGGAATCTGAGAAATTGATCAACTAGAAAGTTTTAGTAGATGTTCCCACCTTTTCAAATTGTCCAGTTTCGTTAGATTCCAACGAGTGGAGCAAAAGTAACAAGTTACAGAAGTTTCATCTTTTAATGAAAATCAGTCGTTTGGTAATTGTTTGCGTATGTTCGGGGTCAGAAATTTGAAATTCCTTATGGAATCTGAGAAAGTGGTCAACTAGGAAGTTTTAGTAGATATTCCGTCCGTTTCAAATTGTCCAGTTTCGTTAGATTCCGAAGAGTAGAGCAAAAGTTACAAGCTACGGAAGTTTCATCTGTTTATTGAAAATCGGTAGTTTGGTAACTGTTTGCATTTGTTCGAGGGTCAGAAATTTAGATTTCCTTATGGAAATATGAGATAGTGGTCAACTAGGAAGTTTAAGTGGATGTTCCCACCTTTTCAAAATGTCTAGTTTCGTTAGATTCCGACGAGTAGAGCAAAAGTTACAAGCTACGGATGTTTCTTCTTTTTATTGAAAATCGGTAGTTTGGTAACTGTTTGCATATGTTCGAGGGTCAGGAATTTGGAATTCCTTACGGAATCTGACAAAGTGGCCAACTATGAAGTTTTAGTAGATATTCCCACATTTTCAAATTGTCCAGTTTCGTTAGATTTCGACTAGTAGAGAAAAAGTTACAAGCTACGGAAGTTTCATCTGTTTATTGAAAATCGGTAGTTTGGTAACTGTTTGCAGATGTTCGAGGGTCAAGAATTTGGAATTTCTTATGGAATCTGGGAATGTGGTCAACTAGGATGTTGTAATAGATATTCCCACCTTTTCAAAATGTTTGGTTTCGTTAGATTCCGACGAGTAGAGCAAAAGTTACAAGTTACGAAAGTTTCATCTTTTTATTGAAAATCGATAGTTTGGTAACTGTTTGCATATGTTCGAGGGTCAGGAATTTGGAATTCCTTACAGAATCTGAGAAAGTGGTCAACTAGAGAGTTGTAGTAGATGTTCCAACCTTTCCATGTTTTCCAGTTTTGTTAGGTACCGATAATTAGAGCAAAAGTTACGAGCTCTCAAAGTTTCAGCTTTGTTATAGCCTTGGCTACCTTTTGTTAGCATTTGCGTGTGTTCGAGGTCAGGAATTTGGAATTCCTTACGGAATATGAGGAAGTGGTCAACTAGAGAGTTGTAGTAGATGTTCCCACATTTTCAAATTGTCCAGTTTCGTTAAATTCCGATAAGTAGAGCAAAAGTTACAAGCTATAGAAGTTTCAGCTTTTTGTTGAAAATCTGCAGTTTGGTTAAACTGTTGCGTGTGTTCGATGGACCGGATTTTAGATTCCTTACAGAATCTGAAATAGTGTTCCACTAGGGAGTTATGGTAGATATTCTTACCTTTCTAAAAAGTATATTTCTGTTAAAATCCGGTAAGCGTAGCACTGGTTGCTTCTCGGCTGTCGGAAGAGTTTTTATGTCATTTTCGGGTTTTTCTTTGATAGTATGTCTATTTTAGACTGTTAGAAGATTTTTCTGTTAATTCTAATTATAGAAGATCAAGTTTTGCTCGTAAGCACGTTTGGTTGCTTCTAGGTTGATTACCTGTATGGTTGTTTTCATATGTAGCTGGGATCTCATACGTAGGTTATTTGGCTCGTATGTATGTTGTTGTCTCATATGCAGCTCACCTGGCCCGTATAGCTATTAGTCTCATATGTAGCTTTTATGGTTCGTATGTATGTTGTTGTCTCATACGTGGCTTGCCTAGCCCGTATGTAGATGTTGGTATCATACGTAGCTTATTTGGCTCGTATGTATGTTGTTGTCTCATACGCAGCTCGACTAGCCCGCATGTAACTGTTGGTCTCATACGTAGCTTATTTGGCTCATATGTATGTTATTGTCTCATACGCAGCTCGCCTGGCACGTATGTAGTTGTCGGTCCCATACGTTGCTTGTTTAGCTCGTATGTGTTTTTGGTTACTCGTATGTAGCTTCATAGCTAATACGAAGTTTGTTGTGCTCTTCTAGGGTGATATCATTGCCCTAGGATTATTGTCCATCAAGATGTGTGTTTACCTTACTCCTATGGGACTGTGGACGAGCAACTCCTTGTGTACCGTCGGATCTTAACCGATGTTGGTTAATCGCGGACCGGAGGAGTATGACAAAATCCAAGTTCAGGGTATTGCTGAGGTCTTGAATCGATAGACCATGAACCAGATCCTTAGGGATTCTGTTAAGTCTAGGTTGAGCAGCCTAGTAGAGTTATTTTGCAAAGTCCAACTTAAGACCTAACATGTTGTGTTTATACTGTTGTCATCCCTAGGATTATTCAGGGATAGTGACATCGTTAGGATAGTAACTTATGGCTATTACTACTTAACCATTACTTATTGTCATTATTCGTCGAAGGAAAAGAGTTGGTGTTAAGGGTGATTCCTTACGATCTGACCTATCTTATAGGCCGGCACTAGGCGGTGTTATTGGGTTGTACCTTCCCGCGAAGGGATACGTACGGTGCCTTCTCACAAGTTGGGAGGGTGGGTTACGTATCTCGCACTGTTAATTACTGAAATGCTGTGACTTATGGGTGCCACAGGGTAGGCTTCGTGCTATCCTGCGCTGCAAAGATCTTATGTTCGTTTGGTTTTTGAGTGGGGTCCGGTGCGACCGGACAATAGTGACAAACGGGGACACCACTATATGACTGCAGTAACGGAACTAGACCATACCTGCAACCTTATTTTTGAGTGGGATCCGATGCGACCGGGAAAATAGTGGCAAATGGGGACACCCCTATATGACTGCAGTAATGGAACTAAACCGTACCTACAACCTCGCTAGTCATGTTGTATTGTCAGGAGCAGGTTGTGTGCAAAGTAGAATTCATAACGTGGGTTCAAATCCCTATATATGAAGAAACGGCTTGTTATAGGGCGTATGTTGTGTGGGCTGCATACTGTCCCGGAGACTTGCTTGCATTAGAATAAGTGCATCCTTGCATTAGTGATCTTACATTAGAGTCTAAGTCATAACATACACTAACACATCAAATATATATACACGTTTCTCTTTTCATCAATCTGTTTGCTATAGTTGAGATTCGCTGGTAGTTATCTGCCTAAAAGCGTCAGTGTTTGTAATGACGTCCCCAATTCAATAGGTATTGGATTGCGAAAGTACAGGTACTGTATTGCAAAAGTACAGGTACATGATTCAGGAGGACTCGAGGTTAGAGAAGCAAGGAGTTAACTTTATTTAAGTTTTTGCTATAATATATGTTGTAATTTCATTTGTAACAATTATTGTAATTTATTCATTGTTGTAATTTTTATATTGTTGGGGAAGCATCCAAGTGAAATACCAAGTGTTGTTCTTTATTCATTGACTCTGATGTAATTTGTTAAAAGTTGTAACACTTGGGATTGTAAAGGTATTATTGTAACACTATTATATGTATTGCAATTTTGTAACATTCGGACTTATAATACATTTGTGTTGAATTAAAAAGTTTTAAATTTTTCTGTTTTACTGTGTATTGTGGCTAATTGAAGAAAAGATTCTGGCTTATGTCACGGTTTCCCAGCGTATGGAAATCAGGGCGTTACACACACACACACACACACACACACATCTGCCTTCACTTTCATTTCTCCCACTTTGTCTTCTTTTCAATTTCAATTATGGTGACTGATGAGATGTTGAAGGAGAGGCAGGTGTCGTTGAAGGCGAAGGCGTAGAAGCGTCCCACTCCTTCGGAATCTGACGAACCCTCGAAACGGAAGCAACCTTCCAGTGTCATGAAGGCACTAGATCCAATGGTGAAATAGGAGGCACCGAATCCTCCCACCTCATCACCGAAGACCATCGTTGTCCCCATGAAGTCGCTCTCGTTGGCGAAGGCGTGAGTGCCTTCGTGGTCCGTCACCCAGGCGGACTTGCTGGTGGAGCGTCTTAACGCTCTGCAAGTGGTTGATCTCCTCGCCACCCCCCGCGATCAACCAGCTCTGAAGAAAGATTCAGAAGAGGTTGTTTATGCTAGATGGGCGCAGGCTACTGTTCTGTTAAGGGTTTTTTTTTCGAAACTTCATGATCCCCCTTTTTTTTGCTGAAATGTACTTCTATTTCTTGTAGGTGGCCATCAACAGGGTCGAGCTGAAGAGAAGGCACGAGGCGCTCCTTCAGCGGGCATTGTTGGCCGAAGCGGGTTAGAAGGTGATCATGGGGTGGAATGACAATCTCCGGCAGATGATGAAAGAGTTGAAGGCAAAGCTGGCGAAGGAGAAGCAGGCTCGGGAGGAGCTATCGAAGGAGAAGCTAGCATGAAAGGAGAAGGAGAAGGAGCTGTCGAACGATCGGGACGAATCCCTCAATCGTATCATTCTGGGTCAGGACTAAGGTTACAACCATGCCATGGAGCATGTCAGGGATAAATACCCAGATCGACATCTAGGGTTTTTCTTTTGAGATGAAGTGGGACGGGCTGCCTCGGCCAACCGGAGAGAAGCCATCAGGGGGAGAGTGTTTAGCGGCCCCTTATCTTGTCCCCTTATCAGGGGGAGAGTGTTTAGCGACCCCTTAACTTGTCTGCCCCGCTGCTCAAGCTGAGCTCTCTCCCATCGACACCGTAACGGGCAAGGGCCTTCTTCTCCTAAGCAGTAGGTCTTAGGAATTTACTTTTGTTTATGTATATGCCTTATTGTGGACTAGCCACCACCCCATGTACTTGCATAGTTAGAAAAGTAATAACACTATTTCATGCCAAAATTCTGCATATGATCCTTTTTTCCAAGTTAAACTTCCCTGCATGATTCCCTTATCCTAGTGAACTTGGGGAAGATACCCACAAGTGACCCGGGTTACCATGCCGAGGGGCGGGGGACAAGCTAGGCAAATTTGCTGGAGGGACCCACGAGCAACCCAGATTATCGCATAGAGTGGCGAGGAATGAGCCGAGCATATCTACAGGTGAGACCCGTAAAATTTTGCGATTGACCTGTTTTCACTTCGTGTAAGTTTTGGAACTCTCTGGTTAGTCACGTGAGTCATCATGAAGGTTGTCTTACATCGGGGTTGCTAGAATCGAAGCATTTCACCACCTTAGGATTAAAAATGTCCTCCTTGGGATTTGAAATGTCTTCCTTAGGATTTGAAATGTCCTTCTATCATATCCAATCGATGGAAGTGGAGAGTTAAGATATTTCCACGTCGATGTCGCACATGTCGAGGAGAATCTTCTAAAAGGCCTATAAATCCCACCATACTCTCCAAGTCTTTATGCAGACAACTTTCATGGTTACTCTTTTCTGAATGATCATTCTCCTGACGAGTCACTTAGTGAGTGCCTCGAATGGCATTCCAAGGGTCAATACAGACGAGGATGGGGTGATTCACCCTGTGTTCAGAGGGCCTGATCCAGAAGGGATTGGATCCTACTGTGGAACTTGGGGACATTTATTCTGCATTCCAAAAGCTGAGACTGGAAGGAATGGGGACCCCAACGTGATACTTAGGGAAATTTACCCCTCATTCTTAGAGCTGAAACTGGAAGGAACAGGGACCCCAGTGTTGTAACACCCCGAATTCCAAATAAGACTGAATTCGAAGTTCCACAGGATCTTTACACTTCACTTCGTACAATTTTACAAGGAATTTAAAACTTTATTTACAACAATGATTACATTAATGCAGTGGAATTATAAATTAAAACATGATACATGAATTAAAAAACAACTCGAACATTTCTTTAAGCAGCATTCATTCTTTAGTCTTGTCAATTACTTTATCTTGCATAGAAACTGTGGGCACGTCAGGTTCATACAACTGACACTAGGATATAATACATCAATTTCTCTTACTTAGAAAGCACAACCTTTTCACAAACAAAACTAAGGTGGACTATCTTATTGATGCCGTGTGTGAAAGTGCACTTTGTCCTTAATGCAATTATTTATATTTAAAGACACTAATGCACACTTGTTCGATTCTATGCATCCCATACTACATAGGTCCGAAGGCAAGCCCTTAATCGTTTTTCTTCTTGTAGGGTTGATTCCCTTGCCATGAGTTAAACTACTACGGTAACGACAGTAAGTATCCTAGATGTTGTATGAGTTACGAGCCCATGCCTAGACAGCCTAGAGGGGAATCCCACGTCATGACATGACACATCGTGCAGAGCCTATGGACAATTCGCCTCCGTCATGGAACGATGGCACTACGTGACCCCACAAGCGTCGCCACGGTCCCGATAATTCTGGAAATGTATCCACGCCATGACATGACTCATCAAGCAGGCAGCCTGTGAATACTCTCACACCGTAGATCCGAGGCCCTCATACTTGTGTTTTTCTTTTACTTTCATCACATTTCCACTATATGTCTAATCCTTAGATAATTGAATCATGAATAAAATTAATACTCTACAATTAGCATTACCTCTACATCGGTCTTAAACATCATTCATTAACCATGACCCAAACTTGGTCTCTTATTATCACATTTCTATTTCAAAAATTTCATTAATGCCGATGAGAGGACTTAGCTAAACTCTAGTGTCAAACTCGTTTCATGTTCATCAAAATAGAGAGTTCATATTCACAATTTCCATATTTCACCATGTTCTTTTACTTTATTTTTCCTTGCAAAATTTACATAATGTTACACAATCTCATATTTAATCTTACTCAATTTTTTCCATGTCACAAATCTCATTTTTAATCTCTACACCAAAAAATAATTCTTTCAAAAGGAAATATTTGTTTTCTTTAATTAATCAAGATTATATTCTAGGAAATTTTATTAATTTCCTCTCCAAATATACTTCTAATTTCCATTATACTAAATCAAATATTGTAGAAATAATTCTCATGAAGTCTAGGTATTTTTAGAAGAATTCTAATAATTTTTCTCAATTTTTTTATACACTAAAAAACTATTTTAAAAATCAAAATAGAAAAAAAAAATCAGATTTTCCAAAAAGTGGCCAAGGCCGGATTCGAACCCACTCACAAACCCCTGCCAATGAACAGTGACAGTCCCAAATCGCACCTGCCGACCAGTAAGGCCAGAGAGACGAACTGTTGCAAAGGGAAGTTAAATTATACTTAAGTTTTGGCTCTCGGTTTTGAGTAAAAAAATCAAATTTTTAGAAAACCGAGTCTCTTGAGAGACTCGAACCTAGGACCAAGGGCTCCGCTGAGCTACAGTAACGCTCCCAAAACGCACCCAATGACCAGTAGGTCTGAGTGACTAACCAGTATGAGAATTTATTAAAATATTTTTGTATAAACTTCACTGAAACTAGTTCTTCTTTTAGCAAACTCGATTTTTCTCAATTTATTTGTACTTATAAAAATCTAAATCTTTTCAAGAATCTTATTTGTTGAAAAAAAGTAACTTATCTTTTCTTAGTTTGTCAAAAATCTCATTTTTACACATAGTAGTATGTTTTTCTTTAGTTTATTTGAAAAAGTAGATTATGATTACATTTTCGACATAGGAAAATTTTCTTTTAGAATAATCTTTTATCACCATATTCCCCCTTTCATTCATAATGAGTTCATACAACTCTTTTCATCCTTTAACAAAGATCAAACTCTTAAATTAGCCTTATTCTTGCAAAACTAATCTTTCACTTATGTTTTAAGGAGCAACAAGGATGATAATCTAGTGACTACAATATTACTCATATATGGCATTTAAAAACACACTTTTTACCACAATTAATTTATTTTATAATCCATGGTTTACTTGTTTGCATTCTTTAAATTATCCATAAGCACAAATTTTCACATATTGCATTCTACAATTCATTCATAAGCAATTTTTTCACAAAATCATAACTTATCAATTCTAGCATGCAAATATACTAACAAACCATCATAACACATCTTAATTAATGCATTCCAATTCATTTTACTAACTTTTCATGTAGATCAATTTGAGTTTCTTTTCTTATTAGTTTCTTCAAACAAGTATAAAGCAATTATTTCCACTTATTTCTAACATATTCACAATTTCATATCCTAGCATGGTATCTAAATTAGAAGTTTGAGAAATCACCCACCTCTTGATGAAACAAATGGAAAAACTCCTAAGAAATTTCTTGAACGCACGAATGGGCTCCTTCTCCTCTTAGTTGTGCCACCAACTTGAGCCTTCTCCTCCTTGTTGTGTGAAACCCGAGCTCTCCCCTCCTTGATGTATGGCCGGCCTACCAAGTAGCAAGAACACACAAACACACAACTCCCAATCTTTTACTCACATTACTCTTTCTTTTCCTCACAATTTCATTCTTTTCTTTGCTTTTCTCTTGTAAATTTTTCTAGTGTAAGCCATGAAGAAGATAGGGAAGAGGTATTTATACACAACTTAAGCTCAAATGGAGGGTTGAGATCAGTTTAGATGAGAGGCTATGATGCATTAGGGAGTTAAAACAACTACCCATGATTACACATCCATTCTTCCACTCTCTCCATCTCTCCCACTCTCCATGCATAATCCGGCCACCCCTCTCTTGCACTTCCACGTGCTTGTGCAAAGCACGTGTCACACTAAGCACACTACAAAATTAGTTGTACATTAAATTGTTAAATTAATTGTTAACTGATCAAGTCTACACTACAAGTTTTATTAATTCTAATTAAAAAAAATTAATGGGCCAATTAGATGGGCTAGAATCCATAGGCTCTCTAATTAAAATTAATTAATTTAATTAAGTGGACCAGAATAAGACTATTAGACATAGAGATTAAAATATGCTTTAAATTAAAAGAGAAGAAATGTTTATTCATGTTATAAGAAATATTTTTAAAACTAAAATACACATATTAAATTTGCACGTGCAAAACACGTGAAAAATAATAGAAAAACTTTACATTAACTGAAAAAATAAGGATGTTACAGGTGTGGAACTGGGGAAGATTTACCCCGCGTTCTGAGGGTCGAGTTTTGAAGGGACTGAGGTATTCAGAGGGAACTTGAGGGTATTTTACTCGGCTTATGCTTCTCATGCTTGCGAGTTTTCAAGTTTTCTTCAAGAATTAGCCACCCTTCATCTCGTCGCTGACGCTCATGTGTCGCCCTTCTACCTCAAGTTGACAGTTAGGAGTAACTGGTGCACCGTGATACGGAAGGCTACTTCGTTCCCAGATGTTAGGAGTGGTTCTTTTTTTTCTTGAATTTTTGTGTTCGACTAGCCAACCGCGGACTGGCCACCGCCCATCTTGTAATTACTTTTCTTTCAATAAAAAAGAATTTTTTTTATCATTTGTCTGAACGCATGTTTGCCAAACGAATTGGCCAAGTCCCGAAGGGCAGGCCCAACCATCTTGTTGGAGTAACTCACGAGTGATCCGGATTGCCACACCGAGGGGTGAGACATAGGCCATGGGACTTTGTGAGAATCACTTGTGAGTGGTCCGGATTACCACGTCGAGGGGAGAGGCACGGGCCAAGTGACTTATTAAGAAAAACTCACGATTGACCCGGGTTACCACGCCGAGTGGCAAGGCACAAGCCAACCGACTTCGTGAGAAAAACTTGCGAGTGACCCAGTTTACCCCGCTGATGGGCGAGGCATGGGCCAAGTGACATAGTCAGAATCAATCGTGAGTGACCCGGATTACAACGCTACGGGGCGAGGCACGGACCGAGTGACTTCATGAGAAAAACTCGAGAGTGGCTTGGATTACCATGTCGGGGGCAAGATGCTCCGAGGGTTACCTTTTCAGTTCTTTTTGCCGATGGCAGTAAGATAATTTTTTAGAAAGCTTGGGATTTTATGAAGTCATTGATTATTGAAAAACCAGGCTGGCTGCCTTTTGGCGAGCGCTTATTACACGTACTGGCCTTGACTGCTTGATTACAATTTTTCCGAAGTCGTTGGAGCATTATGCGCTCTCATGAAACTTCATCAAATGTTTTGCATTCCAAATACTCTTTTTGTCATCTTGCCCCCTAGGACTTCAAGTAGGTAAGTACCAGTGTGAACCACTTTGGAGGCTTTATAAGGGCCCTCTCAGTTTGGTCCGAGTTAGGTTAAAAAATTTCAAGCTTTCTCAGTCCCAAGTCTCCCTCCTTAATATTTTTCGATCGAACCTTTTGTCGTGGAACCGCTCTATCCTCTAATAGTAGATGGTCCTTCTAACAGTCGACTGTTCCTGCACCTCCTCTAGGAGGTCTAAGTCGGCTCAGAGGTTGTCCAAATTTAGTTCCTCATTTAAGCTCATGATTCAAGGGGAAGGAAGTTTAACTTCAAAGGGGATCACAGCTTCGGTTCCGAACGAGATGTTAAACGGCGATTCACCTATCAGGATTCTCTTGGTTGTCCTGTACAAATAGAGCACACTAGAAAGTTCTTCGACCCATAATCCCTTGGGGGACTCATCCAGCTGCTTTTTTAGGCTGTCCAGAATTTGGCAATTAGCATTTTTGGTCTGGCATTGGACTGAGGGTGCAAGATGGATGAGAACCGCTGTTAGATTCTCAGATCCGTAAAGAACTTTCAGAATCCCTTGCCGAAGAACTGAGTACTATTGTCGGTGATTAAAATTTGGGGGATCCCAAATCTGCAGACGATATGCTTCCAAAAGAACTGTTGGGCTTGATACTCGGTTATGGTGCCCTGTTCACCCTTGACCCAGTTCGTGAAGTAGTCCATGATCATAATGAGGAAGCGTCATTGACATGTTGCTTTAGGAAATGGTCCAACCAAATCCATCCCCCACATGGCGAAGGGAGCAAGACTTTCCAGTGACTTATGCTTGGTTTGGATGGCGTGTTTGATGGAGGAGAACCTCTGGCATGTGCCACATTTTCAGACGAGCTCCTGAGTGTCCTGCAACAGGGTCGGCCAGTAGTATTCATGGTTGAGGATCTTCCTCACAAGCGTCCTTCCTCTCATGTGATAACAACCGACTCCTCCGTGCATCTTTTCTAGGGCATATTGGGCTTCATGGGAGCTAGGCATCGGAGGTAGGGTCATCCATCGGTCATGGAATAGGACCATTTGAACACTACCCATTCGATGAGCACAAATCTTTTCACTCTTGCTCGGATCTTTTATGCTTCTGATGGGTCATGGGACAAGTCTCATACTTCGAAGAATCTTAGAATCGGGTCCATCTAGGTCGCAAACCATGGCTCAGGTTCGACTCAAAGGGCCTCGACATTTTTCTTATCGAGATTGCGTTGGATGAGAACTTCTACAAGTACTGGTCGATCAAGACCATGAAAGGAAGATGACGCTAGTTTGGACAATGCATCGGCCTGGTTGTTATCTTCTTGTGGGATTCAGACGACCGAGGCTTCTTCGAAGTTTGCTAAGATTCATTTGTCGTGGGCCAGGTACTAAATCATGCGGGTGTCTCGAGCTTCATATTCTCTAGAGACTTGATATACAACTAGTTGAGAATCACTGAAGGCCTTGACCCATCTCGCCCCGGCTTTGTGGGCTAGGAGCAACCCGGCAATCCGCGCCTCATACTTGGCCTCGTTATTGGATGCCCAAAAGTTTAAGGGCAACAAGTACTGGAGGACAAAGCTGTCTGGACCCTGCAGTATCACACCTGCTTTTCTTTCTTTATCGCAAGAGCACTGGTCCACATAAAGCTTCCATACTGGCGGTTCCTCCTGACCCTCGGTTACCTCCGGGATGGTGCACTCGGTGATGAACTTGGCCAACGCTTGTCCCTTAATGGAGGTCTTCAGTTTACAGCTGATGTCATTTTGGCTCGGTTCGATGGACCAATTAATCAGTCATCCAGAGTTCTCAAGTTTGTTTAGGATTTGCTTTAGAGGATGGTCTGCGAAGACTTGGACGGAGTGGGATTGAAAATAGGGGCAAAGCTTTTGTGCCGCCATAATCATGGCGTAAGCCATTTTTTCCATCTTTGAGTACCAGAGTTAGGCATCGTGGAGCACCTTGCCAACGTAGTAGATAGGCTTCTGCGCCCCCTCTTCCTCTCAGACAAAAACTGCACTAAGGGTGTGCTCGGATGCTGCCAAGTAAAGGTAGAGGACTTCATCGGGCTCAGGTTTGCTTAATAAAGGTCGATTAACGAGGTATTCCTTTAGATAGGTGAAGGCCTATGGCTGGGGCTCTCTCCATTTGAAGTTCTTCGCTCTCCTAAGGGCTGTGAAGCAGGGAATTGACATTTCTCTGGATTTCGAGAAGAAGCGCCTGATTGCTGTCAGCCGGCCCGTGAACCTTTGAAGTTCTTTGACGTTCATGTGCGGCGTCATGTCGAGGATAGCACGAATATTCTCTATGTTCTTCTCAATCCCCCGTTAGCTGACCATGAAGCGAATGATTTCCCCAAGGTTACGCTGAAAGCGCACTTCGTCGAGTTTAGCCTCATATTGTTCTTTTTCAGGATAGTGAAGGCCTTCTCAAGGTCTCTCACATGGTCTTCATAATAGAGGCTTTTGATGACATGTCATCCACATACACTTTCATATTTCGATCGATTTGCTCTTTGAAGACTTTGTTCCCCAAACTCTGATAGATGGCTCCCACATTCTTCAGGCCGAATGACATGACACGGTAGCTCCCGAGGTCAATGACGAAATTTAGTTATATCTGGGGGGAACATTCAAATTTGGTTATATTCGGAGGAATCCATGAAGCACAGGAGTTCGTGTCCAGATGTTCTTGGAGTGGTTGAATTCGATGCAGTGGCAGAGATCCTCCCCGTCCTGACGATTATTAATTAGGTTTCGGAAGTCAGTCCCTACAGGGTGCTCGACTCTTCGCGCAACTTAGCGGGAGGCACTGGGGGCTGGGCCCTGTTGATGTTCGACGCACGTCAGTTGTGACCCTTGAGTGGCTGCTCTGTTGCAAGACAGGTGAACCGAAGGAGGCAGAGGGACGTTTGCCTAATGCCATGGTAGAAGGAGGCCCCTATGACCAAAGGTTTTAGGTAGGAGGATGGATCTTAATTTTCCCCACAAACAGTGCCAACCTGATGTTGTTTTTTTCGGTGTGGAAACAACATATGATGTGTTCTTGGATTAAAGTGAAAAGATCTGATCTCAACCGTCTACCTTGTATAGATGAAAGGCTAGTATTTGTGGATGTAAGTGGAGGTATCACAGGTTGACGTCCTACTGGAAACCTGCAAAGGTAGTCTGAAACACTGGAGGTGGTCCGGCAACAGACCCTTCGATGATCAAGTCAGTAACTAGAAGTAACACATTGAGTTTTGTGGGCGAAATATTGATTACCTGGTAAAAAAGAATGAGGGGTTCTATTTATAGGCTTGATGAATAGGAGCAGTTAGAGGAAAATTTTCTTAACTGATTTGGAGGATCCCTTGAATTAAGGGTTTTGATCAGTTAATATATCCCTAATATAAGGGATTTGATTACCATCCTTAATCAGTTGGTCGATTTCCCCTGATTGGGCTATTGGTGGTCCTAACTCGTGGGCTGAGCTTGTGTGATGGGCCTATGATCGGCCCATGTTCAGATTGTGGGCTTGTAGATGTCGTGAAGTGACCACCTTGCCCGTAGAGACTCCAAAATTTATGCAAGAATTGGGTGGCCCTGATTAGTCACAATTTTTACCCCCATTAGGGGATTCTGGTGGGGATTTCCTCACAGTACATGATGGTGAAGAGTGTTTAGTACAGTTGTTACTTTTACCCGATACCCGGCCCCGACATTGGATTGGAACCGAACCAATTTATACAGGTC
This sequence comes from Hemerocallis citrina, assembly GCA_017893485.1. Lineage (NCBI taxonomy): Eukaryota > Viridiplantae > Streptophyta > Magnoliopsida > Asparagales > Asphodelaceae > Hemerocallis > Hemerocallis citrina. The sequence goes on along the minus strand of CM030363.1, from coordinate 76,036,845 downwards.
CAGGTCTGGGTCTTAAAATAAGACCCGATACACTTCCGGGTTTGGGTCTGTCTGCTCAAAATAGACCCAACCCGGACCCGAACCCCGACCGTTAAAAAATACACCCCAAAAATGTGGAATTTGAATAATAGGTGTAACACCTGTTTTTTTTTCCCAAAAACGTATTTTTGTGTATTTTCTGTATTTAAAATTTTCGCAAATTATTTTTTTCAGTTTTCAAATTCTTTTGTTAAAATGTATTCTCGACTCTTCAATTAAAATCTAATTTTCGACAAGTAATCTTATTGTAACTATTTTCTATGAATTTTACATTTGTAATACAAACCTTATTTTTGATATGGTTACTTTGATCTCTAGTATTATTATTATTACTATTATTTTTATAAAATCCTAATTGTATATTTTTATTAGTTATTGTATTTTCCTAATACCCAAGACCCATTTTTATTTTATTAGATTTTACCTAACCCATTAAACCCCTTAAACCCAACAACCCAGTAAACTACTCATTTATCCCTATATAAACCCTATACCCAATTACCCTACCCTGATTACATTAACCCCACTTACCCTAATAACACCCCCAGACCTGTTAGCTATTCCTACCCAAACCCGAAAGCCACATCACCCTTCCCCGATCAGCCGACCTATTATCCCCTAACCCTAATTTCAAACCCATATATATATCGCTCTCTCTTCATCTCCCTCCCTTTCTCTGCAGCCGCTTTCCCTCTCCCCTAACCATCATCCCCCTGCTCTTCCTCTTTCCCTGCTCTCTCTCCCATTTCCCTGCCACCCTCGCGCTGCTTCGTCTCCCCCGTTAGCCGCGATAGCAGTGACTCCACCACCCTACTGTGCACCCTCTTCCCTCCGCTGCTGCACCCAGGCGCCCCTCCTCTCGGCGATGTCGCGACAACAAAGTGCAGATCCCCTTCACTGTTGCGAGCCAAGCCGGCAACCAGCGTGCGACCTTCTTCCTGCAGCACCGCACACCTGTGCGTCGTCTCCCCTCCGTTGCAGCCACCTGCGGCAGCCCCGTCCTGTCCTCCCGACACCGGCAGTGCCCTCCGTTGCCGTACCCGCAGTCTACTGCCTGTTTTCGTGCAGCCCGCCTGCATTGCCAAGACACAACCAAGCTTTTGGCTGATTGTTTGGAGTTTTGATCATGGGTTTGATCATGTTGGATGTGAGCCGTCTATTTGATTGTGATCATGATCATCTTGATTGATTGATTCCTGGCCGTCGGATTTTCATCATCATCATCTCATCTTGATCATCACCATCAGGGTGATCTTCACCGTTCGATCGCGATCATCATCAACTTCATCATCACATTGATCTGAACCGTTCGATCTTGTTGATCTTGATCTAGATCTTGATCTCATCCGTGCCGATCCACCCGATCATTGTTTGATCATCTTGATCTTGATCGTCATTGTGTTCGCGATCGATTATTCTTTGTGTTCGTGCTTGGTTCGTGAATCGATCCGTTCGTTGTGTTTGTTCCCCGGGATCTGTTCCTTATATTCTTTTTCTTTCTCTGTTCTCATCGTCGTCTCTCAGGCAAGTAACTTGTACTCCAACTCCTTTGTATGATATAAGTCAAAAATACCGCTTATAGTGTAGTTGGGTTCTAGAGACAACTCGTGTGTGTGTTATTTTTGATGGATTTGTCTCTATTGTGCTATTTGACCATAGTTGCCTCACGACACAAAATCGACATGAAAACAACTAGGTTTGACCGTTCTTGATCTATTCATATATGTGAGATAATTAGGTAAAATTATGTGTTTGATGAGATCCATGTGATATGATGGTTGTGAACATGTTATATATCCTATTTCATGATGTTTGGACACTTAGTAGACTCTATACAATGTTTGATTGTGATTGGAACGAGTTTTGTGTGGTTTATGTTGGTTTTATTTTCAAGAGAAAATCTGTATTTGTCGATGATCAGTTTTGATTTGTATTTTAGACTCTATTAAAGTCAGAATCCCAATTTTTGTATTAGACATGACTTTTAGAGAAATCCGTCTTCTTTCTAAACTCTCTGACCTTGATCGATTTCGTTTTCGTATGAGTGAGTTATGGCTATTTTACTATAGAGGTGTATTCTATTTCCAAATTTCGTTTCTTGATGATTTTGATGATTAAACTATTTTGATACTAGTCCTAATTATATTATTTGGATATGAAACTTTGCACAGTATTTCTATACCTATCTAAGGATTACCCAGAATTTTGGTGGATTTTATTGATGAGTTTTATATGCCGTTTCATGCTTTTGAACAAGAATTATAATTGCTGTATTTTGCTCGTTGTTCTGAAAAGATTTGTATTTTCACCCTAATTCCTTTTACTGTATGGAAAATAATTTTGAAATATGAAAGTTAGATTATTTTTTCTATTTTCATCTCCCTTTGACAGATCGGGATTTCGTTTCAAGGGTTGCGAGATATTGATGTTTTCGTACAGCAGTGTTGGGAATTCCATATTTGCCAAACTATCGTTTCTTGATGTTTTCTTATTTTTGTTGACTGAACTAATTTTACTAGAATATTATGAAACTTTATATTCTGATATTAGACATATAGAGGATTACCCTAGATTTTTCCTGGATTTATTTGAGGAGTTTTAATACTCTTTTCCTATTATTGAATACGATTTACTGATTTCTGGCTGAACGTGTTTTCTGGATTAAAATCAGTTTTGAGTTAGAAATACTATATGGCTTATATATAATCTCTTGATTCGTGTGGAAGTCTATTTTCGAGATTCTTTGACGGATTCATATTTGGATTTATGTAATAACGGGAATCACTATTTTAGTACTGTACTGTCATGCTGTCATGAATATGAACATACACTATTTTGCTCGTTTATGCGACTGTATATCATCTATGCAGGATTATTTATTTTCCTGAACCTAATACTGATTATACCATGTTAGTTTGACACTATTTCATGCACCATCATGTTTATTTGATAAGTATAATAAAAGTGATCAAGCCGGGGTTGTTAAGGGTAGATCTAGTAGTGGAAAATATGGAAACGTGTACTTGGAAGGCAACTAGTGTTCCATACTGCTACTGTTACTGTTACTGTTACGAATTACCTTGTCTACATTACATCTTATAGGAAGGTGTAGAGGAGAAGAGAACCACTAGGTTCTCTTATTGTTACTGTAACTATTACTACTACTGTTACTGATACCTGAGTACACTGCCCCATTATGGTTAACTATGAAATCTAAAAGCGAAACTGTTTGTTGTAGCAACCATGTGTTATAATGTGGGGCGCATGAAGTGCTACCCAGCTAGTAATACACACACGACTGTAAGAACATAAGACTGATACTATTAGACTGATACTGTTGGACTGATACTATTATACTGTTACACTGATATATTGAGCTTACTATTACTGGACACTGTTAGTTGACATATAACACTATACTTGACACATTCATTTGTACTATTAGTATACCATGCAGTTGACTTTGTTTTACTGATTCATGCTAGTTATTACTGTTGATGCATTATTCCATGCTATTTGTTAGTTTTCTCATGTACTTGTATCCTACATTATAAGTGGCTCGTAATTTGCATTGACGGGTACTTGTTTTCTCTTCCCTTCTCCTGCAATTATTAATTACAGATCAGGACGTTCAGCTGCCCGACGACATTGGCGAAATGAGATATTAGTGCTGGATTTCTTACTTATTAGTATTACTATTATTATTGCTTTGAATAATGTATTTTGAGTACTTGGGTGATTACTTTGTATTTTGGGCGATGTGACCCAGGATTTTTTCTTATCCAGATTCTGATTTATTAATACATTTTGTTTCAAATAAATTCTGTTGGTTTATTAATTCAATTTTGCATGTGTGTGGTTGACTTCTTTGCTTCCGACTCTAATTATTTTGTGAGATGTTGTAAAGTTTCCTGAACAGCTTATGGATGATGAAAATCATTTGCTGGACTTAGTCACCTATCCGTATTCCGTATTCTCTTTTGGGAAGCAATGCGTGATAATATGGTTATAGGGATATACATGTAAATATTAATTATTGAAGATAGATGTGTAAATATAATATTTATTCAAGTACTTAAGTGTAACAATTGTTGGAACCGTAGGGTATCTGGTACAAAAATACTTAAGTGCAAATATTTATTTCCCGTTACCGGATCCGACGAGTTGACTTTTTTAATAAGGACCCGACCTAGACAGATTCTCGCAAGTCCGGTCCGGGTCCAAATTTTGGATCTGTGAGGTACCGGATCTGGATCCGGATAGTGGAGGACCCGATCCGATAGGACGATACTATCTCTAGCTCTCGGACTGTCATGATATGCTAAAAGAAATATAGGTACCCATTCGGAACTGTTGAAATATAGTAATTGTATATTCTGTTTCCAAATATAGGAAACAGATTCCCTAAATCTCTCATCTTCCCAATCTTCTTTCAATCCATTTTTTTCTTCTCCAAGAATGTAATCCTTATATATAGATGTATACATTAAAGAAAAAGAATAACAAGAAGAATAAGAATTATTTTCCCCAAAATTATTTTCTTCATGGTATCAGAGCCTAATCAAATCTAGGCCAACTGAAGAAGAAGAAGAGGAGGCTGATCACCTCCATCTTGATCTGATCCTGTTGTTGATCCCGTCACCGATCTTCTACCTTGATCCTATCAGATCCCGCCACCATCATCGACCTCGCCGAACCCATCCCCGATCACACTCCCATCGAGTGTTGAACCCCATCTTCTTCTTCATCTTCTCTCCGCTTATCCCTGTGCCAGTTGACCATCATCCTCCACACTTCTCATCGCCGTGCCCCTGTGTCCATCGACCCAGTCGCCATCAACCTCTGACTCCATTGCCGCTCCCCGGGCCCCTGCAACCTCGAGCCTTCGTCCTTCGTTGCAACCTCGAGCCTTCGTCCTTCGTTGCACCTCCGATCATCCTCTTCCACCTTCGATGCCGCGTTTCGACGCCTCCACCGCCGCGTGAACCACCCAAACTCGAACTCCCTGTCTTTTGATCGATCGACAACCCACCAAGAAACCCATCAACCGGTGCTGCTATTGTCGTTCCTCACCCCGACGCCGCTTGACCTCGCTGCTGACGCCGTCTCCTCTGGTCGCCAGCGTCGACGCCGCCGCCCCTCGGCCATCGCTGCTGCCATCGTTGTCCTCCCTCTTGCCCTCTCTCCCTTCTTCTACTATTGCTGCTGTGTCTCTCTCAGTTTGCTGTTGGGGGTGAAGATGAAGGGTTGATTTGGACTGGTGTTTGGTGCTTTTGTGAAGGAGGGATCTTGATCTTGTGTTTGACATTTGGATCTCGGTGTTTGGTGTTCTGATCTGCTGTGGAGTTGCTATTTGGGTGTTAGATTGTTGCTGTTTTGCTGCTTGTTGAAGACTTGGAGCTGTTCTTGATCAAGTTGTGTTGTGTGCTATTGGTTGCTGAAGATCAGATCCTTTGTTTTTCCCTTTTGTGCCGCTTCCATGGGACAAACTGATAGGGCTGAGAAGAGTATTGGACTGGCCTCTACATTAGTCATAGCTGCAGGTAATGATGGTAAGGTATTTAATATTCCTGCTTCTGTTATGAATAGTGTATGGATAATTGATTCGGGTGCTACCGACCATATGACTTTTGATTCTAGACAAGTTCAAAATTTTCAACCATCCACTAAATCGACTGTCTCCACTGGCAATGGTGATCCTGCCACTATTACTGGTGAGGGTACCATACATCTCACAAACAACCTAACCTTAGATACTGCCCTAGTTGTGCCATCCTTGAATTTCAACCTATTATCTGTTGCTCAAATAACTACTGCCTTATATTGTATTGTAGTCTTTTGGCCTTCCTATTGTGTGTTTAAGGATATTCGGACTCGCAAGACGATTGGTTATGAGGTTAGGCACGAGAAGCTTTATTACCTGGATTTAGAATCTGAATGTTCGAGCAAGTTGACTCAAGCTCCAAGTGTGGAAGGATCCGAAAATAAGAAGAAGAAATCAGATATTTGGCTATGGCATCGACGTCTACGGCATGCTTCTTTTGGTTATTTGAAGAAATTATTTCCAAGTTTATTTTTGAAGTTGGATATATCTGTCTTTCGGTGTGATGTGTGTGAACTAGCAAAAGGTCATCGTGTCTCTTTTCCTCCAAGTCCAAGTAAAAGCTCCCTACCTTTTATGCTTATTCATTCTGATGTTTGGGGTCCATCCAAAACCACTACATTTGGAGGAGCCAAATGGTTTATGACCTTTATTGATGACTGTACCCGTATGACCTGAATTTGTTTGATGAAGTCGAAAAGTAAAGTTAGTGGTTTATTTCAGAAATTTTACAAGCATGTTATGATTCAGTATAAATCACAGATTCAAGTTCTTAGGAGTGATAATAGTGGAGAATACCTGAGTTCAAATCTGCAACAATATTTGGTGGAACACAGAATTGTTCATCAAACTACATGCTCGTATACACCTCAACAGAAAGGGGTTGCAGAAAGGAAAAATAGACACTTGCTCGAAGTGGTCCGTGCTTCTCTCATCCATGGAAATATGCCACTCATTTATTGGGGAGAAGCCCTTGCTTCTGCTGCATACTTAATCAACCGAGTTCTCTCTAATATCCTAAACTTCCTCACACCATTTCAAGCATTAACTGAAGCTGTGAATGCACCAAATATCGTTAACTTGCCACCTCGTGTGTTTAAGTGTGTTGCATTTGTTCATCTTCATCAACATGAATGCAATAAGTTAACTCCTCGAGCTGTCCGCTGTGTTTTCGTAGGATATGCACAAAATAAGAAAGGGTATCGGTGCTATCACCCACCAACTCAAAAGATATTTGTGACTATGGATGTTGTGTTCCATGAAGATGAGATGTATTTTTCCTCTGAGGTTGAACTTCCGGGGGAGTACCGAAGTGAAGTTCAAACTCTTGCCTATGATGAAGTGGTTACTATTCAAACTGAACAATCAGATATAAGAGGAGAAAATCAGGGTGTGAGTAATGACGATCACTCAAATGAAGACTTGGTTGAGGAAGAAAATTTCCACGAAGATCTGTAGTCAGTGCCGAACCTCCATGAAGATGAGCCATCTCCACCACCAGCACCATCTGAACCATCTCCACCACCAGTACCATCAGATCTATCTCTACTCCCAGCAGAACCCCAAAATCAATCGTCATCGCTGTCCGAAGCTCCAAGAAGAGAACTCTCAAACCATACTACTAGAGGTATCCAAAACCCACTTACGAGCCTAATCCCACTAGTAAAGTCAAGTATCCCATGAGTCATTATGTGTCCACTCACCGATTGTCTGAATCAAATAAGTCATTTATGAATCAATTATCTACTGTATCTATTCCTAACAGTGTGCAGGAAGCCTTAGCCGATCCAAGGTGGAAAGCAGCTATAGATGAGGAGATGAAGTCCTTGAAGAAGAATGAGACTTGGGAGATAGTCGAGCTGCCAGCAGGATAGAAGCCAGTAGGATGCAGATGGATTTATACAGTAAAATATAAATCGGATGGTTCGATAGAGCGGTACAAGGCAAGGCTGGTTGCCAAAGGGTACACTCAAACTTATGGAATTGATTATGACGAAACATTTGCACCTGTGGCAAAGTTCAACAGTATTCGAGTTCTACTGTCACTTGTTGCAAATCTTGACTGGCCGTTGGAGCAATTTGATGTGAAGAATGCAATTTTGCATGGGGAATTGACAGAAGAAGTCTATATGGATCTTCCACCACGGGTCGAACAGGCCAGTCCAACACAGCAAAAAAGTATGTCGTCTGAAGAAAGCATTGTATGGACTGAAGCAGTCGCCAAGAGCCTGGTTTGGGAGATTTACAAAATCAATGAGGACATTCGGATACGACCAGTGTAATTCTGATCATACTCTATTCCTAAAAAGGAAAGAAGGTAAAATTACTGCTCTTATTATTTATGTTGATGATATGATAGTAACTGGAGATGATACTGAGGAGATGAAGACATTAAAGAACTACTTGTCACAAGAGTTCGAAATGAAAGATTTTGGTCCTTTGAGATACTTCCTTGGTATTGAAGTTTCTTACTCAAGAAAAGGAATATTTCTTTCTCAAAGAAAATATGATCTGGATTTATTGAAGGAAACTGGAATGTCCGCTTGTCAACCGATTAGTACACCATTGGAAGAAGGACTGAAACTATGCAACGAAGCTGATCAAGTACCTTGTGATAAGGAAAGATATCAGAAATTGGTTGGACGACTAATGTATCTTGCACATACACGGCCAGATTTGTCATATGCTTTAAGTGTGATAAGTCAGTTTATGCATGCACCTCGAGAACAACATATGGACACAGTAATGAGAATTATGAGATACATTAAGTCAGCCCCAGGAAAAGGAGTCTTATTTGCGAAACATGGTCACTTGAAGGTTGAGGCATATACTGATGCTGATTGGGCAGGATCAACAATCGATAGGCGCTCCACTTCAGGATATTTCACCTTTGTTGGAGGAAATTTAGTTACATGGAGGAGCAAGAAGCAAAATGTTGTTGCACGCTCTAGTACAGAGGCTGAGTATCGCGGAATAGCTTTAAGTATAACAGAATCTTTATAGCTAAAACTCCTGTTGCAGGACTTAGGCTATGGTCCAAAGGAACCTATGAAGGTGTATTGTGACAGTCAAGCGGCGTGTGATATTGCGGCTAATCCAGTTCAGCATGATATGACGAAACATGAAGAGGTGGACAGATTCTTCATCAAAGAAAAATTAGATGAGAAAGTTATTGAGATATCTAAAGTGAAGTCAGAAGATCAACTCGCAGATATCCTAACCAAGGCCGTTTTGACTCGGCTCTTCTTGAAATTTGTTGACAAGTTGGGCATGCTCGATATCTATGCACCAACTTGAGTGGGAGTGTTGAAATATAGTAATTGTATATTCTGTTTCCTAATATAGGAAACAGATTCCCCAAATCTCTCATCTTTTCAATCTTCTCTCAATCCCTTTTCTTCTTCTCCAAGAATGTAATTCTTATATATAGATGTATACAGTAAAGAAAAAGAATAACAAGAAGAATAAGAATTATTTTTCCCAAAATTATTTTCTTCAGGAACGACTCTTAAGTTACCTGTTTCGAAGGAAAGTAATGTCTCTTAATTCTGAAAAGTGATTCATTCATCTATATTGTTTTTTCACTAAGAGTTCATTTTTATTGTTAGGAAAAATATATAGTAACATGATAAAAAGGATAATTGACTAGAGTATTATTAAAACCAATTAGCCCATCGATGTGCTCTGAAATGGGGATCATACTTTCTGCCATGGGTGAGTATTCATACGTTGTTTAACTTGGAATGGGAGAGCAGTGGATATGTTTCTAAGTACTGAGAAGTACCGGAGACGATTCGGATCCTCTATACGCATGCAATTGCTGTTAAACTTATCTATCCACATATTGTGGCTAAGATTTAGTGGGTCAGCACTTCCGTGCAAACTGATAGCCGTTTCTTGTGCGTTTCATTCCTACTGGCTAGTCAGCTGGGAACCGACATCTGCCCCTCTTCTGCTATGGTCTTATTGGCCTGATGGCTAGAGGGATCCGGTCGGCCGTCAAATTACCAGGAACGCTTTCGACCCGTGTGCTCACAGGTGCAAAAGGGCTCTTAGAGCATCTGTAGTCATTTGATGCCAGATTTTGGGTATTCGGCAAATGAAAATAGAAAATATGAGAAGTCGCTGTAGTCGTGTAAAGCCAAATTTTGACTTATCGTTTGTTTTTTAATATCAGACGAAAGATTATCTATCGTCCTAGTGCCGCGTACACGTAAATGACCTTGGACGGAGGATTATTTATCGTCCGTTAAATTGGGAAAAAAAATACAAATGGGACGGGTAATGATATATCGTAGGAGGAATTTTTTATTTAAAAAAAAAAAAAAATCAATCGGACGGGAGATTATTTCCCGTCCGACGAATGGGGGAGTTTGTTTGGGTTTTTTTTTTTTGGCCTGGACGACAAATCATATTTCGTCCCTACTATATATTAATAATAATAAAAAAAGAATTCAAGCCAGGCGGGGGATAATGCATCGTCCGTGAAACGCGGCGCCAAATTTGATCACGGGACGAAATATGTTCCTTCGTCTCATGCGAAAATTTTAAAATTTTTTTAAAAAAAGTTTAAAGCTAAATTAATGTGCTGGTTAAATAAGTATGTATAGACAAAAATACCCTCAACCAAGTGTGGGTTTATCCTTATATATGGAGTTGGGGTTTAGAGAAAAATTTGAAGTTGAAACAACCGATTGCCATATAATCATTTCTGTCTCAACCAATTTTTCTCATTTCTTCTTCATTCTACCTCAAATCCGGAAGAAAAAAAATGTCGATTAGACGTTTTATTGGTAGGCTCAAATCGAATGGTCGATCTAGTTCTGATCATGGTAACAGAGGCAAACAACCGGAATCGGTTACTAAATAAGTGGATTTAATCGATCCAACAATGTGAACACCGGTAGTCGACAACCGCACTCATATCTGTAAGAATATTACTGAAAATTCTTTTGGTGGGTACTGTAACTTTAGGGGTAGCTGAAAGGTGTAATTAAAGCTTACAAGATATGTTCTTGTGTCCCAGTAGTGAAAGAACTAATAGATAATACTAGCTGGCAACATTTTTTCACAATTGATACGGAAAAATCATATCATAAGATTGTCGAGTATTTCGTTGAGAGATGGTGGGACACTACCCACACATTTCATCTCCCGTGTTGTGAGTTGGGATTTACCCCGTTGGATTGGGCGATGTTAACGGGAAATATCCATTGGGATCGGCGATCAACCACCATATAACGATGAGAAATACCATTCGAAACAGTACAGTCGCGCTTCTTTCCTGAACTTACTTCCGATGATTGGAAATCTCAGAGAATACGTTGTTCGTTCCTGAATAAATATTTTCACAGTAGTGTGATTGAGGTAGCAAAAACTGACAACGATCTGGCTGCGACGGGTCGCTAGGGCATTCTTTTTCTTCTTCTTGGGTGAATTCCTTTTCGCCAATGGTGCTTCCGTTATTAGGTGTGGATGGCTTGCAGCTCTTGAAGATCTGACTAATGTTGGCACATTTGATTAGGCTAGTCAAGCTTTCGCACTATTGTACATGTCTCTGGATGCTTGTTCTAGGCATAAAGTTAAATCATTCAACTGCCCATGGCAAGTACTGGAGGTAATTTTATTAATTACAGTATTAATTTAAACATTTATATACTCATATATTTCATACTAATACATCTTTATATTGTCAGTACTGGGCATATGAATACACACATGTGTGTGTTCCAATCATTGTAAATACGGGAAATTTTGCCAACACATTGCGAGCCGCTGACAAAAGGCCAAAAATAACACGTTGGAATAAAAGTGAAACTGAGTACCGAAGAACAGATCAGGTTAGGTACAATATATCTATTGCTAGGTACCAATTGGAGATGCAAACTTCTACATCAATTATATAGCAACCGTATTTGGGATCTTCACATGAGGGTGAGCATGATATTATGCTCGCTAATATCAAGTCTCGTTACCGAGTTGTTTTTCAGTTTTACGAACAGGTAATAGTTCATATTTTTCACTTTATGATATGTTATATTTACCGAGTTATTTAGGATATGTTTAATTTTTGTAATTTTATATAATTATGTTGTAGGGTGTTTGGTATCTTGGTGATCGGTGTTACCATCAATTGACTGGGATTATAGTAATACCAAGAGAACAACCGGTTGTTATGTTTAGAATACTAGCACAAGATATATGTCCACCTATTGACGCTTATCAATTGGTCCACCCAGTAACCCAATGTATATATGATAAGTATTAGGCCAAAGTATCAATAGATGCTATTATGAAAAAAGTCTCGCATACAGCAAATATTGATTTCATTGGACCAGCTAGCATTATTGATCCGACCGCACAGTTACCATTTCCTGCTCCACCATTTTGGTCCCCTTCAGCGTCCGTAACACAACCGTTTGAGGAACAGCTTGTGGACTACGGGGAGTGTGTAGTGGAAATTCCATTTTATTCCGGGGTATAGTTACGAGAAGTTATCCACGTGAACCTGTTCATTTAGAACCCTGCGGTTCAAAATCTTATGTAAGTTTATTTCCATTTTTCATACTTTACAAAAAAAGTTTCTAATTGACTATATTTACATCTGAAATATAACAGGAAGAAATGTACCATGAACATGCTTAAGCAACTAATATGGAGGCACAATTACGAAGGCTCATTCTAACTAAACCAGTATTAAGGTCCTCTATTCCAACTCAAGTTATCGATCGTCGGAGATCAATATCAGGAGATCGGCCATCACAGTCGGGTCGGCGGACCATGCATAGGAATGTTGAGTACAGTAACACTTTTTATGATTTATCTAACCGATCACCGAAATTCGTGCCAAAAACACAACCTGAGTATGATGATTAGATATGGTGTATTTCTATTGTTACTAGTCGTTGTAAAAAAATGATCAGGGATTATAATATGAGATTAAAATTAAGTTGTGTTTTACCAAGTGAAATTATCATTTACAATTTTAATGCCAAATTTGCTATTGAGGGTATTTTAGTAATTTGCTTCAACATAGAATTCTTAGATCTACATTGGTCATTAACATGAATTTCAACCATGAATATGAATGAAACATGCCAAATTGATTTGTCACATCTTGTCACTTCACATCTTTTCACACTTTATGAAGTTTGTCCATACTCTGTTGGTTGTGTTTTGATTCGTTTCTTCCTTCGTATACGACCAACATGCATGCATACCCACACCAAATCAAAAAAGAAAGATATGGCTTCTTCAAGCTACGCTGCCTCCTCTTCTTTATCCGACGAGGAAAATGATATGCTTGCAGTCATTATGAATGAACGTATGAATATATTGTCGTTGGTTGTTCAAGACAATCAACATACTAACCACTGCCGGTATATTCGTCTGGAAAGAGAAGGTGGTGATAGACGTCTTCACAGGGATTATTTTGCCGATAATCCTATTTACGGGGACACTCTATTTCGACGTCGTTTTCGTATGCACTGAGATTTATTTATTTGGATACTCCAAGCAACTGTAAGTTATGATTCCTATTTTCTTTAACGCCAAGATGCAACAAAAGCATTTGGCTTATCCCCATATCAAAAAATTACTGCTGCAATACGGTATTTGGCATATGGAACTTCTGCAGATGCAATTGACGAATACGTACGTATAGGCGAATGTACGGTAGTGAAGACATTGCGACAATTTTGCGTGGCAATTGTTAACGTGTTCAGGCCAGAATACATGAGACATCCAACGAAAAATGATGTGGAGAGGCTATTGGTAGAAAATTCATCTAGGGATTTCCCAGGAATGTTAGGAAGTATTGATTGCATGCATTGGGCATGAAAAATTTGCCCGACAGCCTGGCATGGTCAATACATGGGTCACGTACGTGAACCCACTATCGTTCTTGAAGAAGTGGCATCTTACGATCTTTGGTTTTGGCATTCATTATTTGGAATGCCATGTTGCAATAATGATATTAACGTACTCAACCGTTCTTCACTATTCAACAACATTCTCGATGATTGTGCACCACCTGCTGAATTTGTAATTAACAATCATGCATACAATATGGGGTACTATTTAGCTAATGGTATATACCCCCCATTGGCGACTATAGTGAAGACTTACTTAGCCCCAGATACACCGAAAAAGAAGAAATTTTCCCAGATGCAAGAGGCTGCACGAAAGGATGTTGAGCGTGCCTTTGGGGTATTACAGGCACGATTTGTTATAATTAGAGATCTAGCCAGACTTTGGGATCCTGAAAGTCTCTCATATATTATGAAAACGTGTATCATATTACACAATATGATTGTTGAGGATGAAAGGGAAGATGGGATTGGTGAATATGTATACGACCAACATGCTAACTTGGCATCCGTCACACCTAATAGGTCTGGTCCAACTGACTGTGCAGCTCGAATGACACGTACTGTAAACTGCATGATAGACAAATGCTTCATGTACTTTGTCTTGATTTAGTTGAACATAATTGGAATGCATATGGAGAGGATGAAGAGGACAAAGATTAAGCAAAGATGTGGGATAGGTGCAAATATGGAATGTGTAACTTGAGTTGGGAAACTTTTCTTAAATGTAGCACTGTTAGTGGTTATGTTATGCTTTTCAAGTCTTTATATTAATGTAATATTATTACAATTATGGCAATCGTTTACTTTATTTTGAAAGTTTTTCCTTCTTCATGTTCCAATCATAATAATAGATAACAACAGTACTAATAACCATCATTTCATTAATCCCGGTCAACAACATTAATAATAACCACATTAAAAATATTACAACATTACTAATAACAATAACAGATAACTAATACAAATTTAGTACTACTTTAACCCGGATGGTAGCCCCTTTTTATGCATTATTTCATTCTGTCGACACATAAAATAATAACGTTGACTTTCACTCAAGCTACTCAAATCCATACATATTATACGATCGTCATCCGCTCTTTCTAACCGATCTTGATCTCGTTGTTTCATCTCTAGCCTCCTATCCCGCGTACTAATATAAAAAGAGTTAAAATTTTGCGTCTCTTCGACCATTGCAGAAACATCGGTGGCTTCGGAGGTGCGCTTCCCTTTTTTCTTTGCTTCTTTCCTACCGGGTGGTCGAGAAAGTGGGGAAGGTGCATTGAGATCAATTGGTATATCTGAATCCCACTATACGTTTGGTGGTGAAGGGTTTGAACTACCACCTTCGTCATATTGAGTATTTGGGACTGGTTCAAAAACCTGAGTTGTACGAGTAGAGAATTTTGGTTGATCTTTGAAAATTTCATAACACTCTTCAAATTTGAAGGCCTTTCCAGCTAACTGCATATATTCTAGTCGCGCGTCGCGTACCTATCATAAAAAAAATTGTTCATGAAGATTAAGTAAACGGAATTTATTTTTATAAACGATACATATTAAATTAATGAAATTCATTAAAAAAAACACACCTTATCCGTGTCCGTAGTACCGCTTGTCGTTCTATTGGTCACACTGCTCAGCTTCGAAATGTACAGTGCAACTTCCTTTGACATAGTAGAGAATTGACTGCAAAGAGAGACGGCTGTTCTATCTGTTGTACTTCCTAACAGATTGACAAATGTGAGAGAAATCCTATCCCAAAATTGAGACCCAGTTTGATCGGTACCGATCAATAGATCTTGGAATATAGCAACCCAACTTTGAGTCAAAATAATATCCTCATATACGGAGTATGCCCGGCCTCTAATTGGACGAGGATTTGCCATAAAATCAAATTAAAACAATATTGGGAAAATAGGGATAGAGAGATAGAAAGAGAGATGGTCAGAAATTTTGAGCTGTGGATTATAGAAAAGAACAAAGAGTGAGATGAACCCAATTCTTCTTCTCTGTTTGAGCCTTTGAAAAACAACAGAGAGTGAGATGAAATGAGAAGAACAGAGAGAGAGAGGAAATGAGAAGCAACTTTGTCTGAGTTGTTAGCCTTTTTGTAGAAGAGTGAATTTTTTTTTATAGCCGTTGGGGTGCGTTTGTAGACGCAAAAGTAGTCGTTGTAAATTATAAAACTTAAAGGTGAATTCGCTCAAGGGTAAAAGGGTAATATCACAAATGCAACGAAAAAAAGGTGGGGGGGAGGGATGGTAGGTTATCTACCGTCCTGTAACACCCCGTATTATACGATACCTAAATATATATGTATGTATATATATTGACTGTATGCGTGCACACGATTGCAGTGTTTTGTTTGATTTTGACACCGTGGTATGTGGTTAGGGTTACAGGACGGTTCATGGGTGAATTGCATTCTTAAAGATGCACGAGAACGAGGAGGACCGATACTAGTATAAATGCTAGTTTTCGGTACGACGCCCATGCAAATATAACACTGTATGATGCTACATTGGATATGTATTGCATGCAATCGTTAAAACCTCTCGTTTCGCACCCGTTGGAACTCATTAAGGCTTATTTGGGCAGCCAACACAACTAACACCAAAACCATGAGCCATGAGCCATTGTTTTGGATCAAAACCACCCTACAATCCTATGCTACACCCATATAGAATCCGGCCCATATACCCCCGCCCTTCTCCTTCATTTCCCACTTCATTTTCTCCCCTTTTTCTCTGGAAATTTCAGAAATAAAACACCTCAAGAGAAGGAGGAGAGAAGGAAGAAGAAAGTGGAGAAGAAAGACCAAGAGGAGATTTCCAAGAGAGGAAGCTTGAAGAAGATCCTTCCACTACTACAATCAAGGGTGGGAAGTTTCTCTAAAATTGAAATTCTTGTCTTTTAATTAATTTTTATTGCATGCATGTGTGCTAGAATGCTTAGGATTGATCTCCTAAAGGTTAGAAGTTGAAGTTAGAATTGAACTAGAAAAAAAACTAGTTCGAAGTACCATTTTGTGGATTTTTCCGAGAGCAAAATATGATGAATTAGACCATGAAATTAAAATTGTTTGTTCAGATATGTGTTAGGATCATTCATGATTTATTTCAGATTTTTCTATGATCATTTGATATGCTAATAAAATCGTGATATGGATCTGTGTCGTAAGGCAGACTCATAAAAAGAAAAACAGGATGGCTGATATTGTAGGAATTTTCGTGATTTATTGAGGCATGATATTGGTCTGAAATTTTTACTCAATGTTCCTGAATGCATGTTGATTATTTACAAAAGATCAGTAAATTATTTGTATGAGTTTATAGACATGAGAAAAATCGTTCTATAACCAGTAGCTGATGTTGAATTAGAAAACTAGATGGTTTCTGTGCTAACTTGCAATAGATAGTACTCACTGTATAATCGGAATTTTGATATGAGGTCTTTTTCATAATGTTGGGTACGATGTCTAGTTTCACCACCATAAATTTTATGTCATTTGGACAAGTTTGCAATTTACTATGATTTTGTGATTAAGCACTGTGCTGTTTTCATTTAGTTTTGATACTCTGTAAAGATTGGGAATTTGAGACTTGTTAGAGACACATTTTGAGGATCATGTCCCAGTAAAGAGTTGTAGTGGACACCTAGACCCTTCCAACAAAACTAATTTGAGGCAATTCCAGAAAACGGTTGAATTATTATGATTTTTGTAAGACTGGACAGAGAACTAGAGTAGAATAGTGCTCTGAATTGGAGACCAATTGTGTGAATTGGTGTATCAATGATAGACGAGTGTGTTAGGGTGACTTAATGGTAAAATTTGGAATCATGACCAACTAGAGAGTTGTTGAGCACACCCACACCCTTCTACAGAATTTGAGTTTGTGTCGTTCTGATGAACGAGTAGGATTTAGTGTTAATGGTAAGGTGCAGCCCGTGCACAGGAAACACACAGGTTGGAGCTTGAAAAGCAATTTCGAGGACTTAGATGGTTGAATCTAAGCTCGTGATCAACTAGGAAGTTGTAGCCTAGGATCGTACCTTTCCAGGTTGGGCCCATACACACTAATCGGAGTTGTATCGATAGAGGGATGACCATTTTGAGATTCGGGCAGAAACTCGTAGGTCGCTTAGTCTGGGTTTGGACTAAGGGTTGTGAAAGCATTTTTCCCTTGTGTGTGAGCCGAGTCTGTGACTCGTGTCTAGGGATGGTTGATCTCTGTTACTGAGGTTGTTAATTTTCCGAGTGGTATGTGTGACTCGAGTTAGTCAATAGGGTAAAGGATACCCTGCACCTATCAAGCCTATATTATTAAACTTCTGCCGAGCGTAGGACGTCCGAGCATGCCAGTGAGTTGAGCTCACAGGGGCAGTTTTATATTTATAGCCGGGGTAGCAGCAGGCGTAGGCCATGATGCAGGACGAGTCCAAGTCGAGGAAGGGGCGAACCGGACCGGTATCGCCAGGGGGCCAGAGGCTGATAGGCAAGTGTGGAAGTAGTTAATTCTTACCCAAAGAATTATAGTAAGGTAGGGGTTAGAATGGTTTATTAAGGAGTTGGAAAATTGCATTAGTCCTAGTAAACCATAGTCGGTGTTGTATCTTCCAGTCGTAGGGATACGTTCTCGGCCGCTAATGGATTGCGTCCCCGGCTCGTATCTCGATCTGTTGATTCCCAAAATTTTGCGGAAGGTGCAGGAGGCCCGGAGGAATTGACCTCCCGTGGTGCTCACGTCCCTAAAGCGCGGGTTTGTGTTTTGTGTTTTGGTATATATATGTTCATAACCCGGGCCGGGGGTGAACACGCATGCGAGAGAGTCCATGAGTGGACATGTAGAACCAAGGGTCGTAAGGACCAGGTTCAATGCGGTTTCTAAGGAGGTCCGTGCGCGGGTACCAACTGGCGGTGACCACTTGGGCACTGCAGGGTGGAATTAGACCGACTGCTGCAATCTCCTTGGGCGACGGACAATCTATTGAGAACTGGATGGGTACAAGGGTAGGATGCATGGCGAGGGATTGAACCCTACACTCAGGAGAGGCGAACTCCTTGGGAAGTATGTAGTATGGGATGCATACGTTTCCATCGAAGTTGATTTTGTGAAAGTATGTAGTATGGGATGCATACGTTCCCAACTGAATTGCATTAGAGTAGGTGCATCGTGTGTATTCTTGTTTGTGCATTAGATTAGGCTATGCTTGGGTCTTGGACGTATGTAGTATGGGATGCATGCAGATCTAGATTTTCAAGTCTTGCTTGCTTTAGAATAGGCTTGTGATTGGTGCATTTAGTTGTTAGATCATGGCATACACGAGCACTACACGATTTATGACGCACGTTTCCTTTTCCATTCAAGATGGTTTGTAATTGCCAGTTTGGAGGATCGCTGTTATTATCAGTATTGCGTCAGTCGAAGTACTGACGTTCCCCACCTTTTAGGTGCCGATTCTACCTTTCGAGTAGGTGCAGAAATATCAGAGTCGTGCAGCAGAAGACTCAAGCCGAGGAGCAAATCCCAGGAAAGAAGATTGACCATTCAGCGGAGCTTCGGTAGTGAGCCGTCGACTGCCATTCAGAGAGAGGAAGTTGTTTACTCTACAGAAAGGAGTGATGTATGTTTGTAATAAGATGTACTGAGCTTTTGTAATTGGTATTCTTGTCAAGAACAAGACATTGGTTGTAATCAATGATGTAATGACTTATTTGGCAATAAAAAGTTTTTAAATTTCTGTGTTATTACTGTGTTGGGATGCATCTGAAGGCAAAAATTCTGGGGAGTGTCACGGATGTCCGGTAATGAGGATCCGGGGTGCTACAGAAGTGGTATCAGAGTCGACTTCAATTTGTAATCTAACATAGTAGGAAATTTGACTGAAATGCCAAATGGCTGGGTTTAGTTTGGATTGTAGGAAGGTCAAAACCATGATTGTTTCGTTTTTCCCGTATGTTTGTGATCTTCCTTACTTCCAAAACTAACCCTGTGTGTTTTTCTTTCCTTGAAGGGTGTCTAGAAGAATCAGAAACAACCACCATAGAATGGCTGAGGGCGAAGGCAGTAGGACCAACGACACAAACTTCAATGTTGAAGCAGATTTACCCATGTATACCAAATGATGGGGGCATTTGTGGAAGCTAGTAGAAACCAAGCACCGCCACATGGAACACCAGGAGTCGCTACCCCAGCAGACCCGATAAAGATGGTGGAATCGTTCAAGAAGATGAAACCGCCAGTTTTCGAAGGACAGGTCGACCCCACGGCTGCTGACGACTGGGTACGTCAGGTAGAGACAGTGTTTGAAGTACTAGTGACTCCCGAAGATAGCAAGGTTCGTTTGGCCACAATTCTGCTGGAGAAGGATGCCGGAGTTTGGTGGCAGTCCGTGAAGCGTGGTCTTGGAGAGGGACAGATCACTTGGGAATATTTTCTTGAGGAATTCCGACAGCACTATTTCCTTTTGGATGTGCAAGAGGAGAAAGCAATGGAGTTCCATAGCTTGAAACAAGGAAATATGACCATCAAGGAATATGAGACAAAGTTTTCTCAGCTATCACGGTATGCACCTGAGATGGTCCAGGAAGAAGCGAAGAAAGCCCAAAGATTTGAGCAAGGGCTCAGGCCTGGACTGAGGTCGAGGATGGTTCCGTTAGGCATCCGCCGATTCGACAAGCTAGTAAGGCGAGCTGCGGTAACAGAAATGGACATGAGGCGGAGTCAAGGTGAGGCCGAGACGAAGAAGAGGAGGAAGAAACATATTCTCACCAATGACCAAGACAAGCGGGAATCAACTCACAAGTCCAAAAAGCTTAACACCAGCAAGGGGACCAACCCGACGGTGGTGTGTTACTTTTGTAAAGAACCAGGTCATTTCAAGAGTCAATGCCCGAAAAAAGCCCAGACAAGCACTTGCTACAATTGTGGAGAAGCCGGGCACAAGAAATCAGATTGTCCACGACTGCGAGGGAACCCTAATGACCAGTTACTAAAGGTGACCGATAAAGGGAAGAAGCCTGTTCGTCAGGGACGAACCTCAGCTTAACTGGGAAGAAGTATGTAATAGTGAGGGCTATCATAGTCGAGAAATAGTAAAAAGATATGGATGATGATTGCATTTTTGCAAGATATGGATGATGAACTTGTACTATATTCTGTAGCATGATATTATGACTATTATAAAGCATGAAAGTTTGGGCAGTTGGTTGTCTGGTCTTGTACTTATTTTATTAAGTGTTTGGGATAAGGCATAAGGCTGAAATATTTGCCTTCTCCTTGGTAAGCCTCGTTTTCTTCTAAGGAGGGAGTGGTCACCGACCCTCTAGAAGTGCAAACCGAGAGCTAGAAGATGTACTGAGAACTTGACTCGGGCACTAGAAGGAGATATGATGAACCGAGAACCATCGTGAGTATGGAGGCTCCAGAATGATCCGCAGAGGGAGACATTCCCCAGCATTCTAGACAAGGGATGAAATAGGCCCCAGAGTGTTCTATAGAGAGGGATTGATCTCCAGTATTTCGGGACGAGAGTGATACTCATGGGGAGTTTGTGTGGTGAGGTCGGCTCCAGAATGATCCATGGAGTGAGACATTCCTCAGCATTCCAGACGAGGGATGAAATAGGCCCCAGAATGATCTGTCGAGTAGGATTGGTCTCCAGTATTTCAGGGACGAGAGCGACGCTCATGAGAAAGATTGGGTGATGTTGGTTCTAGAATGATCCAGGGAGTGAGATATTCCCCAGTATTCCAGACGTGGGATGAAATAGGCCCCAGAATAATCGGTGGAATGGGATTGATCTCCAGTATTCGAGGGACGAGAGTAATGTTCACGGGCAGGCTAGTGGGACATTGGCTCCAGAATGATCAAACGAGGTAGATATTCTCCAGTATTACAGACGAGGGATGAAATAGGCCCAGAATGATCTGTGGTGAGGGATTGATCTCTAGTATTCGGAGGACGAGAGTAATACCCACAAAGAAAATTCGAAGATGAGTAAGGGCTCCAGAATGATCCAAGGAGTGATATGTTTCCCAGCATTCCAGGTGAGGGATGAAATAGGCCCCAGAGTGTTCTGTGGAGTAGGAATGATCTCCAGTATTTTGAGGACGAGAGCGATACTCATGGGAAAGTTTTGCATGACGTTGGCTCCAGAATGATCCACCGAGTGAGAAGTTCCCCAGCATTCCAGGCAAGGGATGAAATAGGCCCTAGAGTGTTCTGTGGAGTGGGAATGATCTCCAATATTCCGAGGACGAGAGCGATGTGCACGGGAAGGTCATGTATGACGTTGACTCCAGAATGATCTGTGGAGTAGGAAATGATCTCCAGTAGTTCGGGACGAGAGCAAAACTCATGAAGAGTTCGTGTGGTGGGGGCTCCAGAATAATCCGTAGAGCGAGATATTCCCCAGTATTTCCGGTGGGACACAATAGACCCCAGGGAGTTCTATGGAGAGGGATTGATCTCCAGTAGTCCAGGATGAGAGCAACACACCCCAAAGTGATTCATCCCCAATACAGTGGATACGGGATGCGGTATGCTCCAAAATGATCCACATGATGAGATTGATCTCCAGGATGGAGGAGTGCGTTGAGTACTTGAGGCTTGGGAGCCGATATTGAGCACTTTAAGAGTGAGTTTCGAGGATATTCCTCGAGGAAATTGGTGATGATCCAGAAAAATATCTTCTGATCATTAATGAGTAACTGTTATGTGGGCCCTAACGTCGTTCTGGAGACAGAACGATTCTAAGGAGGGAGTGATGTAACACCCCGTATTGTACGATACCTAAATATATATGTATGTATATATATTGACTGTATGCGTGCACACGATTGTAGTGTTTTGTTTGATTTTGATATCATGGTATGTGGTTAGGATTACAGGACGGTTCATGGGTTAATTGCATTCTAAAAGATGTACGAGAACGAGGAGGACCGATACTAGTATAAATGCTAGTTTTCGGTACGATGCCCATGCAAATATAACACTGTATGATGCAACATTGGATATGTATTGCGTGCACTCGTTAAAACCACTCGTCTCGCACCTGTTGGAACTCATTAAGGCTTATCTGGGCAGCCAACACAACTAACACCAAAACCATGGGCAATGAGCCATTGTTTTGGATCAAAACCACCCTACAATCCTATGCTACACCCCCATAGAATCCGGCCAATATACCCCCTCCCTTCTCCTTCATTTCCCACTTTATTTTCTCCCTTTTGCTCTGGAAATTTCAGAAAGAAAACACCTCAAGAGAAGGAGGAGAGAAGGAAGAAGAAAGTGGAGAAGAAAGACCAGAGGAGATTTCCAAGAAAGGAAGCTTGAAGAAGATCCTTCCACTACTACAATCAAGGGTGAGAAGTTCCTCTAAACTTGAAATTCTTGTCTTTTAATTAATTTTGATTGCATGCATGTGTGCTAGAATGCTTAGGATTGATCTTCTAAAGGTAAGAAGTTGAAGTCAGAATTGAACTAGAAAAAAAACTAGTTCGGAGTACCATTTTGTGAATTTTTCCGAGAGCAAAATATGATGAATTAGACCATGAAATTCAAAGTGTTTGTTCAAATATGTGTTAGGATCATTCATGATTTATTTCAGATTTTTCTATGATCATTTGATATGCTAATAAAATCGTGAGATGGATCTGTGTCGTAAGGCAGACTTAGAAAAAGAAAAACAGGATGGCTGATATTGTAGGAATTTTCATGATTTATTGAACCATGATATTGATCTGAAATTTTTACTCAATGTTTCTGAATGCATGTTGATTATTAAAAAAAATCAGTAAATTATTTCGATGAGTTTATAGACATGAGAAAAATCGTTCTATAACCAGTAGCTGATGTTGAATTAGAAAACTAGATGGTTTTTGTGCTAACTTGCAATAGGTAGTACTCACTATATAATCGGAATTTTGATATGAGGTCTTTTGCATAATGTTGGGTACAATGTCTAGTTTCACCACCATAAATTTTATGTCATTTGGACAAGTTTGCAATTTACTATGATTTTGTGATTAAGTCTGTGCTGTTTTCATTTAGTTTTGATACTCTGTAAAGATTGGGAATTTGAGACTTGTTAGAGACACATTTTGAGGATCATAACCCACAGAGAGTTGTAGTGGACACCTAGACCCTTCCAACAAAACTAATTTGAGGCAATTCCAAAAAACGGTTGAATTATTATGATTTTTGTAAGACTGGACAGAGAACTAAAGTAGAGCTGAGTACTCTGAATTAGAGAGACCAATTGTGTGAATTGGTGTATCAATGATAGACGAGTGTGTTACGGTGACTTAATGGTAAAATTTGGACTCATGACCAACTAGAGAGTTGTTGAGGACACCCACACCCTTCTACAGAATTTGAGTTTGTGTCGTTCTGATGAACGAGTAGGATTTTGTGTTAATGGTAAGGTGCAGCCCGTGCACAGGAAACACGCAGGTTGGAGCTTGAAAAGCAATTTCGAGGACTAGATGGTTGAATCTAAGCTCGTGATCAACTAGGAAGTTGTAGCCTAGGATCTTACCTTTCTAGGTTGGGCCCATACACTCCAATCGGAGTTGTATCGATAGAGGGATGACCATTTTGAGATTCGGGCAGAATCCCGTAGGTCGCTTAGTCTGGGTTTGGACTAAGGGTTGTGAAAGCATTTTTCCCTTGTGTGTGAGCCGAGTCTGTGACTCGTGTCTAGGGATGGTTGATCTCTGTTACTGAGGTTGTTGATTTTCCCGAGTGGGATGTGTGACTCGAGTTAGTCAATAGGGTAAAGGATACCCTGCACCTATCAAGCCTATATTATTAGACTTCTGCCGAGCATAGGACGTCCGAGCATGCCAGTGAGTTGAGCTCACGGGGCAGTTTTATATTTATAGCCGGGGTAGCGGCAGGCGTAGGCCATGATGCTGGACGAGTCCAAGTCAGGGAAGGGGCGAACCGGACCGGTATCGCCAGGGGCCAGAGGCTGATAGGCAAGTGTGGAAGCAGTTAATTCTTACCCGAAGAATTAGAGTAAGGTAGGGGTTAGAATGGTTTATTAAGGGGTTGAGAAATTACATTAGTCCTAGTAAACCATAGTCGGTGTTGTATCTTCCAATCGTAGGGATACATTCTCGGCCGCTAATGGATTGCATCCCCGACTCGTATCTCGATCTGTTGATTCCCAAAGTTTTGCCGAAGTAAGGTGCAGGAGGCCCAGAGGAATTGACCTCCCGTGGTGCTCACGTCCCTAAAGCACGGGTTTGTGTTTTGTGTTTTGGTATATATATGTTCATAACCCGGGCCGGGGGTGAACACGCATGCAAGAGAGTCCATGAGTGGACATGTAGAACCAAGGGTCGTAAGGACCTGGTTCAATGAGGATTCTAAGGAGGTCCGTGCGCGGGTACCAACTGGCGGTGACCACTTGGGCACTGCAGGGCAGAATTAGACCGACCGCTGCAATCTCCTTGGGCGACGGACAATCTATTGAGAACTGGATGGGTACAAGGGTAGGATGCATGGTGAGGGATTGAACCCTACAATCAGGAGAGGCGAACTCCTTGGGAGGTATGTAGTATGGGATGCATACGTTTCCTTCGAAGTTGATTTTGGGAAAGTATGTAGTATGGGATGCATACGTTCCCAACTGAATTGCATTAGAGTAAGTGCATCGTGTGTATTCTTGTTTGTGCATTAGATTGGATATGCTTGGGTCTTGGACGTATGTAGTATGGGATGCATGCGTAACTAGATTTTCAAGTCTTGCTTGCTTTAGAATAGGCTTGTGATTGGTGCATTTAGTTGTTAGATCATGGCATACACGAGCACTACACGATTTAGGATGCACATTTCCTTTTCCATTCAAGATGGTTTGTGGTTGCCAGTTTGGAGGATCGCTGTTATTATCAGTATTGCGTCAGTCGAAGTACTGACGTTTCCCACCTTTTAGGTGTCGATTCTACCTTTCGAGCTGGTGCAGAAATATCAGAGTCGCGCAGCAGAAGACTCAAGCCGAGGAGCAAGTCCCAGGGAAGCAGATTGACCATTCAGCGGAGCTTTGGCAGTGAGCCGTCGACTGCCATTCAGAGAGAGGAAGTTGTTAACTCTCCAGAAAGGAGTGATGTATGTTTGTAGTAAGATGTACTTAGTTTATGTAATTAGTATTCTTGTCAAGAACAAGACATTGACTGTAATCAATGATGTAATGACTTATTTGGCAATAAAAAGTATTTAAATTTCTGTGTTATTACTGTGTTGAGATGCATATGAAGGCAAAGATTCTGGGGAGTGTCACGGATGTCCGGTAATGGGGATCCGGGGTGCTACACGTCCCAACCCAATTTGTCTTTTACCAAATTGAAGGGACAGTAAATAATTTACAGTCATTCGATATTTTTTGTTTTTTTTAAATTCATTTCATAGACGATATATTATCTTTTGTCCGATCACAATTTAGCTGCGATTGTGTAAGGATGGTGTTTCATTTTTCGTCCGACTTCTTTGACGAAAGATAATCTTTCGTCGCATTAAACGGATGAAAGATTATCCCTCGTTAGCTATATTTTGGCAAAAGCCATTTCGTCTTCTATATTTGGCCAAGCACTGTTCATGTCAGACCGAAAAATTGGATAAATAGTCAACGACTACAGCGTTTCTTTTCTCATATTTTCCAAAAAATGGATGAATGGCAAATGACTACAGATGCTTTTAGATATTTCCAGAACAATTATTTTTCTATTCTGAAAATATACAATTACTTGATATAAAAAAGATGGTCAACTTGTAGTCCAAGCCGGAAATTTTTGTAACATAAGATATTTAGAGTTTATATTTTTGTATAAGTTGTAATTGTATATTTTATGAATAGGAAAAAATTACTTATGACAATGTCTGATAGCACTTTTGCACTTGTGCCAGGCACGTGAACATACGGGTCGGGAATATGAACTAATCGGGTTTGTGATTGAGTTTAGGAGGGAGCACGGAGAGATGTAGGAGGAGTAGGGATGGAAAATGGGCTGGGTTGACCAGCGATCCGCCCGCTCCAACCCGGCCCGCAGGTTTACGGTTCGGGTCCGGGTCCAGGTCGAATCCGTGAGTCTAAGCGGATCGACCCGGGTCGTCGAAATTAAATATTTGACCCGCTCAACCCGGCCCACTCGACCCGGTTAAAACACCCAACCCGTCCGCCAACCCGTGGGTCGACCCGCGGGCTTCGAACCGTTTGACCCAAACGGTCGACTCGTGCGGGTCGAATGGACGAAAACACAGCCAACGACTGTTTTAGCAGGGTTTTTTTTAATTATTTTTTTCCCCTTATAAATACCCCTTAAACCACTCCATAAATTTCACACCTTACTCTCTTACTCTCTCTAGTACTACTACTCAGTTCAATCTCAATTCATTCAATTTTTTTCAACAAAGAAGCTAGCAACATAGAAGTGAAAAATCCCGATCGTATCGAATTCAACTTTCAACTACGTTTACTTCAACTCCTCCAACAAAGAAGCTCTCTTTCTTTCTCTTTCAACAACTACCGGACGGTCCAGACTTCTACTTCTACTTCTACTTTAATTTTCACTCTCATTCTATATACGAGTATCTGCGAAGTACGGTATCAAAATTTCACAACCCTCTTATTGTATTGATATTTTTTTGTATCATATTTGTTTATTGGTTTTTGATTTTCTCTCTCACAACTCTCCTATTGTTTTCTAGATTTTTTTTAAAAAAACTTATCTCGCGTAGATTGTATTTAATTTTTTCACATACACAACTATATCAACATGTAGATCACGAGGTAGTGGTCGTAGCCAAAGTGGACAAGATTGCACCGACACTCTACAAATTGAGCCCGCCGAAGAGTACCCTATGACCGTACACATTGGTACAGACGATGTGTACCCACAAGATATAGACATAGAAGAGGAAACACAAAAACAACCAACCGAAACAACACAACCGGGTAGTAGTAGGAAAACTAGAGGGAAACAAGTGATTGACACAAATTTTATGACTATATTTCGGACGAAAAAAATCCGGGTGTATGTATAAAAATTTGTAAAACTTATTCCAAGCCATACAAATGAAAGAAGGGTGAGGGGACGGTACAATAAAATGACACATCGAAAATGTACACAAGGAACTTCTTGTAGACCTACCCGGCCAACAAAAAATCTACCCTAGGACCAGTCTAGTTGATAGCCACTCTTATGATCCCGAACTTGTTTGTTGGAAAATGACCTGACTAGTAATTAAGGAAGAGTTACCAATTTCCTATTCCGAGAGTAGGAACTTAAAGTCTTTTAATCAAACCGCATTAAATCTGCATTTGAAAAGATTCCCTAGAAATAGTTTGAAGTCGGATTTTTTTAAAATGTACACCGAAATGAGAGATGGTTTGATTGCTATTTTATGGAGTTTTACTTGTAGAGTGTTTTTAACGTCCGATTGTTGGAAGGGTTGCAACAATATTCCAATGATGGGAATAACTTGCCATTGGATCGATAGTGATTGGATTCTTCAAAAAAGTATCATATCACTTGCCGCGTTGCCCTATCCCCATAGTGGTACTGAAATTACGAATCGTATTTTAGAAATTTGTGATCTTTTTCATAGTCGTAATAAAATCATGTGTATTAATTTTGATAATGCATGTAACGACAATGCATCAATTAGTATATTACAAACACAATTAGTTCCTCCATGTGGTGAAATTTTTCATATTAGATGTGCATGTCATATTTTAAATTTATGTGTTCAAGAAGCATTAAAAATAGCAGACCCATATATAGTTAACATTAGAAATTGTGTACATTTTATTGCATTAAGTGACACCATATTTCAAGAATTGAAAGCATGGTGTAAGCTTTAAAATGTACATTTTAGAAAATTTTCAAAGGATGTTAAACACTAATTAAACTCTACTTACGATTTGCTACATGTTGTTATTCAATATAAAGCATGTATAAATGATTTTTTCTTACAAAAAATATGCCAAATTATCAAATGATTCTTGAAGCTTGGTATTATGCCGAATCTTTGTTAAAAATTTTAGAACCTTTTAAAATCGCAACTTTAAAATTTTCAAAATCTTATGAATCTACTATTAGTAGTAGCATTTTAATTTCATTTGTTACTATAATGCAAACTTTCAAAGAAATGATCGGTGATATTTATATTGGTCATATTGTGAACCTCCATACACCAAAATTTTGAAGTATTTTAGTCCTCCTCCTATGTTGTACTAGTATGATGCACGTGCGATGCACGTGGAGGAGGAAGAAAAAGGACCAAAAAAAAAGTATGATGTACGTGCGATGCACGTGGAGGAGGAAGGAAAAGGACAAAAAAAAACCTACCAACACGTGCGCTGCACGTATTTGCACACATACAAAAAAATAAAAAGTTGTTTATTTGTTTACCTACCCCATCTCTCCCATTATAATAGTTACTAGTATCATGCACGTGCGATGCACGTGGAGGAAGAA
The DNA here is from genome assembly GCA_017893485.1 of Hemerocallis citrina. NCBI lineage: Eukaryota > Viridiplantae > Streptophyta > Magnoliopsida > Asparagales > Asphodelaceae > Hemerocallis > Hemerocallis citrina. Next base: position 76,007,849 of record CM030363.1, on the reverse strand, counting down.
GGAAAAAGACAAAAAAAAAAAACCTACCAACACGTGCACGTGCGATGCACATGGAGGAGGAAGGAAAAAGACAAAAAAAACCACAAACACGTGCGCTGCACGTGTTTGCACACATACAAAAAATTGTTAATTAATTACCAACCCTATCTCTCCCATTATAATAGTTATAGATTGTATTGCTACTGTGATGGATCCTCGTATCAAATTAGAAGGTACGAAGAGTTTGATTGAAATGTATTTTACTTTACTTTGAGATGAATCTGAAATTGATTGCGAAATTTTTTTAGCTAGTTTTGAATCGACATTAAATAACTTGTACAATTTTTATGATAGAAGTTTTGCATCTAGTAGTACTACTAGTTTAGTTAGTTATTCTTATGATACTTCTAAAGGTAAGGGTAAGAGTAAATTAGATGATGCCACATTTAATTTACTTGCACAAATTCAATCAAAAAACCTAGGACTAATCAACCAAATGAATTACATTGGTATAATCAACAAGATTATAAAAGTTTTACTTCTACACTTGATATTTTACAATGGTGGAAAGACTATAAACATACTTATAGTATTCTTAAATATATGGTTAAAGATCTACTAACTCCTCCTATCTCTAAAGTTGCTTCAGAAAGTGTATTTTCTACAAGTGGCAGGGTTCTACCTGATTACAGGAATAGCTTGAAGCCCCAATCGTTGGAGAAGCTCGTCTGCATGGAAAACTTGATGAAGGCCGAAGATATGACACAAGGAATAAGGTTCGACACGTCTACTAGTGGAAGCAACTCGCCGGAAGAAGAAGAAGAAGAACAACAACAACAATAGAAACCAACATGATGAATTGAAAACCAACAACAACAACAACAACAAATTGAAAACCAACAAATTGAAGAAAATTGAATTTGTATAAAAGAAAATTGTTATTGTATAGAACAAATTTGTAGAAAATCTTTGTTTCTTATAAAAAAAATTGTACAAAATCATATGAATAATATGCATTTTTTTTTTCAATTTCAATCTTTGATTCTTATTATTAATAATAATTTATTTATTCTTATTATTATAATTAATTTTTTTAAAGTTAAAAAAAGTAGTTGAAATCTACGGGTCAACCCGCGACCTGACCCGACTCGACCCGACCCGGGTTGGACCCGAATGGGTTCGCGAGTTCGCCGGGTTGAGATTTTGCTAATCCAACTCGGCCGAGCACGATCCGGTTAACATGCCGACCCGACCCGAACCCGCCCTATTTCGGTTCCAACCCAGACGGGTTCGACCCTACGCGGCCTGGTTGACCCGATTGCCAACCCTAAGGAAGAGAAGGAGGAGGCATTAGGGTTCAGATTTGGATCGAATTTAGGAGGATAAGGAGAGAAACGAAGCAAGAGGTTGATGTAGGTTTTATGTATGGATGTGATCAGAAATTGAGAAGGAAAGAGGAAGGAGAAGGATGATATTTTAAAATAAGTTCTTTACTCAGTTGAGGAATTATCATAAATATGTTTTAGTTAAAGTAGGTACGAAACTATAGTTGACAATTTTATAAATAATTTCTCAACTATAGAAGGATTTTTTTAAACTAACTTAATATAATCCCTAAAAGAGTAAAAGAGTCATTTCACACGAAAGTTAACAACTATCAATGTCAATTGTGGGTAAAACGACACAGATTTTCGATTATACTAGGGTAAAACCCCAAAACAAGAATTCGGTAATGATATGGGTCAAATGACGTGGCCCCTTCTGGGCCGTTAGATATCCTCAAAACCTTCTCTTCCCTGATCATTAGATCAGCCCAGAATCGGATGGGCCTTTCGCACTTCAGGCTCACGAGAAAACGGGTCTGACCCAGCCCACCAGGATCTCAGACCTGTTTCCTCTGCCTATAAATACCAGACCCCCTCCCCAACTGGCCAGGTAATCAAACTTTCTACCCCTGAACCCTAGATACTGTTGCTTTCCCGAGTAACTGACTAGATCGTCGGAGGGCCTGTCGTCGGGACTTCTCCCGGTATTTCTAGGCAGTGTGCAGGTACTCTGGACCGAGCTGAGCCCCCAAATCTGAGCCAAGCAGCTGAATCCGTGCCGAACCGTTGAATCCGACCCGAGCACCCGGTTCCTACCTCACCGCTCATTCTTCCAAGCCGGCTCCCACTACCCGGGGTCGGTCCAGGGCCAGTACCGAATCAGGACTTCCACTATACAAATTATAAGAACTCACACCTGTTGCCCCCACATCCCAAAAACAAACAGCATCAGGTTGGCACCGTCTGTGGGAACCTTTCTCATTTTAGGTATCATCGTCCTTTCGAGCTCGGCCAGAGTCATCACCTCGGGTCCGAGTCCCTCTATGGCTCCCAAAGCCGGAAGGGTCGTCACCTCAGCACGACATCCGGACCCCTTACATCATAACCGCGCAAATGACCAGGGTTCCAACCAACTTCGGGTCAACGGTGTGGCCTGACCCTCAAACGCGCCATCTCGGACAGGCAGGCCAGCCGGACGAGGAGAGAGGCCGCTTCCAACTCGGTCTCGAACCATCGTCGACAGCCTTCCCTGGTGCGTGACCCCCAACTGGACCCGGTGGGCCAAGCCCCCGTGACAAGGGTCGAATTCCAGAATTTTCGGGAAGAGATTCTCCAAGCTATCCGAGGCGGCCAAACTACTGCGGTCCGCCACAGTTCCAACCTTCGGTCAGAAACAGGAGCCGGCGAGTCCCGTGGATCGGCTCGTCCTCAGGAACAGGCAGACGCCGTCCTTCTTCGTTTGGAGGAGATGGAGAATCGCCTCCCCCACCTCGGCGAGGGCGGACCAATGCCGGGTCACGATCATCGTCCGACCGGACCCCCTTTCTCCCCCCAAGTCCTAGAAGCCGAGAATGTAATATCATGAATTTTTATTAAATGAGAAATTGTTGATTTTACGTGTTGTGCATGTACAAATTTGGTATATATGTTTTCTTATAAAATTATCTTTTTATAACATGAATAAACATTTTCCTTCTTTCTCTTTATTTCCTAAAAGCCCATTTTAAAAGCCTAAGCTTGTTTTCTAAGCCCACCCTAATTAATTAAATATTCTATTATGACCCATGAGTCTAAAGCCCACTAATTAGAAGCCCACAAATTAATTACTCTTTTAATTGCCTTAACTTGTCATGTAGACACATTTAGTAGACAATTAATTAATTAATATTGTACAACATATTAATGGGGGACACTAGATGGGGCACGTGCACACACTAGAGTGTGCATTGCACACACTTTAGGGCATGGCCAGATTGTGCATGGAGAGATGGATAGAGTGGAGGGAGTTGAGGGGTGGTTATGAGTTCATGGAAGTTACTACAACTTCCCAATTCATCTTGATCTTTGATCTGTAACTCCTTGATTGAATCCTAGCCATTTATTCTCATCCTAAAAGTGTATAAATACCCCAAGTTTCTTTTCTCATGAGTGCACTAAACAATTCATTAAGAAGAAAAATACTAAGAAAGCAAAAGATTAAGAAGTATTAGTGAGTGTGCATTTGTGTGTGTTCCAACCAAGTAGAGGCCGGCCAATCATCCAAGGAGCACAAGGGGAGGCTCGGGTTCCAAACAAACAAGGAGGAGATGGCAAATTGCAATACATTCTAGGAGGAGAAGGTCACTTTCTTACATTGTAGGAGCTTTCATTTCGTTTTCTCCAATTGGTGGGTGTTTCTCATGCTTCTAAATCTAGATACCATGCTAGGAATGATTTGAGGAAATTACTAAAGAACAACTAGTTGGAATTGGACTCATGTTTTCTTAATTAGAGATGAGATGGTAATTTAGAAAATAGTTGTTAAAATGGTTTCTAGTTGATTATTTGGAAATTAAAGTGCTAAAAACTATCATATTTGCCATGCTAGATGTCTATGAATTATGCTATGTGAAGAAATTTATGCTTATGAGACAAATGATGAATTGAATGCTTCATGTGAAATTGTTTGTTTAAATTAGAGTAAACTCTATTGTAGGAAAGAGGAAAATTTTGTGTTCTAAATTAACGTAGATGGTGAATAAATGAGAGAATGAAGAAATAAGGTATTTTTTTAGAAATCTAGACTTCGAATCGTGTGCAAATGTGATTGTTCTCAATGTCGAAATTATGGACATTAGAACATAATTTGAGATCAAAAATGCATGCTTTATAAGTAAATAAAGATTTTAAAATTACTGGTTTACTGTGATTTCATATAGATTAAATTCTGGAAAGTTTTGATTCAAAAAAAAAGTACTAAAAACGTTTTGGAAATTTTGAAAACTAGTAATGAACAGAGTTTTGGACTAAAACTATACAAACCCTTTTGGAACGACTTGGTCACTTAGACCATATGGTCGATGTGGGTGTTGGGCGCTTAGTGTAGCTGTGGGTGACCTCTGTGGTAGCGAGTTCGATTCCTAGGCTCTGCCTTTTTTTTTCGGATTTTCGAATAAAACCCAAACTCGAGCCCAAAAACACTTATTTACTAATTCCTTTTACATACCGCGCGTGCACCCTAGCTCAGTTGGCTTGCGGTGGTGGCTGTCTACTCTCAGGTCGCGAGTTCGATTCTGGGTTTCGGAAGGTCAGAAACTTTTGATTTTTTTTTTTGTTTAAAATTGATTCTTGGCTTCTAAATCCGAAAAAAAAGAAAAATATATTAATTATTCTAAAATCATGTAGAACTTATGAAAATATTTGTGTACCTTTTGACTTAAATAAAAGTGAGTTAGAAGTGAAATTTGTGTAGACTCCTATGGAATTTACTTTGGAGAATTATAAAAATGATCTTTTTTTTAGAACATTATGCTAAGTGATAAAAGAAGATTTTTTTTAAAGAAAGAAAATTTAAATATGCTATCTATGGACTTTCATTGTTAAATTGAGTTTGGGTTATGAATGAAAAATATGACTTAGTGACTTTTGAATTAAGTAAATGAAATGAACTATAGTATGAGAATTTAATGAAATTTTAGAGATTAATTTTGAATATGAAATGCATGAATGGGAATTGAACTATATGTATGAGATTTGATTCATACAAATGATTAGAAATCATGCTAATTGAAAAAGAGAATTTATGAGTATGGAAAACTCAATGTTGTAATTATGAGTTGAAATTGAGAACTAGGGTGTAGCTAAGCCTCATACCGGCAATGAAAGAAATGTTGAAATGATATTTGAAATGAAAAGACCAAGATTTGGGTCATGTGAAATGAATGAGTAAGCCCGGTATAGTGGAAGTGCTAACCCTAAGGGATTGATTTTTATTCATGATTCAATTAAAATAAGGACTAGATACATAGTGAAGATGTGACGAAAGTAAGAGAAAAACATTGAGTATGAGGGCCATTGGATTGGCGGCGTGAGAGTATTCACAGGATGTCCTATGATGCATCATGAGTAGGACGTGGATACTGTTCAAGAGTACTACCCCGGTGGCGACGCTCGTGGGATGTTTGGCGACTGCGGGTGGTGTCATGTCTATGGTAGGAGGTGAATTACCACAGGATGCTTGCATGATGAGTCATGTGTCAGTGTGTTGGGATTCTCTCCATGGTGCCTAGACATGAATTTGTAGTTCATAGAACATCTAGGATACTTACCGTAGTTACAGTAGTAGATTAAGTCATGACGAGGGATTGAACCCTACAAGATGAAGAACGGTTAAGGGCTTGCCTTCGGACCTATGTAGTATGCGCTTCATAGACTCTGAACAAGTGTGCATTAGTGTCATACAACATAGATAATTGCATTAAGGACTAAGTGCACATTTACAACACGACATCAATATGGTAGTCCCCTTAGCATTGTTTGTGAACAAGTTTGTGGTTTGTTAAATAGTGAGAATCGTTATACTGTTTCGGCATAAAGAGGATGGCCGTATATAATATTTTGTCAGTTGAATGAACTGACGTGCCCACAGTTTCCATGCAGGGTAAAGCACATGAAAAAGATTAAAGAGGAATTGATGCTTAAAGATTATTCAAGTGTTGTATGTTTTTATTCCTGTAATTAATGTAAAATTACTTCCGCTGTATAAGTGTTAATGTAAATGTAACTCTGATGTGAAGTAAAATTTTAATTTCCTTGTAAAATTGTACGAAGTGAGGAGAAAATATCCTGTGGAACTCGAATTCAGCCTGTTTTGGAATTCGGGGTGTTACAGAGATCCATTAGAATTTCAGGCCTCCTCAATTCGAGACCTACAACGGCGAGGGCGATCCTGCTGATCACATGGAGGGATTTAAGACCCTCATGATGATTCACAATGCTGCGGGTCACCTCCTCTGCCGCACCTTCCCTGCTACTCTCCGTGGGCCAGCTCGGGAATGGTTCTCCAAACTTACCCTCAGCTCGGTCTTCTCTTTCGAGCAACTAGAGGTGAGTTTCCTAGCCCACTTCGTGACCAGCAGTGTAGCTCCTTGAATTCAAATTGTTATTACAAAGTCCAATGGTTACAATAATTACAATTAATTGTAACAACAAGAATATACAATAAAGATTTGGACAGAAACTTTCACTTGGATGCTTTCCCCTACTAGAGCTTTTCCGCGCTTCCAAGTCGGCACTCCTGCACTGATAACTATGGGCAAGTCAGTTGATTACAACTGACGAAATACTATATCCGGCTATCCTCTTTATGCCAAAGTATAACGGTTCCAACCTCAAAAAGCATAAATAATATTTGATGCAAAGAAAAAGGTGATGTCAAACAAGTGTCGGTGTATGCCATTGCCTAAACTAATGCACACACTATGCACGCATGCTCCTAAGGCTAATGCACGCTTGGTTGAAAGATATGCATCCCATTCTATACACCCCCCAACCAGACGATGTTCTTCAGTTTAATGGGGCTCGATCCCCCGCTATGCATCCTACTTTTTTGCTCTTTCCTGTTTCTGATTCCAGTGATGGTGATGCTGCAGGCTTACCCTACTAGTCATTAGTGGTGTCCGATCCACATAGTTTTACGCACTAAGCCCAGGACTCTAGTCCATAGGCTTACCCTGCATGACTGGTCAGTCGCAGGCTTACCCTGCATGACTGAAACCATGGTTAGTAGCAGGCTTACCCTGCGTAACTGTAATCAAATCGGCTTACCCGATAGGTTGACTGTGATCCAATCGGCTTACCCGATATGTTGTCTCCCCTGACCTCACCAAAAACTGATATACGGGCACCAGGGCTCCTCGCCGAAGGACTTAGGATCATTCCCATAGAGTCTCGCTCTATGGGGACTTCCTCTAAAAACCTCCTGCCCACATCGGTCAACAAAGGACATGACGGATATGAGGTTTCCCCTACTTCGCTACACTCGTCCTTACACTAGTGCATAACTTGCAGCCGAGACAACGTACCCTTCACAGGCGAACACCCTCGCTAGTGCCTGTCCTTACAAACAACCAAGACTCGATCTAGCCCTACCAAAGTATCCATGCCACACCTCTCCCTTAGTTAGGCGATCTATCTACCATATCCAATCCCTAACTTGGTAATCAACTTGCTTTCCATGATCAACTAGTTCTATTCCATTAGTAGACTCTCCCTAGTTAGTCACCTTTATCAAAAATAGATCTCAACCCACTCTGAACTAGGACTCAGCTAGCCCTCCAGTCCAGCCCAAGAGTTGGCCCGCCTTGGCCCACACTTGGCACGAACCCCCGGCGAATCGCCCATATCGATTGCTGCAACCACATCGACGCTTGGAGTTTGATTGCAACCTCGGCCTGACCAACAAATAGCTTCCTGCTAAACTCAACACTCCACAGTCCTCGACAAGTGGTAGCTCCAAACACAGCCCATGGAATCCATCCATGTACGGCAAATACGTCGGTGCACGAGTCCACTCCTCCAACGCGTTCGATGTACATTCTACCCGTCTAGATTGTCAACAAGACTAAATCTTGGGGTCTTAACTTAATCAATGTATCCCAACAAGGTACACTACACTAGGAGTAAGTCCTAACCCACGAGTACTCAAAAAGGGGTTCTAAGAGTCCTAAAAACAACAATTTAAGTTTCCAAACAACAATCACGCACTTGGCATTTATGCCAAAATGGAGTCATTCCCGGTCCCCTCCCTTGAGGAATCGCGGTCGGGCACTCTCCATACTTCTACTCAAAGTAGATAGCAAGTACAAGCACACAATGGGCATAAATTTCATCCCAAAGTGGTCAACGACAATACCCTAACATCTAATACAATTTTCACATCAACAAATTTGAACAATGTTTGTCTATATCGGGGTCTATAAGTAACTATGGGCTACTCGTAGCAAGAAACTTTAGGTCACTTAAGTCCTAACCCAAGTACACATCTATAACAAGTGTACAGAATCTCAAAACTGAACATCATGTCAACACAGTAATGGGGTAAAATCAGATTAAAATAGTAAACGGTGTCAGATCATCATGAAATTTTAGAATCTAGTTCCTGACACATGATGTTACAACTCTTCCAAAAATCAAGTTATTATACCGAGTAGATTTCCATTTATGTTCTTTTGAATATCATCCAAAAAAAGGGCAGTAACAACAGCAGATCTGTTCACTAAAATATCTAGCTCAGTTTGCATTATTTATTGACATAGCTACAGTGGTCCAAATCTCATGAAATTTGAAATGTAGGTCTGAGATACATCCAACAATGACATACTAAAATTTTAGATCATTTCCATTAGCATGTAGTGAGATACAAGTTATTCTTTCCACAACAGTAACAATAAAAACTGCTTCTTTCTATTCTGACCAGCATGCAAGTTCTTAATTTATTTTAATAGCAGAAAAAATCAAAAAAATCCATAAAAATTACTGAAGGTGTACGACACCTGTATGATCTTCCTCTAAAAATTTTAGATCAAAATTCCAAGTGGTGTTCATGCAATGAGCTACGGACTGACTACAAAAATTCAGTCTTTTAACAGGATCTTCTGGTTTGGTCTACTTAGCACAAAACGGCTTGTCAAAGTTCATTCCTAGGGCATGCATGTCACTTTTTCAATCATCAAACACCATTCAAACATCCAAAAATAAAACAAGAGATTGGAAACACGCACCTTATCTTGTAACTTGTTCTTTTGATTGAAGGTCCTCCTTCTTGACTCTTCTAGCTCCTTGCTTCTTCTCCTTTGCTTTGGATCTTTGTTCTTCTTCTCCTTGCTTTTCTTCTTCTTTTCTCCCCAAATCAGTAGCTAAGTGTAGTAGTAATGGGGTTTGGAGGTATAGGAAGAGAGTAAGAGTAGTAGGAGAGAGTTGTAGAAGGGATGGGGTTTTAAAACAAAAGGAGAAGAGAGGGAGAGGGGGTGGCCGGATTTTGAGCCCATGGGAAAGATGAGAAATGTCTCATCATGAAAAAGGTTGGCTCAATTGGGTGGTGATGTGATGGGGTCCTTACAAAACTCATCATGGTATTCTTTTGTTCAACTCGTAAGAATCCCTGGCCTCATTTTACCTCCTTCATGCATAGGACGGCCATTTAGGGCTTGACCCACTTGATTGAGATCAAGTGTGGTGGTTGGGTTTGTCTCATTTGGGTTCACAAGTCCAATTTAACATGTACATACATACGTATATATATCTATACATATATTTGTATACACAATGTAGGCTATTAGTGAAAAAAACAATTTCTTTAACCAAAATATAATCTCCACAACCCATAGCACTCAACTCGTTTACAAGATGCATTTGTCAAAAATCAGGGTTGTTACATCACTCCCTCAGAATAGTTCTGTCCTCAGAACTACGCTTAGTGGGAGAAAATAGAAAAGAAAAAGAAAAATTTTACACAAACAACTCCGGGTGAGTCTCCTGCATTTGGCCCTCTGGCTCCCAAGTAGCTTCTTCAACGAATTGATTCCTCCAGAGAACCTTGACTATCAGAATGATCTTGTTTCTCAACACCTTCTCATGACGATCTATTATCTGCATAGGTCATTCCTTGTAGGAGAGATCCACTTGCAAGTCTTCTAGAATTTCGGGTAGTTGATGACTCGGGTCTGGCACGTACTTCCTCAGCATGGAAACGTGGAAAAAATTATGCACCTGGGCTAACTCGGAGGGTAGTTCCAACCTGTAGGCAGCTTTCCCAATCCTTTTCAAAATTTTGTAGGGTCCAATGTACCTCGGGGCCAGCTTGCCACCCCTTCCAAATCTAACTACGCCCTTGGTCGGCGAGACCTTCAAGAATACGGAATCTCCTTCCTCAAATTCTAGCTCTCTACGGCGGGTGTCGGCATAGCTCTTTAGCCTACTCTGCGCGATGTGTAACCTCTTTCTTATTAATTCAATCTTCTCCGAAGTCTGTTGTACAATTTCTGGTCCGAACACCTGCCTCTCGCCCACTTCATACCAAGATACGGGTGTCCTACACTTCCTCCCGTACAGTGCTTCAAATGGAGCCATCTCGATACTGGCCTAGTAGATGTTTTTGTAAGACAATTCAACCAGCATTAGATGCTTCTCCCAGCTCCCTCCGAAGTCCAAGATGCATGCTCGGAGCATATCCTCCAAAATTCTTTTCGCCCTTTCTGTTTGTCCATCAGTTTGTAGGTGAAAAGCAGTGCTGAAATCTGTCATTGTCCCCAACGCTGTTTTTAGAATCTTCCAAAATCGTGAGGTAAACCTCGCGTCTCTATTGGAAACTATAGATACTGGTACACCATGTATTTTCACGATCTCTTGAATGTAGACTTCTTCCAACTTCTCCAAAGACCAGGTCATCTTCACCGGTATAAAATGTGCTGATTTTGCTAACCGATCCACAACCAACCAAATGGAATCATTTCCTCGAGAACTCCTTGGTAATCTTGTAACGAAATCTGTGCTGATGTCCTCCTACTTCCACACTGGAATGGGCAAGGGCTGTAGTAACTCTCTGGCCCTCTGATTTTCTGCCTTTACCCTCTGACAAGAGAGACATCTGGCCACAAAATCGCTATATCTTGCTTCATTCTGGCCCACCAATAGATCGGCTTCACGTCTCGATATATCTTTGTGCTCCCTGGATGAACCTCCCTAAGATTATCTCGATACATCTTCTTGCTTCATCTGGCCGGAAGAGAGACATCTTCGTGCTAGTAAGGTGGTGTGTGCTTCCTTCATGATCTACTCCCTAAGATTCTCTGCCTTTTGCACACACAACCGATCTCCAAACCATAGCACTCCTTCTTTAACATTGAACTCGGGAAGTTTCCCTTCGTTCATTTGCTCCGTGAGTTCCTGTGTCTCCGCATCGCCATCTTGACTCCTCTTCACTCGGTCCTTCAGACTTGGTTGAAGTTCTAATCGAGCTAACATAGCACTCAATCCTTGAGAAATCAATTCGATATTGGCTCTCCTCATCTCTTCTTCTAACTCCTTCCTCATAGTTGTTAGCATGGAAATGCTCCTCTTCCTGCTGAGTGCATCTGCCACAACATTGGCCTTCCCTGGATGGTACAAAATCTCCGGTCTGATATCTTCCAACACTTCCAACCATCGCCTCTGCCTCAGATTTAAATCCTTCTGCTAATAGATATACTTTAAGCTCTTGTGGTCTGTGTACATCTCCACCTTTTCTCTGTAGATATAATGTCTCCATATCTTCAAGGCAAAGATGATAGCAGCTAGCTCTAAGTCGTGAGTTGGATAGTTCTTCTTATGTAGTTGGAGCTGCCTTGACCCATAGGCAATGACCTTCCCTTCTTACATCAGAATGCATTCGAAATCCAAGTGAGATGCATCGCTGTAGATCATATACCCTTTATCTGGTTGAGGTAAGACCAAAACCGGTGCTGATATTAGTCGGTTCTTCAGCTCCTGGAAACTGGCTTCATATTTATCGGTCCATTCAAACTTCTTGTCCTTCCTAGTCAAAGCTGTGAGGGGTACCACAATCTTGGCATAATCCTTAATGAACTTCCTGTAGTACCTGGTCAAACCCAAAAAGCTTCTGACTTCCTTCACTGTCCCTGGCTGAGGCCATTCCTTCACCGCCTCTATCTTTTTTGGGTCAGTGGCCACTCCCTTCTTAGAAAGGACATGGCCGAGGAAAGCTACTTCTGACTTCCTGAATTTGCACTTGGAAAGCTTCGCGTACAACTCTTGCTCTTGAAGCTTGCTTAGAATTGCAGACAAATGCTTGGCATGATCCTCCTCGGTCTTCGAGTACACCAAAATGTCTTCTATGAAGACCACCACAAATGAATCGATGAATGGCCGTAGGACTCGATTTATCAAATCCATGAAGATTGCTAGAGCATTAGTCACTCCAAATGGCTTCACCAGAAACTCATAGTGTCCATGCCATGTCTTAAAAGATGTCTTTGGTATGTCTTCCTCCATGACTTGGACCTAATGGTAACCTGATCGTGGATCGATCTTTGAGAATACTGTGGCTCCTTGTAGCTGATCGAACAAGTCGTCGATTCTAGGAATTGGATATTTGTTTTGGACTGTGACTTTTTTCAATTCTCGATAGTCAATACACATCCTTGACGACCCGTCCTTCTTCTTGACCAATAGTACTGGAGCTCCCCAAGGAGAGGCACTAGGCCTGATGAGTCCCTTCTACAGCAATTCCTCTATTTGCTTCTTGACTTCATTTTGTTCCACCGGTGCCATACGATATGGTGTCTTCAATACGGGTGCGCTACCTGGTTGGGTTACGATACTGAACTTTACATCCCTTGGTGGGGGTAATCCTAGTAACTCCTCCAAAAATAAGAATGGAAAGTCTCGTACAATGGGTATCCCCTTGACTTCCTTTGGCACCTTACTCTCGGATGTAGCCGCCAAAACCCTCCCATTTTTCTTCTTCCCTTGAAACACAATCTCCAGTTTTTCGGGCATGGCTATGATCACCTTCTTCTCCTTACATTCAAAGTGAACATTGGGCTTGGAAATCCTGTTGAATTCTCACTCGACATTGAGGCCACCGCCGTCGGCTCCACTGCGTTTTTCCTCGACACTTGCATCGTGGGCTCTCCTTTATCGATGCCTAGCTGCATACTTGCCTCCTGGACATCAGGCGGCAGATTTTCCTCTTCGCATCCAGATGAATCATAAAAGTTAGTAAAAAAATAATCGCAGTGGGGTTAGTTCAGACATAGGAAAAATTCGTAAACATAAGTTGCGAAAGTGCAATATGATTTACGACCATCCCACTATCAAAACTAACCCTGACTCTGACTGGGGCATCCAAGTCTAATTTCCTGTTGTGTTAGGCTACAATTTGAAGTAAATTCTGATACCAACTCTGTAGCACCCTAAATTCCTAACATAAGAACTCGTGACACACTCCAGGATCTTTCTTCAAATGAGTCACCACACAAAAAAATTCACAGGAAATTAACAACTTTTATTACATCAAATTGTTATTACAATGTCCAATGGTTACAATAATTACAATTAATTGTTACAACAAGAATGTATAATAAAGATTTGGACAGTAACTTCCACTTGGATGCTTGAGCTTTCCCGCGCTCCCAAGTCGGTACTCCTGCACTGATAACTATGGGCACGTCAGTTGATTACAACTGAAGAAATACTATATTCGGCTAACCTCTCTACGCCATAGTATAACGATTCCAACCTCAACAACCACAAATAATATTTGATGCAAAGAAAAAGGTGATGTCAAACAAGTTTCGGTGTATGCCATGGCCTAAACTAATGCACACACTATGCACACATGCTCCTAAGGCTAATGCGCACTTGGTTGAAAGATATGCATCCCATTCTACACAACCCCTAACCAAATGACGTTCATCAGTTTAATGGGGCTCGATTCCCCACTATGCATCCTACTCTTGTGCACTTTCCTGTTTCTGATTTCAGTGATGGTGAGGCTGCAGGCTTACCCTGCTAGTCATTAGTGGTGTCCAATCCTCATAGTTTTACCCACTAAGCCTGGGACTCCAGTCCGTAGGCCTACCCTGCGTGACTGGTCAGTCGCATGCTTACCCTGCATGACTGAAACCATGGTTAGTTGCAGGCTTACCCTGCGTAACTGTAATCAAATCGGCTTACCCGATAGGTTGAGTGTGATCTAATCAGCTTACTCGATATGTTGTCTCCCCAGACCTCACCAAAAGCTGATATACGAGCACCAGGGCTCCCCGCCGGAGGACTTACGATCTTTTCCGTACAGTCTCGCTCCGTGGGGACTTCCTCTAAAAACCTCCTGCCCGCATCGGTCAACAAAGGACATGACGGATATAAGATTTTCCCAACTCCGCTACACTCGTCCTTACAATAGAGCAGAACTTGCAGTCGAGACAACGCCCCCTGATAAGCGAACACCCTCACTAGTGTCTGTCCTTACAAACAACCAAGACTCGATCTAGCCCTACCAAAGTATCTATGCTACACCTCTTCCATAGTTAGGCGATCTATCTATCATAACCAATCCCTAACTTGGTAATCAACTTGCTTTCCAAGATCAACTAGTTCAATTCCATTAGTAGACTCTCCATATTTAGTCACCTTTATCAAAAATAGATCTCAACCCACTCCGTACCAGGACTCAGCTAGCCCTCCAGTCCGGCCCAAGAGTTGGCCCACCTCGGCCCACACTTGGCACGAACCCCCGACGAATCGCCCCCATCGATTGCTGCAACCACATCGACGCTTGGAGTTTGATTGCAACCTTGGCCTGACCAACAAATAGGTTCCTGCTAAACTTAACGCTCCACAGTCCTCGACAAGTGCTAGCTCCAAACACAACCCATGGAATCCATCCATGTACGGCAAATACATTGGTGCACGAGTCAACTCCTCCAACGTGTTTGATGTACATCCTACCCGTCTATATTTGTCAACAAGACTAAATCTTTGGGTCTCAACTTAACCAATGTATCCTAACAAGGTACACTACACTAGGAGTAATTCCTAACCCACGAGTACTCAAAAGGGGTTTCTAAGAGTCCTAAAAACAAAAATTTAAGTTTCCAAACAGCAAACACACACTTGGCGTTTATGCCAAAATGGAGTCATTCTCGGTCCCGCTCCCTTGAGGAATCGCGGTCGAGCGCTCCCCATGCTTCCACTCAAAGTAGACAGCAAGTACAAGCACACAATGGGCATGAATTTCATCCCAAAGTTGTCTACAACAATACCCCAACATCTAATACAATTTTCACTTCAACACATTTGAACAATGTTTGTCTATATCGGGGTCTACAAGTAACTATGGGCTATTCTTAGCAAGAAACTTTAGGTCACTTAAGTCCTAGTACACATCTATAACAAGTGTAAAGAATCTCAGAACAGAACATCATATCAACATGCAAGTTAAAATAGTAAACGGTGTCAGATCATCATGAAATTTGAGGTTCTGTTTCCTAACACATGTTGTTACAACTCTTCCAAAAATCAAGTGATTCTACCAAGTAGTTTCCATTTATGTTCCTTTCAATATCATGCAAAAACAGGGCAGTAATAACAGCATATCTGTTCACTAAAATATCTAACTCAGTTTGCATAATTTTATTTACATAGCTACAGTCGTCCAAATCTCATGAAATTTGAAACGTAGGTCTTATATACATCCAAAAATGACATACTAAAATTTTAGATCATTCCCATAAGCTTGCAGTGAGATATAAATCATTCTTTGCACAACAGTAACAATAAAAATTGCTTCTTTCGATTCTGACCAACATGCAAGTTCGTAATTTATTTTAATAGAAGGAAACATCAAAAAAATTCATAAAAATTACTGAAGGTGTACGACACCTATATGATCATCCTCTAAAAATTTCAGATCAAAATTATAAGTGGTGTTCATGTAATGAGCTACGGACTGACAACAAAAAATTCAGTCTTTTAACAGGATCTTCTGGTTTGGTCTACTTAGCACAAAACGAGTTGTTAAAGTTCATCCCTAGGATATACATGTCACTTTTTCAGTCATCAAACGCCATTCAACCATCCAAAAACAAAACAAGAGATTGGAAACACCCACCTTAGCTTGTAGCTTGTTCTTTTGCTTGAAGGCTCTCTTTCTTGACTCTTTTAGCTCCTTGCTTCTTCTCCTTTGCTTTGGCTCTTTGTTCTTCTTCTCCTTGGCTTTCCTTCTTCTTCTCTCCCCAAATCAGTAGCTAAGTGTAGTAGGAATGGGTTTTGGAGGTATAGGAAGAGAGTAAGAGTAGTAGGAGAGTGTTGTAAAAGGGATGGGGTTTTAAAACAAAAAGAGAAGAGAGGGAGAGAGGGGGTGGCCGGATTTTGAGCCCATGGGGAAAGATGAGAAATTTCTCATCATGCAAAAGGTTGCCTCAATTGGGTGGTGATGTTATGGGGTCCTTACAAAACTCATCGTGGTGTTCTTTTGTTCAAACTCCTAAGAAACCGTAGCCTCATTTTCCCTCCTTCTTCATGCATAGGCCGACCATTTAGGGCTTGACCCACTTGATTGAGATCAAGTGTGGTGGTTAGGTTTGTCTCATTTGGGTTCACAAGTCCAATTCAACATGTACATACATACGTATATATATCTATACATATATTTGTATGCACAATGTAGGCTATTAGTGAGGAAAATAATTTCTTTATCCAAAATATAATCTCCTTAACAAGTAGCTCTCAGCTCGTTTACAAGACTCATTCGTCAAAAATTGGGGTTGTTACAAGC